>OX276335.1:200844924-202044924 GCA_946251815.1 Dasysyrphus albostriatus
AAATAAATTTTAATTTAAAATTAAATTAAAAAAAAAATTATATAAAAATTAATAAATGAATTTATTTTTGTGAAAAATTTAGAAAAAACCAAAATCACAATAAACAATTAAAAAAAAAATCATAGTTAATTAAACAAAAATCATTATCAATCCACAATGTGTTAATAAATATATAATTATATATATATATATACTCAAAGATAGTATCACAACATCAAAAAGGAAATCCTTTGGTTAAGGAATTTGAGGATGAAATATGTTACCTGGTTGGGAACTTCGATAGCCATGTCTTACAGCAATTTGGACGTTTTGGTGGCTGCATATGGACTTCACACTGCCGAAGTTTTTCTAACGCTAATGGATCACCTGGATGACGTACCAGGGGCTTCTATATGAGGCAAACAAAATTAAAATAATTGAAAATACAATTTGTTTTTATTAATATTTTTTGTTTTTGTTTTTTTTTTTGTAGTGTTTTTTTTTTTTTTGTTTTCATCACCGGCTTTAATCAATGTGTTGAGTACTCAATTTATCTGATTTTCAGGCGTAGAAATATATTTTTTTGTTAACCAATAAAACAAATATTTAAAATAAATCATACATAAATTTTAAAAAGAAAAATTTTAGCACGGAAAAATGGGAACATAAAACATGACAATATTGTGATTGAAATGAAAAACATAAATTAATAATAATTCCGCCAACATCCAATGTGTGAATTTTGTTTTTTCTTGAAATATTTTATTCTCCCGAAGATTACTGTTTTTATCGCAAATTTTCCCTGAACAAAATCTCTACGGAAAGACAGCTCTTGTTGACACTAATTAATTCCGAAGCGAACTTTTGAACATCATTCACTAGCAATAACCCACAATATGTTAATTTTTTTCTACGAAAGGATTTTCAATATTCACAGGATGATAAATATCATCGAAAAGATTGAATTGTAAAATTGTATTTCTTTTTGAAAATTTGGAACTAAATCGTGAATAAAATGTGGCTGTGAATAACCCACTTTTCATTTCATACAAATTTTCATCTTTAATCGATTATTTAATTTGAGTTTGTAGTAGAAAAAGTCACATTTTTTGAAAGTGTAGATACATATGTATGTATTTCAGAATTAAGAATTTTGGCTTAGATGTCTTTGAGGCATAAATGTAAGAAACGGGACAGAAGTATCATTTTTTTTTTCCAAAAAAAAAAGGTTCACACCACTTTTGCAATCACAGACTCAGTGTGCAAGACTTTGGTCGGGTAGAAAAAAATTATTTCCTCATAGAAATCGCTTATTATTTCTCCAACTTAAATCTTCCAAAGATTTTTCAGAATTTCAGTTTTCAAATATTCCAATAAATCGAATTAGTACATTCAATTTCATTTAAAGCTTTTTACAAACCAAATCTACACAAAAAAGGAAATATAATGACAGCCTTTGCCCTTTATGTTTACTTCCTTCAAAAATTGAATAATGGGATCGGGTCAGAATCCTGAAAACCGAAATCCCGAAAGCCCAATATCCCGAAAATCCAGAGACCCGAAAACTTAGAGTCCTGAAAACCCAAAACCCAAAAAATAAGCACTTAAATTAGTTCTAATACCTTGAGAATATTTCTGAGCATTTTGAACGATCTTCTCAAAATTTGGTACAGATCAATTTATATGAAAGTATACACTCAGGTGTATATTTTAGGACATTTCCAACACAAACTTCTATCAGTTCCTGACTTCGACGCTACTTTATTTTAAAATTTGAGGGTTGGGACTACGTTCTGACCTAGATTCGGAAGCCTTTGTTAGAAGAGGACAGGCAGTATCACTGAACTCAGCATCTCCAAATTATCAAGTGTACCAAATTTCATTAGTTTATATTAAGAATTGAAATTTGGGGCCATGTTGTGACCTAAATTCTGAAGAACCTGTTTGAGTAAGACAAAAATAGGCAGTACCCACTGAATTCGGCATCCCCAAATCATCAAGAGTACCAAATCTCATTCATTTATATTTAGAATTGGCGTGCCAAAATTCAATAAACGGACCACTGTGCGCCATTTCGTTTAAATACGCTATCCATTTCTGAATCGAGTCACTTCCTATCAAGGATTTGAGGAATTTTTCTTGAAATGGGGAAAATAAATTTAAGTAAGTTAAATACTTGCCTTATGATGAAGAATTTGGCAAATCGTCAGAATAAGTTAATTTGTTAAATTTTTTTGCAGGATGGCTATGATATGTGGACATTAAAAATCCCCTAAGGACATCGGGAACGTTCAAAGTTTCTTACAGCTTCGGAAAATGGAGATTTAGGGAAATTCGTTGTCATTTGAATATTTTCAAAAAGGGTCTTTCAAAATCGGCATTTTGAAACTTCGCTGTTCCTTAAGCAATTTCAATAAAATTGACACTGGTGGGTAAGAGCTAACGCAAAAAAAAAAATATTTTTTCTTTTCTAATTTTGTGTCGTCTCTCAAGGAACAATGATGTTGCAAAACATTGACCCATTCTTAAAACACCTTATTTTAAATCTTTTTTAGCTCTCACCATTGTGAATTTTATTGAAATCGCTCAAGGAACAACGAATTTTCCAAATATTGACACGTTTTTGAAAGAGCCTGTTTTGATTTTTTCTTTTCTATCTTAATTCTGCCTTAGCTATCACAAGTGTCAAATTCATTGAAATCGCTCAAGGAAGATGGAAGTTGTAAAATGTTGACATTTTTTGATGAACCTTATATTGACATATTTTGTTTTCTTTTCAAGTTTTGGGTCAGTTCTCACCTGTTTCTGATCCAACTTTCTCCTGTCGTAAAAACCATGTTTTATGGATCGCAAAAAATTTTATTCGATCGTGATAAAAATAAGATTCCCTTTTAAATTTATCACAAAATTTACCTCATACGCAAAGTTACAATTACAACTTTCTTTAAACTGTAAATCTTCGAGCAGTTTTTGGACACTTTGAGAAATGAAACATAAGCCACATCTTATCATCAACGTGATCTGACCCGATTCCATTTTTAACACGTAATAACAAAAACAACATGGGATCATTCTTTTTATCTGAATCTATTTCAATAATCCAAAAATTATTTTTCACTCTGGTGGCTTGAAGGCTATTTACTACTGTGAATGTGTCTCAGTACTGCAAAGAAGAAAAGAGGCAACAGAGAGAAAAAAAAAACAAAAGGCAAAAAGAGACGGCTATATTACACTCCTTTCACTTAGATCCTGTTTAATTTATTCATCATAATCTGATCCGGATCAGTTCATGTGGGCCATTGTCACTTTTTTTCATTTACAAAGATACGTAAGGTTAAGTTTTCAGCAATTTTTGAAGGTTGAATGGCATTATCAATATTCATTATGTCCATCAAAAATCTTCTGTGAACTATTTGTCGCACATGCCAATGGACAATGGTGTATCTGTCATATTTATTGATGGGTTACATAATATGGACCGCAAGGATTAGTTAACTTCAGTTTAACTCAGGGCTAACTCAATACTGAAAACAGGCCAAAAGGGGTTTTGCCCCACTGTACAAACATTATACTTACTTTTCAAGGAACGCATCAAAGATTATAATTCTTTAATCTTAGTTCAGATTCCTTTGCCAAACTAGAAAGAGCAAAAGTCTCGCCAATCGACCGCTAACCAGATTGACTACATTGCAATTGTAGCCAAAGTATAATGCAAAGGCTATCCAGACCATAGCCAAAGCAGGGAATATTGTGGAGAAATTGTACGTCGAATGGCTATAACGTCAAAAAATTGGAAGATCCTTTTCCGATCGAGTCTCTCGTGCCCTTTTAAAAAGTCCTATGCCACCAACTTCAAGCATCGAGAAACAGGGTAAGAATTGCAACGAAGCAATCATAAATGTCTCCTGTCTGACGTGCTGGGCCTTGCACGACCACGATAGCGAAACCTCTGGTTTGACGGTGAATGCTGGGAAGTACATGTAGATAAACAACAACAGACACACAAAGGAACGGTTCATAGAAGGGGCAGAGCTGCTCTCGAGCTCAACGAGCAGAAGAGGAGAAAGCCACACCGTCTGCTCAAAAGGAAACAAAAAATTTGAGAATGTTGCGAACTTGGAAACAGAGGGATGCCATCGCAGAAATGAAGTTCAGAAGTTTTACCAAAAGGTAAAAGAGAGCCTCCCAAGGTCGCAAGGCCTGAAACGAAGCCTGCATGGACGACCAGGGGAATATTTAGTTCTAGAATCGTGTTGAACGCTTAATCGTCAAGAAAGGCAATCCGCTGGACTGCACTAGATACAGAAACATCAGTCTCCTTAACATTGGATACAAATTCTTCTTTGTTGTGAATGCCTGAAACCTATTGTCAACAATCTTTAGATAAGGAAAGTCGACTTTCGGCCAAATATTGACAAAATCTTTCAAATGTCCATACAATTACTCGCTTACGTCATTGATGATATTGACATAGTCAGATGAGCAAAGCGTGATGCCAGTGGTACTTTCGTGAGTATTGAGAAGGAAGTCAAAGAAGATGGGTTCAACGGTGAATGAAGGCAAAACCAGATTTATTCCGTTAATAAAAACCACCGATGTTTTGGATAGGACGTCAAAATAGACTTTTATAATTTCGAAGTGGTCAAAGACTTTGTGTACCTAGACTCCATTATCAACTCATTGAATAATACCAGAGGACTTACATAGAAGTCAACTGAGGAGCAGAATCCTCTCTTGATCAAATAAAGTGGCTTAGTATAAGACGCTTTTTATCCAGGTCCTGGAGAGGCAGGAACACTATTAAAGGTGGATAAGAGAGCTTAAGGCTGATTTAATTAACTGTTAGGATTGTACACCGACATAACCATAGAAGTAAAAAGCCAATGACTGAGGTGGCTGGATCATCTAGAGCAAAGGAATATCAAAACTTTGGTGCGAAAACTCTTTGAATCCAACCCGCAGGATTGCATAGAAGAGGAGGATAGCATTACAGGTGGTGCATGCATGTGAAAACTTGTCGTTTGAAACTGGATACAGCTAGCAAAAGACCGATTCAGCTGGAGGAAGCTTGTCCAGCCCGGACTCTAGCACCACTTTAAGTAAGTAGCTAAAAAAAAACAAAGTTCTAATTCGTCATGGAGCGTTTTAAATCAAGGTTTGGCTATACTAGTTTTTTGCTAAACAAGTAGTGATGTTGTTCCACCTAATGTTTGCTCTCTCCAGCAATACCAAGTAGCGATGGGTAAGCCAATTTCTGGCTATCAGATAAAATAGGTAGTAATATTCCACTTTTAGTGAGTTCATCAGTTTTACAATTACCTGGAATGTCAGTATGCCCCGGTACCCAACAAAGGTGAATTATATACTGCTGTGCCATCTCCATGTTCTTGAGTTTATAGAAACAGAGTCCAGAGACTTAATAGCAGCTTGACTATCAGAGAAGATGCGGATGGATATCCGAGGTTGATATCATGTTTTCCTTGAGCCAAGATAGTCCTTCTTTTACCGTTAGAAGTTCCACCTGGAGTACTCAACAGTGATTAGAAAGATAGAGTAAGAGACTTAAATCTAGTCTTCCTGAGTGAACACACACCATCTTTGGTCTTCGATACGTCGGTGTAGAAGTAAATCGACTGATCTTTTAAGAATTCCACATCCTCCCATGTGAATCTGGAAGGAACGGTAGCTGCAAACTTATCCTCAAATTCAACGGTAGAATTGTGTAGTCTGTGTTTCTTGGAAGTGATCCGAATGAGTTCAGAATATTTGAGTGGCCAATTTTATTATTGATCCACTGTTAAGAGATTTAGAGTCGAATAGTTGTGTTTACGGCCATTTGTTTGCTAAAAATGTTGAGAGGTGTCACAAGGATCACTGTCTAATGCAGCGGAAGGTGACGACCGAAAAGCTCCACTTATGCATAGACAGGCTGGTCTTTGGACTTTGCTACTGCCATGACACCGTAAGTTAGAATCGGTCTAATAACCGAAATATATATATATAAAGCCATTTACTACCAACAGCTTTTTTACAAGAGAAAAGTTCCTCTGTGCCTTTCATTACGCTTTTCTTGTATGTAACGTTTCCAACCTAACTTTTTATCAAAATGAGACCCCAATATTAAGCTTAGTCTGAGAATTTTAGTGATACACCTTTAATAGAAGGGGGGTCTATTTCGAGAATTTTGTATTTCCAGGAAATGTGGCCAACCTCTATTTTGTGGGGGTTAACTCTAAGTCCGCACCTATCCGTCCATCGTGTTAGCTTGTTGGAAATGTGGCCAACCTCTGTTTTGTGGGGGTAAACTCCAAGTCCGCACCTATCTGTCCATCGTGTTAGCTTGTTGAGAGCGTTTTGTAAGCGTTCCCTTAAAGTGAAACTTCTTCCACATAAACAATCACTCTTTATACATAGCTTACTGCCTCTAAGCAATTCAGCAGCTCATTTACTACCAAATCCCAGAGAAGGGGAGAAAGAACACCACCTTGTGGTGTACCCCTACTAACAGATCGTTTTGCTGAGAAGCCACTGATAACCCTGCCTGTAAGCATTTGATTAATTAATCTACCAAGTGACTCATCAACATTCAGGGATGCCAGTGCAAATGGGATTGCCGGTTTCGACGTTTTTAAAAGCGCCTCTTCTATGTCTAGGAAGGCAACCATTGTATACTCTTTAATATGATTAGAGGGAATATTCGATGATTCATACTAGTGTGTGGATAGTGGTTTCCAATGATTCCCATTGCAATATGCATGTTGAGCTGTAGATAGTAGTCTGGTATCATTGCTTAATCGTAGTTGGATATTAATCAGTCGTAGGTCTTAAATTTAAGCGATTAGTCCAGGAGCCATCAGCATTTTTAAGGCAACTTGGCATCAAAAATACACAAGAGTTTCTTGAAAACTGCAAAAAGCTGTGTTTTTTTGCAATTCCTGAAAGTCTGTAAAAGTCTGTAATTTACATGTCAAATACAACAACAACTATGTCCATATAGAGTTAGCTATGTCCAGATAATTAAGTGGATTTAACTTTTGTCCCGATAAAAACGGTATTGCCAGACTAAGATTGTCGTTGTGTTATCGAAAATTTGTATAGAAATGTCAAATGTTTGTTGGTAAAATTATTCAATACAAAATGGCAGACCAAGGCAAATGTTAAAATATCCCGATGTCGTTTCTTCGCCAATGTACATATAGACATGCAAAAAACGCAGCTTACATAAGAATCGGAGAGTTCATATGTCCAGTCCTAAATAACGCCCATATTATTCACTCATTTAATCCAATTGGATTTAAACTGCATTCCGGAGGTCAGTTTAAGTTGTTAAATCCAGATAAAGACTAAATTTCATATTATTCCCTTGTTTTGACACTTCTATTTCAAGTAGTGATATCAAACAAAAAATTTTTGAACTGAGCTTAAACAAAGATTTGTTATAGTTTTCATGCGCTGTTTTTGGAAATCGAGTTAAAGCAAAAACGACGACGACTCATGTCTCTAATGATCGTCCAACCGTAGTTTCCAGTATCGTAATCATGAAGCTCATCTCGCTGCGGTCTCGCTATGCATGTTTACACAGGAATCTATGTCGTGGTTTTCTTCCTATGGTATCGCTTTGGTCTCGCCATGACATTTACACGTGGTTTTTGGCATTGTGCATGTTTTACCATCATCTCGCTTTGGTCTCGCCATAGCTTCGTTAAAGTTCTCTCTTTTTCAAAATTGAAAGAAGACGCAACGTGACGGTGAGAAATGCGTCATCAAGCATTATTTCTTTATTATAATTTTGGTTTTAATTTCTCGTTTCTTCGTCGCTTTGTGATTCCGGCTTTAGTGTAGTTTGCTCTCATTTAACGACATGTAAATTAATTCTGACGATACAAATGATCGTTTTCTTTCTAAATGTTTCCCGTTGGTTTGGGAAAACTTTTACAGAAATACGTTCTTTTGCTAGTTTTGTCGTATGGCATCAGTGTGTTTTTTTAGTGTATTTTATCTTGAAAGAGTATTCCGCTCATAGTAGTTATATTGCTTTCCCTAAGCTCAGAGTAGATTTACTTCATTTAGAGTAACATCCGAATGCTGGCCAGTTAGAAGCCAGTACAACATACCAACTACGTTACAGCAAATACACGAACAGGAATTTGACAGTCAATGTTTGTAGACAACTGGCAAGCCAGTATTGGCTCGTGTGGCCGCAGGGTAACGGGCCACAACTCAATGGGAACCCACAAGAACAAAATGAGCATCAGCTCATCGAACATGTCTTGCCACTAAAAAAAACTCATAAAATTCATTCAGAACTCAGAATGGTTCAGGGAGGCCCCCCACACCTAATACTTCCCTAAAACCCTCTCCCTGTTGCTCTTCACAACCCACCTTCACCATGGGGAACGCAATGGATCCACCGAGATCCAAGTGAAATGTTGCGACGCGACGTGCCTCCTAGCCTAACCTAACCTATGCATCAAAAGTGCTAAGATAACAGACTTTTTCATTACAAGAAATTCTCTTGATCTTGAAGGGCTTATGACTTCTCGATCCCCACCAGAGGTGTAGTATCTTCCCCTGAAAAAAAAACAAACTTTTTTTAAGAACTCATAATAACAATAATTTAAAATCGAGTACTCAACACACTTACATTATTTAAAAGTATTTTATTTTTTGTTTAATCCAATTTCATTAAATTATTTAAATAAAATTAAAGGTATACCATTGCGAATGTTGCATTACTGTCTGTGTCGAGGAGATCTGAAGCAGCATCTAAGCTAGCTTGCTCCAAATCCCGGCGTTTCTTTTTCATATTCTCCTTATGCATGTCTGCTGCACGATCCGTTTATGTTGCATTGGGGTAGAAAATGGTTTCAAGAATTTATTTGTTCGCCAAATAAACGGGATGAAGACACGATTACACATAGAATTTTGTTTGGTTTGTTTTTTTTTTTTTTTTTTTTTTTTTTATACAAAAAAGTAAATAAAAACAAATTGTTGTGCGATTTGTACATACATTACAACGATTTTTGATATATATATATTTATATATATTGTTTTTTTTTTTTTTTATTAATGAAACGAAATGAAGAAAGAAGAAAGAAAAAACACAGGAGATTGATAAAATAAAATTTGTCAAATATTGATTGTATATTTTATTTTTATAATTTTAATGGAATTGAACACAAACAAAAAATTTGAACGGAAAAAACATCGAAACACAGTTAGAGAAGTTAGTATAAACAAGGGTGTTAAGAGGGGAGGGGGAGGGGAAAGATTAGAAGTTAAATGGGAAGAAGCAACAAAATACACAGAAACAGAGCAAACAATAAGGGGGTCTCGGAAAATGGAATTTTTTTTTAAATTTTCGTAGCAGATAGTAGTAGAGGTAGTAGAAGTAGGTAGAGTAGAGGTAGTAGTTGTTAGTAATAGCAGATACACAATAGCAGTAGATAGTAGCAATGCAAGTAAAGATTTGTTTTTGAACACAAGCGGGATACAAATTGGTGTAGTGGTGGTTGTGTGTTGAGTGTAGTGTTGTATTTTTCAAATAATTTTTGTTAATGTTTTGTATAATTTTTTTTTTTTTTATTCAGTTTTTGTTTAAATTTTTGATTTTGATTTTTTTTTTTTTGATTATTGTTTGGATGAAATGAGATAAAAGAAAACTTTAGTTAGTATAAAATAGTACGAGTATTAAAAAGTATATATAGTTTTAAGTATAATAACATCAAGAATGTTAATTAATTAAAAGTAGAAGAAGAGTAGACTGGAATTTCTCTCATTTTATTTGATCATTTTGAGCGAGGAGTATACTCTATAATTCCAATGTACCATGTAATTATGTTTTTTTTTTTTTTTTTTTTTTTAATTTTGGATTGTTTTTTTGTGTTTTGATTTTTTTTTTGTCTCGTAAACAACAACAACGAATAGTAGTAGTAGAAGTAGAAAGCTTTTAATTAAGAAACACCATTAAATTATATAATATAGAAAGCGTATTAAAAAAATGTCAATTACAGCATTTATTCAAACCTGAACGTGATGCATAATTGACAAGTGCAAATTCGAGCAATGCACCAAATACAAATGTCAAACAGACGCCAGTCCAAACGTCAATCGCTTTTGTGTATGACACTGGGGGTAACGATGCATTTATGCCGGATGTTTGTGTTGCCATTGTTAGAAGAGTTGTTACACCTAGAAATAGTTTTTGGATTTGGATTTGGAAAATAGTTAAAAATATGTTTATAGAAATTTTAGAAAAAAAAAAAGCAAAAATATAAATTTTAAACAAGGTACCGCGGGTTCTAAGTGGTTCAAAAAGTTCAATTTTCTATAACGGATTTATGACCCGATATCCGAACTGTTCTAATAACAGATGAACGGACATTTTTGAAATTTTCAAAACTTCAAGGCCTTGAATATGGCTGGAGATATTTATCATCTTTTATCTGAATTCTTATTTCGTTTTTTGATGTCTCATATTGCATTGGGAAACAAATTTCCTTTTTTTGATAAGGTACTTACCTTTTGTTGTAACGATATTCATTTTTATTTTTTTAGGAAAGTGATTTCAAATAAATTAAAAAAAAAAAAATGCCATACAATTTCAATTATGTTTTTTTTCCTTGTTATGAAATATTTTAAAATCTAACTGATCATCTCATCAACTACCTAGGCGAAAAACAATGTGGAATAGAACTCAAATAAACCTTTAATTGAACTTCTTTCATTCGCTCTACCTAAAAGTCCGGTAATCGAATCCTGGGCACTTTTTTGGGAACCTTTCTTAAATACCGAGAATAAAATTTAGCTAGGGAGTCATTTTTGTAATTTTGTCACTTTGACTTATGTTTTCAAAAATGGCGCCCAATCTGTAGTAAGTTCAAGAAACCTTAATCCCTAACCTTTTTTATTTATATATATACATGAAATTTAGCTTGGGAATAATTGATGTAATCTTGTCGTTTCAACGCCATTTTTCAAAATTGGCGCCCAATCTGTGGCAAATAGAAGAATAAAAAAGAAACTCGTAAATTACTTGAAAAATTTTCCAAAATTCAAATAACAATTATTGATTTGCTAAAATGTAGGTGTTGAGCAGACGCATCACCTTTGGGACAAAATTCAGAATTGCCACTTTCGGGAATATACTTTTTTTTGTATCAAGTGTCAAGACTTCTACTTTTTTTTGAAAATTTTAAAATTTTGAACATGAACAAAAATGCAAGAACCCCTTCATATGCCAAAAGTGAAAATTCCAATCTCTGAAATAAAAAAAAAATAGGTGTGTGTCCGGAAAGTGGCAACACTGACATTCAAACGTTTTTGGCGTCTGGAAGAATTTTCGTGACTTTTTTCATGTTAAAAATGTAAAAATGCAATACTTTGACACAAAAAAGTATGTTCTCGAAACGTTACAACACCGACAATTAGGCCAAAGGTGTGTCTATTTTACATCTATCTTGTAAGACAACCTTAATTTTTCTTGGGGAGGCGTTTCCCCAACTTTGTGCATGATAAAATAATTAAAAAATTGTTAAGACCCACCAATTGACATAAAAAAGGTATGTTTCCGAAAAGTGGCAACATTAACATTTTAACTGATCCGTTTATTCAACACCTATTTCTTAAAATATCAATTGCTTTTTCTCAGCACATTTTTGTCATCTGAAGGCATTTCCATAACTTTTTTTCATTTTCAAAATACAATAAATTATCGAAAATTTGAAATAAAAAAGTATGTTCACAACAAGTTGAAACACTGACACAACATCTAACTCTTAACACTTTAATTTAAAAAGTGCACCACTTTGACAATAAAAAGTATGTTACCGAAAAGTTACAATACTGAAATTTTGTCGAAGGTGCGTTTACTTAACATCTTTCTTTTAAGACATCAAACTTTATTTTTCTTACACACATTTTGCGTGTGGAGGCGTTTTAACTTTTTGCATGTAAAAAATATTAAAAACTATCAAAAAAAATTTGTAACTTGCACCTTTTGACATAAAAAGTATGTTTTTAAAAAGTGGCAACATTGACATATTAACCTTAGATGCGTTTATTTAACAACTATTTTTGAAATATTAATTGTTCTTTCTCACCGCACTTTTACACTTATGGAGGCGTTTTCATAAATTTTTGTGTGTTTAAAATATAAAAAAATATCAAGAAAGTGGAGGTTCCTTTGAAATAAAAAAAAGTATGCTACCAACAAGTTGCAACACTGAAATTTTACCGGAAGGTACGTCTACTTAAGATTTACCTCTTTAAACTTCTATTGTCTTTTAATCATGGAAGTTTTCCAAGTAATTTAGTAGTTTTCTAATGTATAGATATTTTACCAATTTCCACAGATTGGGCGCCATTTTTGTAAATGGCGTGCAAGCGATAGGACTACAACAATGACTGGCCAAGCTAAATTTCATCCTTTGCATATAAAAATAAATTAAAATAATAGACAAAAGACGCAGAGGTTTTGGTTTCCTGAATGGTCACATATTGGGCGCCATTTTTCATTTACTACTCTGAAAATTAGAGGTAAAGGTTTTATGGTCTATCAAGGGTGCTGAAACCAAAACTTGATAGTTGAACCTTTTGTGGGACAACACAATCTCTCTCTTGTTGACCGTGAGTTCCAAACTGGTTGGGTATGCCTTCAAAAGGACAAATGCATATGAACTGTTAAGTGGACACAGTTATAATTTTGAATTTTCGATGAAAAGATAACAATACATGGATCAAAATCTGGAAATCATACAAAACCATAACTGCGTAGTGGCTATTGGGTTTGGGATTGTTCGACAGGTTGACCTAAAACGTATAAAAGTTCCATTTGACACAGACATAAGTTTCCTTAAACAATGACTTGCTAAATTGTAGCCCCTACTGATTAGGCAGAAGACAAAGCAAGGCAGAGTTTTATGACCTGCCTACTACCACAGGTGGAGTAATTTCAATCTCTATGGGCTTTTTTTGGGGGAAGAAAACGATAGAGGGGGGAGCGTTTCCATTAAGGCATTTCACCTTTAATGTGGATGGCAGTGGAAGTCAACGTCCCCCAGAGATTACTATTCCAGTCAGGTTGAGCTACTTGGTGAAAAGTTAGCACTCAGCTCAGGCCTGGAAGGAGTGGTAAATCTAGCTCCTCGTTCCTGGAGTTATACTAAGGGTCTGTTCCTTCAGGTTGGGCGTCATTCCGTAGAGGTTACTGCTCATTCAGGTAAGATTATTTAGTTGCGAGGCATCAACAATTTACTGTAACGAAATAAAAAACATGCAAACAAATAAATCCAACGATTTTTGGCTCTGCACGTGGAATGTTCTGTCTCTCTATAGACCACGTGCAGCCAAACATTTAGTGGAGGCCTTGACTACAACAAACAGAGGCAGACTTAGTTGTTAAGTCTTGAGTTTCAACTATGTGAACGAGACCCTTACCACAGTTCTCACCAGGGCCAACAGAAGCCTCATATGGTCGCATTTCCCTACATAAGAGAAAGATGATGACTACATGGACAAGTTCTATTAGCTCTTGGATGAGACATTTGAGCTAGCTATGACAGAAAATAGTCTTGGTGATTTTGATGCCAAACTAAGTAGCGAAGAGGTTTCTGGTTTCATAATCAGAAGATAAAGACTGCACAACACCAACTCTGATAACGGACTTAGGTTAATCGACTGTGCTGCGAAGCGAAACGTTGTGGTAGCTAGCACGCAGTTCCCGCATCTCAAAATACATATGGGAACATGGCGAATTCCTGGAAAATCAACCGCCAACCAGATTGACCACATTGCGATCGACGCAAGAAACTCTTCCGGTATCAAGGATGTCCGAATATGTTTCGAGGAGCCAACGTTGACTTGGGCCACCACCTTGTTGTAGTCAGGTATTGCCACAGATATCCAAACCAAAGTCAAAACAGGGAAATACTATGTGGTAATTCGACGCCGGAAGGCTACAGTCGAAAAATTGACAGTTTCTTTTTTAACTAGCTAGTGGCACCTTCTTTTATAGTCCATGCTGCCAGCTCGATAACCACCCAGAAGTCATCAGACATATCGCTTGACAAGATTGGCCCTGCACAACCATCTCAGAGACACCCCTGGTTCGACGAAAAATGCCCTCAAGTATATGGAGCCAAACAACAGGCATTTAGGGACAAAGCGGTGCTGCATGGAATGACCAGAGCTGCTCGTAAGCTCTTAAAAGAACAGAAGAGGGGAGAATAATACCAGTTTTTCAGAAGTAAAAGAATGAGAAGCATACGATCGTGGAAATAGAAGGATGCTATTGCAGGAATGAAGTTAGGAAATTTTATTAAAAGGTTAAAAGAATCTGCCAAGCTTACAAGTTTACAAGAATCGTGGAAGAACAAGGTTGGTCTTCACAACCACCACAGCAACGCTATGGAAAAAAAATTTAAAAAATATAAGAGTACAACGGTGATGACCAATCGAATTCAGTTGCGATTCAGATTGCACCATTCAAACTGGGCGCTGACGCAGACCAAAAAGTTCGTCCAACCGATCTTGACGTTGCTGATAGTTTTGTGACCGAGCTGTTTAAGGCAACAGGCGATGAATTTACTGGAAATATGCACCGGATCATCTGCAAAATATAATCGGAAAAAGCATATGGTCGATGAAAGGAATGAAAAACAGCGATCCTCTGGAATGCACCAGTTACCGATCAATATTCTTAACATCTTATTCAAAAGCCTTACAATACTTCATGAACGCGGCGTTCAGAACGCCTAAAATCATTTGTCAACAAATTGATAGGTCCATATCAATATGGCTTTCAGCTAGGAAAGCTCACCATCGAACAAATATTTAGTCTACGGTAGATCTTGGAAAAAATTCATGAATTTCAAATCGATACCCACAACCTTTTCATCGATTATAAGGCTGCATAAGACAGGATCTAAAGACACGAGCTATAAAGAGGAATGACTTGTTTGGCATCACTCCCAAACTTGTGTCCACCGTTTATGCAGAAAGACGAAGGAAACGCAGCTCCATCAAGGTCGGCAAAGACCTCACCAATACTTTTAATGTCAAAAAAGGTTTTAGGCAATTCTTCAACATCGTCTTGGAATAATAGTGCAAGACTCTCATGTTGGCGCTAGAGGCACCATCTTTCAAAAGTCCGTTCAATTATACGTTTACGCAAACAATATTGATATAACTGGAACACCAAAGCGTAACGGTCAGTGGTGTTTTCGTGAATATTGAAATATTGAGAAAGAAGCCAAGAATTTGGGTTTAACGGAAAATGAAGGCAATACGAAATATTTGGTGGCAGTAAGAAAGCACACCCAACAGCGACTCGTACTGAACCCTTACCATCACTATAGACAGCTATAATTTTAAGGTGATTAAAGACTTTGTGCACCTAACCTAGGAACCGCTATTAATTCAGTGAATAGTTCCAGTTCTGAGATCAAACACAGAATTACTCCTGACAATCGCTGCTTCTTTGGGCAAAGAAGGCAATTTAGGGGCAGGGCCCTATCTCAAGCAACTAAGATATTCCTAATCATTCCAATGCTGATATATGGACACTATTAACGGTGGATGAGAGTTTAAGGCTGTTTTGAGAAGAAAATTCTCCGGTGATTTTTGTTCTCGTCTGTATGGATGACGAATGGAGAAGAAGAAATAACAACGATCTGTACGTGATGATCAGTGACATCGACATAGCCACAAAAGTGAAAAGCCAACGACTTAGATGGCTAGAGCGAATAGACATCAATCAGCAAAGCCTGGAAAATCTTTGAATCCAACCTCGTGGGACGGTGCAGCAAAGGCGAATAGCGTAACAGGTGGCGCATGCAAGTGAAAGAGGACCTCAAACTCAACCAATCTTGCAGGCTTGAAGTAGCTTGTTGGATGAGGCCCTGGTCCACCCCAGACTGAAGCACCACATAATGTAAGTAAGAACAAATAAATTCATTTGATGGCGCAACAGGTCTTGGAGAACTAGAGTCTAGTGACTTACAACTCTTAATCATTCCTGTGTACGTATTGTTTTGCAAGAATGAAGGAGGCCTACAATTTTTTGCCGATTCCATAAGGCTAGATGAGAAGCACTTATTTATGACAAGTAGGTACTCTTGCAGGATTTATCAGTTCCTCGCAAAAGGCAGTACCTCGGGTGTTTTTAGGTGGCAGGAGCTGGGAATCGAACCCAGACCTTCAGCATACAGTCCAACGCACAAACCATCATGCCACGAGGTACTACAACAACTAAGTAAGGACGCACATAAGTATAAATAAAAAAACTTTTATCTGCAGAAAGTGCAAAATCACAGTCCTGGATCACTAATAGAATGTGGTTACCAGGTTACCATAAAAGAAAATTTTGGATTGATTTTTGTCCAAAATATTTAATTTATTTATATTGTTTTAAAATTTAATTTAAAATTAATTTTAGCAATAAATTTAATCATATAAATAGACTATTGTCTCCAAGTCTATAAAGAACATGCTAATTGAATACAACTAAAAAAGCGATTAACTTAATTAATTGTTTTTTGTTGTAATTTATATAATAAATGCATGCTAAGGGGCAGTAAATACGAGTATGTATCATAATTATATGAACACAAATAAAATTTTAAGGATTTTTTTTTTAAAAAAATCGATAAAAAAAATATAATTTGAGTCTATATTGGTTATATGATGTAAGTTATAACTTCTGCTATTAAAATTATAATATTTTGTAGAAAAAAAAATCAATAAATTTTTAAAATTTAACTTTAAAACATATAACAATTAAGTATCTAAGCAAATCAATATTATTAAGCCCAACGTCATTGAAACGTTGGACTTATTCAAAAAAACCTGGTTTTGGTATCAGTTTATTTGAGATTTTATCTTAAAGGACTTCATCAAATCTTCGATTGTACCCCATTGATTTTTAAACAAAAGAAAACATTAACAACAATAAAACAAAAATAAAAAAAGTTAATGGAGCACAACCAAGATCCGACGACCTAAGATATAATGCAACTTCCGTTTTCCTGAAAGTTCGCACCAAGCAGAGAGTTCTGATATTATTTCTTATCTACGCGCGTTGAGATGATAAAACGATATTTTGTTCCGAGGACGATTCGATTTTGAAGAACGAAGGACGATTTGAAGGCAATAATATAAATCAAATGACCTTTTGCGACGTGACATTACTTACCCAGTGACACACGAGCGGGTACAGCTCCTTGATCTAACCAGAATGACACCCAAGACACAATGACCAACATACAGCAGGGAATGTAGATTTGGATAAGGTAATATGAGAACTCTCGCTTGAATAGTAAATCGACTTTCAGACAACTGTATTCCCCTAAAATGAGAAACATAAGGAGAAAAAAAAAATAAATAAAATCTGTCAGTTATGTTTTTTGCGTTGTATTTCTTGGATACAAAATGAATAAAACATTAACAAAGTAAAGAGAATATAGATAGAGAGCATGCGACTACATTAATAAGTTGATTTATGTTTTTTTTGTTTTGTCGTTGTCTTGTGATTGTTGTAATTGTGAATATGCCTAAGTGTTTTGATGTTGATTAAAAAAAAAATATCTATGGAAACAAATTAGACTATCAAAAATATTCGAAAATGGACTCCAGATAACTTACCTGTATTTGTTTTGCTGTTACAATAATCAGTCAAGAATTTTTCCAAGGTAAAGCGTGGTAGGTGTAAGTTTTTCACCACTTGTACCGGATCGCCTTCCTTCCAAAGGAAGACTAAATCATTTGTAGTCCAACCATCTGTTGTGGGTTAGATTGAATAGAAATATTGATTAAACGATTGTTTTAATTTTAATTGCTTTTAAAATAATTATTTTAATAAATAATTTTTAAAACTTACAACTAGCCATTCGTAGGGAACATATTTGTCTATCCAATGGATATAGTTTAAGATTCATTGGACATGCTAGTGTGAGTGATATTCGTATACTGTACAGCACGGAACCATTTGGGAAAATACGGATATAAACGTTTGGCATGATTATGTTGTGGAAATGTCCTTCTTTTTCGTTGGAGAAGAACAGATCGGGCATCCAGACTCGATTTGCTTCAGTCAGTGTTAAATATTTTAGCCGACCTAAAAAAAAAATATAAGAAATATTTTAATTTTATAATTAATAATATGTACTTGGTGTTTGCTAAAAAATTGATCTTTTGAAAACCTATTTAATTCAATTATGTCGAAAATCATCAACATTTTGCAAGAAGTATTGGAGAGCAAGATTTTGGTACAGCGTTCCCATGACATTTTAAGGAAACAGTAAAATGTCCCCATTGATATGAGCGCCGCTAGTAATTTTACGGGGGTCAAAGACCCCTCTTAACAGTTTTTAAAGAATATCTCCCGAATGGTTACTCTTAAAGAAAAAATGCAAAGGAATATAATGTAGCTTACAAAATTTTCTTTAAACAAATTTAAGTAACTTTGTTTCATAGGAAAAACTGTTTTCGACATAATTCAAATGGCTGGATTACAGATTTTATGTTTCTATATAAAATGTACTCTTTTAAACCACCTTTGAGGTTGAGTACAAGGTGAGTTTTTTTTGTGAGTGGTATCCCCTAGGAAAATTAGAAAAAAAACTAAAAAATTAATATAGGGATTTATTTGATGGTTTTGGGAGAGTTCACCATCGATATGGGGTCCACTTTATTAATCATACAGGGTGGAAGGCCACGAAACATGGTATTTAGTTTAAACAGGTTTATTCACTTAAAGTCACAAGTCACCTTTCTCAAAAATGGTGATAGTCGAAAAAAAAAATTAGAATGGTTGTAGTCCAGTTAATTTGTGCTCAAAAACGCTCTTAGAGAGTAAGTTATGAGGTAGTTTTGATTTTCCCCTCTTTTATGTTTTCGAGGGGGCTAAATCCGAATCTGAGGTTTGCTACTAAAATTTCGTGACGCAACATTTTGTCGAAAAAAAATATCTCTACAAAAAATATAGCCCCAAATTTGCATAAAAAATGCATGTTTTGTATATCTTTAGATTCGAATATCTATAAAACGTAACATCCTAGAGTTTTTTCAAGACCAGATTTAAACTCAACACATCAAAGACCATAAAAAAAGTATATCTTGGTTCATGTCATAGACAGAAATTAAAATTTTTCATATAAAATATTTACTTAGTGCCTTGGAGTGGATTTTCAAAAATAGTAAAAATACGTCAATTTTCAACTACCGCTTGAGTCCAAATGGATTGTCGCAGAAAAAAACCTTAAGCAGAGATTTATTGGAAATTGTGTACACTTTCTATGGTACTTTGATGTAATTTTCGAATAGCTGGTATTTTTCGAACCATCAGTGAAAAACTCCCAGAAAATGCGTTTTTGCATCATTTTTTGCATTTATTTCCATGTTGCGTCACGAAATTTTAGTCGCAAACTTCAGATTCGGATTCCACACCCCCAAGAACATAAAAGAGGGGCAAAACTACCACAAAATTTGCATACTAAAAATACAATATGACTGGACTATTGTTTATTGCCAACTTCATATGAACTTAGCAGGCCAAATTTTCCAAAAATGAAGAAAATCGAGCTGAAAAAGTTGGTTATTGGAACCAATTAATTGCGAAGAAGCATTTTTGGTTTGTGAATGGGCGTTCTCACGGTTGCCACTAAAAATAATATTCGTTCCAAAATTGAAAATAGAAATGAAATAATTTAAATCTGATTCTGTAAGCCCAGAATAATTTGTTAAGGATTATTGAATTTACTAAAGTTTTATTATTTATGAATATTGAATTAAGGTAGGTAGATATCTTTTTAGATAGTTTAAATGAGCTGAATTTAAATCTGGCCTCAGAACTGCTCTAGAAGAGCTGTGTTCACCTGGCCCACGACCACTTTTGACCACCCTTTAACTTTTTTTTGACCATGGACACGAAAATTATTTTCAAGTGACAACCGTAAGAACACCCATTCAAAAACGAAAAATGCAGTTAAACATTTGTTTGCGTAACTAATTTGCAATTAATAAGTTCCAACAATCAACTTTTTCAGCTCGATTATCTTCATTTTTGAGAAAGTTGTCCTGTTAAGTTCATATGAAGATAGCAGGACACCTAATTCCTCGCAAGCCATAGAAGCAATTATTTTTTTTTTGCTTAACTAATTCGCAATTAAAGGCGGTTGGATGTTGTAGGAACTGGGGGCCTTGGGCTGTATCTTTTCCTACACATCAAGTGCTTACATTACCTCCAAGTTGGTAACCGCCGGATACTGGTCTTGGCTTTATGTTAGGACTTGCTAAACTTGTAAGTGCGAGTGTTGATCAAGGAAAGAATTGCAACACCAAACCCATGGCTCTACAGATTGGAGATTAGTGCGTTGGGCTAACGACCCGGTCACAGTAAAAAAACCAATTGTTATGAAAGAGAAGCGAGAAGCTTCCCCCTCAAATGGCAACCCGACCCGGAACGAAAATGGACTACGACCTGCGAGTATGCACCTGGAATGTAAGGACACTCTATACGCCAGGTGCTACTCAAAAACTTGAATCTGTCCTCACGCGGTACAAGGCAGATATTACCGCGATCCAGGAGATACGATGGATAGGATCAGGGACTATGAAAAGAAAAGGTTGCGACATTTATTACAGCTGTCATCAAAGATTGCAAATGTTAGGATGCGGATTCGTCGTGGGAAATCGACTTAGATCGAGAGTCATCGATTTTAAGCCGATCAGCGATCGCCTGGCTCTGATCCGCATCAAAGCTACCTTCCAAAACATCAGCCTTATATGTGCACACGCCCCTACCGATGAAGCGGAGGAGTCTAACAAGGAGGATTTTTACGACCTCCTGGACAGAGCCTACGGAGCCTGTCCGGAGTACGATGTCAAAGTCGTGCTCGGAGACTTCAATGCTAAAATCGGAAAGGAAAATATCTTTGGCGGATTAGTTGGAAAGCACAGCCTCCACGAAACGACAACAGACAACGGCTTTCGACTAATCAACTTGGCTGCAGCTCGTAATACGGTGATAAGTAGCACTAGGTTCCCCAGGCGAAGGATACACACAGCAACCTGGCAATCCCCAGATGGTCGAACCGCCAACCAAATCGACCATGTGCTAACTGGCGCAAGGCACGCATCGAACATCTTGCACGTGCGAACTTTCCGAGGTGCAAATGTGGACTCTGACCACTTTCTTGTTGTGACAAAGTTCAGAGCCCAACTGTCCAATGAAAAGAAAGCGAAGACCGCCCAAAAGGAAGAAATTCAACATTGCATGCCTTAGCACATCTGAGAAAGCCAGAGACTACAGTGAGCAATTAACCGGGAAACTCTCTGCCGTACCCCCACCCACAAGTGTCAACAACCAGTGGAACTTGTATCGCGACGTCATTAAGGAGACAGCCGAGACCACCATAGACTATCAACCACCTAAAAAAAAGAACCCGTGGTATGATGAGGAATGCGCGGTATTGAAACAGGAGACGAAAATTGCATGAATGCAAATGCTGCAACGGAAAACAAGGGCAGCAATAGAGGAGTACTGTGAAAAGAGAAGAAAACCCTGCGTAGAAAGAAAAGAGCATACGCAGCTTCTCAACTCAGGTATCTCGAGGAGTCTAGCACTGCCATTAACACCCGCCGGTTGTACAAAACAGCCAAGCAACTGGCATGTGGTTATAAAACCGGCACGCAAGCTCTTTGAAACAGCGAAGGGAACCTAGTCACCGAAGCACAGGGAATTGTTGACGTGTTTAAGCAGCATTTTCAGCAGCTGCTCAATGGGCATTCTGTAGAGGAAGCGACAGTAGAACAAAGAAGCATGAGACCAGTCAATGAAGATCCAGTCCCAGCACCCAGTACTGAAGAGATTAAGAAAGCCATCCACAAGCTTAAGAACAGCAAATCCGCCGGCTCGGATGGCCTACCTGCGGAACTCTTCAAGTATGGAGGAGATGTCCTGGTAGGGTGCATGCACCAGCTCATTAACCAAGTGTGGGAGGAGGAAAGTATGCCCGACGGGCTCCATATGCCCAATCTACAAAAAAGGCGATCCTATGTCCTGCAAAAACTACAGAAGTATATCCCTGCTTAATGTTGCATACAAGATCCTATCCAACGTACTATGTGAGCGTCTTAAACCTTTCTGCAACACTATGATCGGCACGTACCAGTGTGGCTTCAGGCCAGGCAGATCAACGATAGACCAAATCTTCACATTGAGGCAAATCCTGGAAAAGACCAACGAGTTTCAAGTCGAGACCCACCATCTTTTCATCGACTTTAAAGCCGCATATGATAGCATTAGTCGCCAAGAGCTTCTATTGGCGATGTCCGAACTCGGGATCCCGGAAAAACTGATCCAGCTATGCCGCATGACGTTACAAAATTTGCGGTGCAATTTGCAAATGGGTAACAGCTCATCCGAGCTATTCCAGACATGTACAGGGTTCAGACAAGGAGATGCCTTATCATGTGACTTCTTCAACCTAGTCCTGGAGCAGATAGTTCGCAAGAGTGGTGTTAACCTGGAAGGCACTATCTTCAACAGGTCTTCGCAACTGCTTGGCTATGCGGACGACATCGACATCATCGGCCGCTCCAAGTGAGCTGTACTAGAAGCATTCACAGCTATTGATGAACAGGCGAAACGCGTTGGTCTTGAAGTGAATGAGGACAAAACAAAGTATATGCTATCAACAAACAAAGCTTCATCTGTCCATCGCCTAGGACAAAACGTCACTGTTGGTAGCAGTAATTTCGAGGTAGTCAAGGAGTTCACCTACCTCGGAACAAACATCAACCCCACGAATGACACCTTAGTGGAAATCCGACGAAGAATTACCCTAGCGAACCGCTGCTACTTCGGTTTGGCCAAACAAATGGGCTCAAAACTCCTCTCCCGGAAGACAAAGTGCACGCTATACAAAGCTAATTTTACCAGTTCTACTCTACGGCACCGAGTGCTGGAAGATAAGTAAAAAAGGGGAATTGATACTGGGCACTTTCGAGAGAAAAATTCTGCAGCGGATATTTAGTCCATTATGCGAGGAGGGCATGGAGAAGATTTAATCGTGAATTATACGAGACCAAGATGTGGATGTAGTCCAAAGAGCCAAAACACGCCGACTACACTGGCTCGGCCACATCGAGCGAATAGACAACAATACTCCAGCCAAAGACAACAATACTCCAGCCAAAAAAATCTTCGAATCCCAGCCTCCAGGTTCGAGACGACCAGGAAGACCGAACCTCCGCTACAGGGATCAGGCGGTTTCTGACGCAAGAGCGCTTGGTCTCGACGACTGGAGGGAGCGTGCGAGGGACCGCAACCGATGGAAGACCGCAATATCTCAGGCAAAGACCCTCCATGGATCGGGAGCCGGATAAGTAAGTAAGTAGTAATTCGCAATTAAAGCCTAGTTTACAGTTCCCATGCGAAAAAAATCACAATTTTCGAAACAATTTTCCACCTTTTCTATGGACCAAATTCTATAATATTCAAGGCAAAAAAATGTTTGCATGCAAAACAATTGCTGGTACATTGTCTTGCATGACATTTCATGAAAGCAATGGTTTTTTTTTTTGCATGAAACTATAAACCAATCATGCAAAAAATAAATTTTGCATTTCACCTCAGTTCTTTTTTGCATACGAGAATATTTGCATATATTTTTTTTTGCGCACTGGAACTGTAAACTAGGCTTAAGAAGGAACTAATGATAAATCTACGAACACTTCTCCTTTTTTGGTGTCCGTTTTATCATCTTCTTTGTATTTTGTTTCCGCAGACGAGTAAGAATAAAGTATGAAAGCAATAGGTATGTCTCCGTTTAAACGTTTCTAATGTTAAAAAACTCACCTTGAACTCAACCTCAATGGAGGTGTAAACAAGTACATTTTATGTAAAAATATAGAATTCATAACTCTGCCGATTTAATTATCTTGAAAACGGTTAATCTTATGAAAAAAAAATTCCTCAACTTGTTTTGTAAAAAATTTCCTGAGCTACAACCTAGTGCTTGGTATTTTTTCCTTAACAGTTACCGTTGGGAGATATTCCTCTTAACCATTTGAAAAGGCCTTTGACTCTCCGTAAAATTGTAAGCGTAAGTAAATCGATGGAGACTTTTTAAAGATTCCTAAGAATGCCATGAGGAGGCTATATACTAAAATTCAGCTTTCCAATTTTTTTTTCGAAGCAAAATGGTTAAATGACTGGACTTAATACAGATGGGAAGGGACTTCACATAACCCTACAAAAAATAACCCCTCGATACGAGATAATACGTTCACCAAAATTTTCCTTCAATAAATTGATTATCTTGCGATGCGTCGTGTGAACTAAACCATTATTTAGGGAATAAATTTGCATGATTTGCAAAAGGTATTCAGGAGTAAGTCTATTAATTATGAAATGGCAAACCAAACTGAGCATAAATAAAAGACCAGCTATCAAAAGGACCAGCTCCGAAAAAAGTATTGACAGATTGAAACCCACACGTTTAAAAAAAACTTCCTTTATAAAGGACTAGAAGTAACATTAGGTGTGTTTTTTAGTAAGCCCAGGGGAATCGGACCAAAAGAACGACATCGGCTTAGCGAGGCCATGACAGAAAAAAGTTGATTTTCCATACAAACTATCGATAACAAGTATAAATATCGTGCCGGTAACATAGTTTTTATCTGGGCTAAAACTAAGTCCCAAAAATTCTCTGTTCTTAGGTGAGCCCGAAGGGGCTAAGTTGTTTTTGCATTTAACATGTAAATTGCTTAGCCCCAACGTAGTTCTTTTCGTTAAAGCCTATTTGGGCAAGTAAGAAAAACACCTATTGTCAACAAACCACCAGACGCGGCGGCATTGATGTGCTGCGTTCCTCTTGGTTCACTGAAGATACCAAGCAGTGTTGCAGACGATAACTAGAGCTAATGAGAAAACATCTCTACAGGAGAAAAAGGAGGGAGAAGCGAAGATTTCTTACGAAAAAAAAGACAAAGCACGAGGAGCGGGAGGTCGAGAGGATTAGGCACGGGTAATGTGCATAGCTTCTAACAAAAGATAAAACAATCTGCCCAATGCTACACGATCAGAACGTCAAGATGAGATCGGGAACATGGTATATACAGTCAGTGCTAGGGATCGGGAAGGAACACTTTTCTAGATTGCTAAATGGCAAAGATAGCCAACACTCTGCTGCTAGCCAAAGCATCCATTTAACTTGAACGTTGGTGACCAACATTCTGTTAACCAAACTTTGAAGCGGTTAGTGCCTTCCAAACTTAAACCGTACAAGGCTGCTTACTGCAGAAGAGCAGATAGTCTCTCAGGCGAACTATACAAAGTAGAGGGAGATGACGTGGTGTGAAGCATGAACCAACTCATTTGCAAAATTTGTTCGGATGAAAGTATGTCTCATGAATGAAACTTTGGCATAGTGTGTCCCATCCATAAAAAAGGAGATGTCTAGACCTGTTCAACTTTAGTTACAGAGGAATAAGTCTCCGCCGAGTGTGGTATTTGGTCAACCGTCAGTGTCGATCAAACATTCGCATTCCGACAGAGTTTTGGAATAAACGCCATCTTTTTATGGGTTTGAAAGTAGCACACATAACACATAGGGACGAATTCTAAAGAGCCATGAATTATTTCAGGATCAAACTCGTTCGCTTGTGCATGATGCCCATGTCAAAATCGCAACAGAGACTCCATCAAATTCGGTAAGAGCATCATTGAACCATTTGATAATGAGAAAGGTCTAAGGCGAGGCAAAGAGTTATTTTTTGTGGCTTTTTTAACATCGATCTTGAAGCAATTGTAGGCAACTAAGAAGGCAACACAACAACCACTGGTACAGTTTATTAAAAGTCGTTTCAGCTGCTTGCATATGCAGGTATGCCTTATGAGCAGAACTAAGTGAGCTGATGTTGTTGGTGCATCTGCCAGTATCGAATCGCAGGCAACAAAAATTGGATTAGCTGTCAATGAAGACAAGATGAAATATTTGCTATCAAAGAGAGAGAAATCTCTACATCATCGATTCGGGCAAAATGGCACGATGGATAAAGATAGATATAACTCCGAAGGCCTTTGTTTACCTGGGATCCACTATGACCTTACATGATTTACTCTTGCCAATCGAGGTTTCTTTGGGCCTAAAAGGCAATTGTCATAGAACCAAGGAGACTTATTAGACTTTTATCATCCCTGTCCAACTTTTGTTTTAAAAGCAATAACCTTGATTTTTGGTTTTGTGATATATAGGCGTCTGGAAAAGAAGATTCAACGATGAGCTCTACAGCGGAGTCAACTTGTCTTAAAAAAGTGCAAAAACAGTGGCTGAGGTGACTGGGACACCTGGAGCATATGGACCAGCAACATACCAGCACCAGCCCAACAAATCTTCGAATCCGATCCCGATGGTATTCGAAGCAGAAAAAGACTCCGCAATAGTTTGTGCACTGGCTTGTTGGCATAGGTCGTAATCCATCCTGGGCTCTGAGCGCTCTCAAAAGTAAATAAGTAAGTAAGACTGACACCATTTAGTGAAAGCAACTGACTTTTTTTGATCAAAATTAATGACTATTAACGGGAACACTACGTTTTCCCGAAAATCTTTTGGCCGTGTAACGTTTGCCCGCAGATTATATATGTACCTTTTTGACTCCAATCCCGCAGCACGATATCCCGTGGCACAGTATCCTATGTATTTTCTGGCGTGAATGGCGATTGGATTGGAAAAAGCATTTAGTACTTTTGAAAAGTACTTTTTCGTATTGTTGAAAAAAAAATATTTTATTTTAGTAACTTACATATTTTGAGGGATTTTAAGCGCGCAAAAACAAATCTTATTTTTAGTAACTATCTTGATTGATTTTAAGAGCGAAAAAATTTAAATTCTCAAAAAAGCTAAGAAAACATTATTCCTGTTCCTAATGCTTAAAAACCAATTGAAGCTTAGCAAAAATTTAATTCTTCTGAAATAATTTTAAGCTAAAAATTCATCAAAATTTATTTCGATGGATTTTTAGCATAAAAGAGTTAAAATTCTCAAAAAACCATTCCAAGCTAAGAAAATATAATTCCTGTTAAGAACACTTAAAAACCATTTTAAATTTGAAATTTAATTATAAAATAATTTTTTGTTCTTCAAAACGCTTAAAACAATTTTTGCGCATAGGTAAATTTCTCTTAGGAATCACCTTAAACGCTTAAAATTATCTTAAGCGTCCTCGTCACCCAGCCACCCCAAACGAAAATTCTGTTTTTATCTCTTACAGATATTTGCCCTACTGAATCCTAGTGTATACTTTTATCTGTTAACTTTTTTGGATGTTCGTTCTTGTTGATTCTCACATTTTCAAATCTCAGATTTATATGAAATGAATGAATATTATTGAAATTGACGTGGCGAAGATTCAAAGGCGATTTAAATGCTGATGACAGCGAAAACGATAAAAATAGCTCAAGAATTTTTTTGTCATACAGCTTGAAACGTTATTGAAGTGCAGTTAAGCTATAAACAGTTCTCTTTAGGACTATAAAAAGCATTGCAAAGGGAAATTAAGTTTGTTTTGATATGAATACAAGGTAATTTTATGCGCTTCTGAGCCACACAAGATAATGTTGACCTTGGATTTTACATACCCGAAATGGAGCAAAGGAGTTGCGTGAGCGGAACAGAGGACCCAAAAAAGAGGGTTCAAATGCACAGAAACCTCGAAGCGGTCCACCCAAGGTATTGTTGCTCAAGAAAACTTGACATTGGCGCTCAATATTAATGCATCGAACTATATGAAAAAATTGACTTTTAACTTTAAACGCGATTTGCGGCTAAACTAAGCGTCCTAGAGGCATTAAAGGTAACATCTTTAAACATGATTTGCGGCTTAACTGAACGTCCCAGCGACTTATAAATCTAGATTCCTTAAATGCAAAAGAGACTTTACATACCCCAAATCCTACAGTGAGCTAAAGCAGGGGGCAGCATGCCCCCCGTACATGCCTCACTGTTTACTCGCGTTTATTTGTCACACAAGGTATTGTTGCTCAAGAAAACGTAACATTGGCGCTAAATAAATGCATTTCCAGCTTAAATTAAAAAAAGAAAGCCTCCCGCCAAAGGCCTCTGTGTGACACCAAAACATCGACGCTGTCATCGTCGTGGCCGTCGTCGTCAGTTACCCATTGTCACCCAAGCCCAACAACCTAAAGGAAAATCCAATTATTATCTCTTTATGAGGCCTTGCCTTTACCGAGTTCTAAGAAGATCGCATGCACTACTCTTTTTATACTTTTTAAAATGCGAAGTGGCTTCAATACAGAGTAGTCTTCTTCATATTGTCAAAAATCAAAAATAGTATTGAAATTCAAATTCAATGACTCTAATTGGTTGGTGCCACAAAACCAATAAGAATCTAATTAGATTACAGAGCTGTTGCTTTGTATCGAGAACAGTATAGGAATCCGCGGACAAACGTTACACGGTAAAACGATCGACGGGAATTTTTTCGGACAAACGTGACGCGGGACAATGTGACACGGGAAAACGTGACACGGGAATTCATTTTTCGGGAAAGCGTAGCCGATCCCTTTTAAGATGTCTTGGAGCCCAAAAAAAAAATCATAGAATTCGTGTAACCACAATAAATTTGCTTACCTTGGATGTCATCGAATTTCAGACGTTCGTCAGTCCATTGCTCTCGAAATGTTAACTGCACGCTGTATTCCTATATGTATACACATTTTAATATTAGTTCAAGTTAGTTAATATTTTTAAATATTAAATATTGCCTAGTATAAGGTTCATAATAATGGGATTTAATTCTTATAATATTTTTTTTTATTTTTTTAAGGATATAGGTAATTGTTTCTCTTTTTTTTTATATTTGCATATTTTTTTCTCAATTTGGGATCAATAAGGATGCAACAAGACAAACTATAATTTTAACGCATTTCATTCGTTATAAAAATATCAAATACATAATATTCTCGCCAAGATGCACAAACAAAGCAGTTGTTTTATTTATATATAAAATAGGTAAGCACAAGCAATATAGCCGCATTAGCAATAATACAAATTATAATTTTAATAATTAAGCAAGATTATTATCAGGCATACATACATACGCAAGGCATGGGTAAATCTATTATAAGCAAATTAAAAAATCAAAATGCTTCAATTTTTTAACAATTAATTATAGTTTAATTAGTTAAATAGACCACACATGCACATAATCAGCAGCCAAACATTATAAGAGAAGAGCAAAGTCAAGGAAATTCCAAAGTATTGTTTATATAGTCACAAGCATGATTTTAAGGCATTTCGGGACTTTATGCTAAATGATTTCTTTAAGTAGGTTTTGTTTGTTTTATTTTATTAAGGGGCAACGAAGGAAGGTTGTTTATTTTTTTTTTTTACAAAACCAGAAGCGATAGATTAATAAAATAATAATTAAAACTAAAAAGCAAAAAAAAAAAAGAATTAAAACAAGTGAACTGATTGAAATCAAGAGCAAAATGATTTTAAGTGAATTAAAAATTTAACGAAAAACATAAAAAAAAAACGAATTTATTTAATTAACTTAACTATGTAAATTTTTTTTCTTAAGAATATATAATTTCAAACAAATAAATTAGCTACTATTTTTTTTCTTTTTTCTTGGTTATAAATACTAAAATTATATAAAAATTCCCGTTTAGTAATTTTCTTAAATACATTATTTGCTTGCTCGGCTTAGCGTTTGAAAAAGCTATATTACCTCCAAAAATCCTGAAAAATCAAAGAAGTATATTAATGTCCTTTAAAAAAAACAACTATATAAGTTTTGTTGTTGTGCTTTGTGGGGTGTCAGGTGGTGTTATAGTAAGTAGGTAAGTTGGTATGGATGATTCTGAGATGAAAACAAATTTAAATCAGATACGCGCATTGAAGGAAAATTGCTTTTGGTGAGATTTTTATAAAATAAAAAAAAAAAATTGATGAAAATCAAATAAAGCAGCAATATTTTTATTAGATCATACATAGCAAATGAAAAGCTGCATATTTCCTATATATAACATTAACTTAATCTTAAGTTTATTAATTAAAAGTCGTTGCAAGACTGAGAGCTTAAAGTCGCTATCTATTATTATTCCCTTCAATTTTTATTCAATAGGATTTTGGTATGGTCCTTCATATTTTAGTTGAATATTTAAAAAATTCTATCTAGTTTTAATTGTAGGCAATGATTTTTCGTATATTATAAATAATATATACAGTGTTTCCCTCTTAATTGCACCGCCAGCTTTGTCTGATTTTCCGGAGTGTTCAGATAACCAAAATATTAACATGTTTTAAGTTCGTTGTTCTCAGCAGTTTTTTTAAGATAAGTAAAGCAGGAAAATCAATTAAGCGAGGTGCGATTAACCGGGAAATACTGTAGTCTAATTTTTTTAGGGCCAAATTACCGCATCAGTTATCGAGCAATTCGTGACTGAATTACATGAGTTTGGCACTATACCGCTCACGTTTCGATGAATTTAATAAATTTTAATTTAATTTAATCACTGATTGTTCTCACTCACCTGGTCTCACTGACGCCGTAACTTGGCCCCTGTTCTAATGTAAATCTATTACATTTTTGCATTTAAGTTTATACGTATGGTCATGGGCTTTTCATATTTCCTAATTATTTATTAAGTACCTATATATATTCAAGAGTTCAATTGACAAAATTGTATTAATATTGTTTTGATAATAAATAAAAAGGCTCTTAGGCGGTTACTTAGACAGAAGGTGCATGTTTTTGGTGTCACTTAAGGCACATTTTTACACACTAATCGGCTTAAATTAAAATAAAATTAAATTTTAATTTTTATTTTCAAATCTTTGCTTTGGCATTAGTTTTTTTTTTTTTAATCTTTGGATAATTATATGACTTTTAACATAATTTTACATAATAAAATATATACTTAGTTAAATATAAACTATACTATTTATTCGTTAAAAAAACCATTACCATTGAACTAGGAAGAGATGAAACGCTGACTAATATCAGTATTTATTTCAAGTGCAAATCCAGCATGAGAAATATTCACAGTGACCTCAAAATTTTCAACGGTGTCCTCGAAAGAAGAACGTTTGGACTTATCGGTGGTGATTTCAACGCAAGGCATTACCTCTGGCTGGATACAACGATCTCACCCGAGGGCAAGGCAATAATTGTTGACTGGCTGGAGGCCAACAACGACCAATACTCCTTAGTTTTTGTTTTACATTCACAACAAGAACCAACCTTGATTTTTTTATTTCTACCTCTATTTTCTCTTGTATTCTTCCAGAACTCAGAACCTACACCTGTTCTTTAATATCCCGGGACTCGTACCATGAAGCTGTGCAGTTTAAGATCAAACTCCAACAACTCATCCTATGACAAATCTAACTAGCACATCATCGACCATAGGAGACTGGATGTGGATAGATTTCAACGAGACATAAAAGCCACCATAAAACAGGAACCTGCGAAACACAGAAATTGACTCAGCTATCAATTGTCTGAAAACAGCTGTTTCTAGTGCACTAGATATCCAAAAACAGCCCTAGACATCAAAGGACAGATACGAGCATCTTACTGAGTATATCCAGAATCTCTACACTCATCGAAAATAGTTAAAGAAACGTCTTCAGAGGATCCATCAGTGCAAACTGAATAAAACAAACAGCAACTACCAAACAGTATGGAGCGAACTAAATTGTGTCAATATTATGTTGCGGAACTCTATCCAACACAAAAACAATAACTAATTCAACAAGAGACAGCAAGCCATCAAACCTGGACCTGACGCCTTCAAGAACATCAACAAACTAATTTGGAAAACACCTCCGATGGCTGAAACCATTATCACCAACAATGGAGAAACCACAACGACACAGGACAAAGCTGAGGCATTTGCTGAATATTTCAAAGGAAACTTCATTCCCAACCCATCCACAGATGCAGTCTTCCTTGATGTAGTGAAGGATTCCATCTAACTATCCCTGGTACCTAACATGGACAGAGCAATATTCATCGACACCAATCCAGCGAGTGACCCAGTTGACAGTCCAAACCTGAGCACCCACGAAGAAATAGTTGAAATAATCAGCAGCTGCAGGCCGAAGAAGTCAACAGTACCAGGTGGAGTATCAAAATTCATCATAAAGAGTATGCCTGAGATAGGTTTAGTCCTTCCTACCAGCATCCTGAACAACTGTGTCAACAACAACTACTTCTCTAAAAAATGGAAAACAGCGAAGGTCGTGCCGATCCTGAAGAAAGGTGTCAGGAACATGATCTCCAACTACAGGTTAATTAATATCCCTCCTCAGCAACTTAAGCAAGCTGTTGGAAGAGCTGATACTAAGGAAACTGAAGAAGTTTTGCAGCGACAACAACTTAATTCCTGACATGCAGTTTAGCTTTAGAGAGAAGCACTCAACACTACACCTACTCCAGAAGTTCCAGCATGACATCACTATAGCCCTCAACAGTTATCAAGTCACCGTCGGATGTTTTCTGGATGTCGAGAAAGCATTTGATAGCGTCTGGATAGATGCCCTTATACACAAACTATATCTACTACATTTACCCCTGCCACTAATAAAAATTCTTTTTTCTTTCTTTCATCCAGGAATTTCTGTATGCAATTGGGAAACTGCACATCAACAGAAAAAACATTAAAGCCGGAGTCACACAATGTTCGATGCTTGGCCCCTTCCTCTGCTGCCTGAGGACATCAGACCAACCCGTCCCAACTGGCTGTGAAAACCTGCTGTTTGTTCATGACTCGCTAACGTACGCAAACTCAATGTCACCACTAGCCGCAGTCCGGATAGTAGAGACTCACATCAACAGACTGTTCAATTCCTACAAGAAATGGAGCATACAAATTAATTCAGCCAAATCGGAGCTTATCTGCTTCAGGAGACCCTGTGATGGCAGAAGTCGCTCAGCAGCCACTTGCACAGACCCAGTTCTGAAGCTTCCAGATGGTTCTACCATTACTGCCAAAAGGAACGTCAAATACCTGGGAATCAACTTCAATTAGTTCCTAAGGTTCAACCCGCACTCAAAAAGTTTACTCAGAAAAACCAAATGAACTAACGAACCCTTTGATGAGGAGAAGACCAGGACTAAGCCAATAGACGAAGATACTTGTGTACAAGCAACTCCTGCGGCCAGTAATCACCTACTTTTTCCCAGTCTGGTTCACGATCACAAAAACATTGATTAAGGAACTCCAAATCTTCGAGAGGAAGATGCTAAGAATCTGCACCGGACTCCACTTCGACCGGCAGCGAAGAAAATATTTCAGGAATGAGGATCTCTACAGAAAAGCAAGGATTACACCAGTGAACAAATACCTGCTGAAATCGGCAAAGAAGCTAATGCAGAACACGAAACAAACTAACTGACTTTCACATTTATAATATTAGCATTAGAATGGATCTTGGACAGTTTTGTCCGACTGAGTCCTTGGATTTACTGCTACAGGGTGCGTGGATAGCAACTCCGAAACGCATAGACCTCGTTTTCCGTTAGCTCATGGAGAGCATATAACTACCGCAATAACAAGAGAAAATACTGCCTTGGCTATTTATATTTTCCCTCCGTATAAAGCTCAAGACCTGGATTGCCTGTCAAAAATACTCCACAAACAGCAAGATGTGGTAGTGTTCTGGCTGGAGAAGATTTTCAAAGCTTGCCTCTGCCTCAACCATGTCCACGAGTCTTAGAGACATGTTAGTTTAGTTTTCATACCAAAAGTGTGGGTAGGTGAGGTCATGAATCCGTGGAAGATTTCAGACCGATTAGCCTAAAACCTCTTTCATGCTCAAAACTTTAGAGCGCATTCTAGAAATCCATATTAGACATGATTTTTAGGGTAAGTTTACGGGGATGGCTTTTTATCAGGTAGTGCCTAACAGTTGAGAACATTATCAACTAGGGATGTGTCAATCAGGAACGAATAGATTTATTTCATCCGATCATTGAAAAGTATCGATGATTGAAATCGCAAATTTTCATTTCAATCGATCTCAATCTCAATCATTTTGATAATTCTCGATTTTCCATCCCAATCTGAATCATTTTAATAAGGAATCTCGATTTTTGGTATGAATCTTTTCAAAAATGTCTGAATTTTTAGAGATTGTTTTTAATCCATCGACAACTTAGCCATCCTTCAATGGAATTCGGCAGTTGATAACTTTACAGAGAGGGGACAAACTATTTTCTGACAGAAAATGTGAATCCAATTGACCTAAGATCACCTTTCTTCCAGAGCAGTAAAAGTTCTTCAAAAATTTCGGATCTTCTAGAATTTTTTTAATACAGCGACATCGTAGCCATCCTTCAATGAAATTTGACAGTTATGGCTTGACAGATAGGGGACAAACCATATTTTGACAGGATAAGTGTATTTCGATCCAAATATTACCCAATTGTCCTTAAATCACCTTTTTTTCGGAGCAGTAAAAATTCTTCAAACATTTCTGATTTCTTAGAAGTTTTTTAATCCATCGACATAGTAGCCATCCTTCAATCGAATTTGACAGTTGATGATTTGACAGATAGGGGACAAATTAAATTTTGACAGGATAAGTATATTTTGATACAAATATCATTGAATTGCCTTAAAATCACCCTTTTTCTGGAGCAGTAAAAATTCTTCAAAATTTTTTTTTTAATCCATCGACATCAAAACCATCCCTCAATGGAATTTGACAATTGATGGCTTGACACATAGGAGACAAACTATATTTTGACAAAAAAAGTGTATTTTGATCTAAATGCCACCCAATCGACGTAAAAACTGAAAATTTAAGATTTTCTTAATAGTTTTTAATCCAATCAAAATTGTTTGTTGATTTGGAATCGGAACCCAGAACTTTGGTCGAATAGATGGGTTTATTTGCAAGAAGAGAACGAGAAGATAAAACTGTGAACTCTATTGGGGCGCTTACATGGACGAGCATCCTCGACAACATGGCTCGATGGAAACAAATAACTGTACGCCCAACATTCCGTTTACATGGATACTGATGTTGTCGAACATCATTTTATTTTTCAGTTAGAAGATACAACTTCGAATTCTATAGGGGTGTTTACCCTGGACATTCTTAGAAACATGGCTCGATGGAAAAATTAATTGTAAACTGGGTTTCGAAAAGTTCTCCACCATTGGGATTTTGCTTTTGCTCGAGATGGAGAAACGCTTCGCGTCAACGAATAAAAAAGAAACATAAAACTGTCGAGCATCTTTTCACATAAGTTCGCTGGTTGGACAAGTCAGCAAGTTTTCAAGAAATTTGGAAATCCGTTGAGAATGTTGGGTAGCTGTTGTTTTTGGGCTTAAATAATCGAGCATGGTTCGACAGCCAGCCATTTTGTCAAGCATACTGGTCCATATTAACCTCCCTATGAGCTTTATCAAGATATGGATGTAATCCGGAAAATCAAAACATGTCAATTACAAGTGACCAAAGTGCTCCAGCCAAGAACCTTTGAATTCTAGCCCCCAGGTTTGGGAGAACGAAGAAGACCTAACCTCCATTTTAAAGATCAAGCGATCATTGATGTCAGAAAGCCTTAGGTCTGGATGACTGGAAGCAGCGTGCTTATAGATGATGGAAAGCTGCCACGTCTCAAGTAGTGACGCTTCATAGATTGTGAGCTGGATAACGGATAAGTAAGTAATAAATTGAAGTTAAGTACTAAATTCCAGTGAGGTTGGAGTTAGTTAGATGTTAAATAGATTTTTTTTTGACTGAACTAGTAAATATTATTTCAAATCAATGATATTATTGAACTACCAATTTCGAAAAGGTCGCATTTCTAATCTTATGATAAACCGGTTTTTTTCATATCAATTTAAGTACATACATCTTTAATATTTCGAATGTTATTGTCATGTAACTAAAAAGTATTTACTTTTTTATTTAAAATAATAATAAGTTATTTTCAAATTAACTTAACATTTTGAATTTTCAGAGATGTGGCCTTTTCAAAATTGGCTATTCAATTGCTTTTTCTATTTAAAAGTCATATAGTTCGTTAATATGTAAAAATTATGTTTTTATATAAGTAGGTATATTTGTTAGTGCCGATTTATTAACAGAAATTAACAAAATTAGAACAAACAAAAAATAAATAAAAATAAAATACAAATTTATATAAAGACAAAACTTATTGTGGAAAGCATAAAGCAAGTGAAGAAAGACGATATAGGTACAAATTATTGTTTTAAAAATATTATATAATTAAAAAATTAATGTTTACAATTTCACAATGAATCATAGTCAATATTTGTATTCTTCTGATGCATTTTTTTCAAAATATCAAGAGGGTTGTTCAAGTGTCAAAAAAAATACAACAAAGCGTTGTCCTTCAATATTTTGTGTTGTTCATAAAAACTCAGAGCAATATAATTAGGACATTTAGAAGATTTTCTCTAGCTACTCGTGGGATTCTTATGCCAAAAATACGAAAAGTAAAAACCACAAAAAATTTAGCATTCCAAAGGCTTTCACCGCAAACGAATATGCGGATCGAATAAAAAAAAAACCTCCATAGTGACAATCCGAGACCGGAAAGAAGATAGGTGAAAAATTCAAGGAATCGGCAGCTCAAGAGACTCCATTGACCATTAGCCAAAGGAGAACAACTCCTGGACAAATGGAAGATGCAACTCTAGGCACAGCAATATCTAGCATACCTCTTATTGCTAAAACCAAAGAAGGCACCGATAGTGGGAAGTCACAACTATGAGATATCTCTCTACATACATATATTTCCTCCCCTAAGATGCCAAGAAATAAAGGACGTCAGCAGCATTTGTGAGAGGGATCAAACACTGTCAACATTAAAGCCAACTAGCAAAGCAATGAATCTCACATATTTTCTCCCTTAAGGCAATATGCCAAGAAATAAAGGACGTCGGCAACTTTTGCAGTGAGATCAAGCACTGCCAACATTAAAACCGGATAGCAATGGCTCTCCGATGCAAGTGCAGCACCAAGTGGAAGGATTGTGGTTCTGCCAAAAGAGTACCTTCAAGTTACTCTAAGCGTCATCGAATCATCGGTACTGGAGGAATTCATTATTGTGCTAGTTTCCATTGGCTTGAGGCATATATCTAAATTCAACGAGATGAACCTTAGAACAGAGCTTCTTTTAGTTGATTGCACTGGCCAAGATAGAGTTGATTGGCTGAATTAAAAAAGCCTCAAAACTGAGCACCTGGACTGGAAGTGAACTGACGGCATGGGTAATGATATCCCCAAGATATATATAATCGCTATTCCTGCAAAGATGCATAGGATAGGATGATTTAAAGTCCTTGTCACTTATTGAGGCCCAAAGTGAACCTGGAAGATCCTCAGATTCAAGATCGAAGCCAATAGGCAGCTACATGTGATTGGTGTGATGTGAGCAGCACATTAAGACTCAAAGAATAAAATTGTTGAATTTCCAAGCCTTATGGTCGCCTCAATATCACAAATTTAATTCCCACTGAAATTTTGCAACTTCTACTGAATACTGCACAACTACAGTGAGCCTCAGTAAACATTTTAAGGTCTTATTCTCATTTAGAAAGGACTGGAATAATGACGTCGTGACGAGAGACTTCGACTCAACTACCTATACTGATGGCTCAAAGATGGGGTGTGGCGTTGGTTCAGGAATATTTTTTTAATCCCTTAACATCTCAAGGTCCTTTCGTTTGCCCGATTATGCATGTGTGTTTCAAACTGAATAACTTGCGATTAGGGAGGCATGCTGGATACTTAAACTAGATCCAAACTAAAATCGCAAAACAGCTATCCTTACAGATAGACAGATAGTCAGGGCGTTCTTAAAGCCTTTTTTTCGGCTACATCATCCCCTAAATTGGTCCAGCAACGCCAGGAGGAGCTCGCAAGGCTTCATATTAACCTTAAGATCACCCTTATCTGAGTTCCTGGCAAAAGGGACATTGAGGGAAATGAACCGGCAGATGAACCTGCGAGTCAAGGATCAGCCCCTCACAGCCCACTTGCGGAAGGAGTAAACATTCCCCTTAGAGTTGTCAAGGGTGATTTACTTTCCATATTCTAGTGAATCCAATTGTGGGTGGAATAGTTTAACCAAATGCAAAATATCCAAAAAGATCTGGCCTGCCTTTCGTTTCGATAATAAATCCAGAACAATTGATCTGGCACACGCGAGACATAGCCAGGGTCGTTTCAAACTGTACTGGACACTGGCCAATAGGGGATCATGCGACGAACAAGAGAAGAGAACAGTCTTTCCTTTTCTTTGTAAGTGTCCAGTGCTTGGAGTGGCATTCTTTGACGACCTCAAAAATTTTATTTCTTTTCTGAACGTGACGAAATGGATCTAAGACAAATTGATCTGTTGATTCTGTATCATGTTCCCACCCAGATCCCAAAAACCGTGAGCAGTCAGGATATGCTCCTCTGCTGCGTCTCATGATGCTTAATGACAACGATGATCGGTTGGATCTTTCGCACTTCGGTGCCATTCTGCTTTGTGCAGAACTTCGGCATATCGTAGCTGGCTTCGGGCCAGATTCGATCCAATCGAGTGATTGTCTTATGTCCTGCCTCTGGACGTTGGTGCTGGCTCACACTATATGTACCACTACCAAACTCCATATCTGTTCTAATTCAAACCAAGGAACTCTGGTCTCATGGTGGATGCTGATCTTCACTGGAAACTGATCTTCATGCCGAGTGGACCAGGAAGAAATCTCGCATCCAATCATGTACCTGGAAGACCCCCGGAGGAATCATGTTTGTCAGTTTGTACAAATCTACTGCCTTTGCGAGTCCCTTTGCTGTCAACTTCAATGCATTGAAAACGATCCTTAGAGGTTGTCCACCAATCCTCACTTTAATCTACTTTTACCCACAAGTCAAACGAGCTATGGTATCAAAACGGCGGCGTATTTCAGCGCTAATTGGGCACCGACCGAGTGTTATACTCGTGCCACCATTTTTACATACTTACCTGTGAACGGTATCGACGGTCAGCAGTTGGCGGGGACTATTGTGAAAGCAGACAATCCGTCCTGTAACAGGCCTTTGGAATCCACCATTCCCAACCTCTCTAAGCCCGAAATAGCCACTAATATCGTGGACAACAAACCTTTATCACCTTTCCAACGCAAAAACCTCCCCACATCTCCCCCATAGCACAAAAATACGCTAAGTGGAGCATACTTTGATATGACGATGAATGCGTATACAGTTGAAATAGGTGATACAAAATGCAAATCGTTTGCCAGCCAGGGTTAAGGGAAGCATCCCCGATGACTGGTCTATAAGCTCTATTATGTCCTATCTACAAAAAAGGCGTTCGTAAGTCCTGGGAGAACTATCAAGGCACATCCCTGATGATAAATGTCGCAAATATGATCCTATCTATGTGAACGTCTTAAGCCGTTCTGCAACACTATTATCGGCAAGTACCAGTGTGGTTTCCAACTAGTTAGATTGACCATGGATCAAATATTCACTGTCAGGAAAATCTTTGACAGACCAACAATTTGCAACTCAACACTCACCATCTATTCATCGACTCCAAAGTTGCATATGATAGTTTTCATCGGCACGAGCTCTAGGTATATGGTGATGGCCCAACTTGATATCCGGAGAAGACTGGGAAAAGCTCGTCCCAACAATTCCTAAGATGCACAAGGTTTTGAAAAGGAGATGCACTTTCATGCGATTTCTTCAATGGAGCAAAAAGTGAGTAGGAGGCGCTTACACTCAAAACCTTATTTTCAAATGAATGATCTGTCTAACTTATACGAAATGTCAATAGTATCAACATCATCGGCCGCTTTCAGTAGGCAGTTAAAGAGGCTTCCAAGGCAATTGAAGAACAAGCGAAACTTGTTGATCTTCAAGTAAAAGAGGGTAAGACCAACATGCTGTCAACACCGCTGGACAAAACGTCACTGTTGATAGCAATAATTTCGAAGTAGTAAAGTAGTTAGTTCACCTACATCGGAGTTAAGATTCGGAAGATTGAGGCCGGTCTCACGGTAGTTTCTGCGCAAGAGAAGTGGAAGGTCAATATGACGTGAGGTATGAATAAAATATAAACATCGGACCCATGAGACTCGCTTGTTGTTGTTTCTGTGTTTTTTTTAGGCACCTTAAATCTTCGAATCCAGACACAAAGAGACTCACGAGTCCAGACTCAATTTTCCCAATCTATACAGGCGCTAGGAGCTGGAGACCTTGATTGGTGAAACAAAGGGCTCAAAACTCTTCACAAAAAAGATAAAGTGCACGTGATTAGGAAGAGCTAATACTGGGCTCTTTTCAAAAAGATATCTTTGGCTGATATGATATGGTCTTGTGTGCGAGGAGGGCAAATGGAAGAGAAGTTATACAACCGCGAACTCTATGCGCTGTATCAAGATTAAGCTTTTACATTGGCTCGGCCACATCGAGCAAATGGACGTTCCAAAAACGAGAGTCTTCAGACCTTAGCCCAGGGTTCAAAAGAACAGAGACGACTAAAACTTCGGTTAAAAGACCAAGCTATCACGGATGCCAGAAAGCTTGGCCTCGATGTATGATGGAAGGTTGCCTCGTCTCAGACTGCGACCCTTCTTCGATTGGGAGCCAGAAAAATACAAGGTAAGCAGTACTTTAATATTGCTTCCACAGCACTGGCCAAGCAATCGTGTGTCTGAATTTACTTTCTCACACGAGTTACGTGAGCTCGGAAAGATAATGGATGGTTGTGACGTTTACTTGTAAGTCCTGTATTTTAGCGGTCTAATACATAGTGGTACATTTCATCAACACTTTTAAGAATATTTGTTGTTTTTGGTTCTGAATTTCTGTAGAGGATAACTTGAATGTAATTAATTTAACACTTGAAATCCCTTCTCTTAGTTTAAAAAAATATTTTTAAAATCAACACCTCATGAAAAAAAAAAAATAAAAATAATTCGTAGCTTAGTATTATTATTATTATGTTTTTATTTTACAATAACGTATACAAAATATTAACATGTATATTTTAAAATAAAAAAAAATAAACAAATTATAATAAGAGAGAGATTAAACAAAACAAAAATAAGACAAAAGCTGATTTAATTATTTTTACACAATCTTATATTAAATGACACATAGGTATATTTAAATATGTATTATCATATAGTTCAGTTCCATATATATCGATATTTATAGCAAAACTATTTGTATAAATATCACATAAGTTCTCATTTCAAAATAATTTACATTAAATGGATATATTTAGTAATTAATAACAAAATTATAAACTTAATATTAAAATTAAAATTAAAACTAATACAAAAAAAAAAAAAATAAAACAAGTCGACTAAAATAACACTGAAACAAATAGTCTTGATATTTTTTTTTTGTATTTTCTCATTACTCTCATTTTTGTATATAAACACAAATATTTCATTTATTTTATTTTTTTTAAATATATTTATGTATAAAAAAAAATATATTTATGCTTATACACTTTATTATGTAGATTTATATAATATTTAAGGTGTTTAGTATTTGGTGCTGAATGAATATTTTTTTTTTGTTTGTTCTTAATTTGACTGAGAAACTCACTCACCATTTTGTAATCGTCGATTTTAGAAATTGACCGTAGGAACATGTTGACTGTGACATAGGTGGGCAAATTTTCTAAAATGTTTACGATATTAAATTTAGTTAAGTGTTTTTTTTTTGTTTAAATTCATTTTTTAATTCAAATTTCTGATTAAAAAAAAAATGTATTATATACTCTCTTTCCTTGTATTTGATTTTTATTATGATGACGACCTCTCCTTATAAATAAAAACAAAGAATGGTTATAATGATTGAAGTTTGAGTGTTGTATTGTGATAGATGACAGGATTTGTTTACAAAAAAAGTTTTCAATTAATAATACAAACCGAAATGTTATACAATGTAGTTAGTACATACTAAATACCTGCTTAAAAATTACCTTATTCTTAAATAAAAGAAATATACTAAAATTCGCATAAACCATAAAGGTATACTTTTTACTGAAATTATTTCGGGAAAAAAAATTATGGTCGATGTTATGAAAATGTGTCGTCACGCCATTTATCGTAATTAGACTTGGTTGTGCTTTGTCTTCTTCCACACTTATTAAATTTATCTTAACGCGCCCTTACTCATTTTTTAAACAAATTAGAAAAACATAAGAAAAAGGTGACAGTAATCAAATAACAAAACAATAATTTAGAAGTAAATTGAGTATAAAATAATAATTTAATACTTAAAGAAAATTAAAGCATGATGGCTATGCAATTACTCGTACAGTTTTTGAATCCATCAGAAAATTGCGGTTAAAAACAGAAAAAAATTTTAAAATAGAAGACCAAATGGTTTTGTAATAGGTCGATTTTGAGAGTCTGTGGTAGTGGCGGCCATGTTGTCTTGGTGACGTCTGTCAAATTTGTTATTTATTATTAAGCCACTTGTGTTAAATCACTGTGGCAAGTTACAAGATTGAGCAACGCTCGTGCATAAATGGTGAATCTTTATTTTAAAAAAGGTGTTCTGTACTTCAGGCAAGGATGACACCTATTTTACGTCTTACCCAGTCAACCGATTCAGTGAGCAATCAGCCAATAAACGTCAAGGAAATGTATGGTCTGCTGAAATTATCATCGCTGCAGTACATGAGAGTAGATCTGTTTTTTTTTTTTTACTGTTAATAGCATTCATAGTGCTTAATTTTTATTTCTTTTTAAATCAGAGTACGCTCCATGAGCTGAAAATAAAAAACCGAGCAAATGAAGTGGAGCCCAGCCAACTTGACTCTTTGTTTCGATTTAAGGCGTTTTCTTTTTTTAGCTCCGAGGATAGAACTTAGCTGTCAAAAAAAGATCTATTCTTTTTAACTCGAAGCAATAAATGCGCTCAACTTGTGTCTCTTTTTTAGTTCCGAGATAGTTTGGAGTACGCTCTATGAGTTTGGAATAAAATTAGCGAGCGAATGGATCAAATAGCTGAGCGCATCCAACTTCACTCTTTTTTTTTACTCATTTCAAATGGAAACATTCAACACATCAATTTCAGCTCAGATTTGTTATTTTTCGAGTTTTTGATTGGCCAGCAATCAAATGAAATTGAAGAGTCAGTACATTGTTTTTGTGCGTTGAACGCATCGTAATCGTATAACAGTTCAGTGCTCAGATATGTTTCAAAATTATATCGGAGAACTCTGATCATACTCTGCTCAGAGCTAACTCCGCTAACTCGAGCTCGACTCCATGATCAGCTCGGAACTAAAAAAGAAGACCACCTTTAGTAAAACGTTTCAAATGGGGGTGTTTAACACATACAATTCCAGTTAAAATTGTTGAATTTTTCAAGTTTTTGATTGGCCAGCTGTCAGATGAAAATTTTATATGAAATCGTATGACAGTTCAGTGCTTAGATGTGTTTCAAAATTACGTATGTATATATTGAAGAGCTTTGATCATATTCTGCTCAGAGCCAACTCTAATCACTTCAGCTCTGCTAAGAGCCCAGAAAGAAAAAACGACTTGTGTGAAGCCATGGTAGGTATTTGAATAATATATATATTCCATTCAACATGGCAAGCTGAATCATCAATCGGTATTTTTCTACAAGAAGATCGGTCATTAGAGTAAAGCCACCACAAGAGGGTGTTTTATCTTCGCAAGTCTTTAGAACTTTGGAATTAATACGAAGAAAAAAGAGCTATAGAGTAGTTTTGGGCATTTGAGCTCACTTTGAAATGTGCTCAATTTAGTTCAAATCTATTTGCTACCGATTTTCTGGCAGCTAAAGTTCAAAAGGTTAACAATTACGAACTCAAGAGGAACTCATCAGTCTCCACAGGTCTCCATTCGGTGGTGATCATCCCTGTTGAATGTGGACTTTTGATGGACCAGCAAACGAAAGAAAGAAAGGATAGGAGTGTACCCAGGGAAAAGGATTACATATACGTAATCCTTGGTAACATTTACAGTTCCAGTGACTAAAGTTCACTAAATAAACACCTTACACGGTCTTCTTTGACATATCTGGAGCTCAAGCTCATAAAAACTTTCCACACTTGTAGTTATATTAAGGGTCTGGTCTCTCTGGTTAGAGTCGGCTTGTCAAATCGGTTTGGGTGCACAGCATAAACAAGCCTCATTTTCGAACGGATTCATTGTTGAGGAACCATACACCAAAAAAACAAGGACAACGAATTTCAGATCTGTTTTTTTATAGATCACGTGCGGTAGAATATTTAATGGAGGCTCTAACTACTACATAGTAGATATCACCGCCATTTAAGAAGTGCGATGGGATGCGCTGGGCAAAAGAAAGCTGAAAGATTTTGATGTCTATTACGGCAACTGTTATCGTAAACAAAAGAAGGATTTTTCTTGTAAATAGACTCGCCATTAGGGGCAGACTTAAGTAAAAATTCTTGAGTTTTAACTATGTTATGTGAACGAGTGCCTCATGCAAATTCCCATCAAGTTTTAATTCTTCAACATTAACCTCATATGCATGGAAGTCCTCACAGAGGAAAAATGTGATGACACAAACGACCAGTTTCACTAGCTCCTGTATAAGACATACATATGAGCTAGCTATGACACTAAAGTTGTCTTGGGTGATTTTAATGCCAAATAAGAAGAGAAGTCATCTTATGCAGCACAAGTGGAAGATATAGCATGCACGATACTCACTCCAAAAGGGAACTCAAGTTCAGGGACTTTGTGATGGGGACATGGCGATCAAGCAACCATCACCTGATTGACCACGATTCGATCGATTCGTTTTATCCGAAAGCCAAAATAATGCTATGGATATCCAGACCAAAACCAAAACATGGAAATAATGTTAGGAAGTTCAACGTCGAACGGCAACAGTCACAAAAAATTGCCAGATCCTTTCCCAGTCAAGTCTCTCCTACCCTCTTAAATAGGACTATACCACCAATTTCAAGCATCGAGAACTAATGAAAAAATTGCTAGGGTCCATCAGTAATGCCATCTCTGACTTCTTAGACGGAAAAAGAAAGATCATAAGAAGACCGCGATCGAGGGAATAGAGCGTTGCCATTGCCGGAATGAAGCTTAGAAGTTTAACTAAAAAGTAAACAGAACCTTCCAGGATTACATGGCCCGAACCGTAGCCTACAAGGACAATCAGGGGAACATCGTGATAGAATCGTAGTCAGTGCTGCTGATAAAGAAGAATCATTTGTAAAAATTGTATGAAGTCGATGACGAACCAAATTCCGCTACCATGCAGATTCTACCATTCAACCTGGAGGACGTAGGCCAACAATTGTGTCCAACCGATCCTGACGAAATAAAGATAGCTATAACCAAACTTTAGTCCAATAAGGCAATTGGAGCTGATGGCTTTGAGGCTGAGTTACTGAAAGCAGCTGGAGATAAATGGGTTAAGAGTATGCACCAACTCATTTGCAAAACATGGTCGGAGTCAAGCAAGCCCTATGAATGGAACTTCAGCATTGTTAGCCAGATCTTCAAGAAAGGCGATTCTCTGGAAAGATTTATCTACAGAGGATTAAACTTCAGACGCATCAGTCTCCCTAATATTGCGTTCAAGATCTTCTCTGTCGTACTTTGTGAAACCTTGGAGCTATTCGAACAACCCAATAGGTCCATAGCAATGTGTCCTTAGACCTGGAAAATCAACCTTTCAAATATTTGCACTAGGTAAGATCTTGGAAAAAACTATGGAGTTTCAAATCGAAACCTATCACTTTTTCATCGATTTCAAGGCTGCGTATTACAGCATCTATAGAAACGAGCTATAGAACGAAGTCTAGTTTTGGCATCACTCCCACACTCGTCTATTTGGGATGGAGAATGCACGGTTCTTCGTCAAGTTCGCCAAAGACTACAATAATACCTTTGATGTCAGAAAAGGTTTTAGACAAGGCGATGACGTGCTGTCATGTGACTTCTTCAACATCGTTCCTGAAAGAATTACGCGTAAACGCTGACGATATTGACATAATCAGACGAACAAAGCGTGATGTCAAGTGTTGCTTTTGAGGAAGAAGCCAAGAAGATGGGTTTAACGGTGAATAAATGCAAGACCAAATATATGCTGTCAATAAGAAATCACATCTAACACTGACGTCTCAGACAGACAGACTGTCATTATAAACCGCTATAAAGATTTCAAATGGTCGGAGGCTTCGTGTACCTAGGCTCCGAAACGAGGAATTACTCTTGCCAATAGCTGTTTGTTTTGGCTGGCTTAGAAGACAATTGCGGAGAAAAGCCCTTTCTCGATTAACTAAAGTGTCGCTGCATATAACACTTATCATCCCGGTCCTGATGTGTCGTGTAGAAATATGGACACCATTAACAGTGTTTTGAGTGATTTCTGATCCTGTCTGCTTTGATGGGAAATGGAGAGAAAACACAACAGCGAACTGTACGGGATATAAAGCAACACTGACATAGTGAAAAGCCAAAGACTGAGGTCACTTGAGGTCACCTAGAGGGAATGGAAACTCAATGCTCCGGACCGAAAAGTTTTGAATCCAACCCCGTGGGAAGGCGTAGTAGACGAGGATAGCGAAATAGGTGGCTCACGCATGAAGAAGAGGACCTCAACCAACTTGAGGTGCAATATTTTAGACAGCTAGTTTAAGACCAAGCGGACAGGTAGAAGCTTGTTGTTTGAGGCCCTGGTCAATCCAAGCTGTAGCGTCAGCTTAAGTAGGTACGGCATAAATATTGAGTAACCAGAGAACGTTTGTGTAAACGTCAAATGCGTTTGCAAGAAAATTAACGACAACAATATTTTTGTAAGTAAATGACGATCATTTGACGTTGATTTGACGTTTAAGAAAACTGGCATTGACTTTAATTTGACGTTTTGTTAAAAATAGCCAGACACTTTTCACCAGTTACTCTTTTGTTTATACAAAAAAGCAAAAAAACAGTAGAAGTTCAGCAAAAGACATTGTATAACGGTGTTCACATTGGACTGAAAAACTCGATTTTTTTTACTTTTCAAACGTCAAAAAATTCCAGTTTCTCAATCCAATGTGAACACCGTCTAACTGCTGCTCCTCACTGCGTCACGTCATAAAATGACAATCATTTGCCGATTTAAGACCCTTTTTACACGATGTTTTTTTTATCGTTTCGTGTTTTTGACACATTTGGTGACAGTTAAGTTATAGAAATGTAGTGGGAATAAAGTAATAAAGGCACCTATGCAAATTTGAATTATTATTGCTATTGAGCTTGAATATTTTTTTCATTTTGATTTGGCTTTGATTTGATGTTTTCAAAAATGGCTTCTGGTTTAAGTTTTTATTTAGCATTTCAACAGTTTAAATTATGTAGATTTTCAAAAACTGTGAGTATTTAAAAAAAAAGCTGAAACTTGAAACTAAAAAAAATATGAATTTGATGATAAATCAGAATAAAGAATTTTTAATAATTTATTTATTTGAAAAAATGTCTACATGGATCTCGCTACAAAAACAAATAATAAATAATAAGTGCATGTTTAAAATAGATGATGAAACTAGTAGTTTTAAGTTAATAAAAGATTTAAATTTATGATAATACATATTTTTTGCTAAAATTAAACCAAAACAAAAAAATCTTTAAGTTAATTTTAACTTAAATTTATTTATTCTTTAAAAATTGCACCATAATTTGTAGGTATATCCTGTTTGCTTTAAAAGATTTCTAAGCTAATTTCCTGTAAGCCCTTTCAAAAAATCATCTGTCCCAAAAATTAAACTTTGCCTTTTGAATTAAATTTATTTAAATAAATTTAAGAAATTAAATAATAATAAGAACTAACAAAATTAATAAATAAAAAAAAAAATTCGAAGAGTAAACAAACATCCAAAAATGTAAATCCTCTCAATACAAGACTGATATAGAGAATACGAAAGAAGTTGTATTTTTTTATTATACTTTAGGAACAAATAAAAATATTATTTGTTTATAAGTCAAAGTAAAAAAGAAAGGAGAGAAAGACACTGAAATGTATATTATTTTCGTACGACTAAAGCACACATTATACCATTATTAAAAAAATTGATTTAAGATTAAAAAAAAAATTAAGACGAGTATTTATTACACACATTTGTTTTGTTAATTGTATTTTATTAAATTTAAATAAAAAAATTATTCGAACATACACTTATTGCTTATATTGCTTAACAGTTTTATATTTAAAATAATTTTTATTCAAACTATATAAATGCCATATATAAAAATTGATTGGCAAATTTGTATAATGATTATTTAAAAAAAAAATATTGTTATATTTATATAAGAGAGATCCAAAAAGACATTTCACAAAAGCCCTATGTAACATATATATGGTATATAAAAAACATAAACAAATATTAATTCAACAATATAATTTTGTTCAAATGCAAAATAATAAATAAATTTTGATACAACAGAATGAAAGGTTTGTTATTTTTTTTTTTTATTTCCAATGCAAATGCGTTAAATCCAATTCGAACAAAAATAATAAATAAAACAGAAATTCTATGAATTTTGTATCAAATATGTGCTTTAATAATTATATTAAACTTAAATTATAATAAATGTTCTAAAACATAAATATTGACATTAATTAAATTAAAAAAAAAATATAAAGGAACTTTCTCTCAATATATACGTCCAAACACCCAAATTTTCAAATTGGAAAAAAGTATTTTTTTTTGTTTTATTTTTTTATTGTATTAGATTATGATGGAAAATAATATTTTTTTCAAGGTATACTAATGTAGACAGTAATTATAGTTTTTATTATTTTTCAGTGAGAGAAAAAATGTTTTCGTCGTTGACTTTTTTTAAGATTCTAACATTGTTTTGAAGAGAGTACCGATGTACTTTGAAGAGCTATATAGTTAAACGTGGTGTGAAACAGGAGAATCGTATTAAATATACAAAACAAAAATCTGAGCGAGTGTAATAAGTTTAAATTTAAATACATTATTGTATGTATATTATTCTAGTAGCTTATTTCTATCTGCTTAAAGTTAATATTTTTTTTTTTTCAAAGCGAATGATTTGAAATTTTTTTGTAATTATAGTTGAATATGCTTAAAAAATTATTTTAATCTGAGTTTATTTCGTTACGTAACGTTAAGGTACGTAAAATAACGTAAGGTAACACGTAACGTCATCAAGTTAACACGTAACGTAATCAAGTTAGCATTTTTCCTTTTATACATTTTCTTCGAAGGTTGAAACAAATTTTGAAAAAAAATCATCTTTTTTGCTTGAAAAGATATCATTAACAGTCAAGTTCTCAATTTACCAAACCTGAGACTGTATTCTATTATGGTGAACCTTTAATACAAATCAAGATTAGCGTAAGTTTTTGAAGTGCTAAATGTTCAATGTTGTAAATTTTAAATTTGTTAATTTTAAATTTATGCTGTGTGCGAAACAACTCCTCTTTTTGATTCTTTAGCATTTTATTTATTTATTTTTATGCTTTGTTTAGCCTAGTAGGTTGTTGATGCGAAACGAAAAATCCTATACAAAAATGACACAACGAAATCATAAACGAAAAATTTAGTCTCAAGCTAGAACTATAATGCATGGAGGGGCACTTCAGTGGCCGCAAGAAAATAAGTGAATACACACGGAAAGCATATAGCGTGGCTATAATTGCGGAGTGGAGCGTTTCGTCAAGTTTTGTTCAACTTTCCTTACTAAAGTGGGGTGCGCTCCGGAGTGCACCTCACTTAAATAAAGCTGACATTTGGTGAAATAGGAATGCCAAATAGAGATAGATGATAAGCACAATATGGGTGTGAAATGTCCCTTTGGAAGAAAAGCTACTTTTCGTTGGTTTTTGACATTTGCTTCATTGCCCTTCCGATAATTTTAGTTCTATCTTTACTTTTCGTTCTACAGTACGCTGTGTTCGATGAAAGAAATTGATACTTGTTGCATATTTTTTGGGGAAGTCTACACTTTGTTTTTGCATACAATTAAAATTAATTATCCAGGCAGGCCATTTATATTGTTTGGAAAAATGATCATTGTATTTTTTCGTGTTTATTTTTGTTGTTTCTTTCATTACAGCGTGTTTTTTTAATTTGTTTTGATTTTTTGAATTGGTGTAACTGTCAATGAATATTTTTGCGCTGCGTTTTCGTAAGCTTTTCGTTGTCTTATTGGATACCAATTAAAAATGTCTTTTTGTATCAGCAGCAAAGAAGGCTCAAATTTAAATGTTTCTTTCAATATTTTGAGGCCCAAGAAAGTTTAACTTTGATGCTAGCAAGGGATACTATCGATTTTTTCTAGTGCCTCGTCCGTTAAGTAACCTTTCGCCAAGAGAGACAACGAAAAAAATAAAAAGTAGTCTCGACTGGAACTCGCTCCTGCGAGCTTCTGATTACCAGTCCAACATCCTAGATACTGAGCTATATCGCGATAAAGTTGTGTAATGTAGAAAGTGAAAGACTATATACCTAATTTATTTTTTCTAACTTTTGTATGTATGTATATATTTTTGTTTTTGTTATATATAGAGTATTCGTGATGGGATAAAAAGAATGATCCCACAAATTTTTTCTTGCAAGGGCTTCACTAGTATTTGACAAGTTTTCCTTGTCTAGAATGCTCCTACCGAAGCCTTTTCAGGGCCTTGACTAAACTTGACAAGAACTTGCCATTTCTCCAGGCGGATTTCTTTGTCTTGTTAGATACCAACTTAATATTTTGTTTCGTATCAGCAGAGTACTAGACTTTAAGCCTAGAACACTATTGAAGTGAATTTCTGTTATTTTTGACAAGACATTGGATTAAAATTCTTGGAAATTCACAGAAATCACAGAAATTCAAAGTAAAGGAACGGACCTATTATAATTTGTCATTGAATAAAAATATTAGTTTCGCTAACTTATTTTCCTACATAAGTGAATGCCACATAATATTCCACCTCCACTGGAAATACCAGAAGTTTAGACGTTTTTCTTCATTTTCCAAAATTATTTTCTTTCATCAATAAATTTTTTAAAAAAGAAGTATTGGAGACTTGGATTACCTAGTAAACCAATAGTTTTCCATTTTGTTAAATTTTTAAGCCTCGTACATACTTCCTTGTGAAGTGAACAATCGCCAGTGGAAAATGTGATTTTCCGACATTTCACACTGATATAGACTTGCGAATTTGTTGTGAACATTTGACGTTTCGTTTGTAATCGAACTATCAACTATAGGCGATTTTCTTTTTAGCTCTGAGCAAAGCATGGAGTAGAGCTTGACCTATCAGAGTTAGCTCTTAGCAGAGTATGACCAGAGCTCTCCAATATAATTTACGAACACATCTGAACACTGAACTGTCATACGATTGCGATGCGGTCAACGCACCATAATTTATTACTGACTTTAAATTATAAAAAAAAATCAAAAACTCGAAAAATGACACTGAAATTGATGTGTTGCACGCGCCCATGTGAAATGAGTGAAACAAGAGCGAAGTTGGCTTTGCTCAGTTATTTACTCCATTCGCCCGGTCTTTTAATTCTCAGCTCATGGAGCGTACTCCGAGCTTACTCTGATTCAAAAAAGACCAACAAGGTGAGTGCTCCAAGTGCTCTGAGCTAAAAAAGAAACACAGATCTTTATTTGACAGCTCAGATCCATCCTTCAATAGAATTTTATAATTGATAAATTTCATTTGAACAAATTTTTCGCAGAAAAGTAAAAATTTCGTTTTTTCAATCCATCGACATCGTAGCCATCTGTCAAAATAATCCGACAGTTGAGAGCTTGAAAGATGGAAGGCGAACTATAGTTTTTACGAAAAAAGTTTATTTTGGTCAAAATGTCAACCAATTGCCCTACAATCGCCTTCTCTAGAAAAATAATAAAAATAAAAATTTCCGACTTTTTAGAGGTATTTTCACCCATCTACATTATATTTTTTCCCAACAAGCGCAGGCGCTCAATATGTTTTGCTCTGCAAATGCTTGGAAAGAATTTAACTTTTCTGTATAGAAAATTTGTGAATTGAAGGAAATCTTATAATTTTTTAAATTTCTAGCTTCGCTACTGTTCTCATTTGACTTTTGTTTTATCTATACAACTTCAGAATTTATCTAGAGAAAAAAAAATTTAGAGATAAAATTTGTCTTTGCTCGATCTGCGTACTAGGCTTATGCTTGGAGTTAAAAAAACACGACCAGAATTGCTCGTGAACGAAAACTTTTTACACAGCTTCAAGAGCACGTTCACGGGTGAACAAAAATGCAATATTTGTAAAGATTCCCGACATTATTCACAAGTATGAACATGTGTACTAGGCTTTACTATTGAACTACGTAGATACTTCAAAATAAAACGTCTAATTGAACATTTTGCTTGTGTTTTCTCATATAAAACCGCTTGCTTGGGGGCTGGGTATACGGTAAAATGATCTTAAATTTTACAGGAATTTTGTTTTTCATTTATTTGGAAGGGATAAGAACGACAAGAAATATATTAAGTTTACATTTTCATAACACAAGTGGAATTATTTCAAAATAGGGTGTCTTTGAAGTTTGATCTTACAAACACTGTTTGCCAATAAAAGACGGCAATTTTAAAGATAAGTGGATAGTTAAAGCTCAATTGACACATTGACAAACAAAGTGTCACTTTACCAACAAAAGCAAATTTGTTGGCAATGTGTTTTTCGATAGGAATGGAATAATTCTAAAACCCAATCGAAAACGACATTAGAAGATGATAATATTCCTGACAAAAAAAGCCAAGAGTAAGGCTAGGACCGCACTTGCAATTTTCTGTCGTCATGCCAGTATGATTTTTTGGTATCATGTGCGTTCATTCACATTTAATCTCATGTGTTCTATTTGTTGCTACTGATCGCGCAACGGAAAATCTCAAGTGCGTTCCTAGCCTAAGAAAGTCAACTCTGTACTGAACAATAGGAATGGACAGCAACAATGACGGTGTTCATATTGGATTGGAAAACTGGATTTTTTTTTGACGTTTCAGTACTCACATCTCGCTCCCACTTCTTCAGTAAAGGAAGATGTAAATACTGAAACGTCAAAAATCCAGTTTTTCAGTCCAATGTGAACATTGTCAATGAACTGATAAAAGTGTTGGTCAAAATTTGTTTGTCATGAAAAAGACCAATTAAAAAGTAAACACAAGTGGAAATGAACAGGCAGCTTTGTAGTTCAAAGACAAAATCGTAATCAATTCTTTTCCACTTTGTCAATTCAAACACAAGTGGAAAACTGCCATTTCCTACCGAGGGTTGCGATGTCTTGAACTAGTTCGGTAGCCCAATTTGAAGAATTGTGTACCTACCCCAAAATCAGAGCCCAATTTTTTTTTTAATTTTCTCAAAATTGCAATCAAAATCTTTTTTGTTTTTACTAACAGTATTGAATTTGGCACAGTATGGTAGTTATTCCCAAATTTGTTTGCTTGCTGCTTTTAAAATTATTTTGTTTTTCTTATAAAAATTGGAACAATAAGCTTGATTACACGATTCGTGTGTTCGTTCGTTTTGTTTTTCGTCTTTTTGACAGGTACATACCTTCGTAATTTCACACAACCAAAAAGGTCCATTCGTTTTTCTGACGTTCAAAAAATATGAGGTTCATTTATTGGAAAATAGACAGTCATAATAATTAAAAATATTTTTAAATCACTTCTCTTTCAAACTTATATATATTTAATCACGAAAAAAATAAATACGAGCTCATTATTAAAAAATTATAAGTATCCCCCACCTCTACTCGTTTGCCAAATCTTAAACGTCAAAGTTCAACCAGAAAAAAGACGAAAAACGAAACGTCCAAAAAAACCAATCGTGTAATCAGGCTCACTGCCTGAACAGAATGGAGACGGAACTTCAACAGGAGCTGCAACTGGAATAGCTGTCAAAATGTTGAATACACACAAATCCATAGATACGAACAGATCGCGACGCAGCTGCAGACGGAGCTGCATACGCAGCTGGACAAGTCGGCCAACTTTTAACTTTTGCATGCAGCTTTTTTGACGTTTCAAAATTATGAGCGCAACCAAGTGTTTACATGGGGCTTGAAGAGAATTTCAAACTCTTTTTAATCTCTGATAAAGACGTAAAGTAATTTTAGCTTTCATTTCATCACTATCCACTTTTATTTTTGTTTTATTTTCTATATTTGTGTTGAATTAAACTCGCACAGCTGACTTCAAATGCCCAAAATATCAGAAAGCTGTACAGCACATTGTGGGCGAGTAAAAAAAATCATGCACAGCATTTTTTGACAGCTGTTCCAGTTGCAGCTTCAGCTCCAGTTGCAGCACTCTATTCTGGTCAGGCAGTCAATGATAACTGAACTAACTATTAAATGAAGTGAAGATTGTTGCAGTTGTTTGAAATGTCAAAACCAATAAGTAAAGGGTTTGTTTTTTTAGACGCGTGCTTTCAATTTGGCAATAATATTTTCGGAGATGGTCTTTTCACAGCTGTCACTTTATTTATGCTCAGTTTGGTTTCATAATGAATAGACTTACTCCTAAACAACGTTTGCAAATGGTGCAAATGTATTACAAAAATAATGGTTTGGTTCGCACGGCGCATCGTGAAACAATTAGTTTATTGAAGGAAAATTTTGGTGAGCACATTATCTCGCGCCGTGGGCCTGTAATGTGGCCTTCAAGATTGGGTGATTTAACACCGCTGGACTCTTTTTTGTGGGGTTATGTGAAGTCGCTTGTCCATACAGATAAGCCCGACACAATTGGCGCCTTAGAACTGATTATTCGGCGGGCCTCTGGGCTGAAATTTATTCGAGCCAGCCGTGGCGGTATTGACCGAAATCATTTTTAAAACAAAATGACAAACCCTTTTCTTTATAATAAAGCTAAATTCTTGGCTATAACTTGAAATTATATCCGTTTTATTTCTTTTTGAGCCACACGTCTAAAAATAAACCCTTTATATTCGGTGAATAAAAAGTGATGCCAAGTTATTGTTTAATGCATTGAGGTTATGTTTAGGGAGAGAAAAGGGTGATTTTTTTTTATATAAATTTTTCTATATCTATACATATCGCTGAAATTGTAAGTTGAAAGACCAAGACAAAAATAACGGCTTAATGTTTACCGCTGTTTTTTTTTAGTTTCTTTGTATGTATTTGTCTTGTTCGCTTTTGTTTGTCATTTTTTTTTGTTATTGCTTTAATTTACATGGAGGTTATTTTTTGAATCTTCTTAAATCATAACATAGAAGTTGCATGGGAGGATTATAATCGACTACTAGCGATGTTTGTTTTAAAATTAATTTTGTCAGGAAATTATTGAATTTCTTGTTTTTTGAAGGGAAATTTTAAAAACCATTCGATTTTCAACGTAATCATGAGTCCATGAGACGGGGTCAAAAATCATGACAATCATGATAAATGATGAGACTCTGTAGCACTGTTTAACTAATTTATTGTTCAAAAAATTGTATTTCCGTATTTTAAGATAGGTAACATATTATGGAATAATTGATAGTATTGACTTTTAAATACAAGTTTTAAGAACGTAAATTTTTTGCATATTTCAAAAGAGTTCCTATTATTTAATCTCGTTTTTTACTGTGAAATATTTTATATTCAAACCTTCTCCATCCAAAACCTTTATATTATTTGAAGACAGTTAGAAATATAGCTACTAGGATAAAAATTTACAATTTCTCTAAGTGACATTTTTGTGTTGCATTTTATTATTTTATTTTGTATCGGTGAATTTTCTGTACAAGTTTAACTGTCAAAATATTAAATTTAAATATTTTTTTTTATTTACAGCATTCACAAGCAGACTTAAACGAAAGTCTTCTTTTCTAATTTTATTTAAATAAAAAAATATAAAACATACATCTATGTTTTTAAAAAATAAAAAAAAAAACCGAAATGCGAAGATGTTTTTTTTTTCAACATTAATTTATGCAATCACAAAATTAATGTAATTTTTTTTCTGACGATTTATTTTAAATTTATATTTAATTTACAAACACGATGGTATAAATATGAAATTTTGTTAGTAGTTGCGAAGTATTTAATAGATAATATAATGGTGATTGAAGCAATTACCGAAAAAAATTAGCTCTTCACAGAAATATTTATTTAAAATATATATATTTTATACAGTTAAAATATTTCTTGTATATACAAAAATTTAATATTTTTATATATACGAAATTTTTTTGTAGATTCTTAAAGACTTGTATTTTTTTTTAGGTTTTTAATTTGTTTTAGATTTACAGATTGTCATTGTTTTTTTTTTTTTGATACACTATCAACGGACTTACCATTGTAACATCATCGATTTTTGATATACTTCGAACGAAAATGTTGACGCGGACGACAGCGGGGCCATCTGTATTCGTAGAAAAATTGTAACAGAGAAATTCAAAATAAAGAAAATTCTAGAATTTTGATTTAAAATATTTTGTTTTTGTTTGATATTTTTTTTTCTGTAGTTTTGTTGTTCAATTTTAAGAAGTTTTTAATTGATGTTTTTTTGTTGGTTTTATTTGTAGATTTCTGTACATAATATCGTTGAGAGATGATCATAATATTTAATTCGTATACAAAAACCCTCCGTAGCAGCAAAAATTGATTATTAAATATATTTTTTTTTAATATTTAAGAACCTACTAAATAATAATTTAAAAAAAAAAATACTACCATAGTGAAAACAAAATTATTTCTTACCCTTAATTTCTATTGTGTGTTGAATATAATATAGAGATAAATATATTTTACAAAAATTACTTAGAAAAATAATAAATATGTAGCATAAAATCCTAGTTAAAGATTTACAAAAAAAAAAAATAATTAAAATTTAAATAAAAGCATTTTATGTATAGTAAAATATTTTAAAAGTTTAAAACTAAAATAATATTGGAATAAAGTTTAAGTTAAAAATTAAATTAAAAAACTAATGAAATAATTTGGATTTGAATATATGCATTGGTGTGGTTATATAGAAAAAGCTTTTGACAGGGCTCATTCTAATTTAACTTTATACTGATGGACTGAGAGGTTTTTTTTGTTGGTTGAAGATGTGTTATAAAAATATGCTGCTGTTATTTATAAACTCTCATGCTTATACGTAGAATTTTTTTTTATTAAATTAACACAATGCAGAGCCTTAAAATAGCAAAAAAAAAAAAACTGCTAATTATTTTGAAGTTGAATATTTTATGATAATTTATAAATTGTAATTGGGTGTGTATTATCATTGAGTTTGATAAAAGAACTCCGAAAGTAAAGTACCTAATAAAATAAGATTTCATGTCATGTCATAAATTGCATACGGCAGTTAACTAAGAAAGAAGCGGGATAGATGGAAAATGCATCCAAAAATAAACTTTTTTACGTACATAATAAAAGGGTAGAGTCGGGCTACTTGGACCACTTTTAACTTAAAGTCTCATAAATGTTTACCTTTTCATAACATTTCTTTTCGTAACTTTGGCTTCTTATATTAATTTGAAAAAATATCGAGATATGTTATAGCAGATGAATAAGCCTAAAAGTGAATAAAGAAGCTCTACTAAGGACTTAAACGCTGTTACTTTGAACTTAAGTTGATCCCAAGCTAAGACTCAATTCCAAGCATTCTAGACACTGTTTAGATTGGGAAGATTGAAATCGGTCTCATGGCAGTTTCTGGACAAGAAAAGTGAGCGGTTCCTGCTAGAAACTGCCGTGAGACTGGTCTCAATCTTCCCAATCAAAACAGGGTCATAGTTGTGCTTTGAATTAAGTTTCATAACGTAAATGACCCCATGATCAGGCTTGTCAGATTGAGCAATTTATCGGAAATTGGGCTATCTTTTTCCGAAATTGCCGAAAACAATTTCAGCATGACAGCCCAATCATAATTGGGCTATAAATAGCCCAAATTCATTCATGTGTGATATTTATTTCATATTAATAAATCATAATGAAAAAACTACTTTTCATAACGCATTCCAAAATTTGGCATCACTTTTTTTCACTGAATATACTCATTGGTTTTGATATTTTAAATCAACCATAACAATTTTCACATTAATAATTTATTCAGTAGTTTATCCAGAATTCTTGTTTTTATAAGAAACATTTATTAATATTGGGCTACTACTATTTGAGCTACTTTTTTATGAATGTCAATGCATCCACATTTCGCCAGTTAAAGTCTAAGAATAAATCGATATAAATCGATAACACCAAAAAGTCAGTCATCAGTAACCGAGTGAGTGCCATCAGTGATAGAATGAACGAGTAACCACTTAAAATTATAGTTTACTAGATTGATGGAAACGTGAGAGGTACCTACTGCAAAACTCACATAATTCAAACAAGTATTAATCGATAGCTGATGACTTTCTGTCTTTCAATTTTTTTGAAAACAATTTTAAAATTAGAATTGTCGTTTTTTAATGTGAGGATGCCAAGCGATAACTTTAGTCCAAACATTTACAAAACTACTGGTAGGACAAGCTTTACCTGCTGGCAATGGCAATAATTAGAAAATGCACTTTTTAAGTTGCATTTTCTGCTTCTGGAAAGTGTGCAAAAATAGGATAGGTACTTTAGAGAAAAAGCTCTGTCCAGATTATTTGAACTTCTTGATGAGTTGAAAGTTTTTCTACTGGAGAAAAATGTACCTGTACTTTTGTACTTTTCTATTAGTTTGGTGAGAAAACTGAATCCCGTGCGTTTTTTGTCGGCGACCTTTTTTAATGACTGGAAATTATTCCATACACATAAAGGATGAAGGTAAGCCCAGAAGCCAATTTTGTAAGCCTGTCGATTGGACGCCATTTTGAAAAATGGTAACTAAACTTATTCGCCCGATAACCTTAAGCCGATGACTTGAAGAGTACTGCACTTCATAATAGAACTTTACAGTCAATTTTAACTGACCAAAAGCGATGGGTTTCAAAAAAATAACTATGATCATTAGAAGCATTCAAGGAAAGTACCTAAGGATTTGTTTTACTCAAGACCTTAGCAGAGAGACAGAAACACTTGCAATTGAAACTAACAAATACACACAAATAATAAAGCTAAGTTCTAGGTATTTGTTTTCCAAGCAAACAGTAAAGAGTTTCAAGTTTTGCAATCAATATCGGATTTAATTTTATTGTACTCATCATAAGATAGGAGAGCCAAAAAATATGACCATATTAAAATCCTTTATAAAACGGATCTTACTTCACCCATTTTCCATCTTAACTACCAAACTAAAACTATTGCAGTCATAATATCGGGTTGTTCAATAAGAGCGCTACAAAAGTTCTTTTAAATAAAACAAAAACGGTTTTGGATATCAATGAAAGTCTTTAATCCTGTGAAAGTATGTTTAATGCCATTATGTATGGAACTCGATTTCTTTTGCATGGCCACCACGCGGGCACGCTTGCAGAAGTCCAGACGCTGAACCCAATTTCCGACGGTTCTCAAGCATAAATCGGCCGATACTGCTGCAATTTCACGTTCGATATTCGTATGAAGTTCATCAATCGTCGCTGGCTTGTTGGCATAGACCATAGACTTGACATAGCAGGAAATAGTCTAACGGCGTCAAATCGCACGACCGAAGCGGCCAAGCGACTGGACCATTTCGTGAGATAACACGTTCTCCAAACTTGGTTTCCAATAAATTGATTGTGACATTCGCTGTGTGGCTTGCGGCGCCGTCCTGTTGGAACCACATGTCTTCCATGTCCATATCATCCAATTGGGAACAAAAATATTCGGTTATCATTGAACGGTAGCGATCCCTATTCACAGTAACGTGGCGGTCTTGATCATCACGGAAGAAGTACGGCCCAATGACGCCGCCGGCCCATAAACCACACCAAACCGTAATTTTTTCGGGATGCAATGATGAGTCATGGAGTACGTGTGGATTGCTGACTGACCAATACCGCATATTTTGTTTATTGACGAAGCCATTCAGCCAGAAATGAGCCTCATCGCTGAAGATGATTTTTCGATGAAAATCCGAATCATTTTCAAGTTGTTGCTCAGCCCAATTCACGAACATACGACGCTTCTGGTGGTCAAGCGGCTTCAGTTCTTGCGTCAATTTAATCTTGTAAGGATGTAGGCCAAGATCTTTTGGCAAAATACGCCACAACGACGTCACAGAGATGCCCAACGCTTGAGAACGACGTGTGAGAGACACATTTGGGCTTTCTGCAACTGAAGTCTCAGCGGCAGCAATATTCTCGACACTACGGGCACTTCTATGTCTCACTTGCACGGGAACATTTTGTTCTGTGCCTGTGGATTCAAATTTTTCCACTAGACGCTCAATTGTTGATCTGCTAGGACGATTATGACGACCATAAGTTTGACGTAGTGCTCTTAACGTTGAGGCCACTGACTCCGAATTTCGGTAGTAAATTTTAATAATCTCGACTCGTTGTTGGCTCATATATCTTTCCATCATGAAATGGCAAACCTTATTGAAGAGAAATGTCAAAAGAGCGGTAAGAAATATGGCGTCGTTTGCTGTCCCTGTCGCTCTACTTTTGTAGCGTCGATTTTGAAAAACCCTGTACATGGGACTTTTTATAAAGACGGTCAAGATTCAATATTACACTCAATGACAGAAAATCGCAAGTGCGTTCCTAGTTTAATAGCCTTTTCACAACCAACCGAAATCTTAATTTTGAGCAACAACATCTGCTTGAATCGTTCACACAACCCACCAGAAATTAGTTGTGTTTGTTAACGTGAAATTTCTATCAAATTTTCATAAATTGTCACAAATTCCTGTTTGTTAAATCAAAGCATTTGTATAGAGAGAGCGCAATGTATTCAGCAAATAATTTCTCCCTCCGTTAGAAAACTAGCGAATTTCTACTGCACAAATTTCTGTGCACACGAAGTGCTCCAATAGCTGTCAAAAATCTAAGGTAACTAAATAAAACTAAAAAGTGTTATAAATCCATGATGTAAAATATTCAAGTAGAATTGAAGTATTTTTTTTTTGTTTTATTGAAATAAACATGGAAATATGATGTCTGAAGGAATGATCGCGTTCGGTTGGTAAGGCAATAGGGTATCTATAATCCAAAAAAATTTCAGAAGCGTTGTTTTTGCAGCAGCTGTTTTTTAACAAGGGATTACAACAACACAAACAAATCCGGATCGCTAAAGATCCGTAGCTAAAAGCGCCCAGTTTCTTTTTTTTGTTTTCAGTTTTATTTTGTTTAATTTAAGTTTTTAAAATATAAATTTGTATAAAAAAGTAAATTTGGAATCTGCTTCGATTTTTCTCAATGCACTTCCTTTTTTGTTTCAAATCTACTTCGACTTTTTTTCTTGAAGTGGTAACGCTGGTGGTGTATGTAAATCTGTCAAATTTTGAAAAGAAGGGAAAATTCTAACAGAGTAACGGAAATTTAAAATAAAGTTAACAAACGCATTGAACCATGAACTGCACCACTTTTTATAAGAAACGTATTTCTTGTGTATAAATGGCGTTGCCACCTTGCCAAGATTTCAATAGATCTAATGCACGTTTTTCGTAAAAGAAAACTACTGTTTTTAGGTAGAGTCTACTGCACTTTTATTTTTCGGAAAAGAAAATCATCATTTATCAAAATGCAGTCCACTAACTTTTCAATTCCGTACTTACGGCTTCCGGCTACTGGCTTGCTTTGATAAAAATCTTGACAGCGCTATTTTTAATTTCTTTTGTTTCTCTATTTTCAAAATAAAACTAAAAATTAGAATATGAAGATCTTCTGTAGGAAAATTTAATATTTTTGTTTTGACAACCTACTTTGGCAAAATTTTCCGATTAGTGGCAACGCTGTGACAGAAACTGACCACCACGAATTTTGACAGTACTTGTAACACTTAATGTACACAGACATTTGCTTAGCACAAATATTTAATCTCTCATTGCGCTCTCTTGACGCAACATATTTGAGTTAACAAACCGGAATTAGTGACAATTTGTGAGAATTTGTGAAAATTTGTAAAAAATTGTAAAAATTTGCAAGAAATTTAATTTCACGTTAACAAACACAGCTATTATTAACAACTGACAAAGGAGAGATAGTAGCACAAATCAAAAACTGACAGATGAAGGAAAACTTTTGCACTCGAAGTGAGATTTAGTTCATTTAGTGGCTGCATTCAGCTTCAAAAGGATTTTGAACTTTAAATGGATGTATTCACAGAGAATTTTTTTTAAATATAGCATGATCAAATTTTTATAGTTTTTACCTAATAAGGGGAATAGAGGTTTTTATAGGAGGAACAAACAGCATTTTGGTATTTAAAAGGGGGACTGTCCCCACTGGAAAAACTTCTGGTAATCCTATGTTAAATTCTTACATCCAAGTGCCATTTTTTGAGGATTTGATTTCAACCACGTCATGTTATGGAAATACAAGAAGTTTCAGTAGGTAGGGTAAATTTTTGTTATTTTCTTTTAATTTATTTGAATAAAAATTTCTCTTCTCATATTATTTTTCTTTTTTTTTACTAAATGTAGAACTAGAGCAGCGTATAAGAATTTCTCAATTTTCGAGAAGACTATGCTAGGGTCACACCACACCACTGTGAAATTGTTTCTAGAGTTTCTACAAGCTTAATGAAGTCTAAAGAAAATTGGAGTAGATCCACCAATTAGATGTTAGTGGATGAGTTTGAAATTTGAAGTAAAAGCCCAGTTAGAATATACTTTTTCAAGGAAAAACATTGTAACTGGCTGATTTTTGGTATATACATTGTATTGAGGTAACTTATATTCTGTAAAAAGTCCTCAACTATCCAACGACCTCTAGGTCCGTTAAATAGGGGTCAAAGAGAGGTTACAAAAATGTTTTTTGCCAAATATCTCAAAAACGGTAAGTTTTACAAAAAAAATATTTTATTCAATTTCCGCATAAAAAACGTTCTTGGAATTTTATTGTTTGGGCAATTGCCTTGCCGTCGAAGGTAGTTTTAGAAAACGTGATCTTCGTCTAAAAATTTACATTTGCTGAATTTCCCCAAACGCAAGCTGCAAAATTCTTCTATTATAAAACGCGAATACAAGTTTTTCTGCATTAGCATTGAGTTCGATAATGCAGTTTGCTTAGGTCGTATGTTCAAGTACATCATCTGAGGCAAAAATATTGAGAAGCCACAGAACTTGTTAGTAAGCGTTAAATGTATTTGCAAAAAAATTGACTGCATATTTTGCATATTTGACAATTGCAATATTGTCGTCAAAAAATTACGATTATTTGACAACAAATTTGAAGATGTCTCAATATTTTCGAAAATTTGCCAAGGACAACAGACCCTTAGATGTAGAAGTTCCATCAAAGATCTCTTGGCAGCGAATGAAAAAAGTCGTATTTTGATTTCTCTCCGATTTGCATCATTGGATCATCGTACTGTTCTTTACTTAAATAATAATACGAAAGTTCTTAAAATAGTGTCAAAATTCTCACCAATACTATTATCTGAAACGTATCTAATCTAGTGCTAGTGCAGTATATAACGGGTGATTTTTTAAGAGGTTTAAGACTTAAAAAAAAAAAAAAACACAAAAAATTCGAAAAAATGAATGAAATATTTATTTGAATCGATAGTTTGAACCTTGCAATTTAATGTTTAAAGATAATTTCATGCAAATGTTGACCGCGGCTGCGTCTCAGGTAGCCCATCCGCTGAGTCCAATTTTGGCATACTCTTTCACACATATCGGCCGGTATCTCACGAATGAATGCATGGATGTTGGCTTCCAGTGCGTCAATCGAAGCGGGCTTGTCCCTATAGACATTAGCCTTGACATACCCCCACAAAAAATAATCTAATGGTGTCAAATCGCACGATCTAGGCGGCCAATTGACCGGCCCGAAACGTGAAATTAACTGTTCACCAAACTCGCCTCGCAATTGCGCCATTGTTTCGCGTGCTGTGTGGCATGTGGCACCGTCTTGTTGAAACCACATATCATGCAAGTCAAGAACTTCCATTTCGGGCAAAAAAAAGTTTGTTATCATCGCTCGGTAGCGTTCACCATTGACAGTAACGCTGCGATTCGCATCATCTTTGAAGAAATATGGCCCAATAATGCCGCCGGCCCATAAACCGCACCAAACAGTGGCTTTTTCGGGATGCATTGGTAGCTGTTGCAATGCTTCTGGCTGATCTTCACTCCAAATGCGGCAATTATGCTTATTTACGTACCCATTCAACCAAAAATGAGCCTCATCGCTGAACACAATTTTTTGATAAAAAAGCGGATCCTCGGCCAGCTTTCCAAGAGCCCATTCACCAAAAATTCGGCGTTGTGGTAGGTCGGCTGGCTTTAGTTCTTGCACCAGCTGTATCTTAAAAGGCTTTACGCCCAAATCCTTCCGCAAAATTTTCCACGTAGTGCTGTAACAAAGGCCTAACTGCTGGGAACGGCGCCGAATCGACATTTCGCGGTCTTCTGTCACACTAGCTGATACGGCCGCAATATTTTCTTCACTACGCACAGTACGTAAACGTGTTGGTGGTTTAATGTCCAACAAAGTAAATTTGGTGCGAAATTTGGTCACAATCTTCCGAATAGACTGCTCAGAAGGTCGAGAATGCTGACCATAAAATGGAAGCAGCGCGCGATGAACATTTCGAACCGAGCACGAATTTTGATAGTAAAATTCAATAATTTGCAAGCGTTGTTCATTTGTAAGACGATCCATGGTTAAATTGCAAACCAAACTGAAGCTGTTTGACAGTAACACAAGGTACTAAACACACGTCAGCTGTCAAAACCAGTGTTGCCAAAACCAAACCAGCTAAAAAATCACCCGTTATTTAACTGTATTTTGGCATCAAAAATTGTCATGCAGAGCATTTTGGCTATTCAATTAAGTCCAATTAAGTTAAAAATATCAAAAATCAATATCCGGCATTGAACAGAAAAAAAACCTGTTTGATATTTTTCTTTGATTAGGGAAGGAATAATTTCAATACATTTCTTAATTTATCATAACTCAATGATAAAACACACCACCATTAACATTTTAATTATTAAATCATCAAAAAATACACCACACTTAATTTTGTATCCATATGCATAATTATGTTAAACATTAAATCGTGATGTTCTAATTTCATTAAATTAATGAAACATATACCTTTGCCAAAGTAACATAATTAATATTAACTGCCAATTATAATTACCCATATAATATGTGCGCATTTGAGTGCAAATTTTAAACAGCCAAAAATTTATAATAACAAAGGTTTATGTTCGTCGGCATAAAATATTTTATATTTTTTTTTCTTTGTAAAAAAAGAAAAATTGTTTTTGCACAAAATTTTAACAAAACAAAATTTTCAAAAAAAAAAAACAAGTAACTTACAGAAAATTTGAATTTTTTTAAAATGTAAATATTACAAAGCAAACTTAAATAAATCTATACAGCTACATATATTCAAATACAAAAAAAAATATTTAAAAAAAAGTAGAAACACCACTGGCGGAGTTAAAAACTAAACAAAAATATTAAATAAAGTTAATTGCTAAAGTTTAAAACTAAATTTATTTTAACAGTACTTTTATTAAAATAATGGAATTTTTGTTTCGCAACCATAACAATTAAATTTAAGTTGCAATGATTTTTTTGTTCATGAGAAGAATAGTTTGTTTCAAAAAACAAAAAAAATATCTAATAGAAAATCAAATAAAATCGAAAAGCCAATTGGTGATTTTGAAATAAATTCCTAGATTTTTTCTCATTCTCGTTTTCATTTCAACTAATTTTTCTTTTGCCAATTTAATACTTTCCATAATATTTTTTCTTTTCATTCTTAGAAATTTCAATTTAATCAAAAATTCAGGAATTTAATGTAATTTTTTTTATTATTTTTTTTTATTATTCCAATAAATTATTATTGTTCGATTTATTTCATTATTTTTTTAAAATTTTTTGTTTTTGTTGGATTTGGAATGTATTGATGCAATGACAGCTATAAAAATAGTAATATTAATGTTCAGGGATAAATTTTAGTTGCATTTTTTTTTTCAATCAATATGGTTAGATAGATTTTTCAATTGCATTCTAGACTAGATGGTATTAATTAAAAAAAAAAACAAGTTATATATTTATGTTTCTTGCAAGTATATAATTATTTTATTTGCATATATAATTGGTTTTAGTTAATTTTTTTTTATTTATGGAAAATAACAGAGGCACTAAATTATATATATATTTTTTTAATTAACGATTTTTAGCAATTATAACTTTGGTTTGGGTTCTTTTTTTTTTAATTTTGAGGATTGCTTTGAATTTAAAGGCGCAATTCAATAAATCCATGGACTTACCATTTTAATGTCACTAATCGTCATTATACTTCGAACGAAAAGATTGATTCTGACTATTGCAGGGCCATCTGTTTGTTGCGGTAGATGTTTGTTTTGTTTGTTTGTTTTTTTTTTTTATTAGAATATACAAAATTTTAATGTGGAACTACAATATGTATATATATATGTTTATTTTTTTTTTGTCAACAAACAAAATTGCTTGAAATGTTATTTAGTTTTCTTTAAAATAATTTTATATATATGATTTTTAATGTGGAATTAAATTTATCTTACAGTGCGTAGGCAATATTATTGTATATTTACAAATAAACAAGTAAATTGCTATGTGGATTCAATTTTGTTTTCAATTTGAAACCTCATTGAGTAGACCACAAGGCAATTTTTTTTTTTTTATTTTGTACAAAAAATTTACAAAAGTACTTTACTCTTTTGTGCCATTCAACTTGGATACACAACTTCAACTTTGAGCACAGTAGATTAGATCTCCCTTAAGCATAAAAAAAAGTGTAAATACAAAAATTCCAATATCTGACAGTTGTCAGTTGATATGTCAGCCTCTCACCTCTCTTGTCATATTTATCAATTATCAATTCATAACTGATAAATAATATACAGGCTCGAAACCAATTCCTTGCTACCCAGTTGATAAAAACTTTAGTCATTGAGACTAATTGATACTAAATCAAACAATGTTCTTCAATGTTTGTCAATAATCAATTGATATTTGACAACTACAATACTCTCCTTCTGATTTTTCTGGGTGTTGTAAACAGTTGGTATAGTCGCTGATTGGCGTCAAAATGGCGATATCCAGTGATGGAACAAGTACTTCACGTCAATTGTGCTTATTTTGCCTCACATGGTGAAAGATACTGGTCTAGTCCATCTGGACTTGACTTGTAAATCTTATAAAAACGAGTGCTGAACAAAAGACAAAAAACGCAATAAGACCCCTATTACACGATGATTCCTTGCGTCTGACTCTTTCCAAAATTCAATGAATGTGAAGGTGAAATCAGATGTTTCTTCTTCTTCGCACTCATGAAAATTCGAAAAGAGTCGGACGCAAACAATTATCGTGTCATAGGGCTCTAATCTTCTGTCAGATATGACTCTACGAGTCTATCAACAGGATGGCGTACGGTGGATGAATTCAATCTAAAGAATCAACGGTGTCACCAAAAGTTTAGAAGACAAACACTTTACATGAGTGACTCTAGTCTACTCAGAGACGAGGTCAGTAAGGATTCTGATTCAAGATTCTGAAAAAGAGATGGTAGTGGATGAAGCCTTTAAAGACCAACGGCAGCGCTGATATTCTCCTACCTCCTAGTAGGCTGTCCCTTACTGTCATCGGCTCATCCGGCCTGCTGTACAAAGGCTGAACAAGAACCTGGCCCTTTGGGTCCTCGGGTTTGCTTCCTTCTCAAATTAATTTTGAGAGAAACATTAGAAGCCTTGGATAGTGAAAACCCTCAAAATAGCAACAAGAAGCGGCACATCAATTGATAACGACTTGAGAGTATATGTCATTGGAACGTAGCAATGGGAACCCTAAGAAACTTGAGTCTTCCCACACAATTCCGACAATACCGCAATCCAGCAGATGCGAAGGATACGATGAAAAGAAAAGATTGGAAAATTTAGCCTCACATATTAGAATGTGAATTCATCGGTGAAGAAGCAAAGTTATCGACTTAAAACCGGTAAGTCATCTATTGGCTGTGATCCGTATTGAAGCCACTTTCCAAAACATAAGCCCAATATGTGCACACGCCCCTCACAATGGAGTTGAAAGCTCTATTAATATGAGTTTTATGACTTCTTGGATAGAACTTGCTGAGCCTGGTCGGAGTACGATGTAAACATTTTTCTCAATTCTCAAATTGAAAAAGGAGATACTTTTGGCTGATAAGTTGGTAGGCAAAACCACCACCAAGAGAAAAATGATAGAGGCCTCCGACTTATTGACTTTTGAGAAGCTGGAAATACGGTGATAAGTATCTAGCAGTAGGTTTCCAAGGTTATGAATTCACAAAGCAACCTGGCGCTTCCCAAATATTCGAAACACCAACCAATTCGACCATGTGCTAATCGACGGAAGACAAAATTCCAACACCTAAGACGGGCGTACTTTTTGAGGGGCAGGCATGGACTCTGACCATTTCTTTGTTGCTCGAAGGTTTAAAGCTTGATTTTCGAATAAAAAGATAGAACAAACCGCCTGGCCATGCAGAAGACAACCGACGTTGGTCATCTTTGTGTACTGAGAATAATCAGAGCCTACAGCAAGATCTCAGTTGTCTATCTACCTGTGACAAATGCCAACAACGAGTGGTCTCAGTATCGTGATGTCATCAAAGAGGCAGTAGAAACCATGATAGGCTTCCAACCATCCCTGAAAAAGAAACCGTGGTATGATGATGAATTCGTACAGCGGTAAAAGGTGACAAAAAATGTACAAACGAATATGCTGCAGTGAAAAACTAGAGCAGCGAGAAGAGTGTCTAGCAATTAGAAGAGAGGAGAAGAAGACTCTGAGTAGTGAAGACGGCGTACACAGCTTCCCAGCTCAAGGAGATCAGAGTCTCATGATCGAAAAAAACACCTGGAAGTCTTATAAAAAAGTAAAGCCACAGCCTGGGGCAGCTGGAGAGAGAGAGAAAAAACCCTCAATAACATTCTACATTTGCAGTAGGGTTTTTGTTAACAGAAACCCATCTGGGTTTCCAGCTCCAGAACCAATTATTGGATGTACGTTCACAGCCATAATAAGCCCGATTCCTTCATGCGCTTGCATGGACAGCCTAAGATAAAGAAAAGATCTTAACGAAAGAGCTGGCGGCCAAAAGTGCTTTAAGACTTAAATAGTGTAATAACTGAAAAGAGGGCTGCAACGGTCAAAGAACCGTAAAGAACTTTCCAAACATTGACACTCAAACAGACAACTCGTCACCTGGATATGCATAGATTTTAACCCAGTAGCAAAGCCAGATATTCCAACAATGGAATTCTGGAATGAAAACAGGGTATTTAATACAAATCAGGTTTCGGTGTTTACAGACGGTTCCAATATCAACGAAGGAATTGTTTGGGTCAAGTATTTTTGCTTGGAAAGTGCAAACTGGTTTTTTTTTAATTAAGCTGAGATCCAGGTTTGCAGTGAACAGTTAGTTACCTTTATGGGTACCCCCGACAACGTGATATTTTTGAAAATGAAATGGCAGACGAACTGGCCAAAAACCGATCATCTCTTGATTTGAGCCAAATTGATTCCTCGGTGCTTGTGCCACTGAAGCCAGAAAAACGTAGAATTCATCAGAATTATCTTAAAGCTGCAGACGTCAGATTGTCATCAATTCACAATTTTCGGGTTTCAAGGGGAATTTTTTGGCTGAATATTTCAAAGAAAGGAACTGAAACTGGATATTTAAAAGCAGCCCTCAATTATTGCTCCTGGTGTCCTAGTTTCACATTGAGGAAAATTCTGGAAAAGACGAGTTTCAAGTCGAAACCCACCATCTTTTCATCAACTTTAAAGCTGCTTTATAATAGCATGGGCTACCACGAGCTTCTTTTGACGATTTCGGAACTGAAGATCCTGAAAAAACTGATCCAGCTATGCCACATGACGTTACAAAATACGCGGTGCAACGTGTAAATGGGTAACAGCTCATCTAAGCTATTCCAGACGTGTACAAAATTCAGACAAGGAGATGCGCTATTTCGCGATTTCTTCAACCTAGTCCTTGAACAGATAGTGGTGTTAACTTTGAAGGCACTATCTTGAATAGGTTTGCTCAATTGTTTGGCAGTGCGGATGATGTCGATATCATCGGCCACTCTAAGAGAGCAGTCTTTAAAGCATTCACAGTCATTGATGAACATGCAAAAAGCGTTGATCTTGAAGTGAATGAGGACAAAACAAAGTGTTTGCTATCAACAAACAAGGCCACATCTGTTCATCGCCAAGGCCTAGGACCAAACGTCACTTTTGGTGGCAGTAATTTTAAGGTAGTCAAGCAGCTTACCTACCTCGGTAGAAGCATCAATCCTACAAATGACACCTTAGTGGAAATCCGACGAAAAAATCACCCTAGCAAACCGCTGCTACTTCGGTTTGGCCGATAAAATGAGTCCAAAACTTTTTTCTCGAAAGACAAAGTGTACGCTGTACAAAACTCTAATTTTATCACTTCTACTCTGCGGCGCCGAGTGCTGGACGATAAGTAATAAAAGGGAATTGATACTGGGCACTTTCCAGAGAAAATTTTTTCCGCGGATATTTGGTCCTATATGCGAAGAGAGTTGTACGAGCGCTACAAAGATGTGGATGTAGTCCAAAGAGGACAACAACGCTCCAGCCAAAAAAATCTTCGAATCCCAGTCCCCAGGTTCGAGACGACGAGTAAGACCGAACCTCCGCTACAGGGACTACGTGGTTATAGATGCAAGAACACTTAGCCTCGACGATTGGAGAGAGCGTGCGAGTGACCGCAACCGATGGACGACCGCAAAATCTCAGGACTAGACTCTCTATGGACTGGGAGCTAGATAAGTAAGTGGATAAGTGTCCTAGTAGGATTCTAAACAGGTCACAAGTTAATTGGAACCCACATGATTGAAATAGGCACTAGTCCAGCGGACTTATAAGGAAAGTGTCAAGATAAAGAGGCAGAGGAGGGCTGATCCCATTTCCTTTGTGAATGCCTCAGTCTAGCTAGATCTAGAAAAGAAGCCCTCGGCGAATACTTTTTCGACGAAATGGGCAACATATCCTTTCAACTGAAGAATTTGATGAAATTCATTGAGAATTTAGGATGGATTTGGGTACCTTCCTCAAAGCTGTCTACCTTCATCCTGGCGAGCACAATGGATCTATGGGGATCTGTGTGAGATGATGTGGTGGCTTGCCTTATCATAACCGACCTCTAGTCCCTTAGGATCCAGCAGAAATAGCTGTAAAGGAGCACAAGAAAACAACAAGGCCACCGGATCTTATGGTTTACCACCAGAGCTCTTCAACTCATCAACCAAGATTGGGAGAAAGAAAACATGCCTGATGACTGGTCTATTAGGTCTGTATGCCCCATCTTCAAAAAAGACGATTCCTTGTCCTGTAGGAACTATTTAGGCACAACACTGATAAAAGTCGTATGCAAGATCCTATTCAAAGAATTGTGCAAGTGACTGAGCGTTTTCAGTGTGGCTACCAGCCAGGCAGATTAACCACAGATCAAATATTCACTCTCAAGCTAGTTATGAAAAAAAATCGACGAATTTCAACCATCCATTCATCGACTTCAAAAGAGCTCTTTATGATGATGGCAGAGCTTGGGAACCTGGGAACTCTGATTCATCTGTGTGATGTGACATTAGAAAATAGACGATGCAATACACAACTAAGCCAAACTCTTCCGAACTATTCCAAACATGCACAGGTTTTCAGCAGGGAGATGGATTATCAAGTGATTTCTTCAATCTGGTTCTGAAGTAGGACAGGCGTTAACATTGAAGGCACTATGTTCAACAGATCTGTGCAGGTTAGTTAAGCAGTTCATCTACATACCTTGGAGTAAAAATAAATCCCACGAACGACATCTTAGTAAAGATCTGACTGCGAAGAATTTAGCAAACCAGTGGTATTTGGGTTTGACGTAATAAATGGGTTTAAAACTCTAAGACAAAGTGAACGGTCTCTATGGAAAACACATACTGCCAGCCCTGCTTAATGGCGTCCAGTATTGGGTGATAAGCAAAAAGAGTCTGAGCTTCTGGCACTGGTGTCCTTTTAAACAAAAATTCTTCAATGGATATTTGGTTCTATGTGCGGGAAGGGCGAATGGTGGAGAAAATTGAACTGCAAACTCTTGTTGTATCAAAATACAGATGTAGTCCACAAAATAGAAACCCGCCAACATCGAATGAACAGACAAGAAAGTGTTTAAGCCTAGCCTCCAGCTTCAAGAGAATAAAGACGAACGAACCCCCGCACAGTGGTGCGCGCGCCGGCCGTGCCAATTCTTAGTACAAATTAATGAAATTTTGTACACGTAATGATTTGGGATTGCTGAATTCAGTGGTACTGCCTATTTTTGTCTATTTGAAACAGGGGCTATTAAGGTCAGAGCATGGTTCCAAATTTCAAAATTTTAAATAAAGTATTGTCGAAGTCAGGAACTCAGTCAAGTTTATGTTAAAAATATCCTTTAATGTGCCTTAATGTTTACTTTCATATAAAAACGACTTCAATAGTGATTTGTACAAAATTTATGGGAGATGGTCCAAAATGTTCCCAAGGGATTAGTACAACTTTTAGAGCTAGTTTAAAAATTTTGTGGATTGAAAATTATTTTAAGATTTAATCGTAATGAATCTGAAAAAATTGATAAATTTTAAGGCTGGAAGTAGCAAATCAAATTTTAGGTCAACTACTCAAAAACTCAAAAACAAGTTGTAATTTTAATAATGTTGACATTTTTTCTTTTCAATTTTTTCAGATTCGGTCAGATAAGGTCTAAGAATAATTTCTAATCCAAACATTTTTTAAAACCAGCACTAAAATTTGTACTAATCTCTTGGGAACATTTCTGAACATTTTGAACCATCTTCTTTAAAATTTGTACAAATCAGTATTGGAGCTATTTTTATATGAAAGTAGGTGCATATTCAGGCACATATAAAAGGACATTTTTAACATAAACTTGACTGAGTTCCTGACTTCGACAATACTTTATTTAAAATTTTGAAATCTGGAACCATATTCTGACCAAAATTGTGAAGCCCCTGTTTGGAGTAGACAAAAATACCACTGAATTCAGCTTTCCCGAATCATTACGTGTACCAATTTTTTTAATTTCGATTAAAAATTGGCAAAATAATTTTTGTCGTCAAAATTCAACAAAAGGACCACTGTGCCCCGATTTAATGTCCGAACCATCTCGGATGTTAGAAGGCTTGCAATAGACTCTAGAGGGCAGGAAGTAGTATACTCGTGAACGTAAGGGATGAAAAGCATCTGTGTCTCATGCATATATCCTTTATAAATTGGCAGCCGGATAAGTAAGAAAATTATTATAAGCAGGGTTACCAGCAATTTTTATAATAGCGCAATAGCTTAAAACTTTTAAGTTTTAGATTTTGATGGATTTTTTTTGGATTTATTTGAAAGAAATAAAGGGAGGGCATCATTTCAAATAAAACAATAACCTTTTTAAGGAAAAGCATTACATTAAAAAAAGTTTTAGTGTTAATAAAAGACAACATTTGTCTTCAAATACCCAAAGAACAAAAAAAATTGCAAGTAAAAATTACCAAAATCATTTTCCTGACAAAGGAAAGAAGAAGAAAGATGTGCATCCAAGTTGTATGTATAGTACAGAGCGAAAGTACACTATTTTAAATAAATTATTAATAATTATACCCACATTAAATCTTCTTATCTAAAAAATGTTAACCGTATAAATATTTTTTTTTTAAATACTAAAATAATTTTTAAAGTTAAATTTTGAAAGAATAAAAAACTCTACCCATATTTATTTTTTTAAAATTATTTTCCCGAACCCAAAATATTACGAAAAAAAAATTTTAATTTCCATAAACGCACATTTCTAATAATTATATAATCTTAATTTCAAATATTTAAAATAATAAAAATTATATTTAAATTTGATGCATAGATCTATATAATATTCACTATAAATTAATTAAAATACAAATTATAGAAAAATATTTTTGTAAACTATAAAAATGTGTAAAATGTTTCATTTCGATTTATAATTTATTAATAATTATTCTTGTCGTTTCATTTCTCATCACCATACTCATTGTGGCGAGGAGCAATAAATTTGAAGAACAGCGGCGGCGGCAGCGTTGCCACCCGGCCGAAATAAAAGGGAATATTTTTTTTTGTGTTGTTTTTTTTTTTTTATATTTGAATTTATAGTACGAATGTAATATCTTTACCTGTTCCATTAATTCCGGATGGTCGGATACGGGCATCATATTTTCCAGCACCTAAAATTTGATCCAAAACTTTTTTCTCTTTTTCTCGGAAATTTATTTTTGCATTATTTGCTCTGAAATGGTTGAAACGTGAAATACGTGATTTAATGGAATTGAAAATCTTTTTTGAATTGATGGTGGGTTTTTTTTTTCGAAAATTTAATTTCGATTTAGTGGTTTGAGAGAGAAGCATTAGTTTGTGGATGTTGTGATATTTATATAGTTGAGAGATTTGTGACAGAGACGGTGTGGTGGTGGAGAGTTATGATAATGGTGGGGGTTGGTGGTGGGTTCGGTTGGGGGGTGGTATAGGTGATTGTGGTATTTTTAGTGGCAGTGTTTTGAAATGATGGTTGGTGGTTCCTCGCTTAATCGATGAATAAATTATTTGCCACTTAAGTGAAGTCCATAAGTTAGTTCAAGAAAAAATATTAAGGAACTTAGCTTTGATTTTGCTTTTTTTTATTTACATCAGGGTTATATGGACTTAACCTTAAAGGTTACCTTTGAGGATGATTCTTTGTTAAATATTCAGATGTGAAGAAACGAGTCAAACAGCTGGGGAATAAGCCTTTTAGAATATTTGTCATGTTTGGTGGAATAGTCCGTGTATAAATAGAATTTTAATGGCTTAAGATTAATTTCTTGACAAGCGAAAATTTTCCCCAGTCAATTATTAAGTGTAGTAGGTATGTATAGTATATACACCATGTACATAGATGAGCAATTATGTACATCAAAATCATTGTTTCTGTTCTTTTTTTTTTGTGTACCCAAAAATGTATTTTTGATAATTGCCATGAGAAATTTGAATCCTTAAGTCTGGCATCACTATTCTAAAATATCACCTATTAAGTATTTTTTTTTGTAATTTTTTAAGGCTTTTAAAGATGATAGGATATTCCCTTACGTGACAATATATTTATTCAATCGATTATAAGCTAGGCATTGCCATTGTTTATTTTAAACTGATAAACAAAATGAGCATATAACAACAAAAATTCAATTGTACCGAGAATGATTTAATTTTTTTTTTCATTTTTTTTTATTAATTTTTGTAAGCTTTTTCAAAAATATTTGGAATTATGATTCTTTTTTTCTTAATGAATTTTTCGCAGTGCATTTCAAAGTGAGCGCAGTGTATTAAAAGATGCTGTCATTTGAGCCGTGTGTTAATTCCTTATTTTGACAGTCTAAAACCTTATAAAAATATATTTAGCACTTTGGAAATGAAACATTGTGATTTTGCCTGCGGGTATTGATATTTGATTGCAGTTGTAAGCACACCCTGAAGCTGATATTCCATTAAAAAAAAATAAATAAAAATATTTAAACGAAAATATTTTCCACACACACAAAATTTTCTATAAATTAAATAATAAAAAAAAATTATTATAATTGAAAATAATTTTAAATTGTTAAATTAAAGCTTAACAATGTATGAGTAAAAATTAATTGAGATACTTACAAGGACGCACTACATAAACAGGCAAAGTAAAATACAGCCCAGAAGCAATGACCAGTGCCCATTTTATTATTTTGTTGGTAGAAAAAGATTTAAACGCTGAAAATAGAAAAAAAAAATCAATATCACTGTTATTGGAATATACTCGCTGAAAATATAAATTAGTTAAAGCAAATATTACAATATCTGGCATAATTAAAAAAAAAACTCATAATCGAAAAAACCACCCTTTCGAACATTCTCAACTTCATATGGCATTTTAGTTAACCAGCTTAAAGGCCCCGACCCATAAAATCCGTGCGTACGTTGCGGCGACGGATTCGTTGACGTTTGCCGGATGCGATGGATTGAGGTGACCCAATGAATGCGATGACATTTACATAACAACCGCTTGAAATCTAAACACACACAAAAAAGTTGTTGTCAAACATCTGCCATTGTTGAAAAGTTAAAAGTTCGGCTGCTTTGTCCATTGCGGCTGAAGTATACGTTGCTTTTGGGCCAGTTCCCATAAAAAGGTGTATTCAATCGATCTGTCAGTTGAGTGCGTCACCACAACGGACGCAGTGGATTCTATGGGTCTGGGCCTTGATTCCGGCTGCAGACGAATCAAGTCGATACGGTCATTAAGTTTTTCGCCCATTTTGTTTTGTTGAAAGGTACGAGAAATTGTCCAGCTTTTTTTTGTTAAGGTATACCTCCACAAGTGGTTAGGGATCTTAGTCCTAAGATAAACGTCCTGATTGCCACCACACACCAGAGGCTTCGGTCCCTGCTGATATATCAGAGTGAAAAGCTACTATATCGAGTGCCATTAGGGTCCTAGTACCTGCTGATTCAATGCCACCCAGGCTTAGTACCTACTGATTACTTGCCAAAAAGGGCTGCGGTACCTTCTGTTCTACCAGATCGAAGCCCTGCTGAAATGAATGCCTAGTACCTGCTGAATAATGGCACCAAAGACGCTGTATTTTCTGAATAGTGCCACCAAGGGCATTGTACTTGCTGAATAGTGCCACCAATGACGCTGAACTTGCTGCATTGTGCCACCAAGGACGTTGTATTTACTGAATAGTACCACTAAGGGCGTTGCACTAGCTGAATTGTGCCACAAAGGGCGTTGTACTTGCTGAATAGTACTACGAAGGTCATTCTACTTTCCAATTAGTGAAACCAGGGGAGTTGTACTTGCTGAATAGTGCCTTTAGTGCAATTGTGCTTGCCAATTGGTGCCACCAAGGTTGTTGTACTTGCTGAATAGAGTCAGCTGGGCACTTTTAAATCCCTCCCTATTTTCCTAACACCCGCACAGTTTTCAATCATTTTAAGGGTAGTCAGTCACAACAACTTTAGTGCGCGCCATAATTATAAAAAAAAGTTCGTTGTACTTGGTAAATAGTGCCACTAAAGGTTGTACTTGCCAACTTCTACTACCAAAAGCGTTGTACTTACTGAATAGTACAAACAGCAGTATAGTTCCTGCTGATTAGTGTCACCAGGGCGTTTTACCTACGGATTAATGGATATTTTCTTCTGCCATTTCAGCCAGTTTTCCGATACAAGAGCCCGCAGGACTTGAAAGCAGAAGCCACCAAGTTCGGAAAGAGGTTTTCCCAAGTTGCACGATGTATATTCCAATATCATGCAACACAACTGGGTTAGTTGTCCCGAAATCCCAAGTTCTGTAATTGCCATACATATATATACCTCCTAACAATCAATACAATCAAATGTGGCTTTGAAATTGGCGAATAGCTGGTAAATCTATGGCTTGATATTCGTTCATCTTTTCCATGATTTTTTTGAGAGTGAAAATTTGGTCTATGGTCAATCTACCTAGCCAGAAGGAACACTGGTATCGGGCTTTTCAATAAGAGCGCTACAAAAGTTTTTTTTAAATAAAACAAAAACGGTTTTGGATATCAATGAAATTCTTTATTCCTGTAAAAGTACGTTCAACACCATTATGTATGGAACTCAATTTCTTTTGCATGGCCACCACGGGCACGCTTGCAGAAGTCCAGACCCTGAACCCAATTTTAGACGGTTTTCGAGCTTAAATCGGACGATACTGCTGCAATTTCACGTTCAATATTCGTACGAAGTTCATCAATCGTCGCTGGCTTGTTGGCATAGACCATAGAATTGACGTTGCTCTACAGAAAATAGTCTAACGGCGTCAAATCACACGACCGAGGCGGCCAAGCGACTGGACCATTTCGTGAGATAACACGTTCTCCAAACTTGGTTTCCAATAAATTGATTGTGACATTCGCTGTGTGGCTTGTAGCGCCGCCCTGTTGGAACCACATATCCTCCAAGTCCATATCATCCAATAGGGGCCAACAATATTCGGTTATCATTGAACGGTAGCGATCCCCATTCACAGTAACGTGCCGGTCTTGATCATCACGGAAGAAGTACGGCCAAATGACGCCGCCGGCCCATAAACCACACCAAACCATAGGATTTAGGCCAAGATCTTTTCGCAAAATTCACCACAACGACGTCACAGAGATGCCCAACGCTGGAGAACGACGTGTGGGAGACATATTTGGGCTTTCTGCAACTGAAGCCTCAGCGGCAGCAATATTCTCGACACTACGGGCAATTTTTTGTCTCACTGGCACGGGAACATTTTGTTCTGTGGCTGTGAGATCTTCTGATCTGCTAGGATGATTATGACAACCATAAATTGGACGTAGCGCTCTTAACGTTGAGGCCACTGACTCCGAATTTCGGTAGTAAATTTTAATAATTTCGACTCGTTGTTGGCTCGTATATCTTTCCATCATAAAATGGCAAACCTTACTGAAGAGAAATGTCAAAAGAGTGGCAAGAAATATTGCGTCGTTTGCTGTCCTTGTTGCTCTACTTTTGTAGCGTCCTTATTGAAAAACCCTTTACTTACTCATTATAGGTTGCGGAACGGCTCAAAACACTCACTCTTCAAACAATATGTTCGATAGGATTTCGTATGTGACGTTTATCAGGAATATGGCTCGATAGTTCTTGCTAAACATAGGATCACCTTTTTTGTAGATGGAACAAATGAAATTGATTACCCAGTCTTCTGACAAGCAAGGAATTCTACCTTAACTTGGTTAATTAATTGATGTGTGAGCCCTTTTAAGGTATTCCCAACGTGTTTGAAGACTTCGGCTGATAAGCCTTCAGATCTCGCTTTAACTGATTCTAGCCATTAAGCAGCTGCTGGAAATGCTACTTGAATTCATCTACTATTCCCTGTGCTTTGATTACTAGACTTCATTGTTTCGAAGAGCCTGTTTTTCGGTTTCAAAGTCAGCAGCCAGTTGCTTGGCTTTTTTTATAAAACTTCCGAGTGTTGTTTCAATCGCGAAAGTCAGCCATCTCCTTGAGCTGGCAGGTGGCTGGCGTACGCCCTCTTATTTTTACGCTAGGTTACATTCCCCTCTCTTCTCTTTGCTCAATACTCTTTCCTCGCTGCTTTTGTTTTCCACTGCAGTATATTCGCATGTGAAACTTCTGTAACCTTTTTCAGCTATACACTATTTCATCCTGTACCTTTAGTTTTTTTCGGAGGTGTTCGGGAGTCTATTGTGTTTTCGGCTGCCTCTTTGATTAAATCTTGGTACTGAAATCACTGGTTGTTGACGTCTGTGTTAGCGAATGCAGAGAGGAGTGCATTTTGCTCTGATACTAACTGTAGGCTGTGGCGACTCCTGCTCTGCTAGGGACCAATATCAAAAAAACTTCTTAATGGTGATTTGTATAAGTTTTTTTCTTTGGCACTCGAACTCTACACCTTGTCGCAAAAAGGAACTGATCATTGTCGACGTTTGCCATTTTTTGTAGCCATTTTATTCCACTTGCCAGAGATAAAAAAATTTGTCTGTCTGTCCGCCAAAATTCGTTATAAACACTGGAGTCCTTCCAGTGGAAAACATTTTCTTGTAATTTATTAGATTTAATCTAACAGAAAATGATTTTTTTTCAGTTTTGAATTAGTAGAATTAGTTTAGAATTTGTAGTACCTCGTGGCATAATGGTTAGTGTGTAGGACTGTCATGCCAAAGGTCTGGGTTCGATTCCCGGCCACTGCCACCTAAAAACAGAAATGTTTTTTTCCGAGGTACTGCCTCTTGCAAGGGACTGACAAATCCTCCAAGAGTATACTTGTCATGAATAAGTGCTTCTCATCTAGCCGTTCGGACTCGGCATAAAATTGTAGGTCATCTCCATTCCTGCCAACAACACGCACACAGGAATAGTTGAGAGTTATTGGTCACTAGGCCCTGGTTCTCCATGAGCTGTTGCGCCAGTAAATTTATTTATTTATTTATTTTTTTTTTTAATTAGAAGCATATTATTATTCTCTCTCAATCCAAAACAAACAAAAAATTGAAGCATGAATTGAAGTTTGAATCTTCAGCAGTTTTTCATAGAATTGAAGAATACAAAAAAAAGCTTTAATACAAAGCTGTTGTCTTGTCGTCGTCGTATTCCTGCTTGTTAAATAAAATCTAATTCAAACAAAACAAAAAAGATTAATTAAAAGTTGTAATGCAGACATTATGTGTGCTCATTACCCTCGGTATTTTCACGCATGAGGAAGTTGTTTGTCCACAATTGTGTAGTTTAGTTTGTTTCCAAAAAACAAAACAAAAAAGTTTTCCGACAGGCTCTTCGCATCGCAGCATAATCAAGCAGCAAAACACCAAATCAGTATTATGAACCATATGATACCCCTTGCCACAATCCCTACTTTTGCACACAGATTAACCAGCGCACACTCATTTAATATTTATATAAATCGCTTTATATTATACATGCTGCTACAATTACATATGTACACTGCGCTGGGTGTAATTACTGCGATAAGATAATTAGGAAGTGTACATGTACTCAAAGGAGGGTGCATTGTTTTGAATGTATGCCTCAGGTTAATTATTTTGTTGCATACAACTCATAAAGACAGATGAATAATATTTGCTTCTGTATTTTTTTATTTTTTTCAAACATTAAGAGCAAAACGATGTCATCGTGTTTTCTTCTCTCTGTGATGTTATTGTCATTATCAGCAGAGGCTCTCTGTGAAGTAGGTCAAGGTGCTTCAGCTTGCTGCTTTAAGCTTTTGATGTTTTAATCAAACGATATCTATTGAGAACTCATGTAATAATATCTTTAAAGGATATGTGGATTTTTGATCCACCAATACAAATTTCCGAAACATCACCATAATAGTAGATAACGAGTCCTGAAACTTGCCCCAGAGAACTAATGCACAAACTGATTCGGAATCAGACCTGGATTTTGACTCCAATGATTCTGATGTTGATCCCGGCTTAGCACCCTAATAAGATAAACTAATCTGATGACAATGGATGTTATTAGTGACGTCCTAATGGAAGAAGAAAATGAAGATCTGCATTCAGATGATGACGGTGAAAACAGAAGTTATCAGTGGACCGAATATTTGGGTAGGCACAAACAGTTCGAGTTCGTTGGCAAAAAAGGTCTTCAAACTGAAATTTCACATCAAACCTCACCTAATGACATCTTCTCACGTACTTTGGACGAAGGGCTAATCAAATTTACTGTCGTCTAAACTAACCATTTTGCTGGACAAACAATTGCAGCCAAAAGGAGAAACAAACATGGGCGGATGAATCAGTGAATTCCAACAGATTCGGAAGAAAAGCAAAAGTTCTTTGGGTTGATGATGTGAATAGGGCTGATGGTATCTCTTGGATGAATGCAAGACTACTGGGAAACAAAGGGAGTTTATAACATGGCAGGTTTTAATATGTCCAGAAATCGTTTCCAGACATTGCTTTCTATGTTACATTTCGAAAACAAGTTGCCAAACCAATTGACTTTGAAAAATTGGAAAAAACTGATTGATGTCCCTCAGACCAGTTTCAAAGCTCTTTTTTTATCCTGTCGAAGATTTTGTAAATTCACGAGACCCTAGTGCCATGGAGAGGCCATCATGTACTTAGGCAGTACAACATACCCAAAAAAACTCATCGACATGGAGTGAAACTATTTAAACTCTACTCCACTAATGGATATACTTGGGCACTCCGAGCTTACACAGGAAAGAGAAATCCGCCTGGCTAAAAAATGTATCAACTGAAACTTGTCAAGGACTTCTCAATGAAGTAAGATGTCTTTATATTGACAACTTTTATACCAGTTACGATTTTGCTCATTCCTTATTGCAACAAAAGATACATGTTGTATGGAGTCACACACACAGATAGTACCCAGCCTTCAACAAGCTCAAATTCACCTCAAGCTCTAAGACCAAGAAGGAATACTCATATGTTGTCAACTAAGGCTATTCATGTCTACAATAAAGGCATTGATTTGTCTGACTAAATGGGTTCGTATGCAACAACTCTAAGAAAATGGGTGAAGTGGTACCGGAAGCTAGGAATTGAGGTTAGAAGGCCTTCGACACAGTATATTAAGTGGGTCTTTATCTAAAGCTGACCAGACTTGGCATTTGTTATATGATATGCTCAATGCTAGAAAGTTTTTTGTTCGTGATTTGTTCGTGAGTGACAATGTGACTCTTGTTAAAACATTTAAAATTAATAATGGTTTTCAGTAGGGAAGGGTCAGCTCATCTGTTCTGTTCAGAATTTACACCAAGTAAGCAGATAAGTAGTCTTACTCAGGCAATTGCGTATGCCAACGATCTTGCAGCTCCAATGTTAAGATCATTAGAATTCTTTTGCAAGGAGACTTCGATGAGATTCAGCAATGTTTTGATGACTGCAAGTAGATAATCAACTCACAGAAATCAGATACTATCTTGTTAAGGACTCCATTACATAGAGCCACCCACATGGGATACTAGAAATAACTTAGGCAAGCTGGTGATCGTAGGTCTAAATGGACATCCGCTCGCGAGTAAGAGTGTAGTAAGGAATACCATCATCTGGATGAATCAGTATTTGTATTTCGGCAGACATATAAATGCTGCTCTAGCCAGGGCTACGAGAGCGTTTGCCGTAACGAATTGGCTCTTTTATAGCAGCCATATTGACAGCAGGGTGAAGGTAGTTTGCTACATGGTCTTATCCAGCCGATGATTGCATATAGATGCTCGGATTGGTTCAACGTTGCCCCATCTCAAATGGATTCGTATGTTTGAGAGGCAGTGTCTTACACGGTGCCTTGGATTACAGAGTCAGAGCAAAAACGTTATTATTCCAACCGGGTTCTATACAACAGCACCACCAAAAACATAAAAAAATTTGGTGGTGCAACATCTCGTGGAGAACCAGGAGGCCTTAGTTACTTTCAACTCTCAACCTGTGTGCGTGTTACTGGCAGGAATGGAGGGGGCTTACAATCGAATCCGAAAAGATATAGGGGTCAGCAGCAGAGCCATTTCTGGTAGTCGAAATATGAGAATGAAGATCCATCAGGACGAAATGAGCACTTTACATTTATAATGCAACAAAAACCATGCCCCTTTGGATTTAGCTAGGCCCAGATGATTTTCGGGACCCAGAAAAGAACTGTGTTACCGAATTTCATACTTGTTATCGAAAATCTTTATAGAAACTTTATTTTATTTCTGTCTTGGCGTTGCTTGACATTGGGGCGTCAATTTTTTTGTCTGATTCCTCTGTACCTTGGCAAAGGAAAAAAAAAAAAAAAATAAACTCATTATACGAGTACCTACAACAAACAAAATTGCTCCATATAAATAGAAGTCATTCTGAAGATGTGTTTGATGCAGAAAATCACAATTTGTTTGATTTTTATTTGTATGTACCTCTAGTAGTCTAACAGTTTCTCTTACAGTTTTCACTATTCTATAACAACCGGAAGTGCACCTCATTAATTGATAACAATTTTAAGAATTTGGAAGAATGCCAGAAAACTGACTGCGACTGTGTTGGAAAAGCTCAAAAAATTCTGCGATTTAGAAATTTCTGACTTTAGGTATTGGCACTGAGGTAAGAGAAAGGAGTCGAAAATCACCGGGTTTGTTCGTGTAAAAAAGGGTGTGGTGCCGCGAATTTTGGGCCATTTTTTTAGTTCCAGGGTTAACTTTGAGTTGAACCAGACTAAGGTAATCCTGTTAATAAATAAACCCCGAGATTACTCAGAAACAGTGTTGCAATTTTATTTACGAAAACGCGAATTTAATTAATAAAACTATATATTATTTAGCGGAACTTAAAAACCGCGACTTCGGATATTCGTATCCACCAAATATAAATAATAAAAAAAAAAACAAAATATTGACATGCACAAAACCAATGTGCGTCGCTATGGGTAAATTTCGAGAATGAAAGAAAAGAGAAAACGATGTGACGATCTGTCAGAATGAGTCACGTTTAGTAAAAAAATTAAAGGTGCTACCACCGGTTTTGCTCAGCGAAGGGTAGGTTCGTAAGAAATTAATATTTTATTAATAGAACGCCTAATCTGCGTTAGATTAACAAAATTAATATGTATCAATAAAAGACTGAATTAAACGATGGAAGTACAGGGGCGTACTTCAATGGGCGCCAGGAAGTTATTTGATGGTGAAACTTACCAAAACCTGAGGCAATGTAATTCCTTTTCTAAATTAAACCACAACACACGATTTAATTTCCAAAAGGAATTTCAAATATTTTATTAGGGAAACCTTTATAGATATGGATAGAAAACCCAAAATTTTTTCAACCACAAAAAAAAGGCCAATGCAAAAAGGAAGATAAGTGAAACAATTTTTATACGAAAATTCAAGCAATAATTGTGTCACAAAACGCAAGATGATTTTGGGAAAAATTCCCAAACAAAGCAAAAAAAAAAAAGAAAATGGGGTTTTAGAAGTCCCGTATTTCCGGAAAACAAAGAAGACAACAACGAAGGCCTAGAGGAATAACAATATTGCCCAATCTGGCAAGCGAAAAACAACGAATTCAACTTAGAAAATTTTCAAAAGAATACTTAGCTTTTAATGTGCTCCAAACGAAATCCAATTTCCCCTGAGTTCTCTGGCCCACCTGGCCCTGACTCCTGAAGTCGCTCCGTTCAAAGATATTTAACTTCTCACAACAAACTATTCAGAGTTTCCCTCACTCACAATTCTAAATTACTTTTTATTAGAAAATCTCACAAGTTTTGCATTCACTTTCGCACTCTCTTTTCTCTCTTTCACACCCACTCAGTAGTGGTGGTATTTGGCCACGGAAGCCATCCCCATTGTTGAACCCAATCCACTCTCTCATTTTAAGTATCCCTGGTGAAAGGGATCATTCACAATGGGGAGTAGTTCAATGAAAGCATCCAGACCACCTCCGTCTTATTATGCCACACAAAAAAAGTAAAAGCTAAATCAAATTTACACGGTCGAAGTCCCCGTCCCATACCGAACCACTTCCACCATTTCCCAATCTTAAATGGTGAGGAAGAATTCGATTTCTCACGCGAAGTTAACATTTCCCTAATATCATAGACCTTCGTGTAGATTTGGGGGAATAAGAGAATTACCTAACAAAATCACCTTTCTGTACCTACAACGACACGCTAGGTTGGGCCCTCAGCCATTCTTGGATAAGTGACTGCCGTTGCCAATATTAGCATATCTGTCAGTGTAGACATGAATGTGTACATCGTCTGTCACACATTTCGTTGGACAATGGACCATCTGTCACATGTCATCGTTGGTGTGGACCACCTGTCACACTTATCGTTGGGCAAGGACCATCTGTCACATGCCTTAAGGAAAAGTGGAACCTTTGTCTCACTTTATGTTTAGTAATTTTCGTGGACACTTGTCACACGATTATTTTTCGGATACCTGTTAAAGTTGTTTTTCCAAGATGTCTTAAGAGCAGGCCTCTGGCTGATGGACCAGGTTCGAACTGAACTCTACTAGCATTTTGGAGCCGCAACATGAAAAGGAGAGGGCTAGTGTGAAAAATAAAAGAATGAGTTGGTGAAACTTGTTGTGGTAAAATTTACCGTGACAACAGTTTTTCAGTTGAGGATTAACTTTATCTTTCAGCTGTCAAAAATCTTGGGTCATCGATGTGCAACACTACGGATATTATCCTTCTATGCCATTTACGCATGAGAATTGAGATGGCACCACAACGAAATTGCACTAATAATAACTTTCACTATCGATATCAAGACGGCGCGTAGCAACTGAAAAGGCAGTCCATTTGGTCTGAGTTAACTCATTTACTTTGGTGAGTTAACTCAGGGTTAATTTAAACTGAAAAACACGTTTCTGGAGTAAACTCAGTTTTAACCCCGAGACTTGGATGATCTCATACTGAATAAACAAAACCTTAGATAAACAAAATCTACAAAAAAAATCCAAAATTTGTAATCTTGGTTTTCAAACTCCAGTTAAAAAAATAATTTTAAAGTTTTTGTCACTACATTTCACTTGTCACAATTTGAAGCTTTTTGGATGTTTTCCACGTGCTCAAATAGTAACATTTTGGATTGGAGTTAAAAAAAAAAAACAAAAAAAAAAACGGACCATTAAAGTTACAAAATCAATTTATGTGAATTCTGACATAAGAAAAGTTTAAAGTTATTTTTTGTTTTAAATTTTGTGGGATGCAGGTGTTTCCTTATCCGTTTTTTTTTCGATTTTAGGTCATAGTTTGTATTTTCTTATTAAGGGCCGGTTTATGCACAGTATGTTATCACTCATCATTCAGAATTTAAAACAAAGCACAAAAGAAATACATTTACTCAGAACATCCAAATGAAAACGACACATTGTTCTTATTCAAATTTGATGTAAGAAAAATAATTCTGAAAGCAATATGATAGTTATTCAAATTAGCTTGTACAATTTGTGTATCATTGACCCACCTTTCAACAACAAAATAGCAAAAGCCTAGTAAATATTACCAAAAATCTGAACTAGAAACAAATTTGAAGTTTATAAACAATTTATTCATTTACATAATAATAACTTGTACTTCTTGATAGGACCTACTGCTGACAGTTAAAGATAAAAATGTTTTGGCAAAAAAAAAAACCATACAAGAGGGTTGCCGTATAATCGAAAAGACAGTCAGCTTTATTGAACTTAAAAACTGTTTAACTATTTGTTGCCCGAATTATTCTCTTTCTGTATATCTTTCAAATGAAAACTAAATTCTAAGGCCCAAGAGAAAAGTGTTTAAGGAGGTGATTTCGGGGCATAACCACCAGCCATCAAAAGGTTAAGACATTAAATCGTTATATTTGACGAAATATGTTTGTTCTAAAATCTAAAAAGTCAGCAAAGACTAAGTTTTCCTTAAGCTAAGAACTTTAAAATAAAAATAAAAAAGCTTATAACCGCTGAGTTTTTTTCCCAGCGATCTCGACTAATCGGAGACCATAGTGAAGGCCCTCGAACAGTTTTTACTTTTCCTGGACCATGCCGTCCGTATTCCTCGATTCGTTGTTATTTTTGTTCTCTCCCCAATTAATTGAATTTTTAATTGTAAGCATATGGTAACCCTTTTTTTAATTCATACACAAAACGAAAAAATATTCATTTTTGATAAATTATATTCTATAAAATTCATTAGTAAGAAAACAAGCTTATCGACATTGCAGGAGTATTACAACCGAGCAGAAGTATCAAAAAAATTTCAATATAAATTGCTAGTGTTTTTAGGGCTCACCATTATACCTAAACAGTTGTTTGAGTAATCGTTGTGAACAAGCAAAAAATTACCTAAAGAAATGAATTCCAATCAGAGCTTCAAACTGCTCCTTTTAATTGAAGTGGCAATATTCTTGTCTACAACTAGTGGTCTTGCTATTTCTAAGGAGCAGGATTTGAACAATGTAGACTCCGGGCTTTCTGAATCCATTGGGCTTTATACTTTTGGTGAAAATGCATTCATTGATCCTGATGACGAAATCACTGGCAAACTAGTGGCCCAATACAATGAGACATCTAACCAGAATCCCGAAGAACTTGGTTTGTATTTTGAAGGAGACATTCGAATGCCATTTCAATTCGATAACCGAAAAGGCACAGTGGCTGAGTCCTTTCGTTGGCCAAATGGTGTGGTGCCATATGTGATATCTGGAACATTCAAGCCCAATGAATTAGCAGCTATTAATTTGGCATTGAATGAGTACCACATGAAGACTTGTATTCGATTTAGGCCACGTTCCAGGGAAAGGGATTACATTTCAATAACAAATGGTCGAACTGGATGCTGGTCGGCAATAGGACGAGTGGGTGGAAAACAAGAAGTTAACTTGCAATCTCCACAGTGTTTGATGAAACGTGGAACTCCCATACATGAATTGATGCATGTTCTGGGCTTTATTCATGAACAGAATCGCTATGAACGAGACAGCTATGTAGTTGTGAGAATGGAAAATATCCAGGAGAGTAAAAAATCTAACTTCGTCAAGTCTTCCGAACAATCACAAAGGGGCACAGGAATTGGATATGATTACATGAGTGTGATGCACTATTCACCGACGACATTTTCGAAGAATGGGAAGCCCACAATCGAGTCAAGGGTGAGTTCGTATGAGATTGATGATTTTTTTTTCGTATTCGTTGGAAATTCCATTAAGGGTTGTAATTCTTTTTTTTTTATAGAAAATTACCAAGGAATCAAGGCTCATGGGACAACGAAGTGGTTTCTCAACAGCAGATGTGGCAAGAATCAACGTCATGTACAATTGTAAAAGCTTTGATGTCCCTGAAGATTCATAGAGTATGAACTTGAACAGAAATACGTAGATGATGATTAATATTTAAGTATATACATAATATATAAGTATATAGTACAGGATTGGGCTTTGTTGTATTTCTTCTTTAGCAAAAATATTTTATATTCTACACTACAATCAGAAGGATTTCAGGATGTAAGAATTCTTCTTTCCAAGAGTAGGTAACTTCTTATAATAAAAACTACTATTTTGTGGACATCTTAAAATGGGCTACTACGATGTATTGAGAATTCAGATGCATATGACGAGTGGTCTATCAGGCACCCTGTCCTTAGAGTAACCTTGGGGCCTTGTGCTTTAGGCTAGGAGTCATGTCTTTTCGTTGGAGTAAATTTCAGGTCCAATAAAAAGTTATTCAGTTAACAGTTCCTTCCTAGTGACTTACAGCACTCAACCATCCATATTCCGCATTGTGAGTAAAATCTCTGCTTGTAACTCTCAGGCAGCTCACGGGAGTAAATATAGAAAAAGGACACAGTAACTTTCGAGAATTGAAATTACTCTTTTTAAGGTACATTTCCATTTGAAAGTAAAAAGATTTGCTAGCAGCTCTCGAGACCTCGGAAGTCAAACCCACAAGTAAGCACAGTCATGAAAATTGGTAAATAGCTATCCAAGAGTCACTATCAAGAGCTTCATAGTAAAAGAAACTTAAGGTGAGAGTTGCTCGCGTTGTCTTTTTACTCTCGTACGAATACTCAGCTTTATGTGCATGTTGTAAATGAGCCATGAATAGGGATAGATTTTCTGATGAAGATTAAATATGGATCTGTTTGGAGGCAATAGACTGCTGTAAAACAGATTCCGGTTGATTGACTTTGTGGTGGTTAAAAACATGCTGGTAGGAAGCACGCAGTTCCCACTCATCATGTACTAGGGGATGTGGAGATCTTCCGATAACTCAACCATCAACCAGATTGAATACATTGTGATCGATGCACAAAAGACTTTCCATATCTCTCTGTATAAAACATGTCCGGAGTAGCAAACATTGACCCAATCCAAGATAGGGAAATACTATGAGGAAACTTGACGTAAATCGTCGGATGGCTACTGTTAGAGGAGATCACAAGGTCTTTTTTCCATCGAGTCTCCATTAACCTTTTAAAAGGCTACCATAATATCAAATATTGATCACCAGTAGAAACATAACGAAGAAGCCATCAGTCATCCTGCCTCTGTGAGTTGCTGGACTAAAAAGATCACCACAATGAAACTCCTGGTTTGATGATGAATACTAGCAAGCAGATTCTGCTTAAAACGAGAAAACCTAGAGCTGCTCTCGAGCTCTACAAGTAGATGAGGAGAGAGGCTCCTCCCTGGCTTTCCTTTTGAAAAAGAAGGATCATGACTCAAGAGAAGCGTGTAATCTAGGAAACAGATAGATAAGAATGAGTTAATAGTCAAGTTTACAGGTCTTGCAATAGTTAAAAAAGTAAAGAAAGTCCACTGTCACAACAGTTATACGATTCAAACTAAATGGCGCAAACTGACATTGCCTAAAAGATTTTCTGCCACGTGGTGTTGTGTGGATGCCTGAAGTGAAGACGTTAGTCAAAAACTTGATAGAGGTCCATATAGGTGTGAACTTAGACCAAAAAATCCTCCCAGTCCAGGCAACCTACTTCTACTTCGTGTCTGATCAGAAAACTGTTGGTTGCTCAGAACTTGGTCTGGGACAGTAGTGTTATAATCAATCACGTTAAGGTGCATGTTTTACTTCCTCGTGGTGGTCCTCAGACAACTTCTTGCATATCCATATTTATACGTAGATAGGCTTATATCAAAAGTGTAAAAGGCCTTATTTTCTAGGATAGGATTACGAAGGTTAGCACTTTTCGTAGCTGATACCAAAACCGCTACCGACTCTTCACCTTGGAAACGAATTTGGCCACTTTTTGCAATAGTTCTTGGATTTCCGGGTAAGGATTGGTTTCTGGAATGTGACACTTCTCAATAATGAGAGTGAAGCTCCTCAAAATACCAGATTTCTTAAATTAGAGAAAGAACTTGTGCCACATAAGTAACTGCCTGAACCGAATAGAAGATGGAGCTGGAATAGAAGTCAAAAATGCTACACCTACAACTGCAAGTCTACAAGAGTTGAACAAATTTAAACGTTCATATTTTTAACATCTCTAGCAGCTCCGTCTCCCATTTTGTTCAAGCAGTATGATGGACTTCTTAGGAGTTATTGAAGTAAGATGGTCCAGCTCGGGGAAGTTTAAGTCTCCAACTTGTCCAACCTGGAAGGTATCGGGAATCTGGCAAATGATTATTGTTTCCAAAACAGCTCTCAAAAGTTTAATATTCTGGGAGCCTTTAGATGACAGGTTCCTGAAGGAAAGTTTCCGGACTTGAGTACGTGCTTTGAGTCCACATCATACAGTGTTACGTCCCAATGGAATTGTCTTCTGTCAGGGAGAAGCAGTTTTATTTTAACCAGATCAGTGCTTCTTATGATAATATGAATACACAACGTGAAGACATCATAATGGCAATGTGATACTAGAATGCCAAGGTTATTAGCAAATACGATGATGGGCATAGGCATATTTTGGCAAAGCATGGTTTTGGTGATCACAACGATAATGGTGAACGTTTTGTCGATTTTCACAACGCCAACCACCTTGTAAAAGAAGAGACTATGACGTGTTCAGACAACCAACTTTCAACCAAATCTATCACTTTGGGATCAGTTAGCGATTTAGAGGTAGTCTCCAGAATGTCCATAATAGAAAGGGCGTAGGTAAAGGGATCACCTGGGACCCCATCTGATGGTTGCTACATAGAAAAACCTGTGCAGCAGCTATTCAGGGGTCCTAAGAAATTACCCGAATATCTAAGTTTAAAACCAATAGACTTAGGATCCTACAGTCCGCTAATAACTAGCGGACCACCTCTCGACAAGGATTGAGTTCAATCAGTAGCACGCAAACCCAAATCCATTGTGAAATCTGATGCTGAAAAATGTTAAATCCGGAGCTCGGTCACAAGGAAGAAATTGTGCTTGAATTTTTAAAGAAAACTTGATCAAGGGTCATTGAAACAAAACACCTCAAGCTCACATTGCTACTAAATGAGAGAAGTTCAAAGAAGCGGGCAACGTGATGAGTGTAGCTATATCAACGCATTGGTTACAGAAGCAAAAAAGACGGCATGGAGGTGGGACTAGTAAAGCTGTCTACAGAATAACAAACAGCTCAGAGGTGCCTACTGCTAGTTTTAGATGAAGACCAGCTGAATAGGTGGAAGAAGCACTTTTTTGCGGGTTTAAATTGCGTTTTTGCCCTTTAAGTGAACCCAATAGCTTATTACCAGTCTATAGTAAAAAATTTCCGAATACACAGCTATTCGTCTCAATGGTCCAATAACTCTATTGGCCACACTATCACTCTGAACAAATTCGAATCCATCCCTAAACACTCCTACTACACCATTCCTCAGCCAGTTTTTGGCAAAAGTTTTCAAGTAACAATTCCTCCAAGATGCACTTGGGAAGATAATGATTTTTTGAGAGATGAAGCAATTTATTTCTACACGGATGGCTCAAAAACCGAAGAGGGGTAGGTGGCAGCGTGTACTTAGAACGACTAAACATTAGTCTCTCCTTCCGTCTCCCTGATCATTGTAGCGTGTTCCAAGCGGAAGTCCTGGCGATAAAAGAAGTTTTATCTTGGCTCAAAGAAAACCTAATATCTACTTTGAATATCCGTATCTTCTCAGATAGCCAAGCTGCCCTTAAATCATTAGACTTTGTTTCTACAAACTCCGTAGCTGCCTGAAACTGTCGATCGTCTCTAATGGAGATGGCAGAACAGTTCAACATTCACCTTTTCTGGGTGCCGGGACACAGAGATATTCTAGGAAACTGTAAAGCCGATGAACTCGCCAGGATAGGAAATAGTACACCAATATCACCTAACAAGATGAATATTGGAATACCGATCGCTACATGTAAACTTCACCTGCTTGACATCGAAAAGGTATTTGAAAGTATCAATCGAAAATTTTTCTGGCTTGCTTTGCGCAGGAGGGGCATTGCAGGTGAATTGATTGCTATTATCAAGGCAGCGTAATGATGAATCCAATTGCCATTATCTTCATTAAGAAAGGTTGTCAGAGGAGTTTGAAATTCAAAGTTTCACCAATACTGTTCCGCTGTTGGTGATAGATGACGAACGAACTGCACGTAGCTTTATCGGCAGGAAATGGAGGAATTCAGTGGGATCTGCAACCACACTTAAAGCATCTGAACTACATAGACGATGGATGCGGGCTTACTCTTTCATAGGATCATGGATTTCCATCAAAAACTGCTGAAATCATTTGGCTAAAATAAGAAAAGTCTAGCCTTGGCACTTCTTCATCTAACCTAGAAAATATTTCTGAACAACTTGCGGAGATTGTAGAGAGTTTTCTATATCGTGGGGTATTTTTTCTTCTGATGGCTGGACCGAACTAGATATAATCAGCCTCTCGGAATGCTGTCCATAACATGGAGAAACAAATCCATAAGCTTAGAGACCAAGCTAAGACTGTTACACCCAAACGTTGAATCCACCCGCTCTCATTTCTGTCTGCGAAAGATCTTGAAGATATTTTGTTCAACAGTATCTCCAGTGAAGAACTTAATGCGATAACAAATCAAAAACCTATTGACACTTTTGTAAAAAGACTTACGTGGCAGTGTTTTGAAAAAGGGACGAGTGCATTGCCAAACTATGCAATGAGACCTCTCACGCAGAGAGGCAGACAAGTGGGCTGACCTAAAAGTACGTGGCGAAGAACGTTCGAAGAGGAATCAGCACAATTGAGGAAGATAGTTGAGATACATTCTCAGAAACCGTATACAATGTCTCAAAGGAGTAGTGCAGGCTATAAACTCCGGGCGACCGCAAAGGGAACCTCACGGACGTAACAGGTCCCAGGACCTTAGTAAGTCAGAATGGCTGTCCTTAAGATAATATTAATAACGTTTCATGCATGATTTAGTAATTCTAAGGATAGGGACTACCAAAATCTATACACAATAATAGGTAATAGCAATATGTGGGAATTCTTTTAAAGAAAATGACCAAACCATAACGAAATGACTTGTAAGGGATCAACTTTGTATGGTATTTTTCATTTTGTAATGCAGCAGCAGCAAGCCTTGAAAGGAAACTCAAATCTAATTTTGTTTGTTATGTGTTGGCGGTGCATGATGGTGGTTTTGGTGGCCATAAGAATAACAAGGATCAAGGATGAACAAAACTTATAAACCCAAAAATAAAAATACATCCCAGACATCACAAAAGTTGGCCATTGTATGCCAGAAAATTATTTCCATAGATTAGTGGAAAAGGCGGACATGGGGGCGAGAACAAATCACTGAATAAATGAAAAAGGTTGAACACAATGTTCCAAAGCAGAACCTTTAGTGAGGGATGTGTCGCCTTGATTCTGCATTTAAACTTTTCCATTCGGACTACGACGACGACACGGACTGAAAAAGTTATTTAACTCCGCAGTTCCGGTTTGCATAGGAATGTTGTAGGTACCTATAAGATATGTTCTCTAGAATTGGAATTGTACTACAGTCGACACGTTGGCAGGCGGTGGCGGTGGTGGTAGTGGCAGCAGCAATGGGAAATTATTTAATTGCTTAGGTTGCCAAGAATATTTATGAGATGACAAAGGAGATTTGACTTGTTTTGGTGAATTTATTGTGTTTGTTTTGACATTTCTGGGATGCTGAGAAAAATGCTTTGCTTTGGAGCTTTGTTAAAATTTAATTATTTTGTTTTTTTTTTCTTTGTTTTTTTTTTTTGGTTTATCGTGACAGCAATAAAGTATGGTTAGAAATTTAGGTTTTATTTAGAAAATATTTTTTTATTTTTTTTTGGTAGAGGGAGAAAGTTTTTCAATAATAATTGCTCTCAGCAAAAAAGTTTGCTCGTTTTAGACTTGTAAGCAAAATAATTGCAATAGGAACTAAGTGTTTGTTAAAAATTAGTTTCAGCGCACGAATAACAATTAATAAGGAAATTTTCTATATTACGAGTATAATGGAAAGTTAAGAATCTGATTAACATTCTCTAGTTATCCATGTTTTACGAGAGATTTCCTTGATTTCGAAGAGCAATCAGAGATTTTTTAATGTAATTTTATGAATTTTCTGGAATCATTCATGATTTGAGAGAATAGTTTGTGATTTTGATTTACAGGAGTAATCTGTGACTTTCTGAGGCATCTAATCTGATAAGGTGATTATAATTTAGCGGAGTCATACAGATAGCCTGTAAATACCAAAATTGTTGCGATTTAGAATTTGTTTGTTGGAGATTTTCCAGAGTTATCCGTTATTTGCTAAAGAAGACTAGCGTAGCTAGACTTGCGAAGGGACACACAATACACGAGGCACTCCAAGGTAAAATAGTAGGCTTCGGTTTTTATTTAAATAAAATCAAAAAATTGTCACTGTTCTTCCTTATGCAGAATCTAGTTGCTTGATGATGCAGAAAAGTACCAAAAGTCACAGAAAAAACAGGCAAACGCAAGCAATTTACTTAGCTACAAAAACAACAACAACAAACAGAGTCCAATGGAATTTCTCACATACCTTCGAATTGAAAATAAAAATAGTTCCCTTAATTTTGTTGATTGGTGTACTTTATGTTATTTTCGATTGGATTTTCGGACTAATTTTTTCGTGTTGTCATATTACACACAACTAAATGACACCATTTTACAAAATGGCTTTTCAAGCATTTATCACTTTTGGCAAGTAGTCCGACAAAAAACTGTATATGTACGCGATTGTTCCAAATCTACTCCTTCCTGAAATCGGGAACAGAAAAAGGCTTCGAAATCATTACTCAGAACAGCACATTGATGTTAGCAGCTCACGTAGTGTATCTCAGGAACCAAGCATGCTAGAAAGTTGGAGTAAGGCTCCGAATTTTCAGTTTTCTTGCATTTCCAGATTAAGCTACTTCAAAATTTTAATTCGAGATTTTTTAAATTGAGGACTTACAATTTTGAACCAAATCTATCGTTAAAATGCAAGAAAACTGCTAATTTGAAGCCTTACTATAAGTTCCTAGCATGCGTGGTTTCTGAGATACACTATGTGGCCTGCTAACTTCACTGTGAAGTTGGCAGCTCACTTGATTATACCCTTATTTGGCGAATTGCAAAATCGGGAATAGAAATGCAAACAAAATGCAAATTCCTGTCCAGGTCCCATTTGCGTGGGTAAAAGTTGCCCTGCTAACTTTAAAGACTTCAATAGAAGGCTTTTGGAGTAGTAGGAGTCAGAAAGGAGTGAAAAAGAAGTACGCCGAACGTCCAATCCATGCTGGTGAAACTTTTTCCGAAGGAAAATATTTCGATGAGGAATTAACGTCATGTAGAAGGAATATGTTCCTGGGAAGAAAAATAAATCCACGGTAAACAAATTTCCCAACGAATTTCCCATAGGGCTGATTATGTGTACAGAAATGAGTGAAAACTTTACCAAAAAATCTGCAATCGGCTATCAAATAGCCTTCTGCAGTTCAAAAGACAGAACGAAATATAATTTATTTACGATCTTGGATGTCTTTTTTTATGAGATTTTTCGTTTTGCATCAAGTGAGAAAAATACTTCAAAATCTATAAAAACTATATTCCCCCATTTCTTCTCAGTAATGTCAGAGGTTTCTCTAAACTAGTACGTCCTGCCCTCGAAACTCGAGAGCTAATAACATTATTTTTCAGTAAAAGCTGTCCTTAGCGTTGAGAAAAACTGAGCAACTTATTATAATTTAAGCTACTTATTATTATTTTCTACAGCCGTGAATGCTGCCATCATACAATCCAATAATCTTTCCAGTCAGCGCGGGAAAATTGGTTGGTTGGTGGATGGAAAAAAATCGAAACCCTAACATTAAGGTGACGACAAATAAAAAGAAATAATTATTCGCTCTCGCTCTTGCTCGCACTTATCACGCAATTTTATTTTATTGTTAATTAGTATTTGTGGTGCAATTATTAAATACATTTTTGAATTCTGAACTTCTGTGCCAGGAAACCATTCCAATGATGTATAATTTATATTCCTTCGGCTTTTGTAGACCGCGTAAATTGTACCAGAAAATTCGTGTTTGCCGATTTATAATATGATGATAGGAAAAGTTAACATATTCACCTGAGACTGATGATTGTTTGTTTAAATATTGTAGCCACTCTCACAATTGTACTCTAACGACTTTAACGAACTATAACGATTCTCAAATGAAGAATCACCAACATACGGAAAGTTTTGAACTTTTAACACTAAACGTCAAAAATGAAAGTTCAACAAAGCAAATATAGAACATTCAAGCTATTTCGGGAACTTGTGTGACAAGTATAAAAGGACTTGTTTGACTTGCAGTGACACAGTTAAATTAATATCGTGAATGAGTAAAATTGGTTGTAGTAAAAATGAAAAGTAAAGTTGGTGATTTAATTTCAGTATACTTGAGTGGTGAGTAGTAAATTGTTTTGTAAAGGGTTTTTAAAATGGGACGCTACAAAAGTAAAGCGACAGGGACAACAAACGACGCCATATATCTTACCGCTCTTTTGATATTTCTCTTCAGTAAGGTTTGCCATTTAATGATGGAAATGAGTCAACAAAGAGTCGAAATTATTAAAATTTATTACCGAAATTCGGAGTCAGTGTTAAGAGCGCTACGATCAATTTATGGTCGTCATAATCGTCCTAGCAGATCAACAATTGAGCGTCTAGTGGAAAAATTTGAATCCACAGACGCAGTACAAAATATTCCCGTGTTAGTGAGACAAAGAAGTGCCCGTAGTGTCGAGAATATTGCTGCCGCTGAGGTTTCAGTTGCAGAAAGCCCAAATGTGTTTTGTTGTCTCTCACAAGATTACAGATTAAATTGACGCTAGAGCTGAAGCCGCTTGACCACCAGAAGCGCCGTAAGTATCGGCCGATTTATGCTCGAAAACCGTCGAAAATTGGATTCAGCGTTCAGCGTTTTTTTACAGTAATAAATAATTTCATTGATATCCAAAACCGTTTTTGTTTTATTTAAAAAAACTTTTGTAGCGCTCTTATTGAAAAACCCTATATAAGGCATTTTTCTTTTTTAGCTCTGACAAGAGCATGGAGTAGAACTCGAGCTATCAGAGTTAGTTCTGTTCAAAGTACGATCAGAACTCTCCGATATAATTTTGAAACACATCTGAGCTCTAAATTTCCATGCAATTGCTGTGCATTCAACGCACCTAAATTTAGCCCTGACCTTTAATTTTCATATGACAGCTCGCCAATCAAAGCTCGAACAAATAAAAAATATGAACTGGAATTGGTGTGTTAAAGGTCCACAATAGAAATGAGTGAAAAAAAGGTGACTGCATTCAGCTACTTACTCTTTTCGCTTGGAGCGTACTCCGAGCTAGCTTCGATTTAAAAATGAAACACAAGTTCAGTGCTTTAAGTGCTCTGAGCTTAAAAAAAGAAACAGATCTTTTTTTGGCAGCTCAGTGCTATGCTCGTAGCTTAAAAGAAAAACATCTATAGAGTAACCTCTGGAGCTGGGTTGTAGCGAACTCTAACGTTAAAGTTTTTTACTTTCAATTCGTTTCCCTTTGATGTTTGGCGGTCCATCTACGGGTATACCTTATCCTCTGGTCATTCTCATAATCGTATATTTGTTGGGTGGTAGAAAAGTTAGCCTGTCGGCTGACATAGGTCCCAAGCTGAACCGATAGTCCGATGCAAGAAACCCAACGGAAACTGGAAATGTTTCTCGACAACAGTTTTTGAATTTTTCTTGTTATAAACAATCCCTTGATTATGGTTCTATTACTAGTTATCAATTTTATTAGAAAGTGCTTACAGACATAATTCCCTTTAAAGAATATCAATTGAGGAAAATCCATAATATTCTTAATTTTCACTTCGACCACATCAGTGACCCCAAAATAACACTCCACCCCCTTAGCCAAACCAACCATTCTCCGCCACTGAACAAGTGAATATGACATGGAATATCTATATGAGACTTTTTGTGCACGATGAATTATAATTTAAGGATTCCATAGCACAACAAAGTTGAATGAGAAATGAGGTGAAGGTTTTCGCCATATATAAAACCAGAGACGGCCAGCAAAGATAATATTAATATTCCAAAGCGATTGAGAGAAAGGATAGGGAGTATAGAGGCCACTGTGCTACTGGGACTACTGATGTGATGTGGTAATGTATTCAACATACAAAAATAAAAAAAAATATTTATAGAAAATGAATATAAAATATTTATACCCACAAGTGTCACCTTCAGAAAAAGGGCTTCATTTCATATATGCTATACATGAGGAGGACGAACCTTGATGTTTTAATGATGAATCAAATGCAATCTTTTTCATTTGCGATGGATTTCAATATCTTTCATATGTAAAGAAGTTTTTTTTTAATTTTGTAAAAGAAACACAAGAAATAGCAAAGGATTTAAGTAGTAGGTACGTGTTTGCATTGGGGGGGGGGGAGGGGGTACTGTATATATAGTATGGTTGACTGTTTGATGATATGAATCTGTCAAATTTCTTTCAAATGAGAATAAACTGGGCGATGTTTCCTTTGCGGTGTTACTCTAAAATAGTTACAAATGAGGTTAGAAAGGATTTTTAGTACTTGCCAGGCTGCTGAAAAAAAGAAGAAGAAAAGGTGACGGATGAACCCTTTCTGGGGCAACAGAAGTACTCATATTCCCTCGGATTATCCAGCCTGTTGTCCTAAAGCTTAAAAATTACCTGTCCCTCTGGATCGGGAGTTTGTGTTGTCAAGTTAACTTTCCTGTCACATACAAGCACTTCGGTTATAAGAAAGACACGAGGAGCCTTGGATAATGATAATCCTCAAATAAGAGACCCGACATGTCAACGAATAACGACTAGAAAGTTGGTACTTGCAACGTATGAACCCTTTACACTCCAGATGCAACTTTTAAACTTGAGTATGGCCTCACGCGGTATGAGGTAAACACTACCGCAACCCAGAAAATGCAATGGATAGGATCAGATTCATCCTGAGAAATCGGTTAAGGACCAAAGTTATTGACTTTAAACTGGTAACAGATGGAATCAAAGAAACTTTCGAAAACATAAGCCTTATATTTGCATACGCTGTAGCCGTAGTACCTCGTGGTATGATTGTTAGTAGACTGGCTACTGGACTGTCATGTCGAAGGTCTGGGTTCGATTCCCAGTCGCTGTCACCTAAGAACAGAAATGTTTTTCCAGAGGATGGAAGTGACAAATCCTCCAAGAGTATACTTTTCATGAATAAGTGCTTCTCATTTAGCCGTTAAGACTCGGCAAAAATTGTAGGCCCCCTCCGTAATTTCTGCCAATAGCACGCACACAGTAGATATGGTTGAGAGTTGTAAGTCACTAGGCCCTGGTTCTCCACGAGGTGTTGCGCTACCAAATTTATATATATATTTGTACTTGCATCTACAATTTAGTTGAAAGTTTTTAAAGGATAAAGGATGACTTATATGACCTCCAGAGCTAGCCGAGCCTGAAAACCCTTTACTCTGGGACTTTGATACTAAAATTGGAATGGAAGACTCTAGACACCTTTGTAGATATATCATCCACAAAGAGACAAAGAAATAACGGTCTCCGGATTAATAGACTTTTCAAAAACTCGTAAAACGGTGATGAGTAGCACTTGGTTTTCATGGCTAGGAATCCACAAGGCAATCTGACAATGACGCTCCTCAAATGGTAGATACCGTAACCAAATGAAGCATATGCTAATCGACAGAAGAACCGCTTCTTACATCTTAGACGTGCGTATTTTTTGAGGAGCAAACATTGACTGTGACCTTTTCCATGTTCCGGCAAGGTTTAGATCTCAACTGTCAAATGAAAAGAAGCTACGAGCCACCCTTAGAAAGAAACTTGACATTGGTCGCCTAAGCACACCTGGATTTGCCAGAGCCTACACTGAGCATCTGAGTGAGATGTACTCTACTATGCATATAACAACAACAAGTGGTCCCAGTCCCAGTATTGCGATATTATCAACGAGCCAGCCAAAACTACAAAAGGCTACCAATAACCTCAGAAAAAGAACCTGTGGTGTAATGATCAATGTGTGCAGCTGAAAGAGGTGATAGAAGATGCACACGCTAATATGCAGAAGCAGGTAACAAGACCAGCGAGAGAGGAGAATTAAACAAATATTAGGGATGGGAGGAAGACCTTACGTGAAAAGAAGAGGGCAAACACAGCCTCGCAGTTTAAGGGAATCGCTAGGTCTAGCAATCAAAACAACACCCGGAAGTTTTTATCAAAAAACCACAAACTGTCTGCAGGCCTTAAAATTGGAATGCAGGATCTTTGAAACAGCGAAGGTAGCCTTTCCACCGAATGAAATGATAGATGTTTTCAAGCAGCATTTTCAGCATCAAGCGGAGCGAAAAACAGGACAAGAAGAAAACCCACATTCAGCTTCAGTCAAAGAAAACCCAGTACCACTACTCAGTAGAGAAGAGGTAGACTAGAAGCTCAAAAACAACAAGGCATATATGGATCTAATAGTTTACCAACGGAGCTCTTCAAGCTCTGATGGAATGTGTTATAAGGGTGCATGCATCAACAAAGTTTAGATGGAAGTAAGCATGACCGATGACTGGTATATCAATTTCATGCGTCCCATCTACAAGCAAGTAGATCTAATGTCCAGCAAGAACATTCAAGGAATATCCCTGGTAAACGTTGAATAAAAGATCATGACCAACGTACTGTTTGGGCGTCTTAAGCCCTTCTACAACACTTTTACCGTTAATTGCCAGTGTGGCTTCCGGCGAGGCACTTTCAGGAAAATCCCAGACTCACCAAATATTCATCGACTCTAAATCCCGCAAAAACCGACAAATTTCTAGTCAAGGCTCTCTAACTATTCATCGACTTTAAAGCAGAATATAACTCGTATTACACTCATTGTCAGAACTCTATATGGTCATGGCTGAACTTGTAAAACTCCGGGAACACGGACCCAGTTGTGTCGAATATGGAACTGGGGAAATGCTTTTTCAAGCTATTCCGAAAATGAACAGGGTCTCAGCAAGGAATTGCGCCAACACGTGATTTCTTCAATATTGTTTTGGGGCAATTAGTGCGCAGTGCAGGCGTTAATATTGAAGGAACTATATTCAACAGTTCTGTCTGACTTTAATAGCATGCCGATGATATCGACATCATCATGTCTTTTAGGGCAATAATTGAAGAACAGGCGAAACTCGATGGTCTTCATTTCGACGAAAACATAAGAACAAATACATGCCATCAACAGACAGTGAAAGATCTGTTAACTGGCTAGGCCAAAATGTCACTGTTCTTAGTCAAAACTTCTAAGAAGTCAAGGAGTTAATCTATCTCGGAGTGAACACTTATTCCACGAAAGACATTTAAATTGAGATCTGGCGGATAATAACCCTAGAAAACCGGTGCTTTGTTTGCTTTGACGCAACAGAAGGTTTCAAAACTATTTACACAAAAGACTAACTGCACGCTCTTTAAAACTCTTCTACTGCTAGTCCTTCCTATGGCACTAAATGTTGGGCCATAAGGGAGATCTAGGGCTGAATTACCACGACAGTTTTCGAGTAATTAATGGACTGAATTATAAGAGTTTAGCATTACTGCTCATGTTTCAAGCAATCTAGTCTGCCATCATTTGAAGTTTTTACTGGTTCATTCGATCACTGATGGCACTTACTCACTCGGTCACTGAAGCAGAATTTTGGCCCCAGGTAATGGACTATTTCGAAAGAAAAATACAACGACTACGGTTACTGGGTCATATGTGCGAGGGGGAAAAAATGGAAGAGAAGATATAGCCGTGAGTTCTTTGAGCTGTATCAAGGTTAAGTTAGGTAGAAGTGCTTGCAGCAGATCTTACTACTGTCAAACTTAGATCTATATAAATCCGTTCTGATATCCTTTATTTAGTATTCAAACAAAAAAATTGGTGAGGCAACAGCTCATGGAGAACCAGGTTCTAGTGACTTACAACTCTCAACCATCCCTGTGTGCGTGTTGTTGGCAAGAATGGAGGGGACCTACAATTTTTTGCCGATTCCGAACGGCTAGAAAAGTATACTCTTGGAGGATTTGTCAGTTCCTCACAAGAGGCAGTACCTCGGGAAAAACATTTCAGTGGCAGTTGCTGGGAATCAAACCCAGACCTTTGGCATGACAGTCTAACGCACTTACTATCATGCGACGAGGTACTACTATTTCTATTTTGTATTCCACTTTATTAATAAAAAAACCTATTTGTTCTGTTAGCAGTTAAGCCATTTAGAGGCCTTGATGAAGTTCAAAAGGCTATTAGCTGCAATTATAGAATGTTCCTCTAAGTCGCCAAAGAAATGATTCCCTCCTAGCCGATTTTTTATTAAATGACAGACAGAACTGGCACGTTGACTAGATTGGCTCAGCAACTTCGAGCAAATGGACAATGTTGCTCTAGTCAAGAAAGCCTTTGAATCCAAGCTCCCAGGTGCGAGAGAACGAAGAAGACCAACCCTACTGTTTAAGGTCCAAGCCATCACAGATGCCAGAAAGCTTGATAAAGATGATTGAAAGCAGCGTGCTTACGATCGTAAAGGATGGAATGCCGCCGCGTCTCCAGGTTTCAACTCTTCTTGGATTGTGAGCCCTAAACTCTAATACTACGAGTATACAAAAATTAAAATACGTCTTCTACATTTCCTCGACCACATCAAGCAAATGGGAATGCTCCAGCCAAGAGAGTCCTTAAACCCCAGCCGTTTAAGGTTCAAGCCATCACAGATGCCAAAAAGCTTGCTAAAGATGATTAGAAGTAGCGTGTTCATGCTTGTAGAAGATGGAAGGCTTCCGTGTCTCCAGGTTTCAACCCTCAATGAATTGTGAGCTTCTCAACTGTAGTATTCTAAATAAAATAAATACATTTAGTAGCGCAAGAGCTCGTGGAGAACTAGGGCCTAGTGACTTGCAACTTTCAACAATTCCTGTTTGCGCGTTGTTGGCAGGAATGGAGGGAACCTACAATTTTTTGCCGAGCCCGAACGGCTAGATGAGAAGCATTTATTCATGACAATTATATTCTTGGAAGATTCGTCAGTTCCTCACTAGAGGCAGTATCTCGGAAAAAACATGTCTGTTTTTAGGTGGCAGCGGCTGGGAATCGAACACAGACCTTTCAGCATGACAGTCCAACGCACTAACCATCATGCCACGAGGTAGGTTCTATGACTGTCGTACTCGCACTACAAAAATCAAAATACGTCTACTACATTTGCTCAACCACATCGAGCAAATGGGCTTGGGCATGCTTTATGAGCTCAAAGCAAAACGCGTATAATCTCAGACACTGTCGCTGTTTCAAATTTTGAGCGACATTACTATAAAATATAAGAAATGAAATTAAATGCAGCTGTCCACACTGGTTGTATTCAGTTCATAAACCAAACTAAGTTAGATGAGAGAACTCAATGCGTTTTCTTTTTAAGGAGGACAAACTACGCTACCTTACCAACCTCTTTTCTTATGTGTTCCTATAATAAAAGTTTATTTTATATATGCGTGTGTGTGTGTGAGTGTCTGTCTGCTTGACTATAGTATGTGCGTATGTATATAGTTTCTAGTGCATTTGAGCAAATTGGTAAAATGAAATGCGCACACATTGCGGGCATCCTGTTTGTCTATTACACGGAATGAGGTGAGTTCCTTGTTTTTGTGTCGCCTTTATCTATGAAAATGAAAAAAAAAAAACATTTTCGACTACATATAATACTCGAGAGGACTGTGATGTTTATTAAGAGTGTCGTCTGCTGCTGCTTGAGATGTACAAAACTAGACACGTTTGACATAGATCTGTATAACATTTTTTTTCTCGCTTTGGATACATTTGAGAGCATCGACTTGAAGTGCGTATAATATACCAACTAGGATTAAGGATAAAGAATGATATACCTTCATAATGCGTCGTCCAATATTGCTAGAATATGGTGGATCTTATAAAAGAAAGTCAAATAACATAAATCTTTTTCAATCATTTTATATACTTGTGTCTATAGTCATGCATGTTGAGGGACATAGAGAAGGGGTATAAATGTCTATGTCTAGAATAGACACTGTCAAATTAAAAAGACAAACAAGAATCTGAAAAATATAAATAAATATCTACAAAAGTACAAAAAAGTTGCCTTGGAGATAAACATCATCATCAGGATGAGTAATATGACATAACAAGACAATGAGAAATGGAAAAGGAGCAAATAATAATTAACGTCGTCGTCTTGACAGGTGTTGTTGAGGAACAATGGTATTTGCAAAATGCAGTTCTATGAGAAAAAACACTTTTATCAAGGTGAATGTCCTTTCAATGAAACCTTTTTGTTTATTAATTAGATTATGCCTAGGTACATACACATTATATGTGAAAATGGTGGAAACATTTCATATACTCAGGGTTAATGAGAAAGATGAGAGGAAACTTTCTCTTAGAAGATATTTGGGTTTCAACTTAAAATAAATAAAATTGACGGACATTTTATTTAAAAAAAAAATTACTTTATTGAAAATTAAAATAAAACATTGTGGACAGTAATTTCAAAACATACCGGCAGGTTTGGTACCGCATCAGGAGGCTGTGGTTTGGGTGGCAACGAGTAACTAATAACAGAAGAAACCAATAAAAGTAACCATAAAAAGTGACCAGTAAAAGTAACCAATAAAAGAACCTCACGAATAAAAGTCACCAATAATTTATGTAAACAGTAAAAGTAATTAATAAAAGTAAGAAGCGAAAAAAACATAAAAGTAGCCAAGTAAAGTAATAATGATAAAAGTTACCAATAAATATACAACAAAAACAACAAAAGTGACAAAGAATAGCAACCAAATAACAACAGCCAATAAAATAACTAAAAAAAAGTAACCAGCAAAAGTAACTATAAAAAGTAAAACAGCAACCAATAAAAGTAACCATTTAAAGTGGCCACATTTATCCCAAAATCAGAAAATTCAGATATGAAAATTCAGAATTTTTTTTTCGTTGAATGCAAAAATTTTTTTTCGAGTTTTCAGTTGAAAGTCTGCTGTTTTAAGGTAGAACTAGAAGAGACGGTAGTGGTTAGAAGTTTATGTTAAAACCGACTGAAAAGTAACTTTCGAAACGTCAATTTCACAAATTACCCATAATACGCAAGTGGTGGAAAGTGAAAAAAGTAAATAATTGTTTATTCAATGTTAATTTCCTTTTACTTATTCACAGCACAGAGTGAAAGGCTTTGAATTATTTGTTTTGCAAAACGACGAAAACGAATTTAAAAAAAATAAAGATTTACTTCACTCATATGTACATCAAACAGAAAATAAAACCTTCACCAAGCGCCAAATTCTTTTTAGTTTGCTTCCACCATTCTCATTTTGTATACGTCCACTTACGAAGGAGCGAAACGAGACGAAGAGTATCACTTGGTAATTATAAAGGGGTTTCAAACGGGACCTTACAAAAGTAGAGCGACAGGGACAGCAAACGACGCCGTATTTCTTGCCGCTCTTTTGACATTTCTCTTCAGTAAGGTATGCCATTTCATAATGGAAAGATATACGAGCCAACAACAAGTCGAAATTATTAAAATTTACGACCGAAATTCGGAGTCAGTGGCCTCAACGTTAAGATTGCTACGTCCAATTTATGGTCGTCATAATCCTAGCAGATCAATAATTGAGTGGAAATAGTGGAACAGTTTGAATCCACAGGCACAGTACAAAATGTTCCCGTGCCAGTGAGACAAAGGAGTGCCCGTAGTGTCGAGAATATTGCTGCCGCTGAGGCTTCAGTTGCAGAAAGCCCAAATGTGTCTCTCACACGTCGTTCTGATGCGTTGGGCATCTCTGTGACGTCGTTGTGGCGAATTTTGCGAAAAGATCCTGGCCTGCATCCTAACAAGATTAAATTGACGCAAAAACTGAAGCTGCTTGACCACCAGAAGCGTCTTGTGGTCGTGAATTGGGCTGAGCAACAACTTAAAAATGATTCGGATTTTCATCGAAAAATCATCTTCAGCGATGAGGCTCATTTCTGGCTGAATGGCTTCGTCAATAAACAAAATATGTGGTATTGGTCAGGCAGCAATCCACACGTACTCCATGAGTCATCATTGCATCCCGAAAAAATTATGGTTTGGTGTGGTTTATGGGCCGGCGGTGTCATTGGGCCGTACTTCTTCCGTGATGATCAAGACCGGCACGTTACTGTGAATGGGGATCGCTACTGTTCAATGATAACTGAATATTTTTGGCCTCAATTGGATGATATGGACTTGGAGGAAATGTGGTTCCAACAGGACGACGCCACAAGCCACACAGCGAATGTCACAATCAATTTATTGGAAACCAAGTTTGGAGAACGTGTTATCGCACGAAATGGTCCAGTTGCTTGGCCACCTTGGTCGTGCGATTTGACACCGTTAGACTATTTCCTGTGAGGCTACGTCAAGTCTATGGTCTATGCCAATAAGCCAGCGATGATTGATGAACTTCGTACGAATATCGAAGTGAAATTGCAGCAGTATCGGCCGATTTATGCTTGAAAACCGTCGAAAATTGGGTTCAGCGTCTGGACTTCTGCAAGCGTGCCTGTGGTGGCCATGCAAAAGAAATCGAGTTCCATACATAATGGCATCAAACGTACTTTTACAGGAATAAAGAACTTCATTGATATCCAAAACCGTTTTTGTTGTATTTAAAAAAAAAACGTTTGTAGCGGTCTTTTTGAACAACCCGATATTTGTGTACGCCTCCTTATTGTAAACACGAGTTTTCGGGATTTTCGGGCATAGGGAAGAGCCGCTATTTTGAAAAAGAGATTGGTTTCGTTTTTATTTAACAACTCAGATAATTATCCAAAATAGTCAAAGGAAAGCGAGATGTTACAACAATGTTACGTCATACCACCCCACCATTACTCATAGATGAACTTTGACCCACTATAACATAAGGAAGAAACAACTTAAGTTGGTAATAGTTTATTTTGTAGATAATTTTATCATATAATATAATATAATATAAGATTTAAATCGGACATTTTGTTGTAAAATGAAATATCAAAGAGTTGTTAAATAAAAACGAAACCAATCTCTTTTTCAAAAGCCCGAAAATCCGAAAAACTTGTTTTTTTCAATAAGGAGGATTCCATACAAAACATTTTTTCCATCGTAAAATGCGATTTAAATTCCTAATTTGACTGGGTTGGGTTAAATAATACAGAAAGGCCTTCATATAAAAAAAATTGACACCACCATGAAACTTGGTGAAAACGTTCCGTGTACCATGAGAATGGAAAATCAAAAGAGTCTATAAAATTATTTTGCATTGAAGGGTGTTTTTTTTTTGAAGCAATTGGAAAATGTGGTGTTGTTTTTCGAAATTCTTTGAAAAGGATGCTAGCCTCAAGAAACGTGGTAAAAATGTTTCATTTACTACTAGAGTGAACAGTAAAAGAAATTTAGAAAAATATCAAGGGTGAAAGGGTGTGTTTGTGGGTTTCAGTAAAGACGGTGTTAATTGTTTTTGGAAGCAATATTTGTTTTTTAAAAAAGTATTATACTTTCCTGTACCCATAAAAAACGCCTTTTCAGTATAGATATTTGTATAGACTCTTTTAATTCTTCATTCTTATAGTTCGGAACCGTTTCATGGGGGTACCATTTTTTTATAGGTTTTATGGTAATAATCCCACTGTAACCCAACTCGCAAAAAAAACACCTATTTACCATCGATATTTTTTTGGATTATTCTGATTATTGTTTTTTACGTCAAACGAACCATTGATATCAAATTTCATCAATGGACCATTATTTTCAATTAGTTTTTCGGTAATATTTAACTTTTGTACTGAAAATACAGTCATGCTTACATAAAAATGACAATAAATTTTTTCTCGGAGGGCGTATTGACTTGATTTTGGTATTTTTTGATTCAACATTAAAAACTACCTTAGAAACATGTGTCACATGGTCAGCTTAGGTTGTCACAAGTTTTATTTTTCAGTTTGATACACCCCAACTTACCCCACTCCACCCCTTAAAAAAACACCCTTCCATATAAAATTTTTTATAGACTCTTGATTCTTCATTCTCAACGTTTCACTAAGTTTCATGATGGTATTAATGTTTTTTGTTTCTTATCCTATTTTATCTGTACTATATAAGGAGTTTTACATTTTGGATTGCCTGCGTTTAAACATTTCTAATATTAAAAATGTTTCACATAAAAATTTTTGAAGTTTTTCGATATCTCAAAAACGGGTTTTCCAATTTTTTTTCAAAAATTTTATTTTTATATGCGATTTGCATGACTAATATTTTAAGAATTTAATAGGACAGAAAGTGATTTTTTTCATAAAATCATACTCAATCAAGAATTAAGATGCCGTTCTTTTTTCCATCTCAAACTCACAAAGAAGTTGTTAAATATCATATTTCATGCTTTTAAATATTTTTTTCTCTCATTTTCCATGTCTTTACATACATATATAATGTTCTTAACCCCTCAACGTCTTTAACATAAGAGCAAGTCCGTGTTACCCAGTCTTGCATTTTATTTTTATTTGCCATAAGAAAAATAATGAAATAAGGCCCCAACCCTAAAAAATTAAATAATACCCCAAAATCAGAGAACTTTCGTTGTTGCTGTCTTCAGTGCATTTTTTTTTTGGGTCTTATTTCATTTTGCCTTATTTTATGGGGCCTTATTTCGTAGAGCTTTTCAATTTTTAAAAGTTAAATTCAATTTATAAATAAATACTAGCTCTAAGTTCTTATACAAAAACAAAAACTTGTTAAACCATTTTTTGATTTATTTTCAAAATGCTTTGTACAATTTTTTGTGTGTTTCATTTTATTCTCTTGCTTCATCGGACTTGCATTAAATTAATCTCAAACTTCCAAATTTAATTAAATAAAAAACGAACTTTATTCCTATTTAAAATTGGAGCACTCTTGTTGTGGTCACCTTTTTATGAAACCATAAAGGAATTTATTGACTGGTTCCGTTCCGATATAATTGACTTTTGCAGGGTTGGTTGGGATGTTCTGGGCTGGTAATGTGGTATTCCCTAGATTGGCGTATAATAGTATTGATAGAAGAACGTCTATACTCGTACATATACATACATTCAGTAGCATTTTCGATTTTTCACGTGTGCATATGCAATTATTCGTTTTCAGTTACTATACTCGTAGCTTAATTGAATTGGTGGCTTGTGGTTAAATTCAAGGCTTGTTTTACTGGACGGGTTTATTTCCAAAATTAAGGTCAATTTTAAGTATTGAGATGGGAAAATTACAAAAGTTCATGGTTCATGTTACAAAAGAAAACTTTTAAAATCATTATTTTTTGTTAAAAATAAATGTATGTAAATATCCCTAAAATTGAAATCAACTTTTATGCACATAAATCCAACTTAAAATTTATGCCGTTGGATTTCATGTAAAAAAATATGTAACTCTTAAATTTATTTGAACAAAGAAACTATTATTTTTATAAACGTACCAAATCAAAATAATATGCACAACTGGGTCGTACGTACTTGCTCTTATGCTCAAGACGCTGAGGGTATAAGAAAATTATATGAACAAATTTGGAAATTATGACCGAAAAATATTTAAAATCATGAAATATATTTAAATTAGCTAAAACAACTTCTTTGTGAGTTTGAGATGAAAAAAAGAACGCCATCTTAATTCTTGATTGGATATAACTGTATTTGTCTTTGGAGTGGTTTTAAAAAAAATATGTATATAAAGTGCAATAATTTTTTCGGAGTTGACCTTTTTAACAGATGTTACTTGATTTATGGTCAGTTGCGTAGCGCGAACCGAACCATTATTTTGGTAATGTACTTTCAGGATTTTCAAACGTTGTTTAGGAGTAAGTTTATTCATTAGGAAATGGCAAGCCAAACTGAGCACAAATCAAGTGACAGCTGTCAAACAGACCAACTCCGAAAAAAGTATTGCCAGATTGAACACCACACGTCAAAAAAAAAAAACACCCTTTATATGTTTGAAAACTTGACCAAAATATCTATGGATGTAATTTTAAACTTCAGCTTAATTAATGCATACAGCTTTTAAAATAATTGTAAGTATCTTCTTTTTATTTTTAACGATCTAATAGGTTTCAATTTTTATTTAATTTCTTTACATATAGTTCTGAAGAAGGGTGTAACCACCCCCGAAACATAGCATAAAAAAAAACTTTAACAAAAACAAAAAAACCTAAAGCCCACGTTAGGTATTTAATTTACAATGAAGAAGGTCACGAAAATGGAGAATATTTTTTTTTTCAAATCCAACATTTGTTTTTTTTTTTTTTGGAAATGTTGGTAAGTAAAACTATTTGTATTGCTTAGAAGCTTTTGTATAAAAATGAATTGAAATCAGAATTATCGAATTGAAGAAAATAAAAAAAGAGACTGGGTGTGATCCACACCATTTTATTATTAAAAAATCGCCAATTCAAAATCATGTGAAGATTAGAGAGTAAAATAAAACTAACCAAAAGTCAATATTATTGGTCGTTCTCAAGATATTTTGGGAGAAAATAATTGTTTAACAATTTTTGGTTAAACTACATGTCGATTTTTTTGAAGATCCTGTCAAGTATTACTTATATGCTAGTGTGTAAAATTAAATTAACCCAAGGCCAATATCTTTCTTTCGTTCTCAAGATATTTGAGACGAAAAAAAATTTCGACAATTTTTGCTAAAATTTCTGGTAGTTTTTTCGCTTTTAAAAAAACTGTTTATTCAATATTTTTACCAATTATTTATTATAAGCTAATGTTTAGAAAAAAATTACTCCGAAGCCAATATCATTGTTTGTTCTTAATATATTGGCGCCGAAAACTTTTTTCCCTAATTTTCAACAGTTTTTTTTATTTATTTTTTTTTTTTTTTTATTTAAAAAAAAGGTAGGTTGATATGTTATCATATTTTAATAATTCTGTACTATGTCAATATGATTAGAATAAAATTAACCCAATGTCGATAGCATCATTCGTTCACGAGATATTTAAATTAAAATTGCTTAGAAAAAAAAGCACTCATTAAATTTCGTTAAGAGTCTTTCTTCCACGTATTAAAACTTCTATCGATAAATGAAATATATTCGAAGTCTATATCACTATTTGTTCTTGAGATATGGTAAACGAAAAAAAGCGAAAGAACGTACGAACGAACGAACGTACAAACGTACGAACGTAAGGGGTTGTTAAATAACAGCGCTACCAAATATTAATTTTTGAAGTCGTCACAGTTGCTTTGCTAACTTGACACTCATACCTACATATTGTATTTCGAATAATGTTAATAATTTCAAAGAATTAACTCAATGTCAGCAAAAAATAGTTAATTTCAATAAATTCCATAACAATTCACTCTATGTAGGAACATAGCTATTTGCATACATAATATAGGCGAAGTAAATTCAAAACCAATTATCCATGATTCAGCATCATTTAATTCCCCTGGACGTAAAATCATAAATTGACAGTGCTAAAGTGCACAAATTCAATACTCAACGGATTTCGTCTACCTACGATTATATCTATTTAATGTCACCTCTCTCTACCTACATACATACCTATAAAGGCACAATATATACATTGTATTGATATTTGTAGTAGGTTTGTATGTAGATTTGCACTCGCAAAATAATGTCGATTTATTTATAGGTCATCGATTAGTGCATACTTGTTCCTTGAGAGGGTATTCATTTTTATTGGTTCTGAATCGACTATTAAACCTGAGATTATAAAGTGATAAATTGTCGGGCTATTAAAAATATAAAAAAAAAAAAATAAAATATCAAGAAACAAAAATCAATGGCGAAGAATATAAATATTCTATTAAGGGGGGAGAAACTGAGAATTTATGTGTTGTAACGTCACTGGCCATAACAGAGGGTGTTTGTATTTAAGATTTATTGGCATTATTTGTTTTTGGGGTTATAAGACTTTTAATGTTATTTTATGAATACTTAAATGATTGCATTTTGTTTGTATACCTACCCTTTAGAAAGATAAAGTAAGTATTCATTTAAAATTCAAGGTCGAAAATATGCCAATAAAAATAATCCAGATCGAATAAATCTTTGCTAACAGCTGTGGTGGTCAGTTCAACTATAGAAGGCGATTTTTGCAATGTTATGAAAGCAATTATAGATACTGTCAACAAAGAGTTTTCGTTAAAATTTTCTTTTAAGATTGTTATTGACAAATGGAATTCTTTTAAAGATATTTTCTTAAGGAATTAGAAAAAGCTAATACCCCTCCTATTACGATTGTCAATTATCAAATTGATTTTTGACTATCCTTGAAATTTGAATTTTTAAACTCAATTTATTAAAAAACTCATAAACTATTCCTTTATTATTTTCAAATTTCTTGTGATTCGCAATGGTATGCATCATTCTCAAAAATTATCAAAAAGGTGCAGCAAGAAGAGGGCGCACGCAGCCTCCCACCTTAAGGAGATCGCTTAGTCTCGCGGTTTAAACAAGACTTGGAAATTCTTGAAAAATAAGCCAAGCAACTGGCAGGGGCCTTTAAACCAGAATGCTGGTTCTTCAAAACAGCAAAGTTAACCTAGTCACCAAAGCACAAGGAATTGTTCATGGTTTCAAGCAGCATTTCCTGCTAAGCGAACATCAAGTAGTAGACCCAACTTTTGTCAATGAAGACTCAGTAGCATCACCCAGTATTTAAGAGATAGACTTAGCAATGAAGAAGCTCAAGGACAACATGGGCCACTGGATCTTATGGTTCGGCAGATGAGTTCTTCAAGCACGGAGGGAATAACTTCAAAGAAGCATGTCATTATCAACCATGTTTGGATGGAAGGATGCATTCCCGATTAATGGTTTATCAGCTCTACTTATCCCATCTGAAAATGAAAACGGTCCTATGGCCCATGTTATAACATTCACTCATCGCAGGAGCTATACATGACGATGGCTGAAGTTGGGATCCATGGAAAACTAATCCAGTTGTGTCACTTGACATTGGAAATTACGCGATGCAATTCGGAAGTATAGGGAAAAGCTTCTCCAGAACTAATCCTGACATGCACAGGCTTTTGGCGGTGGGTTAATAGTGCGCAGGGCAGGCGTTAATACTGAAGACACTATTTTTAGTAGATCTGTCTAATTTTAAGGGTACGCCAATGAAACTGACATCATCGATCGCTCCCAACAGGAGCTATAAAAGCTTTTACGGCAGATGACGAATAGGTGAAACTTATAGGTCCTCCTTTTTGGCAGAAGCTGTATGGACGAGGAGGAGGAAGAAACGATTCCTCTCATTCTCTATACATGCCCAGCACTTTCCAACAGACGTATAGGCTCTACTAAGGAGACTACTTCTATAACGATTCTTTTGACCTGAGAAGCATTGACATAAATAGTCTCGTTCATCAGGAACTCTAAGTGGTTTAACGAGTAAAGAAGGAGTCTTCCAGATTTATATGGTATCACAATGGACCAACTTTGGTCTAAGTGTGTCAGTATTAATTCAGTGATAGCCACTTCTACCTAACTTAACCTATAGGTCTTCAAAAAACAAAAACAAGAGCAAATACATGCTATCAACAAACAATAAAAGATATCTAAAGTAATAGGAAAAATTGTCTTGGAGCGAATTAAAAAGATCATCTCGAAGACACGCTTTACGCCTAACAAGCAAGATTCCATACTGGATCTTCCTATTTAGAACAAATCAACACCTTGCGGATCATCGCCGTCGCCGAACAAAAATTGATCACCTTTTGACTTCAAAAAGGCGTTTGACAGTGTCAGTAGGGAATTCATTTGACTTGGTTTTCACAGGAGGGGCATCCCAGTTAAATTGATAGTTATATTTAAGGCTTCATATGATGGATCCAAATGTCACGTTTTCCATAATGGAAGGTCATCAGAGGAGTTTTAAATCAGACATGGGGTAAGACAGGGTTGTATACTCTCGCCAATACTGTTTCTGTTAGTGATAAGTGATGTGCTGCATGCAGCTTTATCCACTGCAAATGGAGGAATTTCTGGAATAGGTAATCACACTTTAAACATCTGGACTACGCAGGCGACACGTATGCTTAATCTCTCATAGGATCATGGATCTCCTTCAAATGAAAACAAGGGTGCGGAGAGAAGCTGAAATCGTTGGACTTAAGATCAATATACCGCAAAATACAAAAAAGATCAGACTTGGAACTTCCTCATCGAGATGGTAGAGAGTTTTCAATATTTTGGGAGTATTTTCTCTACTGATGGCGGGACCCAACTAGATACAATCAGCCAAATTGAAAAATTAATGGGTGTATTGTAATGCTGTCCAAAACATGGAGAAACAATTCTATAAGCCTGAGGACCAAGCTACGACTGTTCCTCTCCGTGCTTCTTTATGGGTGAAGCATTTAGAACATCCCGCTATCACAAGTAAACTGCAAACTGTTAATAGATGTATGCAAAATATCTTGAGTATTTTTTGGCTTAGCCATATCTCCAATGATAAGCTTCTTACAAGGACAGGTCAGGAAACCATCGACTTTATAATATACGAAAACGTAGGTGGTAGTGGATTGCACATAAGATTCTAAAAGGCCAAAAGTGCATTGCGAGTCAAGCGATGCAATGGAACATTCTGACGCAGAGATGAAGAGTAAGGAGCAGACCTATAAGTATTTAGTAAAGAATGGTCGAAGAGGAATCAGTACAACTGAGGAAGTGTTGCAATAAGCTGAAGAACATATCCAGAAATCGGACACGGTGGCGTGTAGGAGTAGTGAAGGCCCCACGGTTCGAAGGACCAAAGTAAGTAGTAAGTAAGTTTAATGCATCAGAAAGTCGAAGCTTACGTGAGAATTGATAGTAGTACAGTTGAGTAGATCCACAAGCAGGGCCTGATGGAATAATTCCAATTATACTCCCAAGCTTTAAAGATATAATTGTTCCAACTCTAGTGGATATTTTTGGGGGTTTTCTTACATTACCTACATCCAAGCTAGTTGCAGCGAAGTCAATGTCATGTCATATTCATTCCGAAAGTTGTCAAGCATTTCATAAAGGGGTCAGCATAATTCAAAATCGAACCTCTTTTAGGAATTTACTCTAGCAGCATTTCTTGACATAGAAGAAGCCTTTAACGGTATTAATTAATGTACAATTGGACAAGCCCTAAACTCGGTCAGTATTGATCCAATGTTAAGAACCTGGATTGATTTCATTCTTCAAATGAGACTCATAAATGCAGAAAAGGGTGACAGCAAGTTAAGAGCTTGGACGACTACTTCTCTGAATGGAGTCTTACCTCTTTTGCCTGATGACATTATGTTAATGGCCTCTGGAAAATTTGTCCCCACTCTATGCGAGCTCTTACAATGAGCGCTCAGTTTGAGTATTTTTCACAACAACAACAACAACTCTCTTTTTCTTTTCTTCTTATGTAATTTACTGCGACAAAAAATAGTTGAGCAAGCGAATCCAAAAAATTTCAGTCTCAGTTCTTAACGGGAGAGGTGAGGAATTGGGAGGATTCCTGTTTACATTTCTGATCGCTTTAAGGCCTCTGAGATCTCAGAAATATAAACTGGCTAAATATTCCAAACACAGGTATCGGGTACTGCCAAAAATCTTGAAGATGTACTTGATCCTTGATCGTAAACTAAACTGGAAAGAAAATATTAAAGAAAGAGACAAAAAGCTTCTAAAGCTTTTTATACATTTGCGGCAGAATTTTTGGTGAAATTTGCAATCCTAGAACCATTCATTAAATGTATGTATTTTAAAGCCAACTCTAACGTTCGCATGCAATGTCTGGTGCCCAGCCTTAGATAAGGAACCAATCTGAAACCATGATAAAATTCAAAGACCAGCGTGTATTGACACAACCAGTGCTATAATGTAGAACTATACCAACGGTCATTCTAGAATTTTTCTTTTAAATTGTTCCACTCGATCTGTTTGCGAAAGAGGTGTTGTTAAAAAGTGCTTTAAGACATCAACAATGCACAAACTGGAAAAAGAGGCTACTATGGTCACAGAACTGTAATGAATTTTACTGAATTAGACAATCACAGACTCCTCTACTCTACTCCTCTACTGACGTATTTATTTGAATTCTTCTATCACTGAGTCTGGATATCATCCATTCTGTGTCCATGTGCTTGCGGTCGTTAAGAACTCATTGGGTCTCCAAAATAAAGAAAAAGTTAAATCCGTTTGTCAGTATTGTAGAAACAAAGCTGAAGGACACATCACAAGAATCTCATAGAAAAAGTTTCCACTAAATATAAACACTTAGCATGTGTCCATGTAGCTTTCTAAAATTTTAATATTCCTTCCTATTATAGCACAACAAAAATTGCTTTGAAAATAATTAGGTATACTTTTCAGAGTAAATGTACCCACCCATTAAAGCATTCACCTTGGGAAGCATATATTTATAAATATCCCTATGCCTTTATTACTAAAAAGGCTAAAATTAAGCATTACAAAAAATTGTCTCTACATTAATTTTGAAAGCAAAAATCATTTCTTGTATTCGCGTGTCAAAATATACTTTAAACATTTACAAATCACAAAATACTTAAACGTTTTCGCTTATATTTATTTCTGATGTGTTTCCATTCCAACATTTTTTCATTGTTTGTTGCATGACAAATGATAACTTATTTAAATTGTTAGCCTGCCAAAATGTTCATAAATAAAATACATATAAATATCTACAAAAATAATAAACAATTCATCCATATCCATACCTACAATTCTCTTTTATTTGAATCATACATAATGTCCTGTGCACATACCTACATACATTTACCTACTTACACAAAAACAAACACAAACAGAAAATAAAATAGAATTAGCGGTAAAATATTTCAACACTATGCTCTCTCTCTAGCAACATTTAAATGTAGGTACTAGCTGGGGTATATAATTTTTTTCCTGCAATTAGAGCAAGGATAAACTTTCAGCCCGCAACAACGATGAAAAATGTCATCAATAAACACACAACCATAACAAAACTACATACCTATACCTATTACCATCACCACCACCACCACATCACAGAAGAGAAGTTGCGAAGCGATAAATTTTAAACAACTATATGCAAAAGGGCGAGGATGCGATGATGAGGGTGGTAGTTGCTAGAGGAATGCTATTTTATGTCCTTCCATTGGTTTTGCCTCCAACGCATCCCTTTCACTTCCACCTCCCGCACTATCCACATCTAAAAAAAAACAAAAACGACCGTTCACTCGTGAACGGGTGAAATTTACGTGAAATCAAGAGAAATACGTTACAGCCTCCTCTACCCACACCACTCCATTTAGCCAGGACATTATTTCTTTTTTTTTGGTTTTATTTTTTATTTGGTCCTCGACAGAAAAAAAAAATAAATAAATTGACGTGTATAAAACACAACATTTACCACTATAAACAAACACACACAGCAATATAGTAAGGACTCCACACCTACTCACACCATATTCGACAACAACCAACAACAACAAAAAAAGGCTCAAAGGATTGTAGTAGCAGCTGTAGTGAGCGACGAGAAATCAAAACCAACAAAAAGTGTACACTAGGGAGTAGAGACACACTTTTATTTTTTTTTTTTCATGCATATACACATTGATGGCAGTCAAGAAAACATCAATTTAAATAGCTGCTGCTATAGCTTCGAGTTACGAGAGCTGGCGAAGCTGTTTTTCTTCTATAAAAACCCCTACCAACACCCTTGTCACCCCCGCTCATTTTTTTCGCGCAGAACTCAACACTTTGTGTTTGGTGACAGTAAATCAACTAGAAATGCAATGCTAGAGCTAGGTAAGGAAAAAGAAAAACCAACGAAGGCTTACAGTATTTGAATATTATAATCGTTAAATCAGGTCCGTAGTTAAAAAAAATCTAAGACTAGAGCACGAATATTAATTTAAATTAAAGTTCTGTAAATGTTTTTAAAATAACATTCAATAAGTTGAAAAATATTTGGAAGCAGGTAAGTGATTGACAGTGATCATTATGTCAGAAGCCTTGTGGCATAGATATCTGTGATAATAAAGGCAAATTTTGCTCACAAACCAGACCAAGACCAATTCATCTACGCCTAACTTCCTGCACACCAAACTGCTCGTCATAAACAAGGCATTGATATTTTTTAATCAATTTTTCTTTTATTGTATGACATTTCACCAAAATGTTCAATTAACATAGAATTTGTTATGAATTTAGTGAAGAATCCAAATTAACATCTGGACGATTTTAGTTTGACAGAATGGGTGAACGGAAAACCGCTGGACTTCTTCTTGATCGAACTTAAGCAAAATCGTTGCTGATTTGCAGAATTGTTTATGCCAAACCTTAACTGGAAATCAACGAGCTAGTAGAATTTCACATCCAACTGAGTCAACCAATCATTCCCAAAATTTTGAGTACCTACATCATCTACAGCTGACAGGATATTGAACAGTTCCAAAGAAAAATCAAGGCGACAGTAGTGATGCTGGATGAAAATAGAAACCTTCTAGAATTTTGAAATTGAAGAAGCAATAAAAGCAATCGAAAAATCACCATAAACAACGTCATGGGTTTGCCGAAGAGACTTAAGACCTCATGGGATTGATACAAGCATCTTCTAGAAGGAATTATTCGTTGACAGCATTTAAAACTTTTCTGTGTCTTAAATCTTTCTTCAAAATTATGATCAGCACGTACCAGTGTGGTTTTAGCCCAGACAGACCAACGATAGGGCAAATCTTCTAATCTAACTAATTTTACTCTATGGCTCCGAGCGCTGGACGACAAATAAAAAAAGGGGAATTGATATTGAGCACTGTCGAGGAATAAAAAAATTTTCGATGGATGGATTGGTCCTATATGTGAAGAGAGTGAATGGGGGAGAAGATTCAATCGTAAACTGTACGAGCTGTACCAAGATTTGGATGTAGTCCAAAGAGCAAAAACATTTCGATTACACTGGCTTGGCCATATCGAGCGTATGGACAACAAGGCTCCACGCTTCTGTCATGAAAATATGCATTGAAAGAAATTAAAAAGATCATCGTCAACAATAGCCAAAAGAAATCAGCCCAGATAAGGCGAAGTTACGACAGCTTAGGATAAAGCAGAAGCATTTACCAAATATTTTGAAGAATATTGTGTGAAAAACTCACCTAGTGATCCATCATTATTAAAGGATGTCCAATTGAGCATATACTGCTAGCGGAAACTGAAATTATATATTTTTAACCATGAAAATCCTGCATCCCGAGCCGACTGGATGTTTTGCAACAACCCCGTAAGAGTAGCTGATCTAATCAATAATGAAACTATTATTGATGGAAATCATATCTGCCCCCTAAGAAATCTTCCGTGGCAGATATGATTTCCATCAATAATAGTTACTTTTCCAAGAGATAGCAGAAAGCGAAAATAATACCGACACTGAAGAAAGTCCGTAGAGAAACCGTATTCGGAAGTACTTATTCTAAGGAGTTTTCCGTACCACTAACAACATCATTCCAGACATGCAGTTTGGATTTCGAGAGAAAAAACTCTCTAGTTAACATCCACTCAGTATGTATGTTGTAGTTATTGAACTTGAAAAAAAAAACTAGTCCTAAAGCCAAATTCCGCAAGTGTAAATGATTTTTCGTCTACACATTCCGTTCACGCCCCAAAACAAGTGCGGATTAATTTGACTGATTGTGGATACGGTATTTGTCAAAAGCTTAAAACTCTTGCGGAATCGCAAAAATTGACGTGTACACGGTTTTCTGTGAACACATACAAAACTCACTCATGCGGAATTGGGCCCCTGAAAAGGCTTAGCAAAATAATAGAAGAAAGACAACTGATTCCGTACAAAGAAAACAAAAGGGTACCATGGCCACAAATGAGGAAACCAACTGTAAACGAACATAGAAAAACGGATTCCATGGCAATAAACGACAAAACCACCAGGGCTGGCCACGAAACCAGAAAAGTCTCTGTATCGTTTGGTATCGGTATCGGAAATTGAAACGATACCGAGACGATACCGTATTTTTGGACCAATTCACCGATACTCTCGGTAGTATCGTTTGGTATCGGCAGAAAATATAGATTTTTGAATATTATTATTAATTTATTACAAGCAAACAATGTTTGTAATTGGTTAGTCGGAAAAGGCTCTAATGATTTAGATGACATTTTTAGAGCTTTCCTCTTTAGCAGGGAGAAGGTTTTGGCAGTAATTTGAACTACAACTATCTACTGCCACGCCCATTTAACTTATTCTAGCTTTCTCCAAAGATTTGGATGCAATTTTCAGACTTCGTTCTCTTAAGTAAGAAAATGAATTTTGTGAAAGCCATAAACTATTTGTGCGCATTGTTTTCCTGTAAACTTATGACCCATAATTTGTGTTGAATTCCTAATCGGAATTTTACTTAAAAAAAACTACATTAAAAAAATGGTCTTTTATAATAATGATTTTTGTATTAAATCTTAAAAATACGAAGCGAGTTCAACTGCTAGATAAAGAATATGTAATTAAGTCATGCATTTTATTCTAGTTTCCGACTCAGACCAGACCAAACCAGACGATACCGATACCGATACCGAGGCCAGATTTTATTATACGAGACCAAACGAGACTGAGTTATTTGAGACCGACACCAATACCGAGACGATACTAAAATTTTTCGATTTTGAGGATACCGAGACGATACTTTCAAAGGTATCGTTTGGTTTGGTGTCGTGGCCAGCCCTAAAAATCACGTGTAAACGTCGTCGGTAAATTGACACCAGTATATTGTCATTATCGCCATCGTGTATTTGTCTTCGTAGGGTCGAGGCTGGGCCGCCGCGTCGTCAGTCTACTATACTATCAGTTAACCTTGGACCTTTATTTGGAACTATAACCGAAAAATAACTATGGACATATTACAATGCTATATCTAATTAAATAGACAAAAGAGCTATGACCATAAATGAGACTTAAGCCAAGAGACTGAAAGCCATGTACCTGCTTATGTGTGATTAATTCATGAATACAGAAAAATAATTTATGGGAAATTTGCAAAATCTTAAAAGTTACTCGGCCATGTTTCTAGGAACTAGTTTCGATGAGGAAAAGAATCGTTCCATTACATTCCGCTTTTGGAACTGTTTTGCGCATCTCTAGTGTCGTTTGAAGGTTTTCATCAAATAAACACGGCATTACGATGAAAGAGAACACCAAAAAAGTTGGTGGCACAATTCTGTCTGACTGTCTGTCTGTCTGTCTGTGTTGAACAAATGGCTGGATCGATTTTCTTAAAACTTGGTTCATTGTTGTTTTTGGTGATTCCACCAACACGATTTTTTTTCATTTTTCTTAGAACTGAAAAAAACGATACCTGCCATACAATTTTTTTATGAATTTTGCAAAATTTTATTTTTCTCAAAAAATGCCCTACAACTTTTCTTAAAAAAACTTCAATAAATTTCTTTTGATAAAATCTACCAAATCTACCTTTGGATAAGAAACCACTAGTACCTAGCTCTCTCATAGAACACTTTTTTTTATAATGAATTTTTTTCATTACTGGCTGGATTAATCTTGATTAATTTTAATTTTAATTTGGATTAATTTTTCAAAAAATAAATTTTGAATAAGATTAAGAAATATTGCACATATAAATTTAGAGAAAAAATATTTGAATTTTTAAAAAAAGTTTCATTGTTTTAAATCTCTCTCAATCTTTTTGAAATTTTAGTTTTATATATTCAGAAATAAGTACTAAAGATTTGCATACCAAAATTTTTCCTTAAAAAAGAAAACCGCTCCAACAATATTCTTTTTTATTAAATTTAACTAAGAAGGCTTTTTTCACCTCAAACTCTCAAAAAAGTTGTCAAAGCTAATTTAAATATCATATTTCATAGTTTTAAACATTTTTTTCTCAGCGTCTTAAATATAAGAGTAAGTACTTGCGACCCGGTCGTGCTCTTTTGGTGGTAAAACATTTTTGGGTGATGTTTCCAAATCATTTTAGGTGCTTTTTCCTTTTAGGCACTATATTTCCTAACTTTCACATCTTTGAATGATATTTTTGATTTAATTTTCTTCTAGATTATTGGCTGAATAGATTCAAAATACATTTTTTACACTAAAACTTCCTGAAATTTCAACTAATATTGTTTAGATATACATATTTTGGAAGAAGTATTTCTTAATACAAAAAAATTAATTTTCACAATTTTTTTTTTTAAATTTGTAATAAATATTTAAAAATCGGACTCATATCTTTTTGTGAGATAAAAATTTTTATGTGAGTATATTCTGTTCGCATAGATTTATATATCTTCGATGGATTTTGTTTTTAATATGAAGGAGTTTTTTTTAATCATTTTACATTTGTCTCTCATAATTTTCATGTTATTATATTTTCAATTTTTTAAACTTTAAGGCTGTTGAAAATAAGAGCAACTTTTGACGACCCAGTATTGTAATAATTTTTTGTACTTTTTTGATATTTTTCATTTAATTTAATAAATTTGAATATATTTTTAATTTTTTTCTTGATTATTTCACTAGGGCGTATGCGTACTTTTTTTAAACTCTAAAATTTTGTTAAAGTACTCCTTCCCTTATCTTTTGTTTTCTGGAATGAATTTAAATTTTAAGGGAAGCGAAAAAAAAATAAGATAAAATTTTCAAATCAGAAGCTTTTTCTGTTAGTAATTGATGATATAGAAGAACCCAACTAACAATTTAACTTGTATAAGGTTCTATACAAGCTATTTTCAGACTGCTATAGAAATAGTAAAAGGCCTTATGCAAGTCATTTTGGCGCATTTACGCTAGCTAATTAACTGCCATAGGACTTTTGTTGACGGTCTTATAGCAGCAAATAGCTTTTCATGAACTGCTATGAGCTTGGCTGAACAAGCTATAGCTTGCCTTGGATGTTTATAGTTATATGGCCTTATCCAAATTTATTTTGCATGAGCCATCCATTGAGAGAAAAAAATTTGTTTAGCAAAGCTGATTCTGAAATAAAAATAAATATATTTTCTTTATAGGTTTTTATTTTATTTTTGAAATGAGTTATTTATTTTTTAAAGTTCAATGTTACTGTAAGCACTTCTTTTCTGTTTTACCATGTTCAATGGGTACTTACGGCTCTTATTTATTTTAATCTGATTTTTTTTATAAGCACAATATTTTATAAGACACACTTGTTGATCTTCACTGATTATTTTAATTTGTGTAAGGCCTTCACAAACAACTCTTATACAAGTTTATTGCAATGACTTGTCATGGAGAGCCTTATAGCAGCTATTTTCTAAACATTTTCAGTAAACAACTTTGGAAGTCCTTATACAAGCCATTTATAACTTATATTTACAAGCCTTGTATATAGCTTGTGTAACTCATATTTTAAGGCGTTTAAATTTAAGGTGGAAAATTCTTGGCTTACTCAAGATTGCCTTAAACAAGCTCTATACAAGCTATTACTTGCTAAATTCGAAAAATTTTACATTATACAAACTAAATTATTAGTTGGGAAGCTTAAAGGAAAAACAAAGTGCCTTAATTTATAGGAGCTAAAACAAGCACCAATTGGAAGGAAATTTTAAGGAAATTAATATCAAATTCCCGGCCACCGCCACCTAAAAACAGAAATTTTTTTTTCTGAGGTACTGCCTCTTGTGAGGGACTGACAAATCCTCCAAGAGTATACTTGTCATGAATAAGTGCTTCTCATCTAGCCGATCGGACTCGGCACAAAATTGTAGGTCCCCTACATTTCTGCCAACAACACACACACAGGAATGGTTGAGAGTTGTAAGTCACTAGGCCTTGGTTCTCCATGAGCTGTTATGCCACCAAATTTATTTTATTTATCAAAACTAAATTAATACTTTTGCAATTGTATTAGAAGCAGACTTTTCAGACAGACAGACTTTTTCAGAGCCTTAAATAGTCTTAAGATAGAAATACAAAAATGTGTATCTTCTTACTTTGATCTCATTCTTTTGGATTAACAAGGACAAAATCAATATTCCTTATGAGTCTCCAAAACTGAATTGGAATGAACCTGTTTACCATTTTTCTATACATACAAAGGTAAACACGTCATCCCTTCATTCTTATCTAGTCAACCAGCTGAGTTCTATACGAAAACTATTACATTCCTACAGCCCCTTCATTTTAATAGCCCAGCCCTGGACAATTCAACACCTAGTACCATTTTCAATTTTAAATATTCACTTTGTGTCCAATAGTGTATAGATAGATGTGTTTTACGACTAAGTAACAAAAAACCGGTTGTCCTGTTTTATCGTCCTTTTGTATACCGACCCAAATCAATAACATTCACTAACACCCTCACACTCGCATTTAATAATTCCCAACGCATACGAACAGTTTGTGTGAATCTCTAACGTTTACACGTTAGGCAATGGGACTTATGATGAGAGATATGTATATTGGGGCTAAAAAAAAGGGAGGAAACGATGACGTTGTTGTAAAACCTGCAAACACAGGATATGTGAATGGATTATAGAATGTCGGGAGCTCGCACTAAATCCTTTTTTGTATATTGTTATGACAGATATGAGGCGATGGGGGGTTTTGAGCCAAAGGCAAAGGAATTCTCGGAAAGGAATTGCATTTTGTATGTTGTTTGTTGTGTATAAATGCCAAAGGGTGTTAGGAATAACGCTAGTCAAGTGGAAACTACCAAAAATTAATAGAAGTAGTTCATTGATGCATACCCGATATGGAATTTTCACCCCCTCCCTCTTCTTATCTTATCCTTTAGAGCTTCAGTGCATTTGCATGAATGGGTTTCTACCTATATATTTATAAAGAAAGGACATGGGGGTGTGTTCTTTGAATAAACATTCCTCTCTTAATATAGAGGTTGATATTTTTGATTGAAGAAGATTTTATATCGTAGAATATAAGTGTGAGAGAAAGCAGGGGATCATGTGTCAAGTGGGACAAATGTGACGTCTTTACTTTCGGCTTGTATTTTTTTTTTTAGATGATAGGGGTTTTGCGAAAACAAATTGGGTGCTTGATGTGAATAAGTACCAGCATCATCTGCTTAGGAGTGTTTCTTGAGTGAGAGCACAACATCATTACATACTTGACGTAAACAAAATGTTAACAATTTGTGTTACAGAATTGTAGCTACATAATGTTGAACGTGAATTTGATATACCAAAATATCCATTAGGATCAATTAATTTCTGGTCATCAAAAATGTCAGGCAGATAGTAGAAGAACTAGAAGTGTAAACTGCTGACGCTTATGGGATGTAAGAACTAATATCTTTCCAATAAAAGTAATGGAGTGTTTACCTACAGGGTGTTCACCGGGAAGGTATACTACTTTGAATTGGCACTATTTTGGTAAACATTGAGTATTGACAGTTCATATTTGGCAGTCGTGAAGTAGACTTGTGTCAAATATATTATGGAAAAATATTGGATAAACCAACGTGTTTTAATCGTTAAAACATTACTGTGACGATGAGAAAGTTACGTGAAATTTTTGGGGGAAACAACAAAACGCACTATTTATTGTGTAGTGAATAATCTCGAAGAAAGAGGGTCTGCAGGTGAAAGGCCCAAACATGGACCATAACTTACTGCTAGATCAGCTGACAACATTACTGCTGCTTAAGGAAGTGTTAAAAACAATCCATCAACCTCAATTCGACGTCGTGCTCAGGAGCTTGGTCTTCAAAGAACAACTTTAAAAACTTTTCTAATGCCACAACTGCATGCTTTGGGCTTGGTTAACATGTGGTATCAACAAGATGGTGCTACATCGCATACAGGCAGGATTACAATGGAATTACTGCGAGACCTCTTTCCACAACAAGTTATTTCAAGAAATAGAAAATAGAAATAGAAAATGATGTTGATTGGTCTCCACGGTTGCCTGATTTGACTGCTCTGGACTTATTTTTGTGGGGATATCTGAAAAGCAAGGTTTATACAAACAAACCAGAAACGTTTGAGCAACTCAAACAAAATATTCGTGATGAAATTAATGAAATACCGCGTGAAAGGTGTGAGAATATAATGAAAAAAAGCTCAAAGGGGCTCGCATTTGTGAGGCTAACAGAGGCGGACATTTACCTGATATTGTATTCCATACATAATTGCCGACATAAAAAAAATATTTATCAATATAAGACCTATTCTCTTTCCTTTAGTCAAAAATTATAAGCAAAAAAAGTAGTATATGTACCTTCCCGGTGGACACCCTGTACTTTTAATGTAGATAATATTCAAGGGGAAGTTTTAAACGGTTTGGCAACACGAAATCTCAAAAACTAAAATCTCGCTCAAAATCTCTCACAACAAAATCTCACAATTAAAATATCCCGCTTTTCATAATTTCGCAATAACAAAATCCCGCAAAATTTTACTGCAACAAATACAGTTTTTTTAAAATAAAAATCTTGTAAATTAAATCTCGCGGAAGTTTTCGTTTTCGAATTTTTATTTTTAATTTGCAATTGTTTTTATTTTTCAGTGCGAAACCAAGAGCGATATGTTGCTGTGAGTTTTGAGTTTGTGAGATTTTAATTGCCGAGATTTTAATTTGCAAGTTTTTTTTTGTTGTGAGATGTAAATGCGATATTGTTAAAAGTGAGTTCTTATTTGTGAGATTATGAAAATAATTTAACTTGGGAAATTTTGTAATTCAAGATTTAATAGTGTGTGGGATATTGTAGATTTATATTTTATAGTAAGTCCTGAAATTTTACATAACGGGATTTTAATACTCAAATACTTGTTACTCAAAGTAGATTTTTTTTTAATAAACTTATTCTAACAAGTGTTAGAAAAGCGTCAAGTACTAAGTTTTAATAAAGTAATTGTTGTTGTTTTCGAAATACTGAGTTTTCCATAGAAAAATTTCAACTTTTCAAAAAATAAAATTCATAGTATTCTTTACAAAATTTAAATTTATTGAATTTTTGAAAAAAAAAATCTATTAAGCCATATTTTAGAGAAATAAATTTATTTTTTAAATATAATAAAAAATACCGTTATTCTTAGTTCTAAAGAAAAAATAAAAAAAAACACGGTCGGAGGGTACTGATACCGCTGTTCGTTTGTTTTGTGAAATAAAGAAAACATTCGTCAATTTTAAGAAAAAGGTTGTTCAGTTTATTCAATTATCTAAAGGATTTTTGATATACGTACACGTCACGTTTCTAAAGATTTACTGAATGAATAAATAACTATTGTTCATCTCTAATCGGTAGTCTTTATTTCAATTATGCATCCATCTCATTCTTTTTCTCTTAAGTCGAGATACATTTTTTTGTAGCTTCTTCGCTATAGTACATACTTGAAAATGATATGTTCCCCGTTTAAAAAAAATTGATACAGCTGTTTATTAAACTTTCACTTCCAAGAAATTCCGATAGAGTTGAAAATTTTGGTGAAGAGCTTTGTTTCAACGTCTTAGGAATTACCTAAAAAGTTTTATTCTTAAATTTGACAGAGGGAAAACATTTTTTAAGGGGGGGGGGTCAAAATTCAATTTTTTCTTAATATCTCAAAAATTATGAGATTTTTGTTTGAAAAAATGTAAGGCTACAAGTTGTAGATCATGTTACTTTAAGAAAAAAAACCATACCTACTTTTTTTCATACAATTAATTGATTTAGATAAAATCGTGCCAGAACTTCATGGTGTACCAATTTTTGTCCAAAAATTTATTTAAACTTTATTAATCATCAATCATTTTAAAATCAAGATTTGGGTGTACGTGTTAAGGGCAAGGCTGTCATTTGGGTCTTATTTAACAACTCGATTGAATTTCCCTTTACGGAAAGCAATATTTTATCTAAAAATTTAGGTATCAACTAATTATTATTTGTAGAGGGGCCCACTTTATTTTTTTTTTTTAATAACTAAACAACCGTACATTAAAAAGAAATAATTTTAATTATAATCTTATACAATTCTTCACAAACAAATTAACAGATTTAGAAAAGAATGTGTATAGCCATTTTTTCGAATTTTGTTACGTACATCAATTGTGTTGTCGGCACAAAATTTGAATAAAACCATTTTTCCGGGTTTGTTTTTGAAAAAGTTTCTTTATACTTCTAAATACTTTTTTAGTTGGAAATTTTTATAACGAACAAAAATTACCCTTCACAAATAAATCCTCTTTTGGTTTTTTTTCGGGAAATAGTATCTCTTGCTTTTTTTTAATTGCTAAAAAGCTAGGAGAGATTTTGTACTTTGAGTTGTCAATATTTGATTAAAAATTGAAAAAAAAAACATTGAAATATAATAACATCAGTGGTGATTAATTGCGCAAAATCTTGAAAAAAAAATCAACTTTTAAAAAAAATCGTAGTTTTTTCCAAAAATATTCACTTTAAAGTTAAGTTAATCAAAATATATTCTTTGAAACCACTAGATTTGAAAAACAAATAAAAGAATGGGATATTGGCTTAAGAAAAAACTTATAAGATATTGTAGATATGTGCTTTGGGTTGGGGTCATAATTTTATATTTGTCAAATTTTGGATTACAAAATTCAGTTTTCTAAAATTCTGTATTTCAAGATTCTGTTAATCCAAAATTTTGTTCCCAAAAATTTTGTACTTCAAAATTCTGTAAATCTAAATTTCTGTAGTCCAAAATTCTGGATTTCAAAATTCTGTATTCCAAAATTCTGTAAATAATAAAAGAAAAATTGTTTGGATAGTGAAATGAAGTACGCACTTTTTTTATCATTTAAACAATTTTTCTTTTATTATTTAAAGAATTTACGGGAGGGGTCTAAATTAGCATATAAGAAATATTAAAATTTTGAAAAAAACAGAATTTTGGACTTACAGAATTTTAGAATACAAAATAATGGAAAAGCAGAATAATGGAATATAGAGTTATGGTCATACAGAATTTTTGATCCATATACAGAATTTTGGTCATACAGAATTTTGGAATACAGAATAACGACCCGTTCCCATGTGCTTTCATTGATTTAAAATATTTTTTTTCGTTTTATTTCAATTTTTCAAAAATTGTCCCACTTTTCTCAGGGGGGAGAAGGAATTTTCCTTTCATACAATTTTGTTCTTGGAATGAAACCAAATCATGGAGAAATTTTGATTACTTAAATTTTAATATTAGCTTTCGTCTGCTTTATTAAACAAAATATACCTTTTTTGCGTCTTTTGATACACTGAATTTGAACTGGTCTCAGAATTCATTGCACTAGCAAGTAAAATTTTTCAAATAAGCCATTCTAAAATATCTCTAAAGCTAAGAAAAAACGTCGTTTTTTAAATTCAAAATTGAGGTTATGTTATACCACGAGATCATCTTTTTCCACAAAACTTTGTAAGTTATTCTAAAAATTTTTTAATTTTTTCCATTAAAAAAGCTGGATTTGTGTCTATATTTGTATTACTCTCTTCGAAGTCTTCAACGAATTTAGTATATTTGGATTAAGGTAGTTTGAGGTGAGTGCTGACAGCTAATTAATACTTTCTCCAAGATGAATGAAAGTATTTGAAAGATTTAAAAAGAATTTCAATGATAAATGGTTAAATTGCCGATTTCCGATAAAAAGTTGTCCGAAGGAAATAATACAGCTTCAAATTTTTCCTAAAAACGCATGTTTTAAAAATTTTGAACTCGAATTTTTCAAAAACGTGACATACTAGAGCAATTCTGAGTCCAGATTCAAATTCAGTGTATCAGAAATGTATATATTAGTTCATGTTAGAGACAAAAATTAAAATTTAGTCACAGTTTAATAATTAGTGTTTGTTTTATATATGTTAACTTATGTATTAGTAGTTATATGGCAAGTTATGAATATTTGTTAAAAAAAGATAACCTCGAGATTTTGATCAGAACTATCATTATGATAACGCCAGCCGAAAAATGTAGTTCTCACAATTCGGTCTGTCTGTCTCTCTGTTTGCCTGCAGCCTAAGCGTCTGTGTCAATTTTCTTTAAACCTAGTTCACATTGGTTTTTGGTGTTTTTGAAAAACTTTTTTCATTTTATTAGATCCAAAAATAACACTGCCATTTTTCAAGCAACATAACAAAATCAATAAATTTCTTTTAAATGTATGCTCTCTGGTATATTTGAAACGAAGATCTTAACAGGAATCTCGGGATTCCTACGGTCCGGGACGAAATAAAAAGTTTCGCGCGAAAACATAGAAATCGACTTTAAGAACATGCTAATTCAACGATTATTGACATTCTTGACGAGTAGAATTAAGTACACCGTCTGCGAAGAACAAAACTTTACGACTTGGTGCGGTGAACAGAAAACCGCTTTAAAATCGTGGAACAAGCAGGAACACTTTCACCGGGAAGTAACCTGCATCACGTTACTTAACTTCATTAAAAATAAATTGCTACATAAGTTTCAACATAGTTGCAATCGGGAAGTGGAGGTGATTTTAGTGTAGTAAGAATCTCACACACCTATGAGCACGCGCTTTTCACGCCTGCACCTACCCACGAAAAAAAAAAAATTGTAAGCAACATAACAAAATCAATAAATTTCTTTTAATCAAAGCAACCTTGGAATAGGATACCAATATAAAGAAAAATTGTTATTAAGGGTACCTTCCAAAGAAAATTTGTTTAAATTATAAAAAAAATATTTTGAAATTCTTTTTTTGAAAATTGAAAACTTCTTTCATGTTCGATTGTTTCGAAACTTGGTATTAAACGATTTTTGAACATTTTCTAGAATGTCTTAAGAAAAAAAATATTTTTACCAAAAAAAAACTAATACCTTCCATAAAAATGTAAAATACCTTTAGGTTATTTTTTAAACGGCTGCTATGATTTTTATAAAACTTTGTCTATATTCTTAAATTAGTGCGTGTTACTGTTAATTTTTTTTTATTTATAGTCTGACTATATAAAAGAATATAAATTTAATCAGAAATAAAATGACATACTAAAAAGTTCCCATCTTCATATAACAAGCCATATTAATTTGATACATTGTTGATATTTCAAAAAGAAATAACTGCATAAAAAACAAAGGAAGGGCTGGACAAGCTATACGTGTAAGCGCCGCAAATGCGCATTGAGCAAGCATTTTAAAAGCCACATCTTCGTAGCCACTACCTAAATCTACTTTTCTGATTTTTCAAATTGCACAGCTTTTTTTACATCTTGCAAAGTCTACCACCTTGGGTAATGAGGGAATGACTTCTTCCACCAAAAACTGATATGGGCGCTACTTTACGAACCTTGTGCAGGGCGCTAATTTAGTTCGGGCCGGCCCTGAACCAAAGACTATTATTTTTGCAAAATTAAGCCACCACATCTGCAGGATGAACTAAGTGAGAACTCTTAGCACCAAATTCGTGACTTACATCACAAAAAAAGTTTAACCCATATTTTTATTTTGAACTTTTTTTTACTACTAGGTACATTATAATATATGTAGCTACCTAGGTTCATGTATATTCTGTATAGTAAAAAGTAAGTTCGACGCCACTCATTTATTTTTCGTCTGTTATGAGTAGCAGTAGGTACTGACTTATTTAAGTTACTTGGACTCTTGAATCTGCAATACGTAAGAAAGTTTCTGGTATCTTGAGGAGGTGAAAATTTAAATGCCAATTCGTAAAATGGTTTTTATTACGTTTAGAATCCTGTATTTCAATATAGGGGAGGTAGTAGTACCTCGTGGAATGATGGTTAGTGTGTTAGACTATCATGCCTAAGGTCTGGGTTCGATTGCCAACCACTGCCACCTAAAAAACAGATACGTTTTTTTCCCGAGGTACTCCCTCTTGCAAGGAACTGACAAATCCCCCAAGAGTATACTAGTCATGAATAAGTGCTTCTCATCTAGCCGTTTGGACTCGGCACCAAATTGTAGGTCCCCTCCATTCCTGCCAACAACTCGCACACAGGAATGGTTGAGAGTTGTAAGTCACTAGGCCCTCGCCGTGATTCTCCACGAGCTGTTGCGCCACCAAATTTATTTATTTTATTTTATTTAAATATTTACATTTATTTATTATTTAACTAAATAATAGGTGTACAATTAAGGAATTATGTAAGTGACTTGAGTTTCAGGAACAAGTTCCCTAGACCCAGTTTCACTTTGTTTCTTAATTCATTATTTATAAATTTAACAGGTTGTTTGAAGGTACTTACCATTATTATCAAAGTAAAATAAGGAAACATATTTACTATATTTCGTGTTATGCACAATTTACTATTACACAGAACTTAGTTTTCTGGAATAAGCAGCCGTATGAAATTACAAAGAGGCTTTTCAGAAAGACTTACCTGAAAAGAAAAAGAAATACAAATTAATTTAATCGATCAAATGAGCTGGTAATAGAAAAGCAAAACTAACATTAAGAATAGGCTCTTGTTCATTTTTATATTTGCTCAAGTTTACCCCATATGAGCCATGAGCACTCTTTTAATGCTTATTAAAGGATATTCTCGCTTCACCCCAGTGTGAGTCGAAAGTGAGCAATTGAGTGCTCGTGGGCAGTTATTATTTTAGATTTCGGATGTCGGAAATTTTTCGTAAAATATTGTTTTTTCTATTTAATTGTTACTTACGTATTTCATATTTTCCGCAAAAAATGGAAACTAATTTTAGATATGCAATATTCTCGTCAATTTTGTTTTTGCTTCACATTAAAATTTTTCAAAAAAAGTTTAAATAAGCTAAAAAAAAAGTTTCTATTAAAAACGCTTAAAATTATTACAGATACATACTCATTATTAAAGCAGCGCAACGAGAAATTATTGTTTAACCTCTTAGCAAGACCCTTAAGCTTTACCATTCTTCTTTACATACTCATTGCTTTGGTGACGAGTATGCTTGAAATGATTTTAAGCCTTTTCCATAGAACTTTTGCTAGATTATTTTTTGAAAATTTATATTTTAAAAATAAAAATCGAAAGCGAGACTATAGCTAGAACCAAGTGAGATGACGGCAAAGCAACCTCAATGCAAGAACAATAATTCGTTTATTCTAAGCACTTTAATACGTGGTGTCCTATAAGCACTGTACTCTGATTCATCACTTCATAACTAGTAAATATTACAAATATTTTGAATCTTAAGCTTGGGTTGTATGTGCTCCTATATACCCCCATTTCAACCTTTCAGCTGCTGCGGATGCAGTTGACTTTGTTGTTATCTCTATAAACCCCCAAAACAATGTAATACTAAAAGATGATTTCAATTTACCTCATTTATTTTGGTTAGAATCAGGAAATGAAATTTATTTCACTGCAACAAATGCCACTTGACCATCTTCGTGCTTGTTGCCTTGTTCAGATGAGTGATATCAAAAATAATCTGGAAAGACAACTAGACATGATTTTCACTACTGTCGCTGAAAAGTCCGTTGTCACAATAAGTAATCACCTCCTCTCCACCCTTGACATCTATCACCCCCCATTTCTATCAGCTTTGCCTTTGTAAGCGAACCTCATAATCCTGATCTTTTAACTCAACGAATATTTAATTTACTTAAGGCTTACTTTGACAAACTCAATGATTTCATTGGACTCAACTTCGACTTCATCTCCGATGAATCTATTCACATTGATTTAGTAATTGACACCTTTAACACCTATTCCTTAACCTGTATATCTAACTCAGTCGCTATTTGACTTCAAAAAATTTCACATCTTCTCCGCACTGGTGCAACAAAGAACTTCGTTCACTTCGGAACTTACGTAACAAACTTTGCAAAAGCTTCAAAAATCGAGGTCTAGCTTTGACATTTCAAATTATCTCTCATCCTACAATAACTTCTCGGCCTTATGAGACTCTATACTCTAATTCTATACAAAAAATGCAGGCCGATCAGATAACCAATCGAAAACAGTTCTACCAATTTATTATTTGTAAGAAAAATCAGGTGGTTATCCCTCCACTTCAAGACTCCGTGGATTTTTGTCTGATCCTAACACCCCGACTCCACAGGAGATAGTTTCTCTCCAACTAAATATCAGATATTTCTATCTAAAATTGTCTTTTGTCTGCGCTGGGCAAATCATGTTATGCTATTTCGAATCACGAAACCGAAAATTACACCAAATAACAAACAAAAACTTAATTGCCACACATAAATGCAGAGCTTAACATCAACACTGGTATAGGGAAACAAGATAATGAGACAAAAAAAGAAATTTCTAGTCACAAAGCAAAAATATCTCCATCTGTCAAAATTCATGTCGGAGATCTCTGTCAAGATATAATCGCGGAGAGATATCTCTGACATCCCAACAAGAGATGAAACGGAGTGACTCCATTGGATATTTCATGTCAAGATAAGCATTCTGATATAAATTATCTCCTGTGGAGTCGGGGTGTAACACCATATCCAATCTTTTTGCAGATTTTTTCAACGGAGCGTTTTCTTTCAAAAAAACTGAGGTAGATCTGACCTGTTTTAATTACCTGAACAATTGCACTCAAACCTCACTTACGAATATCAATGTTATTTCATCTTCGGTAGTGGTCAAAATTAATCAGTTAAAGGGAGATTTCTCTCCTGGGCCAGATAACCTTCAAGCAATTGTTCTAAAAAATCTATTTATCACCCAGCTTTTTTTCATAATCTTCAACCTTTCTATCGGAAGTGCTGTTTTTCCTTAGATGTGGAAAGATTCTTTCATAATCCCTGTAAAAAAAAGAGGCTGCAAAAATGATATTACTAACTACAGACCCATTGCCAAACTTTCTGGTACACCTTAGCATTTTGAAAGTATAGTTTATGAGTCCTAGTTTCTTCACTGCAAATCAATTTGTCCGCATAAGCAACACGGCTTTCTGAAAGGACGACCCACAATCACTTACCTCACTGAATTCGCTTCGAAAACGCTATCTGCCCTAGAAAAAGGTAATGAAGTTGATGCCATTGCAACATATTTGAGTAAAGCGTTTAACAAAATTCTTTTCAATTTAAAAAAGTTTGGTTTTCCACATTTGTTCTTGTCTTGGGTCCAGTAGTACCTAGTTGACTGGCAATATCGAGTTTTTTTTCAGAGCAAGTGTCTCCAAACCTATTCATACCATATCCGGTGTACCTCAGGGAAGCCATTAGGGACCTCTAATCTTTGTTTTGACCATAAATGATACTGAGCTTACCTTATCCCACACTGACTTGGAAATTAACGCTGATGACATGAGGATCTCTTAACAAATTTTAGCCCCTGACGATGTACTTATGCAAGAAACAGACCTAAATGAAAATAGTTTTTTAAGTGGTGCCAAAATAACTTCCTTGAGCTAAACATTAAGAAATATCAAGCCATATATTTCTCTCCTTATAGCGTCCTCCCTTGTCGGAAGTCAATCAATATGAATGCAATTTCGAAGGTAATCGTTGTAGCCAAAATTGTTTTTGATATTATAGTCGTTATTTTATTATTACATTAGTAGCTAATAAATAATTATCTGAAAGAAATCTAATGTTCCTCCCCACATCGTTTCCCCTTTTGTTCCAAAATTCTGCCAAAAACTATTTAAAAATAATTTTTTTCTAACTTTAACTTATTTTAGTAAAAAAAACTTAAAAATAAATTTTTTTCAAAACCGTTAACTAATTAAAATTTTTCACACTGATTTTCAAACTCAGCAAATCAAAAACTATTTAAAAAAGTTGATTTCCATGAACAATGCCACTACAAAGTCAAAATTTGCTGCCCAGTGTTATTTTTTTTTTCTATACCTATATCTAACCTTAAGTGCAGTAAGGCTGATGGCCTCACAGCCGAGCTATTCCAAGCAGCTGGTGATGAATTGATTAGGAGTATGCACCAGCTCATCTGCAAAATATAGTCGGAGGAAAGCATGTCCGATGAATGGAACCTCAGCAATGTTTGCCCGATCCCCAAGAAAGGTGATCCTCTGTATTGCACCAACTACAGAGGAATCAGTCTTCTTTACATCGGGTACAAGATCTTCGCTGTCATACTTGGTGAACGCCTGAAGCCATTCGTCAACAACCTGATAGGTTCATATCAGTGTGGTTTTAGACCAGGGAAGTCGACCATCGACCAAATATTAGCACTACGGCAGATCTTGGAAAAAACCCAGGAGTTTCAAATCGATACCCAACACCTTTTCATTGATTTCAAGGCCGCAAATGACAGCATCTATAGAGACGAGCTATATAGAGCAATGTCTAGTTTTGGGTCCCCCCCAAACTCGTCCGCTTGTGCAGGATGACGATAGAGAATGCACGCTGCTCCATCAAGGTCGACAAAGAACTCACCGATACCTTTGATGTCAAAAAAAGTTTAAGACAAGGCGACGCACTGTCATGCGATTTCTTCAACATCGTTCTTGAAAGAATTGTGCAAAACTCTCACGTCAACACTAGAGACACAATTTTTCAAAAGTCCGTGCAACTACTCGCTTACGCCGACGATATTGACATTATTGGACGAACGAAGCGTGTTGTCAGTGATGCTTTCGTGAGTATTGAGGAGGAAGCCAAGAAGACGGGTTTAATGGTGAATAGAAGTAAGACCAAGTATATGCTGTCAACAAGAAAGTACACCCAACACCGACGTTTTGGTCAGAACGTCACTATAGACAGCTTTAATTTTGAGGTGGTCAGAGACTTTGTCTACATAGGCTCCGCTATAAACTCAAGGAACAATACCAATCGCTGTTTCTTTGGGCTAAGGAGGCTATTGAGAAGCAAAGCCCTCTCTCCTGAGCAACTAAAGTGTGCCTGTATAGGACGCTTATCATCCCGATCCTGATGAATGGTGCAGAGACATGGACCCTTTTAACGTTGGATGAAAACGCCTTAGGCTGTTTTGAGAGGAAAATTCTCCGGGTGATTTTTGGTCCCGTCTCATAGATGGGGAATGGAGAAGAAGATTCAACCAGGAACTGTAAGGGCTGATGAGTGACACCGACCTAGCCAGTAAAGTGAAAAGCCAACGACTGAGATGGCTGGGTCACCTAGAGCGAATGGACAACAATGCTCCGGCCCGAAAATACTTTGAATCCAACCCCGTGGGACGGTGCAGTAGAGGAAGACAGCGGAACAGGTGGCGCACGCAAGTGGAAGAGAACCTCAACCAACTTGGCGTGCGAAACTGGAGACAGCTAGTCAGAAACCGAGCAGGCTGGAAGAAGCTTGTTGGTTGAGGCCCTGTCCCACCCCGCACTGTAGCGCTATCTTAAGTAAGTAAGTAAGTTATTTGTTTTTATTTGTCGTCACCTAAATGTGTCATTTCGATTTTTTTCCACCCACCAACCAACCAGTTTTCCAGCACTAACTGGAAAGATTATTGGAATGTCTGATGGCAGCGTTCTCTGCTGTACAAAATAATAATAAGTAGCTCATATAATAATAAGCAGCTAAGTTTGTCTCTACGCTAAAGACAGCTTTTATTGACAAATAATGTTATTAGCTCTCTAGTTTCGAGGGCTGGACGTGCTAGTATGTAAAAACGCTCATATCCAGATTTTGGTTATATGTACATCCAGAGCACCACCTCCGATCGATTTGCTGCGGGAAGAAACCTACATAGTTTTCCCAACCAGCCATTTTCATATTCAAGCTCGAAGCAACCCCATCCCCATCTAGTATCTTTGGAGATCAGTATTCCTTCAACTTAGTTGCATGAAGATATCTACTTCTATGTAAGTCACCCAGACAAACCTTGAAAACAAAGCAAAAAATAACATCCTCATCAGTGACCCATTTTTGTCTATATTTTTTTCAGTTTAGAACATGAATTCAAGAGATATAGCTCAAGAAATTTATGCTTCCAAATCCCACTGTGTAAAAGAATAATGTAGAAAAAAACTGATAAAAATACGTCATTAAGATTCTAGATTCATTGTTATTTTATTAAATCATAAACCTACTTGACATTTATTTAATATCTGAAACTATTCAAAAATTCACAGAGTCTTGACTTCTTGACCAAAAACTTGAATTATTATTCTCTTTTAAAGGAAAACACTTTTTTTCTTGCATTTCAAAATTGAAATTTCTTTAAAGCACTGCACTGCACAGCACTGCACATGACATTTTCCAACTAAAACAAATAAAAAACTGAGAACAAAAAAAAAATCCTTGAACATTTTTATTTAATTTTTTTTTCTCTCTCCGAAAAAAATTCAATGCAAATCCATTGAATTAATAAAACAATTAAAAAATCTATTTATCATGATAAGTCTGTGTGCCATCAAGAACATTAAGAGAGAGAGACCAGAATTTAATTCTATTTTTTTTTTTTTTTTTTTAATTCTCATCAGACTGTAGAAACGGTGTTTAATTAAATCTCACAAATTGTCACGAATCACGATTATAAATGCTGATTTATTCCTTTAAAAAAAATAAATGCAAATAAAAGACAAAAAAAAAATATTATTATTTCGACGGAATATCTCTGGCAATGACACTGACTTACTTTTCCACAAAGATTTCATAACAAAAAAAAAGGAAATTAATTTGTTTTGTTTTGCCAAACGAAAATGCATTTGAAAATTTCGAATGTGACAAAAGATTTAAATTTTAAAATTTACTTTCATGAGGAAATACAAATTCAGTGTTAGAAATTATTTCCTTGGCAATCAGCAATAGATTTTAAGAAGGGGAATGGAAAGCAAGGTGACGCGATGGGTATCAACACTTTTGCTTGAAATCCGAATGCAAAATGCAATGTATATTTAAATTTTAGATACATAAGTATAGTTTGCAAGGTAGCGTTGCAATTTTATTAAATTTAGTCATCAATAAATTATTCATGTTTTCAGGAATCAGCTGTGCGAATTAGAGATAGGGACAGACATTTTTTTTTATTCATTCATTATTCATTATTTACGTGTTATTTGTCGGGAAAAATTAATGGGACTTTAAATTTTTAACTGAACCTAAACGGCTTATTGATGAGAGGCACGTTATTATGACAGGAGATATTTTTGCAATATTGCGAAAAAATCGCAATACCCAGTGTTGGTTGTTGTTCTTCTCGTGAAATGCTCCGTCATCGATATAAATGATGCTTTCAAATTGTATGAGTTAGTGTTTGCAAGGGCGTTTAGATGATACCTTTGTTCTAGTTGTTGCTTCAGGTATTCTTGTATCGGGGTTTTCAATAAGAGCGCTACAAAAGTTTTTTTAAATAAAACAAAAACGGTTTTGGATATCAATAAAATTCTTTATTCCTGTGAAAGTACGTTTGATGCCATTATCTATGGAACTCGATTTCTTTTGCATGGCCACCACGGGCACGCTTGTAGAAGTCCAGACGCTGAACCTAATTTTCGACGGTTTTCAAGCATAAATCAGCCGATACTGCTGCAATTTTACGTTCGAAATCGAATCGAATCGAAATCGTACGAAAATCATCAATCGTCGCTGGCTTGTTGGCATAGACCATAGACTTGACGTAGCCCACTGGAAACAGTCTAACGGCGTCAAATCGCACGACCGAGGCGTCGCATGACTCAACCATTTCGTGAAATAACACGTTCTCCAAACTTGGTTTCCAATAAATTGATTGTGGCATTCGCTGTGTGGCTTGTGGCGCCCCGTCCTGTTGGAACCACATGTCCTCCAAGTCCATATCATCCAATTGAGGCCAAAAATATTCGGTAATCATTGAACGGTAGCGATCCCCATTCACAGTAACGTGCCGGTCTTCATCATCACGGAAGAACTACGGCCCAATGACGCCGCCGGCCCATAAACCACACCAAACCGTAATTTTTTCGGGATACAATGATGACTCATGGAGTACGTGTGGATTGCTGCCTGACCAATACCGGATTTTTTTTATTGGCAAAGCCATTCAACCAGAAATGAGCCACATCGCTGAAGATGATTTTTCGATGAAAATCCGAATCATTTTCAAGTTGTTACTCAGCCCAATTCACAAACATACGACGCTTCTGGTGGTCAAGCGGCTTCAGTTCTTGCGCCAGTTTAATCTTGTAAGGATGTAGGCCAAGATCTTTTCGCAAAATTCGCCACAACGACGCCACAGAGAAGCCCAACGCTTGAGAACGACGTGTGAGAGACACATTTGGACTTTCTGCAACTGAAGCCTCAGCGGCAGCAATATTCTCGACACTACGCGGGCACTTCTTTGTCTCACTGGCACGGGAACATTTTGTACTGTGCCTGTGGATTCAAATTTTTCCACTAGACGCTCAATTGTTGATGTGCTAGGACGATTATAACGACCATAAATTGAACGTAGCGCACTTAACGTTGAGGCCACTGACTCCGAATTTCGGTAGTAAATTTTAATAATTTCGACTCGTTGTTGGCTCGTATATCTTTCCATCATGAAATGGCAACCTTACTGAAGAAGAATGTCAAAAGAGCGTCGTTTGCTGTCCCTGTCGCTCTACTTTTGTAGCGTCTCTGTTGAAAAACCCTTTATTTCTGAGTTGGGATGATCTTCAAAGTTCCATGATGATTCTTCCTTAAAGCTGCAGCTGCAGCAAATATTGATCATGTGGAATTAACTTTGCTTCCACGTGTAGCTTCGTGCTTGATTTTTGTTGTCAGTTGGCTATGGTGTAAACAGTCCAGTGGAATTTTAGAGCAATTTTCTGTCAAAAAGTTTCATCTTCTTCAAAGCTGTAGGAAAAGTCTGAAAAGTTAGCAGGACAAACTTTCACATAGGCAAATGGGATCTTCACAGGTCTCAGAAGTTTTATTTGTTTTTGCTTTTCCATTCTCGACTTTGGAGTTCACCATATAAAGGGGGATTCGAGTGATCTGCTAACTTCACAATGAAATTTTAGCAAAACACACCGTGTATCTTAGGAGCCAATGATGCAAGAAACTTGTAGTATGGCTCTTCATTTGTAGTTTTGACCATATTGACCTCACTGCAATCGATGCAAGGCACTCATCCAGTATCAATAATGTTTGAAAGTTCCGAAGAACTGACGTGTTAAACCAAGAATATTTAGACCAAAGCCAAAATAATCAAATAATGTGAGAAAATTTGACATTGGACGGCTGCAGTCACATGAAATCCTCAGGTTCCTTATGAATCGAGTCTCTCGTACCCTATTAAATAGTCCTATGTCGCATAGAAAACCAGTGGAAAAATTGGCATTATGCCAACTCGGACGTTCTGGTCCTCGCATGACCACCACAGTGAAACACAGTGGCTCGACGAAGTATACCTGCAAGTACATGCAGCCACACACCAGGTAAGCTGAGCATCGCTCTATAGAAGGAACAGAGAACAAGTATTATGCACATATGTCGTGAAGTCTATCAGCAGAAGAGGAGAGAGGAGTACCAGCCTCTAAAAAGAAACAAGGATAGAGCGTGAAAAGCACGCGATCGATACAATAAAGAGATACCATTGCAGGAATGAAGTTCGGAAGGCTTACCAAAATGTAAAAAAAGCCTTCCCCAGTTGCAAGGCCTCAACTGAAGCCTGGAAGGATGATCAGGGGAAGAAAGAATTGCAGTCGGTGCTGAGGACATGGAGAAATCATTGTATAATAGCAATGACGAACCCAATTCCCCTACCATGCTGATTGTACCATTTAACCTGGACGACGCGACGTAGGTCAACCATTCCGTCAACCCGATCTCAATGAAGTAAAGAAACTATTCAAAGTAGCTAGAGTTGAATTGGTTAGAAGTTTGCACCAACTCATTCAAAAAATAGGGTTAGAAAAAAGCGTGCTCGATGAATGGAACCTTATTATTGTTTGTCCGATCCTCAAGAAAGGTGATTCTCTGAACTACACCGACTACAGAAACATAAGTTTTCGGAAAAGACCTCACTGATACCTTTGGCGTCAACAAAGGTTTTAGGCAAGGCAATGCGCTGTTATGTGACTTCTTCAACATCGTTCTTAAAATAATAAGAGCCCAAAATTCTTACTTCTTCTTCTTTATCTTTCAAAAGTACCCCTAATTAGCTACTTGTTAATTGTGACGGTATTGACATAGTTGGATGAAAAAAGTGTGATGCCAGTCGTGCTTTCGTGAGTATTGAGAAGGATCCAAGAAAATGGGTTTAACGGTAAATGAAGGTAAGACCACATATATGTTGTCAACAGAAATGGACACCCAACATCCACGTCTCGGTCCGAACGTCACCATGAACAGCTAATAGTTGCAAGGTGGTCAAAGACTTTGTGTACCTAGGCTCCGTTATCAGCTCAGTGAATAATACAAGTGCTGATGCTGAGATCAATAGAAGCATTATTTTTGCCAATTGCTGCTTCTTTGGGATAAGAGGGCAATTGATAAGCAAAGCTATTTCCCAAGCAATTAAAGTGTCCCTGTTTAAGACTCTTAGTCTTCCTGGTCCTGATATATGGTGCAGAGGTATGGACACTATTAACGCTGGATAAAAATGCCTTGGGATATTTTGAGAGGTAAATGCTCAGAGTTATTTTTGGTCCCATTTGCATAGATAGAAAATATAATAACGAAATGTACGGGCTGTACAGCGACACCAACTTAGCCTAAAAAAAGACTGAGAGGCCAGCGATTGAAATGCCTTGGTTGCTTAGAGCAAATGGACATCTTTGCTTCGGCCTGGAATGTCATTGAATCTAACCCCGTGGGACGGCGCAGTAGAGGAGGACAGCTTAATAGGTGGCACACGCTTTCAGAAGAGAATCTTAACCAACTAGGCGTAAGAAACTTGAGACAAGAAACCAAGTTGGCTGAAAGAAACTTGTTGGTTGAGGCCCTGGTCCAACTGGATTATGTGCCATATAAAATAAGTAAGTTATTAGTATAGTTCCAATAGTTTGAATATTACTTCTTAAAACCAAAAGTTGTCAAATGCTTTTTCATTGTAAAGCAATTTTGCATGTCTCTTTATTGAGTCGCTGTGAATCTCAGCAGTGGAAGAATAGTACTGGGGCTAATTCAAAACCAAAATCCTCTTTAGAATTCTTGTTTGAAATTACTTTCCTTAGAAAAAAAATTAAGATTCTTCAATAATAATGCCTCCAGTACCTTGCTCAAACAACATTTGCGTAGTTTGTCTTCTCTGGGACCGAAACAACTTTTGCCATTTTTTAGGCTGCAAGAAAAGCAGTTGCTGAGACAGTTCTTAAAAACTATGGTTAACATGAGAAAAGCAAGATTCTGTAGCCTTTTTTAAGGGATGATGATCTTGCCACTTCCTGCTGACTAGGAGTTTTCGGTGATGCATGGATGATGTCAGTTACTTCCTTAGGAGAAGTGAAAACATCAGTCAGTAATGGCTTAGTTGAGGGGTTGTTTGCATTAAAAGAGGTCAAGGTGTCTGTGGTAGCTAATATCACTTCAAAGCAGCGAGTTTCAAATTCTTCGGTGGAGTCAGAAAGGTGTATGGGAGAATGGTTTTTCCTTTCTTTGAAGTGATTGAAGAACGCTTCATTTTTGTCAGCAGAAATGGTTGAAACTTTTTGGCTGTAAAGAATGGTTGGTCTCTGGTATTGAGTTTCTCTTCTCTTCCAGTAATCAGGTTCTATGTTGGATGTCCTAGTTTCTTACTGAAATCCTTTTCCAGAAACCCTTATCGTGTGGCAAACGAGAAAAATTCATTTTAGAAAAAAAAATTAGTACAAACGTTGATAAATTCAAAATTTATAAAAAACTAAAATGCAAGAAAACTTCTCAGGCTATAAGAATGTACAGAACATAAATTTCACACTAATATTTCACTTGTCAAATTATCTATAAGGTGTTTGAAGAAAATCATTTTAAAATCAAAATTCGTTAAAACTGATTTCGTTTATTTATGAAAGTGAAGGGAAGTGTATTTGAAAATGCATTTGCTAAATATCTAAACATAAAAATAGATCTTATACTCGTAGATAAGTATTTATAAACAATATTATAAGCCACACGTGTTTACATTTAAACCAAATGAAAAATTTAATTTTTTTTGCATTTAATGCAATTATATACATAGCTACTCTGTAAATATTTTTAAACAAACAATATTCCTTGTGCACTTTTATGTAGGTATAGCAATGACAGAAAAGTGAGATATTGCCAATTATTATGATGACTGTCTCTGCGTTAAGAATGATGTGATGCCTCTAACTAGCTTATTTATTGAGAGTAAAAATTTAAATGTGAAATGTTTTAAGAATATAATTTTGCCTCGATTTTATGGATGAAATGAAGAATGATTTCAAATTTGTTGATGATTTGAGAAAAGTGATAAATTTTGTCAGAAATTATAGATATTATAATATTTTTATCTGAGGCGCCATCTCGATTTCGATAGTGAAAGATATCGTTAGCTGAAAAGGCACTCAATTTGGTCGCTGAGTTAACTAACTTTGGTGAGTAAACAGCACATCAATTGACTGAAAAACATGTTTCTAAGGTTAACTCTGGTTTAACCCCGACACTAGGATGATCTCGTACTGAAAAACTGGCCATTAGGCTGTTAAAGGCCTATGTTATGCTTATCAGGCTTTTTTAATATATTAATATGAGCAAATTTGAAAAGAAAGACCTTTTGTATGAGTGTCAAGTTAGAAAAGCAACTCTCACGGCTCGAAAAATGGAAAGGTGCCCAATTTGTCGTTAATTAGTCGTAAATTAGCTGTGATAATTTCGAATTTGTCATTCTATGTTTTCTATGTTTTTTTGTTTGAAAAGCTGTAAAACTTTCTTATTTAATAATTTGCCATTAATTAGTTGTTTAGTCGTGAAAAAATCAATTTATCATGCGATGTTTTCTATGTTGTTTTTGGATTATTTGTTTTCTATGAGTGTTAAATTAGCAAGACAACTTTGACAAATCGAAAAATGGGTAAGTGGATAGTTTGCCGTTAATTAGTTGTGACAATTTTAAATTTGTCGTTCAATGTTTTCTATGTTTTTTTTGGTGCTTGCGGTAAAAACTTATTATACTTAATGTCTTATGGCTAAATAATTTGCCGTTAGTTAGTTTTTAATTAGCTGTAAAAATTAAATCTAATCGCGCTATGTTTACTACGTTTTCTTGCGTCCTTTGCCAGCTCGATATCAAGTAAGCAAAGTATCGCGGGGTATCAAGGGGTAAAAACTGTTAACACTGAATGATTAACGGCTTTATAATTCATGATTATTTAGTCATTAATAAGTTTTTATGATTTCAGATTTTTCGTTCTATGTTTTATATGTTTTTTTTTCGAGAAGTGGTAAAATCTTCTAGAGAAAACTTTTTACTGCTTAATAATTTTCCTTTAATTATTTGTTAATTAGTTGTGACAGAATAAATTTTCTCGTACAATGTTTTCTTTGTTTTTGTTTTTTTTATTTAAATTCATATGAAATCAGCAAAGAGCTCCAGAAAAGTTCTTACAACCTATTCTATTGAATATTTTAATTTCGATTAATTTGTCTTTAATTGATCATTGATTATATGTGACAACTTAATCAATTTCGATCAACATAACATATAGAACATGTTTTTTGTTTTAGTTTCAATTCATATGAAGTAACATTGAAAAAGGCTATAAAATTGATTATATTGTACTGTTTATTACTTTATTACGCTTTCATTGGGTCAAATGAGAATTTGTTAAAAAGTACATAGAAAACATCGCACGAGAAAATTTATTTTGTCAAAATTAATTAACGATTTATTATAGAAAATTATTTAAAAAGTTTTTTCTAGAATATTTTACAACTTCTCGAAAAAACATAGAAAACACCGAGTGACGAATCTGAAATCGTAAAAACTTATTAATGACTAAATAATCATGAATTATTAAGCCGTTTATCATTCGGTTTAAACTGTTTTTACCACTTTTTGATGTAATGATATGCTAACTTGATGTGAATAGCTAGCAAAGAGTGCAAATAACATAGTCAAATTTTCACTAGAAATTCTAAACTGTCACAACTAATTCAAGACTTGTTAACGACAAATTATTAAGCAATAAACCATTCGGTATTAGCAGTTTTTACCCCTTTTTTAAGGTGACACTTTGCCTACTTGATATCAAGCTAGCAAAGTACGCGAAAAAAACAAAGAAAACAACTAATTAAAGACTTACTAATGGCAAATAATTTATCCATAAAACATTAAGTATAATAAGTTTTTACCGCTTTTCAAGATTTGTGTAGTTTGCAAGGCACCAAAAAACCTTGAAAACATTGAACGACAAATTCGAAATTGTCACAGTTAAATAACGACTAATTAATGGCAAATTATCCACCTACCCATTTTTCAATTTGTTAAATTTGCTTTGCTAACTTGACATTCATAGAAAACAAAAAAATCAAAAACACATAGAAAACATCGCATGATAAATTGATTTTTCACGACTAAATAACGACTGATTAATGGCAAATTATTAAGTACAAAAATATTAAATTTTAGAAAATTTATCTGCTTTAAAAAAAAAAAACATAGAACGACAAATTCGAAATTATCACAACTAATTAATGACAAATTATGCACTTATCCATTTTTCGATCCGTGGGAGTTGCCTTGCTAACTAGATATCAAGTTAGCAAAGCACCCTAAAAAACCTAGAAAACATTGAACGACAAGTTCGAAATTATCACAACTAATTAACGACAAATTATGCACCTATCCGTTTTTCGATCCGTGAGAGTTGTTTTGCTAACTTGACACTCATACCTTTTGTTTAGGTGTTTGTTATGTCTAAGGGCCAGCTTTTGAGTGCGGGATCATCCTAGTTTCGGGGTTAACCCTAAGCTTACTCCAGAAACGTGTTTTTCAGTTTAAGTTAACTCCGAGTTAGCTCAGCCACTTTGATGAGTTAACTCGTGGACCAAATTGAGTGCCTTTTCAGCTGTGGCGATATCTCAATTTCGATAGTTTTTGTCCGTGCAATTCCATTTTGGGCACCATCTCTATTCTCATAAATGAATGGCGCAGAAGGGTGATATTCATAGTGTTGCACATCAATTGCCCTAGATTTTTGACAACTGAAAGATAAAGATGTTCCTCTACTGAAAAAATGTTTCTGAACTTACTTGGAGCTTACTTATTTTCAGGATTAGCTCACTCTGATAAAACTCAGAGTTAACCCAGAAGTAAAAAAAAAATAGCTCTTCTCTACTTTACTTGCAGCTTAACTTGCTGATCAAATTTTTTGGAATTTACACTAGAAGAACTTCAAAATCTGTTTTTTGACTAAAATAAGTAATGAAGAATTAACAAGGCCTGATATTTAAAATTACTACTTTTTATTTTTGAAATCCGGGAACAAAATGTCCCGGCGGGAAAATGGACTTACTTGGCAGCACTTGTCTTGCAAATCTGTCGTTTCCATTACAGCCTAAGAGGCTTTTTGGCTTCATTGAGAATGGCATGACTGATTTCAATATTTTTTTGTTATGCAGAAGCTTTTCTTTAAGTTGACTCCAGAAACGTTTTTTTTCAGACAATTTAAATTTGATGAGCTAACTCAGGGGCTCAACTGAGCGTTATTTCTGTAGTGGTCTCGATTTTAACTGTGAATGGGTAAAGTATGGGCTTAGAGTCACGTGTTAAATGAACTCGGAAAAAATTTTGTTTGGCCAAATATTTTTTTTAGGACATAAACACTTTTGATTAAGGGGGTGTCTGCTATAAAAAAACGATTTTGGGATATAAGGGACACGTGAAAGTATATTTATGAGCAGTGACGTATTTAAAGATTTTTCGCCCCGGGCAAAAAAGTTTCGGCAACTCATTATTTGTGGTTTATTTCTAGCACCCGAATTTGATGCTTCATTCCTTTTTTTTGAAAATTTAAGTTTCCGGTCAACAAGACTGAAGTTAGCAAACAAAAAACTAAAATTCTGATTCTTTTAGTGCACAAAATTCTCACTTTTTTATACTAATTGTTTATGGACTGTGCCCAAAAAATTTGAAACATTTGTTTTTCATTATTGGTCTCAAAATCTCTCTATAAAAAAGTATCCTTCTTAAAATTGAAACATTTGCTGCAAAAAATACAAAAAACCGTTTAAAAATCCAGAAAACAAAATATTTTCAAGAACTCAAGAAGAGAATAGTGAATCACATTGAGTAAGGCAAAAATTTTTAATTTTTTATTAAAAAATATTGGAGTTATATGGTTTTTCACCGCTAAGTGGAGGCTTTGTTTTCTTCATCATATACCTACAATCTATTGCACCAACTGTTGTGTTTCAATTTTATATTTTGTAAGCTGGAGCACACTCAAATCTCCAAAGTTTCGGTACCTCTTAGAATATTTTTATTTTTTATATTTTCCAATTTTTTACGTGCGATGTAAAAGGAAGACAGCTCCAGTACAATACTGTTTTTTTTTTAGTTTAGAGTAAAAAACTGAGTTTTAAATACACAAAATGGTGCGGGATTTTTATTTCTGCATAAACCATAATATTTCGGTATTTATATACTTTGATATCTCTAAAACAACGTTCTAGAAAAAAGTACTTAAACAAAATTTATTTAATTAGTACTTATGTATATATATCACCAACACTGAATGCCGCCCCTCGAGAAGTGCCGCCCCAGGCCATGACCCTTATGGCTCTAGGGTAAATACACCACTGTATATGAGGTCCTGATTGCAAAAGTGTTGTAATCCATTTTTTGGCAATTTTGACAGTTTTGTCTCGTATTTTTTCATTAATATACATTAAAAGTCAACAAAACAAACCAAAAATTTTTAAATATATTAGCTTTCCAAATACGTGACTTATTTCCCTTAAATCTCAAATAAAGTCGTATTTAAATTCTAGTTTACAGTTCCAATACAAACAAAAATCAAGATTGTCTAAACAATTTTCCACCTATTCTTTACACCAAATTGTGCAAAATTCAAGACAAAAAAATTGTTTGCTTTGGCCTAAACCACTAATTGAGTAATTAATTTTTCCTAAATTAATAAACTGCAGGCTTTAAAATGTACAATAATTATTTTTTGATGCAAAAACCATTTGCATGCAAATGATGCCTTCAGGTGAATATGAATTTTTTTTTTTTGGAAGTGTAAGTCGATCATCCAAAATTAAATTTTGTATTCATCACACTTTATTTGCATGCAAAACAATTCCCGGTCCATTTTTTTGCATGACATTTCGTTACATAAATGGTTTTGGCTTGTGGTATGACATAAGTACTATAAGGCAGATTTTGGGTTCATGCAAAAAAAAAAGGTTGAGATAACAATCAAACATGAGATATCGATGATGGAGAACACCAAAAAAGTGGGTAGAACAATTCTGTCTGTCTGTTCGTCTACAGCCTAAACGGCCCGATCGATTTTCTTCAAGTTTGGTACATACAACGGTACCTGCCATATTTTTTTTAACAATTTTACTTTATCGTATTTTTCTCAAAAACGGCTCTAAAACTTTTCTTAAAAATTCAATAAATTATTTTATGAATGGCTTCTTTTGGGTGGAAACCCATTTTTCAAAAAATGGTTATTAATGGTACCTCCCCAAAGAACCATTTTTTAATTTTCGATTTTCTTCAAAATGGTATGACTGATTTCATTCTTTTACAAAGGGTTCCAATAACTATAAATATTTGTGTGTAAATAAATAAATAAATTTTGTGGCGCAACAGCTCATGCAGAACCAGGGCCTAGTGACTAACAACTCTCAACCATTCCTGTGTGCGTGTTGTTGGCAGGAATGGAGGGGACCTACAATTTTTTGCCGAGTCCGAACGGCTAGGTGAGAAGCACTTATTCATGACAAGTAATACTCTTGGAGGATTTCTCACCTCCTCGCAAGAGGCAGTACCTCGGAAAAAAACATTTCCGAGGTACTGCTAAATATTAATAAATATTTGTGTGTACTTAAATTTAAAAAAAAAATATTTTTTGGATTTTTAAAAAATGTTTCAAACTTTGTTTTAAATCAAATATTTCGAAAATGGTATGATTGATTTTTTGGAAACTTGATACTTAAGAGTTTTTTAGATCTTTCTAAATTATTTTTAGAAAAAAAATTACATAACCTATATGAAAAAATATTGGTACCTTCTATACAAAAGTTGAAAAACCGAAAAGGAAAATACTTTTTTTCTGAAAAACGGCTCCTACGATTTTGATTAAACTTTATCCATATAATAAAATCTATACGAGCTACTAGAAAAAATTATTAAATTTTGCACTTAGCAACTATTAGTAGTAAGAACCTGTCATATAACGTGTTCTTATTTTGAATGTTCAAAATTTCAGAGAAGACTTAGTAACAGTACACATTAAAACTAAATTTTTTTTTTTAATTTATAAAAAAAGTTCCAAATTACTTTTTTTGAAAAGTCGATATTTCGAAAATGGGTTGGCAATTTTTTTTAAATTTTATTTTCATTTGCACATAAAAAGATTTGCATACCGAAAGTTTTCCTTAAAAATGAATAAAAATTATTTTTTAAAACTAAAATGGCGTTCTTTTTTCATCTAAATTCTCAACGAAGTTTTTTTTAGCTTATTTAAATATCGTATTTCATGCTTTAAAACATTTGTCTGTCATAATTTCCATATCTTTACTTATAATTCTCTTAAGCCCTCAGAGCCTTGAACATAAGAGCAAGTACGTGCATGAAACTCTAAATGCAAACAATTAATTTTGCATTTCACCTCTATTATATTTGACATACGAAAATATTTGCATTGGTTTTTTTTTGCGTACGGAAACTGTAAACCAGACTTGAGATTAAAACTTTTACGCTCACAGCCACATATAAGGTTGAGTATTCATATGAATGACAAAACATCAAACATTTTCATCATATGGAAACCCTTTTCCAAACTTAATTCAAGATGGCCGCCAAATATAGGGCCTTTTAACCCCGAAAATCAGATTTTATAATCACATTGAACCACCCAACACATCAAAAGAAAACAATTTACCTTACCCAAAATTCAAGTTTGGGCCAAAATTTTGTTACATCTCAATGGAATATATTCTAATTAAAGCATTCTTAAATATACATTTCTTCAATATTGGGTATCTCGCAAATCAGTGGGTTTTTTAAAACTTTTTTAATATTTTAAATAAATGTTTTTTTTTTATGCAGTAACTCAATATTTGTGTGATATTTTTATACTTCTTTAAGCCTTCTAAAAGTATTGTGTTAAATTGAGTCATTTAATTCGGATTTCTGTACAATTGACAACCAGATACCTACGTTCTTTAAATTAGCTCCTTATAGCAAGATTTGACATTTATGAAATGCAAAATAACTTTACTTTATCATGTATCCGCCCTATTAAGGTTATTTAATTTTTCATTAGCAGTGTTTTTTAGAGCATTTTTATTTAAACTTACAAAAAGTAGCATGTTAAATACAAAAACAATTTGGTGTAATTCTGCAGTGCTGTTGTATCTATAGTTTGATTCTAACAAGCTACTTTTCCTTAAACGAAGATAAAAATGCATCAAAAATCAAGGACATTATTATTTTGAGTTCTTTGAATTAGAATTTTATTTTCTTATGAATTCCTACCCAACCGAGCCTTTTTCTCTGAATAGCTCATGAAAAAGTAGCTTCAATTTAGCTTAAATAATATCTTCAGGAAAACAAATAATTATTATATCAGCCCATTGATCACATTGACACTCAACCATCAATTTTTTTTCGCATCTAGAAAGTGAAGTTTGGCAGTGTGCCATAAAACACTTTCAAGAGTGATGATTATTATGCTGATTTAAAGTTCAATATAATCCGATTAAAAAAAAAAAAAACATAAAAACGTTTAAAAGGATATTCTCTTTAAAGTTTTTAAGCCAAGTGAAATCGAAAAAGTATTTGGTTTTTCTTCTTGACTATTTTTTTTTCTGGAATAATGTCAGTACTTTTTGGGTTTCTATATTTTAAATTTTATACAGAACAATTTATCATTTAAATTTTTTTTGATGATGATTAAAGCTTCGTGATTTCCTTTAAAGGATTGTAGTAAGGACCTGGGTGTATAATGACGGATTTCAGTGGATTGTGTGACAAAGAAGGTCTGCCTATGCGACCGAAAGATATTTTGCCTCTTGCAAGGAAGTGATAAGTCTCTCAGAAGTAGGTATCTCTCTTGCCATGAGAAAATGCTTCCCATTTTAACAGTTAAGACTCGGAAGAAAATTAAAGGTTCCCGCCATTCTCTTTGAGCAGCAACAAGAATACAGGATTCATTGTGACTTTTTAGTTAGTAAGCCAGATCTGATGGTTTACAAGCAGAGCTTGCTTAAAACACAGAGGTGATGTGTTGAAAAGTTGCATGCAACATCATATCAAAAACCCAATTTGCGCAAATTCTTCACTTTATAGAATTGATTTCGGGATTTTAGCCTTTCTGGATTTTGGGGTTTCAGAATTTTGGGTTTTCAGGATTCTGGATTTTATGTTTTTGGGATTTTGGGTTTTCAGGATTCAGGGTTTTCGACATTCTGGATTTTCGGGATTTTGGGTTTTCTGGATTCAAAATTTCGGGATTCTGTCCGTCTCCCTTAAAAATGACATGTTCAGAAAAAGTTTTGTATAAAATTCGACCGAAAAAACGGACCATCAAACTTAGCAGATTTTAGGATTTAAAAGTAAAATATATGGCATTTATGGCTATTCTAACAAATTTGTAAGATGATACTCTTAAACTGGGTGTGTGATTCATTCTTGACCATTGAAGTAAAAAATAATAGAGAAATTTCAATTTTTTCCCAGTTTATGGGTTGCAATTTTTTTTTTTTTTTTTAATTTAAAATAATTGCCCAAAAAATACTCACTCCCAAAAACCCAATTTTTGAACATAAGCTAATTATACCTTCCTGAACATAAAAAAAATAGTGCCAGACGAGTTTTTCGGCCGAAAGTGCTTGCTATTCAAGCTCAAAATTCTAAAAGCAAGTATTATAAGAAATTTCAGTTTCGACAACCAAACGCATCTGGCACTATTTTTTGCAGGTCTAAGAAGGTATAGTAAGCTAACATATATGTATGTTCAATGGGTTTGTTTGTTGATTTTGGCACTTATTTTTAATTTGGAAAAAATAAGATGGCAGCCCTTAAATTGCAAAAAAAATTAAATTTCTCTATTATGTCTTACATTAATGGTCAAGAATGAATCATACACTCAGTTTGAGCATATTATCTTACAAATTTCTAATAGCCATAAATGCCATAAATTGTACTTTTAAATCCTAAAATTAGCTTAGTTTGATGGCCGTTTCTGGGTCGATTTTTATCCAAAACCTTATCTGAACATGTCATTTCAATGAAAATTAAATCATCTTTCTTTTTATGGAGCAATGCCTATAAGTATTCTTACAGGTAAAAAAGTTGAAGGCAAATAAGTAAAAAAAGAACAAAAAATGTGATTTTTCACCTTTTTTCAATGATTTTTTTTTTTTAATTTAGGTAACTAAAAAATAAAAAAAAAATTAATGATTCATTTCGATGGAAAAATTTATTGTCTACAAAAAGAGTTGTGAACATTATTTCGAAATTTTGCTTCGTTTTCAAGTTATATGCAAAAAACTGAAAAGAGTGCTTTTAATAGCTCTCCGCGGTTATCTCATCTTCAATAACCCAATTATTGATTTTTACAATAAAAAGCCATGAATGTCTTCATTCTTTATTGGCTTATTTTTTAGGACATTATCAATAGCGTAGATATGTGCAAAAAAATATTACGGTTACTGCGGCAAATTTCAACATAAAAATAATGTTGGAGTCTCGGACATAGCCCTTCTTAATTATATTAAAAATAATAAAAAAAATTTAAAAAAGGGATATTTTCAGTAGCTTCCCGATTTTGAGGGGCGACTCAAAACTAATGATGAAGAAATGTTCCGAAAACCATTAAGCATGAACTGTGAGTTGCATGCAGTGATTTGAAAAAAATTCGCTAAACACGCTCCAGGCCCGGCAGATCATATTCAGCCCGAGTGGGTAGTAAAATTTAAAATTTTTGGGCTTACATACATATGTATACCAGGGTATATCTACGAGTATACTTACAGTACTTTAAGTAGATATACTCTGGTACATACTTCTATGGAGCCATTTTGTAATTCTACTCTGACGCATAATCTAAGGTTCAGCTACAGCTTTTTCGTCAAATTTCTTCAAATTTTTGTCAAATAGTTATAATTTTTTTTTCTTAAAATCCGGCTTCTCGACTCTTGTAGTTCTTTGTTCAATATCTTTATTCGGTCAAACATTTTTATTTTAATAATTTTAACAAAACATATAATTTTGGTGTGTCATTTTTGTATAGGATTTTCGACGAAAATCTCTAGATAGATAGATAAATAAATAGATAAAATAATTTTATTTTCAATTAAATTTTTACAAAATCATGATTTTGCTGGTATTCAAAATTAAATTTGACAATAACTTGTTTTAAGTCGTCTGTCAGGTTCAAAAATGTTTATACTTTATATTTATAAGCAAAGATTAGCGAATTTTAACTATTCATATTCGTTTATTATAAGACTACGATATTTGATTGAGTTTTTTAAAAATTTGTAAAGGTTTTGGTAGTTTAGGCCATTCAAGATACTGAGGAATGTTGGTCTGTCCAGCAAATCACTTCCTAGATATTGTTTGCGGTATCCTCTTAAAATAGGGCACACACCAATAAAGTGATAAATGTTTTCTGCAGCATCTAGATTACATAATAATGGAGATGATCTCTAAATTAAGCTCATGTAAAACAAAACAAGATCAATTTCAAGCTATCGCACAGTTAGCTACTAAGTTTCTTTATTTCAATGTTAAGTAATATGTTAACTAATAATAATATGCTTATTTATCATTATATTATTATAACATGGAATGCCAAGGGCATTCGCATTAAAATTATCGAATTTCTAAACTTTTTAAACCAAAATGTAATTGATATAGCTTTTGTAACGGAGACATGGTTAAGTTCAGATGTAATTATTTCCACTCCAAATTATAAATGCCATCGCGTATATCGAATTAATCAAAGAGGCGGAGGTGTTGCGATCTTTATAAAAGGTTCAATTCAACATTTTCTTCTGCCCCTTGTTAAAACTCGTCTGATAGAAAATGTTGGTATAGAGGTGAGTTTAAGGAATCATACTACAGTAAAAATGTTTTGTGTATATTTTCCGGGTAAGAATTCTAATGATGAACAACGAATGCATTTTAAGAGTGATTTAAGAAAATTAATAATAAGAAATGAAAACTACATAATCGGAGGTGACCTAAATTGTAGGCATAGGGATTGGGGATGTAATCGTGCTAATTCGTGGGGTAATGTTCTTGTGAGTATGTCTTGCTTGTTTCCGTATTCCATGTTGTTTCCGTTTAATCCAACTTATTTTCCGTCTGGGTCAGGAGGTAGTCCGTCTATACTTGATTTTTTCATTACGAATACTCCTTCGTTGTTCACACAGCCTGAGACAATTAACGATTTAAATTCTGATCATATTCCAGTTCTTTGTAAAATGAATGAATTGGCTGAACATAGAGAACAGTACTTTTTAGACTTTAAAAATGCGAATTGGAATCGTTTCAAGTCAGAAATTAAATCCAAACTTAAAATAATTCCTACAAATTTAGATTTGGTGCACTCAAAAGAAGATGTTGATATACATGTCAATACTTTCTCTGCTCAAATAATTGACTCTGTACAGTCATGTGTACCGAAACGAATAAAAAAGCCATTTGTAAATAGAATGCCGGAACACATTCTGGAACTAATACGTATACGAAATTCTTGCAACAGGCAGTGGCAACGTTATCGCTTACCAGAATATCGTGTTCAAGTTAGACTCTATAAAAAAAAGATTGATGAAGAAATAAGTAAAAATAGTAACTGGAGCTGGAACGATAAACTAAGCAAATTAGAAAAAAATGCAAAACCATTTTGGAATATAGCTAAAGTTATTAAAAACAAAAATAAACAAATTTCTAATCTTGAAAATGGGGGTGATTTGGTCTACCAAGACTCAAGCAAGGGGAACTCATTTGCAACAACATTTTTAAATAACCACATTGTGTCACAGCATCTTAGTGATGTCACTACTCAAAATCTGGTCAGTCACACGTTGAACACAATAAATTCACAAAACGTTGATACACCAAGGGATCAGTTTGTTTCGAGACAGGATGTGAGAAATATTGTTTTCCACTTTGAAATTACGGAAGTCAGATGGACTGGACAACATCAAAAATATATATATCAAAAAATTACCTAAAGCAGGCCTTGATTTTCTTGCGTTCTTGATAAATGCATGCCTTAAACTACAAAATTTCCCAATAAATTGGAGAAAAGCAAAGGTAATACCAATCCCAAAACCTGGGAAACCTGCAAGGCTCCCTACTAGCTATCGCCCAATAAGCTTGCTAAGTAGTCTCAGTAAAGTGCTCGAAAAAGTTCTCAAATATAAAGTATTAAAAATTGTTGATGATTTAAATATTTTTCCAAATGAACAATTTGGATTTAGAAATCAACTGATCTTATTCTACTTGATATAGAAAAGGCATTTGACTCAGTATGGCTGATGATACAGGCATCTTTTCATCGCATGAATTAAGTCTCAATATTGAGACTAATTTACGTCATGCACTGGAACTGATGATCCAATACTATCAAAAATGGAAAATCAAGCTAAATACTGATAAATTACAAGCTATCTTTTTCAGTAGAAAAAGAAATTCTTGCTATCTTCCCAGTAATCAGCTCAATATTAATGGCGTAAGCATTAAATGGCACCTAAGTGTAAAGTATCTTGGGGTTTACTTAGACCAAAAACTTACTTTTAAGGAACATATTGTTAAAACTTTACAAAAATTAAGCATAGCAATCAATATGCTCTATCCATTTATCAATAGAAAGTCATGTCTGAGCAACTCTAATAAAATGATTATCCATAAAGTAATATTTCAGGCGATCCTCTTGTACGGATGCCAAGTGTGGGGAAATTGTGCAAAATGTCACCGCAACAAACTACAAGTATCACTGAACAAGTTACTTAAAATGATGCTTAACCTCCCTCGATACCATTCCACTTCGGACTTACATGCAAGAGCAAATGTTGAAATGATTTCTGTAAGAATCAATAAACTCAACAACAACTTTCTACTGAATTTTGAAACCTCTGACAATCCGTTAATTAACCAACTCATTCCTTAACCATAACTCTGATGTAATTTCTGTTATTTAATGTAAATTAATTTATTCAATCATTTATGTATCTATGTTAACCTATTTATCTGTTTAATTTTTATGTATTTATTTGTTATTAATTTACTGAATTATTATTTATTTGTTTATTCTGCTTTAAAGTCATTTATTTATTTATTTATTTTTTTAATTATTCAATTATTTATTTATTTATTTTTTATTTAATTATGTTATTAATTAATTAATTTATTTATTTATTTAATTGTTAATTAATTTATTTATTTGTTACTAAGCTAACTATTAATTTATATTTACTAACGATATACTAACTTTAAAAATTAAAAATATTTATTTACTATAATTCACTAATTCTAATTTTACTAACCTACTTCATAACTCAAGTTTTGAAGTTTTATTTTTAACTCTAGTAAAAATGTACCTGTCCCTACAATTTTCAAATTTAAGGTTTTTGTTTGTATTTTCCTTCAAAAATATCTATATCCAAACCCATTCTAAACTTAATATAAATTAAAACACTTATTCAGCTGAAAGATATTATATGTTCAATATATCAAATCTCTGTATGTAAACTGTGCGTTAGCTAACCAAATGTACATCTAAATACCGAAAATAAAAATCTATCTATCTAGATTACATAAAGTGCATATGCCTATAGTATCATTACGGAAAGCTTTAGCATTTAAGTTAAGTAAACCGCTTCTTGCCTTAAAGATTAGATTGATCATATCTCGTGGATTCCTATCATGGAAGTAGTTCGGGACTTCAGTGTACAGAAGATTGCAATATTCATCATGAAACTGTGACTGGGGCGCCTTGCTAGTGAAGTTGAACCAATCCTTTTCCTATAGTTTGGTTAAGAGTATATTATGAACACGATTCCATTCCGTGCATGGAGCTTCGAAACTGAAATCGATTTGAGTTTTTAGGAAAAGGCCTGGCCATTCCTGGGCCCAATAAATATTTTTGTGGATAACAGCTTCTGAGAGAATACGTGGAAGACGGTTACGTGACGGAAATCTCTATAAATATTAATAAATATTATGTACCACTGTGCATTTAGCGTTGCCAATTTTACGCATAGCTATAAATAACAAATATAATTTATATTACTTAGTCCAAAAAAATTCCGACAAAGCTGAGTTTCTGTGGAGAGCTTTATTTTGACATCTTAGGCCAGCGATGGCGAACCAATGGTAAGCGTGCCAATGGTAGCACGTGACGAAAAATTATGGGCACTTTAATAAATTGAGAAATCCGCTTGTACCTATGAGTGGTAACAGCAGCTGTCTACATCATGATCAGTTTTCTTCTTAAGATAGTCGTTTAAAAAAGTCGACAGCTTACCCACTGTGAAATTATTTTTTTGCTTAATTGTCACTTAATAATTAGATCAAAACTTTTGACGTTTTCGAAAACGTCATCTGCATCAAAAAGGTATTTGCCAAAGTAATATGTTCGAAAACATCCTCACGGTGCAGCTGTGCAGAAAAAATGTAAATGATGAACAAAATATTAAAAAGTCAGAGACCGTATTCGTTAAAATCAAATGCGTCTGCAAGTAAGTTGACTTAAGTTAATCAAACCAATTTTGGCAGGCAGGGTGATTGCATATTTGACGATCGCAGTAACTGGGTCAAAAAATGATGATCATTGCACTACAAAATTGGCTTTGGCTTGATGTTTTCACTTCGAAGGCATTTCAAATTAAGTATTTCTCAAAAATGGCATGGGGCTCGAAAAACGTTCCCCAACCCTGTCTTAGGCATTTCCTAAAAAAAATCGTTAGTTTGAGTCGGGGCAAAATTGTTTAGGGAGTGTTAAAGGGGATAAAATTTAGTTTTTCGAAAACTCAGTATTTTTTAAAAAAATGTGAAGGTTCAGAAAAAAGACCAAATTCTTATTTTCATACAATCAATAGATTGACTGAAAACCATGCAAGAACTTCATGGTGGAGCAAATTTTGTCGAAAAATGTTTACAAAATTTTATTAATTGATGGGCATAATTTTTTGTGTGAATTGTATTTGGCTAAATCTCCCCATTATAAAATCAGCTTTTTTGGGTGTCCGGGGTAAGGGGAGGGCCATCTTTTTGAAAAAGAAAGTGATTTGGTTTTTATTCAACAACTTGATTGGATTTTTTTCACAACAAAATTATAAAATAACAATATTTAGACAGTAAAATTATCTGAAAAAATAAGCTGTGAACGAACTCAGTTAGTTTATTAAAGTTAAAGTAACACTTTAGATTTAAACACACAAAGGGAAAAAAAGACATTTTTTTTGTAAATATCTCAGCAAACATAATTTGTTTTCAAAAGACGTCAAAACAAAACTCTCCACCGAAATTCAGCTTTGTCGGAAATTTTTCGAAGTGAAAGTCTAATTTTCTTGAGCTAATGCTTATGATTTCTGACAAAATTGATGATTTGATGTTAAAAATTCTGAAATATTATTTATTTTTAAATCTTGGCATGGTAAACTTTTATTATATGCTCCACCCTACTGTCTAAACTACATCCAGTCTCCTGTAGCTGATAAAATTCTCCACTGGTTCTGCCAATAGAATATCAATGCATCAAGAATTCCCGAGAACTTTAAAGTTAAACTTTCGTCTCGATACTAATCTTTAAGAACTTTGAATACATTTTTCTTTTCTATCCCTAAAATCTAATATTTCTGTATTGAAGTATAACTGAAGAAAAAAAACAATTAAAATAGTTCACATCACAAAATAAATAAAATAAAATATGTAACATTTTCTAAGTTTTGTTTTCAAACCACTTCGAAGCAGGAATATACCAATACCTGTACCACCTCTTCCTATTCTAGGTTTTTCTTATACTCCACAAGGATTCCATGATTTTATTCAAATTCCATCTACAAAAGTCGTTACGTTGATTGGATTTCTGATTTCTAACAGAAAAATAAAGTCAAGTGTTTGCAAGTCCTTCACAGTGGAGTGCAATATATACCTCCTAGAAATATATCATATACTATCTAACTAGGAAGGGATGCATACATACATGCATGCATATGTACACATATTATATACACACTCAAAGAAATAGGAACTTCGAGTGAGATTGCATTTAAGTTATAATATTTGCATGCCAATCTGACTATATCCTCTTTCCAGGACTAGTGCTTTTGCACACAAAAAACATTCAGAAGAGAATCAACTTGAATATGTTATGTTGGTATAGCTAAGCTATATAAAGCTCTATACAATAGAGGACGATATCATCTCTTCTCCTCTCATGGTTTTTCTTTTTTCTTCCTTATCAAATTATCCAATTAGAATATTTACCCAAAATCCTGCCAGAGGAAATGTTACGTAAAAATTAACACATTTATTTTAAAAGAAAAGAAAAAAAAAAACGAAGAAGAATCGCGATAGTATATGCTAATCATTAATCCCAAACACAAATATCCGTCTTGGGAAACATCAGTTTTATGTTACATCCTTTAACTTATTATCATCGTTATTATACTTCTAAAAAGATAATTATATGCCACAAATGTATCTTTCAGATGTCGCATCCTTCCTTAATACTTTAACTTAAGTTCATACAATGTTGTGTCGTTATAACGCTATCAACCTAATTCCCATAATGCTAATATTGTTGTTGTGTGTTGACTTTTAAGGACATACGAATCACAAGCTTATCCTTCTTGTCACACTCGACAGGCGATGAGGATGTCGACATACTAACGAAGGCGTTCATTCAACCGGAAACACAGCTAACAAAAAAACGAAAAAAAAACACGGCACTCCAAATGTATTGAAAAGGGCGTTGAAGTGAATGTCATCACAAATGTCAAAAATTGTAATGAAAATGTCAAATAGTCAGATTGATTGCACCCAGGTGGCAATATGTGACGACGACGATATAGAAATAATGAAAAGTGCAGCAAAGAAAGAGTGAAAAATAAAACCAATTTAAAAGTTTTCTACTTCAAAACTGATTCGTTCGGTGGAAGTAGTGTTTAGGAAATCAGCATTTTGGTAAGTTAGTGTGCGATGGATGAAACAGTGTTGGATTTATAGTATATGAGACACACAAGGCACTGGCTAAAGCTACCACAAAAAAAGGGGGCTTTCCCAAAAAGAAAATTTATTATAATTTAAGGCAAATTGCACGATTGAAAAAGTAGATAACAGAGTTTCAAAAAACGAAGTTTCGAAAGGTAAAGTATCAAAGGATTAATTTTCAAAAAACCAAAGTTTCGAAAAGAAAAAAATTCGACAGACATTGTTTTAAAAACGAAGTTTCTAAAAGAGAAAGTTTCGAAAAGTCAAAGTTTCGTAAGAGAAAGTATCGAGGGACAAAGTTTCAAAAAAACAAAAGTTTCGAAAAGATAAAGTTTCGAAAGACAGTGTTTCAAAAAACAAGGTTTCGAAAGAAGAAATTTTCGAAAAGTCAATGTCTCGCAAGAGAAAGTATCGAAGGACAAAGTTTCGAAAAACCATTTCAATGAAATTGACACAGATGATAGCTGATAACTCATTTATGACAGTTTTTGTGACTAAACAAACAAATAACATAAACAATTTAATATTTTTTTTTCAATTCGTTGAAAGATGAGGATATTAGGAGTCACATTCCAAGTTTTCGACCGCCTAGATGTTTAACTATGGCCACCATTTTGAATTTAAGGAAATTGGGATTTGTAAAATATACAAGGTGTTATGCAAAAACACAAGGCGTATAACAAAAGATTTGATGTATGAAGGTTATACAAAAATTGGGGCGTATTTTCCCCCGTTTAGGTGGAGGGGCAATTTACAAAAACCTTGACTGCAAATGAAAAAAATTATCGAAAATCAACGGCAATACTTGTAATGTCTAGCATTTTTGAAAGCCACAAGTTCAATCTAAAATCTTTTTTCAATTTAATTTCTCCCAAAATTTTACGCTTTCATTTCTATATTTAAGTTAGAATTGATAAGAGCATTGAATACTTAAAACAAAAATTGTACTCAATAACGGAAAATAAAATAAAAAAAAAGTTGAAGGCAAAACTAAATTTTTTAATTTTAAATTTGAAAAATATTTTTTTTAAACTTATTTACAAAACCCATTTATTAAAAAATATCTTAAAAAACCATTTTCCTTAAATTCAAGATGGTGGCCAAAATTAAAAATTTTAACGATCGAGAACTTGGTTGTATGCTCTTTTTTCTCTCATTTCTCAACGAATTGAAAAAAAATATATTAAATTGTTTGTTTTTTTAGCTCAAAAACGGTCATTAATGAGTTGTCAGCTATCATCTGAGTCTAATTAGTTGAAATCATTCATGGAACAACGAAGTTTCAATATGATGACATATTTTTTGAACACCCGTTTTTGAAAATATTTTTTTCACTTTTTACTCTGTATTAGGTCTCACCTGTGTCAATTTTATTGAAACCGCTCAAAAAACAACGAAGTTCCGAGGATTGCGGAACTTTTTTTTCGAAACTTTGTCCTTCGGTACTTTCTCTTTCAAATCTTTGGCTTTTGGAAACTTTTTTTTTCGAAACATTTTCTTTCGAAACTTTATCTTTTCGTAACTTTGTCATTTCGAAACCTTGGTTTTTCGAAACTTTATTCTTCGAAGCTTTGCTTTTCAAAACTCTTGTGGATTCTCCGGACCATTTGCCATTGGCCATAATCTGCTAATTACTTGTGCCTTTGAGAACCGTTTGGCAATATGAGAAAGCCAACAGGGATGGTCTCAATAATTTCTTTAAAAGCTTTAACTTATCACTATGCTTCCTTGGTACCGACTACAGTGGGGATATAATTACAAATTTGATTTCTTACGGTTTGAGAAATTCAATTCCGAGCAGAAAAAATCTATCAAATTGAAAGAGATTTCATGGTTTGATTCGAGCTGTAAGGAGGTTATTAGGACCAGAGAAGTAAGTTTCCGAAGATACAAGGTCAACCCTACTAAAGAAATCCCGAATAAGTTTAAACAAGCTCAAAAGACCTGTAACGTTCATATTCGACGAACATAATTTGCACATGATCAGAAATTAGGACAAGAAATACTAAAATGATCCAAAGGTAATAAAATTGTTTGGTCATTTGTAAAAAACATACGAAATTTTACCTCGTCTTCAGTTCCAACTTTTGTCTTCAATGATACCCCCAAGTCAGCTGGCTAGAAAACATCCAATTTTTTTAACTCCGCCTGTACTTGAGACCGCTAATAATTTTTTAGGAAAAAATCTTCTTTTGCACTTGTGCATTAGCTAAAATTTTAAAAGATCTTAAAATACACAAATCCACTAACCCAGATTGTATCCCTCCCATTGTTCTGAAAAGGAGTTCTTCAACGCTGGCAAAACCGCTTTTTCCCATCTGTCCTACTCTACTGATCTCTTTCCAAACCGATATGGACAGCAGCATTTTTACTGTCCATAAAAAGGTAAATTTACTCCTTCCAACTCTTTACCAATTGCACTTACTTTTTTCTTTCCAAGGTCATGAAAACGCTGATTTATTATAAGCTCAGGAAATATGTTGAAGAACGGAAGCTTCTTAATGATAAGCAGTTCAGCTTCCGCAGAGCAATACGTCTACTGGTCATCATAAACACCAAACATTGGAGCCTATCTTCCCATTACTTTGGGTAGAAGCTATAAGATTATTACACTTGATAATTTCAAAAGCATTTGATAGAGTTTGGCATCAAGCTCCTTTATGAAAAATGCGTGCATATGGTATCGATGAATCTCTTCTTCGTTGAATTTCAGACTGATCAATACAAGTTGTATTGAACGGTTTTCCGTCCGATATTCATAAGAAAAATGTTGGTGTGCCCCAAGGCTCCGTTTTGTCTGCTGTACTCTTTCAATGGTCGTTTATCGAAACTTCTAATCCATTAAATTTAATACTTCAAAAACCTAATGCTGTCTGCTGTCCTTGAAGCAAAACCCACCCTCAATGCCACTATCCAATCCGTGAGTGGTATACTAGTATTGAGGAAACTGAAGTCTTGGTAAGTACATTATACATCACAGATCACATTCTGTGGAATCATTGCAACGTCTCCAAAAAATGAGGCAAAATGTTTAGTTTTTTTTTTTTTTTTGAAGATGCAAGAAATTTTGTTTCCCTTCTGATCTGGCTGTAATTTACAAAGCCTTCATTTACCTGAAGCTTGAATGCAATTCTCCCATTTAAGCTGGCGCTCCCAAAACCCAACTAAGTCTCTTGAATAGTATTCGCAATAGGTCTTAAAAAATGATAGGTGATAGTACTATTAACGGAAACATTCGTATGTCTTGAACATCAACGAAATGTTTCATGACTCGCCATATTTTATAGCTTTTTTTATAAACAGTGTTACAGGGAAATAGACCGTTGTTTTTTCATAGGAGTACATTTTTTTCTTAAAATACTTTACAAAGTGTAAAAAATCCTTTAATATCGAGTTTTATAAAACCGACCATTTTGTTTTTATAATATTTGATTTTCCTGAAAATATTTTTATTTGAAAATTTTGGTTAGAAAAACTATTAACATTGCTTAGAAGCTTCTGTATAAAAAAAAATTAAAATAACCACTTTGAAGAAAATCGAGACTAAAAAAATGGTTCTTTGAGAGGTACCACTAATAACCATTTCCTGAAAAATGATTTCCCATCCAAAGGTAACTTTTACCAAAAGAAATTGGTTGATTTTTTTGTAGAAAAGTTGTGGACTGCGGAGCCGTTTTTAAGAAAGCTAAGATTTTATAAGATCGCTAAGAGAAAATTGTGTGGCAGGTACTGTTATTTTTAGTTCTTAAAACAAAATGAAAAATGTGTGGGTAGAATCACCAAAAACCACTATGTACCAAGTTTTAAGAAAATAAGTCCCAACCACTTAGGCTGTAGCCGAACAGACAGACAGATAGACAAACAAAATTTTGCCACCCACTTTTTTGATATTTAATCTGTCTGTCTGATCGGCTACAGAGCATAAACGGCTGGATCTATTTTCTTAAAAGCTGGTACATAGTTGTTTTTTGTCCTTTGGTGATTGATTGATCAAAAACTAAAAATAACGGTACCTGTCATGCAATTTTTTAGCAATTTTGCAAAATCTTATTTTTCTCACAAACGGCCCCACAGCTTTTTTAAAAAAAAAAGTCAGAAAATTTTTTTTGCTAAAGCTACCTTTTTGATGGAAAACCATTTTTAAAAAAATGGTTATGCCTAAATGATACCTCCCAAGGAATCATTTTTTTATTTTCGATTTTCTTCTAAGTGGTTATTGTAATTTCAATAATTTTGTTTTTGTACAGAAGCTTCTAAGCAATGTATCTAAATAATTTGTATGTTAAGATTTTTAAAAAATGTTCAAAAAATTGTTTTGAAAAATCAAATATCTTTAAAAAAAACTAAGAGTTTTTTAAACTTTGCAAAATATTTTAAGAAAATAATTTGCTTTTATGAAAAACTACGGTACCTTCCATACAAATGATAAAAACCCTTAAGGAAAATATTTTTTTTCCTAAAAACGGCTTCAACGAGTTTAACTAAACTTTTTCTGTATACTTAAATTAGTGCGGTATACAACCAAAGTTATTAGAAATTCCAAATAACAACTATTAACAGTAGTTTTTGAAATTTTCTCACTATCGGCTGAACAAATTTAGATTAATTTTTTATACATAAATTCCAAATGTTTATGAATTTTTAAAAAAAGTATCAGCTTTTTTTTTGAAAATTCAATATCTTAAAATTTTTTCACCATCTTGCCTGGGTTAAATAAGTAATGAGCGCATTTGTGCACGTTTTGGACACCCCAAAAACTCTGTAGAGTTGTAGCCAAACAAAAATCGTACAAAAAATTTCGCCCATTGATTAATGAAATTTTAATAAATTTTTTGACAAAATTTGCTCCACCATGAAGTTCTTACATGATTTTCTCGGAATCTATTGTTTGTATGAACAAAAAAGTATGTCAATATATTTTGTATAAAATTACAATTTGAACCTTCAATTTTTTTCAAAAAGTGATAGTTTGAGAAACTAAAAATAATAACTAAATTTTAATCTCAACGAATTCGGGAAGTTTTGGAATTGACATTATCAGTTATTATGTACTCAACGGTTTCAAAGCTCGTTTTTACATTTCAAACAGCAGTGAACTATTACCACAACTTGTAGTAAGGCTCCAAATTAGCAGTTTTTTTGCATTTCAAGAATTGGCTTCTTTAAAATTTTGAAGTTCTGAGACTGTGAAGTTAGCAGGTCAGTATGAAATTTTTTTTTTCAAAAAAAGGACTTTAAAATTTTGAATTTCAAATGCAAAAAAACTGCAAATTTGTAGCCTTACTACAAGTTCCTAGCATGCTTGGTTCCTGAGATACACTATGTGACCTCATAACTTCACTGTGAAGTTTGCAGGTCACTCGATTACACTTTTATTTAACGAGCAGCAAAATCGGGAAAATATTTCATGCACCTACTTTTAAGGAGGAGCAAGTGAGTGAGAAATATCAAAGTAACAGCTGATTTGTTTGTTTAGGATAATAATAGGCTAAAATTTATCACAGAAGTACTTTTCTGATATTTTTGAACTGAACATGAAGTAAAAAAACATAAAAGAATGCGAAAAAAGTAAATTGATACTAAATTCGAATTGAAAATTAATGAAAAAATATTATTTCAACCATTTTTAAATTTACATGTTTCACAGTTGATATGCAATGGCCAATCCCATCAACAGAAAGCTGCACTTTTTTGTTTTTTCTTGTTCTGATAGCTTTCACACACTTGTGCTCCTCTGCTCTGTTCTGATCTAGTTTTTCTTCATTAAATACAGCTATTTGAAAATTGTATGTTTTGTTTGTCTCATAAAAAATAGTCACTACAAATTTGTCAGACAATTCATGACAATTCTTGGACTAGTTAGTGACAATTCATTATCACGGCAGGATTTTTATAAACCGAAAACTTGACAATTATCGGCTATATATTCTGACAATAAAACTAAATAGAGAAATTATTTTTGGGATAGAAATTTAATAATTGTCAAGTTGTCATTTTACAAATTGTCACATGTCACTTTTCGTAACTGTCAATTTTTATGAAACAGGGCCCTGGCATTTGACAGACCAAAGAATTTCTGCCTAGATAAATTATTCTTTGGGCAGAATTTGTCAGGAGGTAGAAGTATTTTACTTTCAGTGAGTCTTCTGTTTTGCCAAAAAACAACCCAATATTTAAAGTATGGAACAAGAATTTGGGGAAAATTGGTGACAAATAGTGAATTTGGAAGTTTTGGTAAAGTATTGAGACATAGATTATTTTAATTAATACAAAAAAGTAGGTACGTACCTATACGAACACTCAAAACTACCTTATTTTATATTTCAAGATTTTATTGATCTTAAAAAAAAACAACAAATTTTGATAAAAAAATCCTAAATAAGCAAAAAAAGGCAAACAAATTACACTATCTAACGGGTAAAAAGGCAAAATCAAATAAAATTTTTTTGGAATCAGGAGGACAAGAAAAGTATTTGTATAATGTCAATACTTTCTCATTTACTACTTACTCACAAAAATGGCAACGTTAGAAAAATCTTATCCTTGACTTAAACCTAGTTTACACTTCCCGTGCACTAAAAAAAAATCTATGCAAATATCATCGCATGTCAAAAATAATTTAGGTGAAATGCAAAATTAATTATTTGCATGATTGGCTTAGAGTTTCATGCAAAAAGTACCATTACAGTCATGAAATGTTATGCAAAACAAGGGACCGGCAATTGTTTTGTATGCGAAAAAAAGTGTGATGAGTAAAATATTTTTTTTGTTTGATGGTCAGTTCACACTTCCAAAAAAAAAAAAAAAAACATTCACCTCCGGGTATTATTTGCATGCAAATGGTTTTTCATCCAAAAATAATTATTTTCCATTTCTTTAAGCCTATAGTTTATTAATTTTGGGTAAATTAATGACTCAATGGGTAGCTTAGGCCAAGGCAAACATTTTTTGCCTTAATTTTTATACAATTTGGTGCACAGAATAGGTGGAAAATTGTTTTGAAAATTTCGTTTTTTTTTTGCAAGGGGAACTGTAAACTAGGCTTAATAAGAAAAAAATCGTTTCTAAAATAGTAAAAAAATCCTTTAGCTGCGGAGGGATTCTGATTTTTGACGCAATTTTGACATTTCGTTCTTAGACAAAATGTCAATTTTGACACTGATTTTCTTCACAGCCCATTTATCGGATTGAATTTTTCAGCTTCTCAAGAATATTTGAAAATGTCTACGTAACTACTTCCACCAACATTAATTTTAGTTTTTTTTCTTTCATGAGATAGAAAAACAACGGTAGCTTTCATTATGAATACATAAATCAACTATATGTGGAAGGGCACCAACAAGTATAAAATCCGGTGCTGGATCCTGATATGGCTTTGTGTAGAATTTGCAGAATTTCAATTAGATTCAGTGCGCAATCCTTTTGCTAGTACACTTGTAACAATTCACAAAAGGTTAATGTTTGAGTAGAACACTCTTCAATGTCATAAGATGAGAATAATTTTGTAAGCATTTGTATTGATTTTCTTATACTGGCAACATAGGTTTGCTCTAAAGGTCAAGAGAATAATATTATTACATATATTTTGAATGCAAGCTATGTTTTTGAATATCAGTAGGTACTACATTTTAATGAAAGGGGCGGGGGCAGTAGAACTATTTCCTGCAGTTTTGATTCGTTCAGCTGTGTTCAGTATGTTGGTATATCTGTGTATATGTCCTTCTTTCAATTCCAATTTTTGGGATTAAGTAATTAACACAAAGTCATTTGGAAAATATTCGCCCATTTCCGTTTCACTTAGCACTTAGGGACTCGAAAACTGAAGCAAACTTCAAATATGTAATAATAATAAAAAAAAAATTAAAAAAAAAAATATAAAGCACACAGAGTAGAACAGAAAAATAAAAAAAAAACAATTTTGACCTAATTTCCTTTTGCAGGCTGGTTTCACAGAACAAAAGTTCTCATGGAACACAATCGGTTGGTTGAGTCCAAGGCAAACACTATATGCACATTGCACATGCTGCACTATACTATATAGCTGGTAGGACACACTCAAAGTCATCCCTGGAAATTGAAATTGTTCTGTTTTTTTTTTTGCATCATGCAAACAAAAAAAAGTCATTCGTGTTTCTCTTGGTTTTTATCAAAAGTACTGTGCAAAAATTATAAAAAAAGTTGGTGGACTATGTCGATATAATTATGACCATACGATATATAAAATTTGTGGATGGCGGAATTCAATTAAAAAATGTCTAAATATATAAATAGATCTGTAGGCATCTACCTTAGCTTCACTTTTCTTCGAATCAAAAGTGATTTACCTTGGTTTTGTCAAAAATATTTTTGAGGTCATAACCGAAAATAATAAAAACCATACCCACATAAAAACCTGAGAGAAATTTCATAATTGAATTACATGGACGAAAAAAAGACGCGATGAATTTAAATAATTGAATCAATGGGTGACAATGTTGAGAGTTCTAAGGGAGCGAGTGAATTGCAGCTTGGAATAGAGGTACGGTGGTGCCTTTGTACTTAAGATTTTTAAAAGAAATATGCAGTTTCTAATACTTCTATGTTGTTGTAAAGTACAAACTAAGACATTGTTTGCGAACATAGAAATTCTCTCGTACCTACGCACCTGATAAATGTACCTAACAGAATCATTGAAAGCCACTTGCAGTTTGTGATTTGAGAGTGAAACAAGGTTACTATAAACGACCTCTTTTTTTGCCATGTTTTAAGCGGGGTAAATCTGGCTGAAATACATAATCTACGTATTGATGTGGTTATAACCCGATAAGTTCCGATTAATGACAAAACTAAGACTTGTTACGATTGCCACTAGCTTCATCTTCGTGTCCATTAGAAATATCGGGTTTTTCAATAAGAGCGCTACAAAAGTTTTTTTAAATAAAACAAAAACCATTTTGGATATCAATGAAATTCTTTATTCCTTTGAAAGTACGTTCGATGCCATTATGTATGGAACTCGATTTCTTTTGCATGGCCACCACGGGCACGCTTGCAGAAGTCCAGACGCTGAACCCAATTTTTGACGGTTTTCAAGCATAAATCGGCCGATACTGCTGCAATTTCACGATTGATATTCGTATGAAGTTCATCAATCGTCGCTGGCTTGTTAACAGAGACCATAGACTTGACGTAGTCCCACAGGAAACAGTCTAACGGCGTCAAATCGTAAGACCCAGGTGGCCAAGCGACTGGACCATTTCGTGAGATAATACGTTCTCCAAACTTGGTTTCCAATAAATTGATTGTGACATCCGCTGTTTGGCTTGTGGTGCCGTCTAGTTGGAACCACATGTCCTCCAAGTTCATATCATCCAATTGGGGCCAAAAATATTCGGTTATGATTGAACGGTAGCGATCCCCATTCACAGTAACGTGCCGGTCTTGATCATCACGGAAGAAGTACGGCTCAATGACGCCGCCGGCCCATAAACCACACCAAACCGTAATTTTTTCGGGATGCAATGATGACTCATGGAGTACGTGTGGATTGCTGCCTGACCAATACCGCATATTTTGTTTATTGACGAAGCCATTCAGTCAGAAATGAGTCTCATCGCTGAAGATGATTTTTCGATGAAAATCCAAATATTTTCAAGTTGTTGCTCAGCCCAATTCACGAACATACGACGCTTCTGGTGGTCAAGCGGCTTCAGTTCTTGGGTCAATTTAATCTTGTAAGGAATTAGGCAAAGATCTTTTCGCAAAATTCGCCACAACGACGTCACAAAGATGCCCAACGCTTGAGAACGACGTGTGAGAGACACATTTGGGCTTTCTGCAACTGAAGCCTCAGCGGCAGCAATATTCTCGATACTACGGGCACTTATTTGTCTCTCTGGCACGGAAACATATTGTGCTGTGCCCGTGGATTCAAATTTTTCCACTAGACGCTCAATTGTTGATCTGCTAGGACGATTATGACGACCAAAAATTGGACGTAGCGCTCTTAACGTTGAGTCCACTGACTCCGAATTTCGGTAGTAAATTTTAATAATTTCGACTCGTTGTTGGCTCGTATATCTTTCAATCATGAAATGGCAAACCTTATTGAAGAGAAATATCAAAAGAATGGCAAGAAATATGGCGTCGTTTGTTGTCTCTGTCGTTCTACTTTTATAGCGTCCCTGTTGAAAAACCCTTTAGAAAGCATATTATACAATGGATTTGTGGCTTAAAAAAAATGGCATTGAAAATCTTCCCGTTTTTTAATAATTTTTTTTCGAAAAATTTCAAGAAATTAATGCTTTCCACCTGAACGTTAGAAAAAGACCCCCCTCCCGTTACAATTTTGTCTCGTCTAAATCTAGTTTACACATTCCGATATTTTTTCGCACGTTAAAAGAGTTCTCGTTCGTTCTGAGGCCCATGATGTATTCCTTAAGTCACAGGAACTTCCTTTTGATGTTTTTGCTTTAACTGAGACTAATTTAAATAGTAATTTTCTTAACAATAATTTTCTTACGTAAGATTTTAATGTTTACCGAAAGGATGGTCTTTTGAACTTGATGAAACAGGCGGGAAGAGGTGTTCTCATAGCGGTACACTCTAGTTACGATAGTTCTTTTTTCGATATACCTTACACCGATAATATCGAATTGATCTGTATAAAAATCATTGTCAAGGAAAGTAGTCAAATTCTTTCCACTTCAGATCTCTTTCATCCTCCATTACCTTTAACCTTTGCATATGAACATGAAAATACGAATAGTGAGAGCGATAGTACATATCATTTCAATTTCCGCAAGGCCGACTTTATCAGGGAAACTGCTGGCACACTTAGGCCAAAATAGGCCAATTGTAATAATACATAAAGAATGCGAGGTAATCCTCGCTAACTAAAGCAATTGGAGCTTTTAATAAAGCGATGGAGACTGTGAATGTCGATTTTATTTTAGTCACTGGGATCATCAAAGAAAAAATTTCCTAAGTGTATTTTGCGTCTTTGAGAAAGAGCAGGACATGAGCAAAGAAGGTGTGGGATAGTTTCTTCCTTCTCCTCGTCCATGCAGCTTCGGCAAAAATCATTTGAGAAAACACCGAGGCTATTGGCGTGTTTGCCTATGAAGCAGTTTCCAGGAATGACACCAATTGTGGAGCTAATATATCTACTTAGAGATTACAAACATCGATCGCTTCGGATCCAGTGTTGGCCAGATCTGTTTTGTCGCCAGACAAATAGTGGTACCTGTCCATCTGCTGTTTGTCATCATCATGGAATCTTGCTTAAGCATAAGCTTACATGTAGCGATCGGTATTCCAATATTCATCTTGTATGTTGATATTGGTGTACTAGTTCCTATTCTGGCGAGTTCATCGGCCTTACAGTTTTCTAGAATATCTTTGTGTTCCGGCACCCAGAAAAGGTGTATGCTGAACTGTTCTGCCATCTCCATTAGAGACGATTGACAGTTTCGGGCAGTTACGGAGTTTGTAGAAACAGAACCTAATGATTTAAGGGCAGCTTGGCTATCTGAGAAGATACGGATATTCTAAGTAGATATTACGTTTTCTTTGAGCCAAGATAAAACTTCTTTTATCGCCAGGATTTTCGCTTGGAACACGCAACAATCATCAGGGAGACGGAAGGAGAGACTTATGTTTAGTCGCGCTGAGTACACGCTGCCACATACCCGCTCTTCGGTTTTTGAGCCATCCGTGTAGAAATGAATTGCTTCATCTCTCAAAAAATCATTATCTTCCCAAGTGGATCTTGTTGGAATTGTGACTTGGAAATTTTTGCCAAAAACCGGCTGAGAGATGGTGTAGTCGGAGTGTTCAGGGATTGATTCGAATTCGTTCAGAATGATAGTGTGGCCAATAGAGTTATTGGACTATTGAGGGATGGCTCTAATACGAATATCTGTGCTCGCCGCCACTTGTTTAGTGTATTTATCAAGGGGTATGATGCTAAGCAGAATGTCTAAGGCAGCGGTGTCAGACGGAGAGCTCCGCTGATTCACATGCAAGCCGATCTCTGTACATTGCTTAGCTTATCACGATAAGTTACTTTATCTAATGCAGTCCACCATACTGCCACCCCAAAAGTGAGTATCGGTTTGAGGACCGCTGAAGGGGTGATACTTGGCGACAAGCCCCATTTGCTTCCAATAGCTTTTTTACAGGAGAAAAGTGCCACTGTGGCCTTTCTAACTCTTTCTTGTATATTGCATTTCCGTCTCAACTTTTTTTCTAAAATCAGACCCAGATATTTAGCTTGATCTGAGAAGTTAAGTGGAATTCCATTTATTGATGAAGGGGCTATATTCGGAATATTATATTTCCTTGTAAAGAGGACAAGTTCAGTTTTGTGGGGATTAACACCTAGTCCACATTTGTCTGTCCATTCAAGTAGTTTGTTGAGAGCGGTTTGCATTAATTTTGTTATGATTTGAAGATGCTCTTCCGATATTGCAATGGCAACGTCATCAGCATATGCAATAACTTTAAAACCATCCGCTTCTAGATTGACTAATAGTTCATTAATCACGATGTTCACATAAGAGTGGGGATAGGACTCCACCTTGCAGTGTGCCTTCTAACAGAAGATTCACCTAAATGTTGAGCTAATTATTCTGCTTCTTAACATGTGGCTGATTAACTCCCTAAGTGAGCTATCAACATTCAAGTTCTTTAGCACGGTTGTTATTGCTGTATTGCTGACATTGTTGAAAGCACCTTCGATATCTAAGAATGCAACCAGAGTATACTCTCTATGATGAAGGTAATATTCAATAGTGCGTACAAAATTATGCAAGGCCGTTTCTACCGATTAACAAAAACAGACATTTTAAGAAAATCATTAAAAAAATCTTTTAACTGAACAATTAATAAAACTATTTGACCTTTTATGACCCTTCAAATAACATCCTTTTTTTAAATGACCCAGATGAGGTGCAAATATATTTTTTCTGGCCTTAAAACCAACTTTAAAAATTCATACGAAAATCTATAAAAATAATTGACCTTTTATCATGATCTTGTGGTCATTCGGATCAGTATACATTTTTGCAAATATCTTACAAAGGAATTCGTAAAAATCGTTTTTTCTCGGGCTGACCAATTTCTGGAAAAAGATAACCTTTTTATTTACCAATAACTGAACAATTAAATGACATACTTTTTTTTTGCGAGTATTTGTTAATACTCGCATATAGGAAAAAGATATGATGTTTTTTTTGTCATTCAAGTTCAAAAATGGTGGGACTTTTTTGGTATCTGGTGGGATTCTAAAAATCTCATTTGGCATCACTGATTATATACTCCCACGAAATAAATGTGTGTGTACGGCATTGGTAGGACAAATTTAATTTAGTTTAAGGTTAAAACGGGACTGTGAAACTGGCTATTAACTAATGCCCATGTTCTGTAACTCTCGCATTGATAAAATCTGTCGAAAAACGTTTAAAAAATGTGTTTAAAACTGGGGTATGTATTTTGTTTTGACTGTCATCTTTTCTTGACCAATTTTATCGATTTATGAGTTACAAAATTTGCAAACACAGGTTTTTTTCACTTCAGGAGAAGTTTTAAAGTATTATTTTTCGTTGAGGATATAGTAAAGCAGTCATTTCTGCATAAATATTTCAGTTAATTCGCTTTATTTAATAGAAAATTGCACTTAATCGACGTACCCTCTGTCCAATCTTACCCCAAACGACCCTACTTAATAGAATTAATGTAAACTTTAAGAGATATGAATTTTTGTTCAATAATACAATTTTAAAAGAAAAATCCCCTTTGATAAAATGTGACACTAAAAAAGAAAATCCCGGACAATCGAGCTTCGAACGTAAGTAGGTACCTATACCTACGTATGTACCTATGTATTGTACATTCAATTCTATATTGCACAGCACTGTTATAACATTAGACCATGACTAGATAGAAAACAAACGGATATAAGAGTTTTACTTGTTTTATTTTTCTAGTTCTTTCGTGCATAGAAATAAGGACTCTTATCGATGGTATGCTTTAGTGTTCCTTCTGCTATACAAAACACACTCCTTTGCAAAATAAACACATCTTGCAATACCCACTATAGATAATGGCTACGCTAGCTGGATGGTGCTGGCTGCTGTGATGGAAGTTCCTGACAATTTTGTTTGAATTTCTATTCACTTCAATAGAAATAGATATTTATTTTCTATTTTCTCACGAATAGACTATAAAATAGAGAAGGCACCTTACCTATGCCAAGCGACCTATCTATTCCTATAAAAATGTACCTCGACAGTTCGTGTCCTGGTCGATTGGTAAGAAAAAAAGTATAGCTAGGTATAGTATTTGATTATTGTTTTTCTATAAACAATCTCTTTGAATTACGCCTGAATAAAGTTGTTGCAAGTATTTTTGGATATGAATAAGTGAATTCTATAAAGTATTGCACCATTAAAGAAAATCGAATTGATTTTTTCTTGTGTGATGGAAGATTTTTATTCTAGAAAAGGTGTGTTTACGTTCAATTTATCAAAGGAAATTGGAATATTCATTTGTATACATTAAGGTGGTCATTATTATTTTTATTTTTGGTGGGAGATGTTTAATAGGCTGTGAGGAAGGAGCAGAGCTGCTTTCAAGCTCTACTAGCAGAAGAGTAGAGAAGAACAACGGCTTCTCTGCCAGGAAGAGAAGAAGCATGAGAAGGAAATTGAAGGATGCTATTGCTAGAAATAAGTTCGAAAAGTAAAAAGAACCTCCCAAGGTTAAAAGTCTTGAACCGAAGACAACAAAGACGATCAGGGGAGCATCGTGTTAGAATTATAGTCGGTGCTAAGAATATCAAAAAATCGTTTCAGCAATGACGAACCGATGAACACGATTAATAGAACTTCAGCATTGTTTGCCCGATCCTGAAGAAAGGTGATCCTCTGGACTGCACTAGCTACAGAGTCATCAGTCTTCCTTATATCGCATACAATATCTTTTCGGTCGTCCTTTGTGAACACCTGAAGTCATTCGTCAACAACCTAATAGGTCTATATCAGTGTGGCTTTACACCATCGACCAAATATTGGCACTACGGCAGATCTTTGAAAAAACCCAGGAGTATCAAATCGATACCCACCACCTTTTCAGCTGCGTATTTCTTTTTATAGAAAGGAGCTTACAAAGCAGTGTCTTGTTTTGGCATCTCTCCCAAACTCGTCCCTTTGTGCAGAATAACAGTGGAAAATTTACTTTGCTCCATCAAGGTTGGCAAAGACCTCAACGATAACTTTGATGTCAAAAAAAGTTCTGACACACTATCATGTGACTTCTTCAACATCGTTCTTGAAAGTATTGTGCAAAGCTCTCACGTCAACATAGTAGAAGCACAATATTTCAAAAGTCCGTCCAATTACTCGCTTACGCCGATGATATTGACATAATCGGAATGAAGCAGGAAGTCCAAATAATTGATCTAATGGTGAATGGAGGCACAACCAAATACATGCTGAAAACAAGAAAGAACACTCAACACCCACGTCTCGGATAGAAAGTCACAATAGAGGACTTTAATATCTAGGTGATCAACCGCTTTGCATCGCAAGGTTCCCTAAGGCTATTTCGAGAAAAACATCCTCCGGGTAATTTTGAAGAAAAAGATACAACAATGAACTGTATGGGCTGTACAACAAAAAATGGGCGACAAACAAAAAGCCACAAAAGTGAAAACAATACAAATGGTTCACCTAGAGCGCATAAATATCCATGATCTGGCCCGGAAAGTCGTTAAACCCAACCTAATAGGACAATGGTTCTGGAGAGGAAGACAGCTTAATAGATGGCACATGCAAGTAGGAGATGACTCTGACCAACTTGACCTGCAAAACTGAAGAAAGCTTGCTAAAGACCGAGCTGGCTGGAAGAGGCTTGTTGGTAGGGGCCCTCGTCCACACCCAATATAGTGACACCTTATGTTAGCAAGCATATAAAAAATACTAGCTGGTTCTTTTGGAATTGAATTCAATGCAATTCATTTATACGGATAATGAACTTCACACATTCCAGATCACTGCCAAACTTTGTGACCAACCAACAATGTTTATTTAACTGCCTCAACAGAATGGAATTTGGAGAAAAGGAACAAATTGTTCAACTCTTGCAACTCCCACCTATGTGTTTTTGACATTTATTCCCGCTCCGTCTTCCATTCTATTCAGACAGTTATTCTGTCAATCAAAATCATTAATTCACTGGGGGAAGAAGATCGCGGCGATAAAATTTTGTTTGTAATCTCTCACAAAAATCACCGGATTGTGCTATGTTGCCCGGATCTTTAATCGCTGATCGCAATCGGAAATTTTGTGGATAAGGCCTTTACGAGATTATGGGCAGTATTGTCCGGTGCATTATTCAGCCACGCCGCAAACAATTTTCCATGCAAAAAACATTATTCAAAATTTTGGCCACACACTCACAATGATTGGTCCTACGATTTGTTGATTGCCAATGCGAATGTGAGTCGAGCGATGAAACAGGAATGGCAAGTTGGCATGAAAACTTCTTAACTTTTGATCTACCTTTTGATTATGGTGGCTTAGGGAACGTTGTTTTTAGTTGTTTTTCATTACACAATTTTGGTTGGTTCAAATTGCGCAGCATTATGAAGACGGAGCTGACTTTGGGTTACATACTCCAAATAAAGACCGAGCACATCACATCACGAAGCACCTCCAATACTCGCTTGTTTGTGCACTCATTCCGGATGATTTTCAACACATCCTGTACCATCAAAGAGTTTCTTGAAATGTTACTTGTTTGTTATTGTCTTTCATTTAAAATTTCAAGGGAAATTTGAAGCTCTGAATAAGCCGTGCAAACGTGCAACCACCTTTCAACAAAGTGTCTGTTAGTACAGAAGAGGGTACTCCAAGCGCTGTGTCAGATCTTCACAGACTCAAATCCAAAATCAACAAAATGAGGAAAATTTTGTCTATTCAAATAGGAACAACGAGGAACAGTGTGCCGCACCAACCGCCTCCATCCAGTTATGTCATACACATTATTTTGGTAGAGATTTAGCAGTGGGACAATTGTTTTTGTTTAAGAGCGTCCCATTGGATATTTCGCTTGCACTGCAATTCTCGGTTAAATTCATCGTTTATCGAGCGATTGGGAGTTTTAATTTCTAATATCCTCAACAGGCTATCCAAAAATCGATTGCGTTCGATGTAAAAGATGGTGATAGAGAACAATGAATGAATTGGTGAATGTTGTGTCCCAATAATTGTTATTGACGAACAATATTCTCTCAAACGAGTAATGCTTTTATTAGACAGCAAATGCAAATGGTCAACGCGTTGACTCTCTGTCAAAGTGACGTCAAATTCTATCCCAAGGTTGTCTTGTCGTGTAATCGTCGACGCAGACCACTGCGTTGACACTCTCGTTGACACGAGTTTACGGGCCAAGCGATGATTTTTCTCATTTTTCTCACACTGTCAACGAAGTTAGGACACGTTGACAGACTACTAATTAACGTGTTGACTATATTCTTACTTTGACACATCAGAAATTTTCTACCACGTCAATATATAACTTACGTTGATTTTTATATCAATTTCAAAAATATTGCATATTTTTGAGGATTTTTAATACATCGACAATTGATAGCATGACAGATAAGGGCCGTTCTTTATTTTGACAGCAAAAGTGTATTTCGATCCAAATGTCACCCAAAACCACTTTCTTCTGAAGCAGTAAATAAACTTCAAAAATTTCAGTTTCAATTTTTAGAGGTTTCTGTAACCCATCGATATCGTAGCCATCCGTCAATGATCGCCAACGTATAAAAAATGATTCAATTTTACTCTTGTCAACGCCACGTCACTGTTTATAGTATTCGAATGTGATCAAGAGTAGTGTAACTGCCATTATTTCACGTGTCATGTCAATACGTTGACACCAAAGGGTACCGATTGCGTTGACACAGATAATACGTCAACGCATTTTGGGACAACATTGACCGAGTGCCGTCATTTGTGTGATCGCCAACGTTTCATGCGTTGACACACGGCCCCATTACGACTGTCAATTAACAAATTGATAATTGATCAATCTTAAATTTGATTCTTAAAAACTGCACTGATAAAAAGTTTGATCATTGAGAATGATGCCGACCATTGTGAATCACAAGAAAATATAAATAAAAATTATAAAAGAACAGTTGATCAGTTTTTTGATAAATCAAAATTAAAAATTCAAATTTCAAGGTTTATCAATTATCAATTTGATAATTGACAATCGTAGTAGGGCTGATAGTCAATGTGGAAAGAATATTCACGATGTTTCTGGTGATGTCAAGAAGTCAATGCGTTGACCATTTACGTTGACCTCTTAATCATAGCTTAAGATGTGATTCGGAGAACGTAACACCATCTATTGCTAACTTAATTTTTGTGAGGCACACTAGTAGCAAATTGTCAATTCTGTATAGTATTTGTCTTCTTGGAAATTTTGTTCTTCCATACAAAAAGGAATTTTCTGTTATTGTCAAAGTATAAAATTTTAGTATTACAATTTTTTGGTCGGAATTTTTGGCTTCGTTGTCTGTTATCTAGCTAAAAATCGGTGGAGTTAATTTAAGAAAGTATTTTTTTTTAGTTTTTTGTTCCTTTTTTAACAGTAAGGTTTTTTCTTGATAATTGTTTAGCTATACATAATTCCAAAATCAATTTTTCTTCTTCTCTATTATAGTTAGTAATGTCAGGTTTGTTAAAAATTTTAGCTTAATTTTTTTCCTAGTCCAATGCTTTCCCCTTAAGTAGTTATATTTCAAATAAATTATTTTTTTTCATATCATATCTTCATTTTGAATTAATTTGCATATGTGCGTATAAATGAAAAGACTTCTTGAGTTGTCTGAGAAGACACCCTTTATATTACTTACGGGAGCTCTTAACCTACTACATATGCACACAAACATACAATACCTATATACACATATTAGTACAACCAACGTTATAAGACTGTAGACTCAAGAGGGGATTTCTTTTTTTTTACTGCAAAACTAGGCTTTGTTAGAACTATACTTCAGAACTTAACCTATTTAGTACCACAAAAGATGACAAGTGAAATAGGATTTGTACATACAACGCAGTGTGACTAATTACTTTTTTTTTTGTTTCCTTAGAGAGATGGGTACGTGACGTCAATCATACTTTCACAGAATTCGAATAAGAGAATTAAATAATTTATTCATATATGCATAAAACACGGGTTTATTATATTTTTTAAGTTAGAATGAAGGCTCCGGGATATAAGTAAGTAATTTTTTGGAATTTTAAAAATATAAAATACCGAAAAAAATACTGGACACCAAGAATCACTTTTGGAAGAGAACCACCTCACATTTTCTTCTGCAGAAGCTTCAAAAAGTGGTCTGGATAATCATTAAATACTTTGGTACATTTTACATATTTGAGTCTCTTGGCATTAGTGTAGTCAAACCTCTGATATTTTTTTGGGGGAAAATGTTTGAGTTTTTAATTTTGATCATTAACCTTAATAACTTGATATTGTTGTAATGTTGTTAAAAAATACTTTAGAATAGGAACATTCCATAGTTCTAACAAAAATGGTAATCAGGTGTGAAATTTTAAAATTTGCTTCTGAGATAAATTTTGTATGGAGATGTTAAGCTTCTTTTGCTATTTTCGTAAAACAAGTTGATTTAAAAAAAATCACTCTTGGTATATTAATAAGCTCCATTTGCTTCCATTGACTTGGACCATTTCTTGGTCGGGTGGTCGAGTCTATTGAGGACGGTAGTGGTAGGAGGGATGTTTGAAAGTTCTACCGTAAGGTTAGGCAATCTACCCAGGGTTACAAGGCCAGAACGGAAGCCTGCCGGGACAAGAGTGGGAATATGGTGGTAGGCAGACAGTTGGTGCTGAGGATCTGGAAACAACACTTTTCTAGACTACTAATTGGCGATGATAGCGAAAATTCCATTCATTCAACCTGGACGACGATGGTCAAAATTTCCGTCCACCAAACCTACATAAAGTGCGGTTAGCAATAGCTTAGTTTAAGGCGTACAAGGCTACTGGTGCAGATGGCCCTTCAGCCGAGCTATTCAAAGCAGGGGGAGACGACTTGGTAGGGAGTATACACCAACTTATCTTCAAAATTTGGTCGGAAAAAAGTATGCCCGATGATTTGAACCTCGGTATAGTGTGCCCCATCCACAAGAAAGGAGATGCTCTAAATTTTTCCAGAGAGGTATAAGTTTCCTCATTGTCGCATGCAAAATTCTGTCATCTACACTAAGTGATCGCTTAAAACCGTTCGTCAACGATCTGATGGGCCCCTATCAGTGTGGTTTTAGGCATGGCAAATTAATCGTCGATCAAATGTTCACACTCCGTCAGATTTTGGAAAAAAAACCAGGAGTTTCAAATCGATACACACCACCTGTTTATCGATTTCAAAGTCACGTATATGATAGAGTAAATAGAGACGAGCCGTACAGAGCCATGTTGCATCTTGGCATCCCTGATAAACTCGTACGCCTGTGCAGGATGATGACGGAGAAATTTCGATGCTCCGTCAACGTCGGTAAGAACACCACCGAACCCTTTGATGTCGAGAAAGGTTTGAGGCATAGCGGTGCATTATCATGCAACCTCTTTAATATCGTACTTGAAGAAATTGTAAGCAACTTGCAAATCAACATCATCATCTGCCTATGCAGATGATGTTGACATCATGGGGAGAATGAAGCGAGCTGTTACAGACGCGATTGCAAGTATTGAATCAGAGGCGGCGAAAATGGGGTTGGCCCTTAATGAGGACAAGACGAAGACGAAAATGCCATCATTGAGGAAGGAATCTCAACTCAGGCAAAACGTCACGATGGATAGGTCGTCAAGGAGGTCAAGGACTTTGTCTATCTGGACTCTACTATTACATTGCAAAATGACATCTGTGCAGAGATCAAACGAAGAATTGCTCTGGCCAATCACTGTTTCTTAGGGCTAAGAGGGCACTTGAGTAGTAAAGCCCTTTCTTAAAGAACCAAGAAGACCTTATATAAGACCCTTATCATCCCAGTCCTGCTGTATAGAGCTGAAACATGGACTCTGTCAACAACGGATGAGAACCAGCCTGGGTGCTTAGAAAGGAAATTTTTTCGGGTGATCTTCAGTCCAGTCTGTATGATGCAGTGGCGAGGAGAAGATTTAACAACGTGCTCTACGGGCCTTACAGCTACGTCAATCTGATTCAAAAAGCTAAAACTACAGCGGCTGAGATGGTTGAGACACGTGGAGCATATGGACACCTACGCACCAACCCGACGAGTCTTCGAATCCACCCCTGATGGTCTGCGCAGCAAAGGAAGACCCCACCTAAGGTGGTAGAGAGTGAATTCCATCCTGGCGACTGAACGCCATCAAAAGTAATGTAAGTATTTGTTTCCATAAACATTTTCGTATCGGATGCTTGGAACAATTCAATTTACTACTCCGATGTGGTTTTATGATATTTGAATTGAAGTTATTTCCGCTAGAAAAAAAAAAATTCAAAACAGAACAATCTTCATTTATTATTTTGAGGTTGGAATGAAGTTATTCTTCCTGTCCCGCACGTAACACTAACAGATCATCTTCTTAACTTACTCTCTACTACTTTAAAAAAAGATTGAGAATCATTAGAAATATTGGAAAACAAAAATTATTTACAGTAATTAAAATCTAAAAGAAATTTAGATTTACATTGAATAGATTTTGTGAAATCGATCTTTAAAAGTTGTCAAACACGTAACAGTTTCTAATTAGTTTTTATGTAATTTTAGCTTAAAAAACTAGTAGGCAGTGTTTTTTTTGTATGTAGTTGCTGATTTATTATTGTTCATCCTAAATAATATATAGGTAAACCTATCTCACACTTAGGCTCAAAAAATGAAAATGCAGTTTTGTACCTTGTATTCTATTACAAATAGGGTAAAAATTCGTGATAAACTATTGTAACGACTCTCATATTTGTACTTACACGACTCTCGAATGAAAAAACGCCATCTTCTGGATTATAGATACATGATACAATAACCAACCTACGGAGAGCTTTGGTGAGCTTTAAAACTTTAAGCACTTAACGTCAAAATAAAAGCTTGACAAAGAGAAATTTATGGGAAATTTCTCCTATGAGAAGCTCTAGAAGCAATTAGTAGAACATTCAAGATATTATTTTAATATTTAACTGTTTTAAAGATAGCAAGAAGTGAGGGTTCATCTGTTAGAATAAACATATATACATTTTTTATGGAAACATTACACATTTCTTTAAGTTTTTCTATGCTAAAAGTGTCAAAAAGGTCACATTTTTTAGTACTTTCATACTTCAGGTGAAAAGCTTTAATTATTTAAAGAAAATCAGTTTTATTAATATAAAAAATATCAAAATATTTGTGATCTTATTAGCTACTATAAATTTTTAATATTTAAAGAAAAATTGATTTTAAGGAAAAAATATTCCTTAATTAAAAGCATTAAGAGCTACTTTAAAACAAAGCACGAAAATGTCAATACAGCTAACAGTAAATTCAAGCTTTTATGAAACGGGCTCCAAATACATTTAAGCTTAAGGGAGATGTAATACTTATTATATGTATTTACAAATTTGCAGTTCTAAACGATTGGTTTTAAGATATTGATTTTGTACGTGTCCCGCACGTGACAAATTTGTCCCGCTTGTAACGGGATACTTAATTAATTCTTTACTATTATATACTTCACAGTTTCTCAATTTTTGAATTTTGTCATAATTTAGAGAAGTCTTTTAGCAAATCATCGAAGTTTTTAAGTGCATTTCGGACTTCAGGTTTTGCTGAACTTAAGCATTAACAACACAAATTTTAAACAATGGTAGTTTTGATGTCCCACACGTAGTGATCTTCAAAATTGAGACTGTGCCAAGATTATTACATACTTGCAGGTATTAAAAAAAAAAATATTATTCTAAAGCGAAAATATTTAAGGAAAAGTATTTAAAATCATTTAAACAGTTTTAAATCCAGCTAACCATTTGTCATGGGTTTCTCGTACAAATGTCCCACACGTAACAATGGAATGCTCCAGTAGAGGAAATTGCATTGGTTTTCATTGAAGATATTTTTTGTCTACTACTATTTCGGCTTTATGGACAGGGAGACCATAGATGGCTTGAATATAGTGCAATTTAAGATCTGGAGGCCCAATTTTCGTCCTATAATTATTTATTTATTTGTAAAATTTTGTGACAGTTAAGCTATAACTTGTATATATTTAGAAGAATACCATTTTTTGGACCAAATTATAATAACAAATATTTTATATATAAGCAAAACATATTATAAGTCCCGAAAAATTAGACCTCCGCATCAAAAAATTGTGCTTAAAATTCCGACAAAGCAGAATTTAGGCGGAGAACTTTGTTTTGGCACCTTAAAAGGTGCTCTTTTGGAAGGGGCAACAAAATTTAAGGGGGGTGAAAAAAGTACAATCTCATTTTTTTCAAATTTCTCGAAAAGTATTCAAACTAAATTTCTTCCCCCTTTTCTCCCCTTTCCTCCCCTTTCCTCCCCTTTCCCAAGCCCTTCTTTCTCAAAATGTTTCACCCCGACCCAAATTTACAGTACCTACTCTTGTAGGAAATGCTTAAAAAAAAGCTTTTAAAAATCAACGAAAGCACAATAATGTATTATAATTTCTTTTAAAACCCATATTCCATTCTTTTATTTGTTTTTATTTGCTTAAGAGAATAGTTTTTGCGACTTTGAGTACAACTTTTTTTATTTTTAATGTTCCAATTTTTTATAGTCAAATATTAAAAACGCAAACATTTTCTTTAGTTTTTGAGAAATTAAACAACATCAAGTGTTGCCGTTGTTTTAAATATTTTCATTTTTTTATAAACATATTTTTTTTTATAAAAATGCCACTCTTTCTTAGATGGAGGGAGGTAGGTCTCTCTATTTAGTAAGAAATGTTTGTGTTGGGTCTTTCTAGAAGAATTCGTTAGCAAATTATTCGCGGAGTATTGGAAACTTTGTCACACTTTATTTAAGACATTTTATATAGCACTTTAAAAAATCAACAATCTTTACATACAAACATTTAGGAAATGAAGTATTCCAAAAGTATTTCAGTATTTTTTAGTTAAGATGAACAAGAAGCGTGATAAACCAAAGTAAGACATAATTTCCTACCTCAAATATTGACAGTTTTTCGATAATTTCTTTTCATTTTTTTGTTTTTAATTTTAACCTTTGAAACTTAAAAAAAAATCACCCCACGTCCACGAGAAAATCACATTTAAGGCTCTTCAATTTTTTTTCAAAATGGCGGGCAGCGCATGACGTTTTTTGTCCAAACTTTGTGAATTTAGACTCCTCAAGAAGCAATTCCAAAAAAAACTGTTAAAAACATAACGGTATATTTTTTGTTGGCATACAAATTTTAAAGTTTTTTTGTTGTATAAGAACTTATGAATTATTGAAAATGGAATTTTTCAAATTATATCAGATGATATGTTTTTAATCCCAAAATTTGTATTGAATTGATAGAAATTTTGAAGAGATACTACACCGAAACAACAAAAGGCCATATCTATTTAAATCGAGTCAACTTGAACAAACCTTTCATGAGGTTTTACTCAGTTCAGATTTTTCAGACAGGTGAAATGTTCCACCCAAAATAACAGCTCTTGTAATTTAAATTAGAATAATTTAAACCCGACACCTTTAGTTAGGTAAGGTTAGGTTGAAGTCTTGAAGACTGACACGCTTAGACCATGAGTTAGTCCGTTGTGGCACCACATAAGACACCTAAACTTTCTCTTCTACATAAAAAATAATGTATTAAAAAAATACGTATACGCCCAAGTGAACTGAACCATAAAATATGTTTTTTTCATCCATGTTTGAAGATTTGTTTAGTTAAAAGCAATTTCCAAATAATCCTATATTGCATTCAAAATACTTGCAAAATGTATTTTTAACAGATAATTCATTTCTTTAGTACCAACTATTGAAATTGTTTATCAAAATTATGTAACGAGAATATGGTGTTGATGTTCTTTGTACAAAAATCAAAAAAAAAATATCATTACTTAGCCACTTTATGTATAGCCCTGAATGAAGAGAAAAACTTCATGCCATACAGTCATGCATTTATCTAATTTAAATACTTATGTCCAAATTTAAAAATATTGAGGAAATTTATTTAATTAAGTTATCAAAGAGTGTCTTTATGTCACAGTCGCAGTCGTAGTCGCAGTCACTCTTATTGTCAAAAAAGTATCATCTTGAATTTTGGTTTAAGCTATTTTATCCTTAATTGTTCTTGACATGAGGTGAAAGCTTTTCATAGGTTTTTTTTCACAAAAAAGCCATGTGACAGTCAGGATCACTTTAACAAACAAAATTAAAAAAATTAATTTAAATAAATGCTTTTTAACTATACAAAAAAAAAACTAAATGGAATTTTGATTCGTGAGATTGTGACTAGATGGATGACATGGGAATATGACTTATTATCGTTATACAGGGTGGCGCACGAATCGTGCTACAAAAATAAAACGTAATAACTTTTTTTCTGTGTGAGTAATCGGCTTATTTTTTTTTTTTATTTTGTAGGTTACTATTTAGATTTATAAAAATGGATGCTTGGGATACGGAGAAAAGAATTTGGATAGTGCAACGGTACCATGCTTTGCTGTCCGTCATTTCCGTCCAAAGGGAATTTAGGCGGGAGTTTGGCGGTAATCCCCCGAGTAGATGGACCATTATGAGGTTTGTAAACATGTTTGCCGAATCTGGAAGCATCGCACGAAGGCCGTACCATCGAGATGCCAATGTTCGGGTTCAGGATACAATCGCAGCAGTAGCATCTGCAATACAGGCCAATCCGAGCGTTTCGACCCGAAACTTATCGGGGCAAATTGGAGTTAGTAGACGGTCATTACAACGGATACTTCATGACGATTTAAACTTATTTCCGTACAAAGTCCAAATTACTAGCAAGTTACACCCTCAGGATTTGCCTGTTCGCCTGGAATTTTGTCAAAAAATGATATCAATGGCCGAAGAAGACAACACATTGATCAATTGTTTGTTCATGTCTGATGAGGCCAATATTGATCTTAACGGCAATGTAAACAAGCAAAATTGCCGTATATGGAATGAGTCTAATCCAGAAATGCTCATGAGACGGAACTGCACCCAGAACGAGTCACTGTGTGGTGCGCAGTTTCATCAAGGTGTATTGTCGGGCCGTACTTCTTTGAAGAAAACGGTGTAACCGTTACTGTCAATGGAGACCGTTATTTAAAGATGTTGAAGGAGTTTTTTTACCCAGAACTGCGCCGAAGACGTATACCATTCAACAGCGTTTGGTTTCAGCAAGATGGAGCAACTGCACATATAGCCAGACCAGTTATGGCGGAGCTAAACAAAAAATTCGCAAACAAATTAATTTCTAGGAACTCCACTCTTCGCAGGCCCCCAAGGTCACCTGACCTGACTGCACCAGACTTCTTTTTATGGGGTTATGTCAAGCAAGAGGTGTATAAAACGAAGCCCAGGAGTTTAACTGAATTAAAGCAGTCCATAACGACAATAATTGAGCCAATCCCAACTTCAACTCTTCAGGCCGCAATGAATAATTTTTTGATCAGGTGCCACATATGCGTGGGAGAGCGTGGAGGTCATTTGCGGTCTATAATCTTTAAAAACAACTAACTATTTAAAATAAAATTTAATTTTCTAACCAATAAAAAAAAATAAATGAAATACATCGATTAAAAAAAAAAAGTTATTTGAATTTCTTATTGTAGCACAATTGGTGCGCCACCCTGTATATATTGTTTTTATGTTTAAACACCATATTGCAGTCACACTCGTAGCTCAGATCGTTTTTTAACTTTAGATATGGATTTTCATAGTTTTTCTTCTAATTTTCAAACTGAAACTAAAGATTAACAATCAAGAAAATATTTTTGTAGAAAGAAAAGGACATACTGCCCATGCAATATTCTATACATGACAATAATAAAGGGTTTTTCAACAGGGACGGTACAAAAGTAGAGTCACAGGGACAGCAAACGACGCCATATTTCTTGCCGCTCTTTTGACATTTATCTTCAGTAAGGTTTGCCATTTCATGATGGAAAGATATACGAGCCAACTACGAGTCGAAATTATTAAAATTTACTACCGAAATTCGGAGTCAGTGTTAAGAGCGCTACGATCAATTTATGGTCGTCATAATCGTCCTAGCAGATCAACAATTGAGCGTCTAATGGAAAAATTTGAATCCACAGGCACAGTACAAAATGCTGCCGTGCCAGTGAGACAAAGAGTGCCCGTAGTGTTGAGAATATTCCTGCCGCTGAGGCTTCAGTTGCAGAAAGCCCAAATGTGTCTCTCACACTTCGTTCTCAAGCGTTGGGCATCTCTGTGACGTCATTGTGGTGAATTTTGCAAAAAGATCTTGGCCTACATCCTTACAAGATTAAAATGACGCAAGAACTGAAGCCCCTTGACCACCAGAAGCGTCGTATGTTCGTGAATTGGGCTAAGCAACAACTTGAAAATGATTTGGATTTTCATCGAAAAATCATCTTAAGCGATGAGGCTGATTTCTGGCTGAATGGCTTCGTCAATAAACAAAATATGCGATATTGGTCAGGCAGCAATCCATACGTAATCCATGAGTCATCATTGCATCCCAAAAAAAAATACTTGTGGTGGTTTATCGGCCGGCGGCGTTATTGGGCCGTACTTTTTCCGTGATGATCAAGACCGGCACGTTACTGTGAATGGGGATCGCTACCGTTCAATGATAACCGAATATTTTTGGCCCCAATTGGACGATATGGACTTGGAAGACATGTGGTTACAACAGGATGGCATACGCCACAAGCCACACGGCGAATGTCACAATTAATTTATTGGAAACCAATTTTGGAGAACGTGTTATCTCACGAAATGGTCCATTCGCTTGGCCGCCTCGGTCGTGCGATTTGACGCCGTTAGACTATTTGCTGTAGGGCTACGTCAAGTCTATGGTCTGTGCCAACAAGCCAGCGACGATTGATGAACTTAGTACGAATATCGGACGTGAAATTGAAGCAGTATCGGCCGATTTATGCTTGAAAACCGTCGAAAATTGGGTTCAGCGTCTGGAATCTACAAGCGTGCCCGTGGTGGCCATGCAAATGAAATCGAGTTCCATACATAATGGCATCGAACGTACTGAAATCCACCAAATGCCTCGCATATCTTTTTTCTTTTATGCTGGTTTCTCGGAAACTGCTTCAATGATTTTGTAACTGCATTGTTCTTCTGTCATAATATTTTGACTCAGAATTAGAGCTGTGTAAATCGTTTTTTTTTTAAATGATCGAATCGTTCAAGAACTCAGAAAAAAAATTAATCGCTTATCTCAATCAATCCATCATTGGATCATTTTATTTTACTCAGTTCATTATTCGATAGTGCTCTGATTCGATTTTTATTTCCATTTCTTTTAAATCCAATCTTTAATTCAATAATGCACCGTTGATCGAATCTAAATTATTCCAAACTAACAAACAATACAATTTGATTGGATTAGAAACTGTTAAGAAAATCTTTAATTTTCAGTTTTTTTTTACAGCTCCGCTTAAATGTGATTTTACGTCCTGTCAAAACATAGTTTGTCCCTATCTGTCAAGCCATCAATTGTCAAATTCCATTGAAGGATGCGGTTTCGATGTCAATGGATTAAAAACATCAGAAATTTTTAAGGAATTTTTACTGCTCCGGAAAAAGGTGATTTTAGGGCAATCAGGTGATATTTCGATCGAAATACACTTATCCTGTCAAGAAATAGTTTCTTCTCTATCCATCAAGCTATCAACTATCAAATTCTATGGAAGGATGGCTAGGATGTCGTTGGATTTAGAAACCTTTAATAATCAAAAAAAAAAATTAATAATTTTTACTACCCTGGAAAAACCAGAATTTAGGGCAATTGGGTAATATTTGGATCGAAATACACATTTTCTGTCAGAAAATAGTTTGTCTCCTCTCTGTTGATGTCGATGGATACAAAAATCTCTAAAAATAAGACATTTTTGAAAAGATTGATACCAAAAATCGAGTTTTCTTATTGATATGATTGAGATGGAAAATCGAGAATTATCGATATGATTGAAAAAGGGGATGGAAAATCGAGAATCAGGATGGGAAAAATTGGGCGTATTTGAAATTGATTGATTGCTTGATTGAAAATTGAAAATGCTTTAAATCAATTAAAGCGTTCCCGTCACCAAATAAGAGTGACCTTATCGATACAGCTGGGTAACATTTTGGGCCCGGTTCATACAGCAATGCACCGCACGAGAACGAAGCGGGATGACGTCAAAACATGTTGAAAGTCAAAAACCACATGTAAATCTCACGGAGAAACCAAAGCAAAAACATAGCGAGAAAACCATGACATATATTCCCATGTTAACGGACTCGGCGAAAATGCAGACGACCATGACGAGACTTCAGTTCAAGGTACTGGGTACTTGTAGCGTACAAGTCTGGTTAATATGAATGTTTATATTTTGTAGACCCTGAATAAAAAAACGCAGTTAATTATGCGTTTTAGTCACCGGTTAATACTAACTTTTGGATTTTGAATAATTTTTTGCGAAATACAGTGAAAACCATTTTTAATTTATTTTTAGCGAAAAAAGTTAAAGGTTGACCTTTTCTAATTATTTGTTAGTGAAAAACTTAACCATTGAGAGATATTTATAAAAAATATAAAATAAATAAATGGATACAAAAGCTGTTTGTTCCACTTTGGCCAAATTTTACGAAGCGGAGTTGTTCAAAAGATGGTACAACGGAAAGTTTCAGCCTTGAAATAAGGATGATAAAAAGATTGTTTTTTATTCCATATGAAGACGTTGAATTGTACTTCACGGCTCTCTTCAAATCTTTCAAGCATGCTGCGAGCAAAATCATTGCTAAGTAGTTTAGTGAAAATTATTTTAGTGGCAAGCCTCCCAGTAATTTGCCAAAATATGAACCCAAGTTTTGAACCACTGGTGCCACTGCTGATGGAGAGGAGCATTTTCCACGAACTCAAAACAACGTAGAGGCAAAGTCGCAGTGGGAAAGCACCACACGGAGATTTATAAATTTATTTGATCCAAGGAACTTATAGTCTTCAAATGCAAATAGATAAGTTTAAAAGCGGAACTCCACCTACAAAAATAAAAATAATTGCCAAAAGTGTAAGAGTTTAAGCTATTCATAAGAACAGAATACATACAAGAACAGATTAACAAGAATATGTAAGACAATCAGCTGGTGCAAGAGGTTTATTGGTTGAAAACTATGAACAACTATTGTCATATGCAGTTCCACCTACTTAACTCAATGTAATTGTAATTAAAACATCAAAAATTATTTAGGTTTCTATTCTAAAAATTAATTTAAACTATTTTTAGTTAACATATTATTAGAGATAAATTTCTTTTATTCTTTTGTATAAACTTTCATGCATTTATGTCATTACTGTTGTGACATCATTTTAACTTGTTTCCTTGTTGTATCGACTTCTTCTTAAATTATTATTGATTGCAATGTTGGAGATAAATGGAAGCAATAACAACGAGAATTTATTCATTGGTAACAATATAAATTCTTCATATAAAGATTTTACTGTACTCCATCAAAATATACGAAGTCTAAGAAAAAATTTTGATAAGTTCTGTTCTTATATTGCTACTTGTACAAATTGTCTTCCTCAAATCATAGTTTTGACGGAAATTTGGGTTTTTAATCATGAGTTGACGAATTTTTATATTCCAGGTTATATATGAATTGCTAACTGCAATGAAACATACGAGTATCAAGCGGGTGGTGTAGCCGTTTTTTAGAAAAAAAGAACTTAGAGTTAATGTTTCTGTAACAAATGCTGACTGCGTTAGTTTAAAACTGAAAATAAGGAAAATATTTTTGTGCTTTTTATTTGTGTACCGATTGCAATTTGTTCACTTAGATATCTTCTACCACGAATTTAACAGGATACTTATTATATCCAACTGTAATAATGTGTGTTAGATTGGGGATTTAAATATTAAAATTCTTGATTTTCCTCCAGAAAGTGACGAGTATGTTTTGCAGCTTTCGTCAATGGGTTTTCAATCTTTAGTTAATACTCCCACTAGAGTAACAGAGCGATCAAAAACTTATATCGATCATGTATTTCTCAAGTCTAGACAACTTATTAATCTACTTCCATTTGTTTTGGAGCTTGATATTACCGATTATTATATACAATTGGCTTATGCATCCTGGATATAGTAGCGGTAGAGAGGAACCAAGGCATCAGAGAGATGATGACCTTTTTAAATTTAATTATTAAAGACTTTGCAGTACTCTAGAGCAGGAAGACTGGAGTAGAGCATTATTGATTGACAATGTGTCGCATTCCTTTCCTTCTTTTCTGGATATACTCTCAGAGCATAGTAATGCTAATAAAGAGAGAAAGGTGAAGTCCAGGAACAAGAAAATCAAACCATGGATGACAGATGATTCCAAAATTAGGGAAAAAAATAATTCTATTCCAAAACCAAAAGATATATACATTTCCCTGAAATAAGAAACGTCTATCAAAATTTGAAAAATAATGTGCAAAAGTTAATAGAAAACCCAAAAATTAGTTATTATCAGTCTAAATTTCAAGAATATCACTTAAAACCTCGTAAACAATGGCAATTGGTGAATAATATATTAGGACGGGTTGGTGAAAAAGATGAAATAAAAATACTTAAAATTGATGAAAACACCAATATAACGGATAAAGCTGAGATAGGAAATGAACTTAACAGATTTTTCATACAAGCTTCTCTCTCACTTAACCCTAATAGTCAGTCTGATCCCGATATCCTTTCAACAAGAGTAACATACAATCCCTTGTCTTTTTTCCCAAGCCCAGTAGATGAATTACAAGTGCTTACAATTATAAATAGCCTGAAACAAACAAACTCTTGTAGGAATGATGGAATAAGTGGAATCGCTCTAAGAAAAATCGGAAAACAAATATCGTAACCCATTGCTACCCTAGTTAATATGAGTTTTGAACAAGGAGTGTTTCCATCATGCCTCAAAACAGCTGTTATTATCCCAGTTTTCAAAAAAGGTGATGCAAGGGATCCTAACAACTACCGACCGATCTCCCTGCTCTCTGTTTTCTCAAAAATATTTGAAAAAGCCATTAAATCAAGAATGCTACAGTTTCTAGATAAATCAAATTTGTTTGATTCATCACAATTTGGCTTCAGAGCAGGGAAATCTACGGAAGAAGCTTTGGAATGCTTTCTCACCAGTGTTTATTGCTCATTAGATAAAAACAAGAAATCGACAGGGGTTTTTCTTGACTTAATTAAAGCCTTTGATTTAGTTAACCACTCCGTATTATTGAGTAAGCTATTTCAAATAGGTTTTAGAGGCATTTCACATTAATGGGCTGTGAGCTTCCTTAGTGGATGAAAGCAATGCGTTTCAGGTCAATGGTGCCCTAAGTGAGTTAAAAGACTGCTTTGATGTTGGTGTTCCAAAGGGCTCTGTCCTTGGCCCACTTTTCTTCGTTATATACATCAACTCAATCTTCCATGTCATGTTCATAAGATAACTTAACAATGCAAATCAAACATGATCTTATTTTGCTTGGCGTGTGGATGAACTCTCTTTTTTCTTTGGGTAAATCATTTGAAGCTCCACCTATAAAACATCATCACTCTTTATATGACAGTGTTCGTTGTGATAAGTTTTGTTTTCAACTGGAGTTTGTTTCTGAATATAGTTTTGACGGAAATTTGGGTTTTTAATCATGAGTTGACGAATTTTTATATTCCAGGTTATATATGAATTGCTAACTGCAATGAAACATACGAGTATCAAGCGGGTGGTGTAGCCGTTTTTTAGAAAAAAAGAACTTAGAGTTAATGTTTCTGTAACAAATGCTGACTGCGTTAGTTTAAAACTGAAAATAAGGAAAATATTTTTGTGCTTTTTATTTGTGTACCGATTGCAATTTGTTCACTTAGATATCTTCTACCACGAATTTAACAGGATACTTATTATATCCAACTGTAATAATGTGTGTTAGATTGGGGATTTAAATATTAAAATTCTTGATTTTCCTCCAGAAAGTGACGAGTATGTTTTGCAGCTTTCGTCAATGGGTTTTCAATCTTTAGTTAATACTCCCACTAGAGTAACAGAGCGATCAAAAACTTATATCGATCATGTATTTCTCAAGTCTAGACAACTTATTAATCTACTTCCATTTGTTTTGGAGCTTGATATTACCGATTATTATATACAATTGGCTTATGCATCCTGGATATAGTAGCGGTAGAGAGGAACCAAGGCATCAGAGAGATGATGACCTTTTTAAATTTAATTATTAAAGACTTTGCAGTACTCTAGAGCAGGAAGACTGGAGTAGAGCATTATTGATTGACAATGTGTCGCATTCCTTTCCTTCTTTTCTGGATATACTCTCAGAGCATAGTAATGCTAATAAAGAGAGAAAGGTGAAGTCCAGGAACAAGAAAATCAAACCATGGATGACAGATGATTCCAAAATTAGGGAAAAAAATAATTCTATTCCAAAACCAAAAGATATATACATTTCCCTGAAATAAGAAACGTCTATCAAAATTTGAAAAATAATGTGCAAAAGTTAATAGAAAACCCAAAAATTAGTTATTATCAGTCTAAATTTCAAGAATATCACTTAAAACCTCGTAAACAATGGCAATTGGTGAATAATATATTAGGACGGGTTGGTGAAAAAGATGAAATAAAAATACTTAAAATTGATGAAAACACCAATATAACGGATAAAGCTGAGATAGGAAATGAACTTAACAGATTTTTCATACAAGCTTCTCTCTCACTTAACCCTAATAGTCAGTCTGATCCCGATATCCTTTCAACAAGAGTAACATACAATCCCTTGTCTTTTTTCCCAAGCCCAGTAGATGAATTACAAGTGCTTACAATTATAAATAGCCTGAAACAAACAAACTCTTGTAGGAATGATGGAATAAGTGGAATCGCTCTAAGAAAAATCGGAAAACAAATATCGTAACCCATTGCTACCCTAGTTAATATGAGTTTTGAACAAGGAGTGTTTCCATCATGCCTCAAAACAGCTGTTATTATCCCAGTTTTCAAAAAAGGTGATGCAAGGGATCCTAACAACTACCGACCGATCTCCCTGCTCTCTGTTTTCTCAAAAATATTTGAAAAAGCCATTAAATCAAGAATGCTACAGTTTCTAGATAAATCAAATTTGTTTGATTCATCACAATTTGGCTTCAGAGCAGGGAAATCTACGGAAGAAGCTTTGGAATGCTTTCTCACCAGTGTTTATTGCTCATTAGATAAAAACAAGAAATCGACAGGGGTTTTTCTTGACTTAATTAAAGCCTTTGATTTAGTTAACCACTCCGTATTATTGAGTAAGCTATTTCAAATAGGTTTTAGAGGCATTTCACATTAATGGGCTGTGAGCTTCCTTAGTGGATGAAAGCAATGCGTTTCAGGTCAATGGTGCCCTAAGTGAGTTAAAAGACTGCTTTGATGTTGGTGTTCCAAAGGGCTCTGTCCTTGGCCCACTTTTCTTCGTTATATACATCAACTCAATCTTCCATGTCATGTTCATAAGATAACTTAACAATGCAAATCAAACATGATCTTATTTTGCTTGGCGTGTGGATGAACTCTCTTTTTTCTTTGGGTAAATCATTTGAAGCTCCACCTATAAAACATCATCACTCTTTATATGACAGTGTTCGTTGTGATAAGTTTTGTTTTCAACTGGAGTTTGTTTCTGAATACAAATACCTAGGTATAAAAATTGACGAAGGACTTACTTGGAAACCTCACATCAATCAAGTTGTAAGACAATCTCTATACTATTCGATCAACAAATTATATTATTTGCGCAAAGTCGTTCCAAATAAGTTGCTTCAAATTATATACTTTGCGCTAGTAAATTCACGACTAGAGTATGGATTGACATGTTGGGGAAGTGCTTACTTAAGTAACTCAAAACCTATCATAGTGATGCAAAAAAGAGCTCTTAGGTTAATATTACATCGAGGAAGACTTGAACCCTTGCTACCCTTGTTCCAAACTACAAGGATACTGCCTCTCCGTTATTTATATATATTTAAAATACTCAAATCATATTTCATCAGAAACAACCGAACGCAAATGAGATTCAACACTTTGTATCCCCTTCGTAGTAATTTACAAAATGATGTTAACGTTCCTGCTGTTAGAAAAGAGCATTGTAGGAGATTTCTTTGTACAATGGGTCCACATATTTTCAATAAGTTGCCAATCGACATAAAAGGTACAGTTGAACAAAAATACGTGTTTCTGAAGAAAGTAAAAAAATGGCTTCTCTCAAAGCTGAAGTTGAGACACTTTTTCAAGTTATTAGTTGACGTTAACAATATCTTAAATATATTTTTTTTTAAGTACTGAAATAGTACTAAAAAATTATTGAAAATCGGGATTCAATCCTGACTCTATTCGGGATTTTTATTATTCGTCCGCTCGGGATTTTGTGCATTCGGGATTTTGACATTCGGGATTTTGGGTATTCGGGATTATGGCATTCGGGATTTTTATTCGTGCATTACGGGATTTGGAAATTCGTCCACTCGGGATTTTGTGCATTCGGGATTTTGACATTCGGGATTTTGGGTATTCGGGATTATGGCATTCGGGACTTTCATTTTTTGCATTTCAGGATTTTGGAATTAGGGACTTTTTACCCTTCCCATTCGAATGTAGTTTTTACAATCTTGTGCTAACACATATGACGAACGTTGCGAAAACGCAAGAAAGTACATTGCCAGAAGGCATGCAACTAGAAAATGGTTTCACATTAATTTTTCAATATAATTTGGACTTTTCTCTACCTGAAATTGACGTTGTATTGAAAAATAATAATTTTTGTGATATTTTTGGATAATTCCAAAAAAAGCTACCTCAAAAATCTCAAAATTATCGAATTTTAACAAGCTAAAAATAAGAAATTCAAAATTTCAGCTTTTTTGAACTTTGTTTTAGTAAAAACAAAATTCATGAAGTCATTATTTGCTCTTATTTGTATACATCTTTAAAATTCTAAGCCACTTGTTCCTAAACTAAAAGAACTAGTTAATGCGACTTTAAACGTTTATTTAATTTTGAATACCTAATTAATTCAATTCAATGAGAATTGAAATCACATCCAATTTATTTTTCAACAAGTTTTGAAGTTAAACTTGCTCCTATTCCTATCCTATCCCCCTTTAATCTAAATCTAAACCTTCAAGCAACAGAGTGCTGCGCAAACAATTACTATTTATACAAACATTTTAACCTTTAAGGTCTTTAAAAATAATAAATATAGTTATGTAGGTACCCAACATATTAAATATTCAATTTTAGAGAATGTGTCCCAAATTACACACCCTTTTCCATTTCAATTGCCAACCCTTTCTGTCATTATATAATGACCCTTAAACCTCTAAGTACACATTTCTTAGATTTACACACACACACCGACCCGACTCACATATGTACATACCTTGGTGAATATTTTGCCGCGCGTTTTCCTTAGACTCGTCTTGTGTCGTAGTCGTAGTCTTCTTACTTTTCTTATATTAGATACACAGAGATGCTTCAAGAATCCTTCGATGATGGTCCTGATGAATTGAGTAGGGTACTCTTCCGTACCAATAGAAGTTAGTGAATCAAAACCAGCAACAACAATAAATAGAAAGCTCCTCTCACAGGATATTTTTTCTGCTCTCTTGCCACAGTCTCCCTCTCTCGGTGTGAGACAGAGGAAATATGTATTTTTTTTTTTTTTGTTAAGTGAGTAGGTATCTGCCTCTGGTTATCTGGATCAAATATAGAACACGACGAGATGTGGATTTTGATAAAGTTTTGTATAATTTTATTTTTTTTTGTTGTTGTTGTGGCAGAATTAAATTTTCCAGCTCCTCCCTGGAGTTCTGTATTTTTTTTCTTTTTGTTAAAGCATTGCCGTATGTAGGTATTAAAATATTAAAAAATTGTTGCTGATAAGGATTTGATTTTTTTTTTTTTTTTATTCAAAACTTCCTTTTGAGTTGTTTGTCTTAGGTTTCTCGATTATTGTTTGCTTAAGGAATTCACAAAAATTCACTGATTTTCTTTTCACAAATATTCAGACTTTCTTCTTTGAGATTACATTCGGAGAGATAGATATCAAAAATTATTTGCCAGACTACTTTTCTTCTAATCACACTACGCTTCCTTATTATTCCTTGAACACACGTTTCTTTCTCATACTCTTCGGATTTGAATTTTCTTTACTTAATTTTCACTGATTTACAGATACAAACTAGAAATTTTCACTTCTGTATTTTGTTTGATGTTACTTTGTGAACTTTTTTAATTGCGATATAAAGTTCCACATCACCGGTTAATATTATCACATCCAATAGACATAATTAAGGATTTCACTTTTATTTATAGAAAACATATGAATTTATAAAAAAAATTTACTATTTTCTAAAAATTATGTACGAGTATAGATTGAATTTTTTTTTTTTTTGTTTAAATTAATTCGATTGAAAAATTTAGAGCTACTTTATATAGTGATTATTACCGACCGACAGGATGTTGCGTAGTGAAACGGATGTCACCAAGGGAAGACAGTATTTGCACCCGAATTTTTTCATATACGACAAGGATATGGAGCTCTAAAGTAGGTAACAGCAGGCTCAGGCAAAGGCAGAAGAAATATGTAGCAGCAGCAGCAGTAGTAGCAAAAGCAGATCAGGGTGTGGTGAATATTTGTATACCAGATGAAAATTTCACTACAAAAACAACAAAAATATAAATCTAGGAGAGCTTTCCTTGTCGACTAGGTACGGATATATGTATGATTTTTTATTCTTGATTTTTTTCCTTTTTATCAAGTTTTCATTTTATATTTTTTTGTTTTTTTTTCTTAACTTTATTTTTCTTCCTTTTTGATCCTGATGGTTACATACTGAACTGTGTCTAAGTGGTACCTATTACACTTTATATATATGCAAAGAAGTTTTTGAATGATTTTACTACTTTTATATATATTTTTCCTTTTTTTTGAAAATTGGAACTTCAACTTTTTTATGTGTTTTCTTTTAGTATTTCAAAAAAAGTTTATTTCTTTTACAACAATTCACTTTTTTTTCACATAAATAAAAAGAAAGAATAGCCAACCCAACGATGATGAATATATCCTAGCAAAAACAGTACACTCTTTTTGAAAAAAACCGATGTAGCAAACAAAAACGATGCCCTCAACCGAACTCGAACACTGACTACACCTGACTAAAATCGATTTGGCTGCTAGTTGTGTGGCAGATTCTGGTTTTCTATTAGGAAATGAGAGAAAAAGTTCAAATGTTGGGCGGCTTCCCCTATTTTTGTTCTCTGGGATGGATGCTGTGCTTCATACGAATCGCGAGTATTATTTGGTCAGTAATGTATCTTTTAAAGTTAAGCTTATGATGGTACTTCTTTTATTGATACTCTCTCTTTTCTCTCTCTCTCTTTCTCTTTTCTTTGAAATTGATGGTTCAGAAATTATAGTTGGTGTAAATATTGTTGTTGAAAATAATTATTCCTGCCCCAATCCGTTTGTTGCTGAAACTGATACTGTCTTTGGCTGCCATATTGGTGCGTGAGAGCTTTTTTACTTTAATATCACGTTTGTTGTGATTCTTGTTGGGATAATCTGTGCTTCCAGAATTTTTTTTTCACATTTTTTTCATCCACCCCTACCTAATATTTGAGTTGTTTTGGTTTGGTTTTTTTTTTTTGTTTTGTTTTGTTTCTTTTTTTGCTTTGTTTTTTTTTTAATCGAAATATAAGTTCTGTATTGCCCTCTTTTTTGGGATATATTGTTTGAATAGTGTTGCCATTGATTTCTTTTATGTCAAACCAATTAGTCATCAATGCAGAATTCAAATTTTAAATAAGTGTTGTCAACATCAATATTAAAATTTCAACACTTTTTTTCAAAATCAATTAATAATCCAGTAAATGGAGCTAAAAATAGAGGAATTTCCCTTCATAAGGTTGGATGGTTAAACATTTTTGATATGGTCTACAATCACGCCCCCTCCTTCCCCTTCAAAACCCTGATCCTGGAAACAATACAAAACATCAGATATCATATGCTGCTTTGAAGTCGATGAAAAGATGGTGGGTCTCGACTTGAAATTTGTTGTGGTCCATTGAAATTTTTTTTTTGTATTTATTTTCCCGTGGGTAGGTGCAAAACCTGCATATCAGGCTCTATGAGGACCGAAAAACGCGTGCTCATAGAAGTGTGGAATTCTTACTACACTAAAACCACCTCCACTTCCCGATTGTAACTAAGTTGAAACTCATCTAGCAATTTATTTTTAACGAAGTTAAGTAACGTGTTGCAGATTACTTTCCGGTGAAAGCTCCTGCTTAATCCGTGATTTTAAGCGGTTTTCTGTTCACCGCACCAAGTCGGAAAAATTTATTCATACAGACGGCTTACTAAGTTCGACTCGTCAAGAATGTCAATAATCGTTGAATTAGCGTGTTCTAATGGTCGATTTCTATGTTTTCGCGTGAAACATTTTATTTCGTCCCGGACCGTAGGAATCCCAAGATCCCTGTGAAGATCTTCGTTTTTTATATACCACGGAGCATTTACAAATAACCTTAGCAATTTATTTTCAAACGTTTGCTAGTTATTTAAGTTTGTATCGCAGGTACAACCCATAAGTCCAAACAGGTTTAAGAACCTGTCGGTATAAAATCAATTTATTTTCAATACTAAGCTTTAAATATTTACCGAGTAATCAGTTCATATCTCTTAATTTACTTTTTAGTTTTTGGCATTTCTTTTTCACGTACGGCTTCCATTTTAATTTCGCGTCTAGAGTCATTCCCAGATACTTTGCCTCATTTGCAAATGGAACACGAGTGGTATTAAGAAAGACGGGTAATCTATTTATTTTTTTATACGTAAAGTCCACGTGGACTGACTTTTGTTCATTGAGCGCTATTCGCCATGTTTTTGTCCACTTATTAACATTATTAAGAGCATTTTGTAATTTAATTGTAGCTTCGCTAATCGTTTTGCCTACTGCTAGTATTGCGGTATCATCAGCAAACGTGGCTACAATAGTGTCATCTGTTTGAGGTATATCGCGTGTAAATAAAAGGTACAGAACTGGACCTAATACACTTCCTTGTGGTACCCCAGCCACTATTTCTTTGAACTTCAACTTGTCTTGATTTGAATTTGAGGCCTTCGTGCCACATCTTGTCACACGCCTGCGACACGTCCAAAAAGACAGTCGAACAGATTTACTTTTCTTCAAGAGCTCTCTCAATTACGTCAGTAATTCTATGCACTTGATCAATTGTCGAATGCTTGATTCTAAATCCGAACTGATGTTCAGGTATTAATTGTTTCTCTTTTATTATTGGTTGTAGGCGCAAGAGTAGTATTCTTTCAAAAACTTTTGATACTATAAGAAGAAACGGAATTGGCCTGTAAGACTTCTTTTTGTGAGATGGTTTGCCAGGTTTCAAGACCACCATGATTTCCGCAACTTTCCATTGGCTCAGAACATATTCTAACCTTAGAGCGGCATTTATTATGTAAAGGAGGTTAATAAGCCCTTTACAAGGGAGCATTTTTAAAATCTCTGCCGTTATTAAGTCATATCCTGGAGCTTTGTTGGACTTAAGCTTCTTTATTTCTCTTTTTAATTCGGCAAGTGTATTATTTCTCGTTATACAGCTTTCATTAGAGGTAAAATTCATATTAATATTTTCGCTTAAATGTTAATTTCGGCTTAAATGTTTCCTCTAAGTAATCGGCGAATACCGTCGCTTTTTCTTTGTCACTTTTAGCCCATTCATTTTGGCTTTTCTTAATCGGAGGCACTGGAAGCTTTGGCTTTTTCGTTGTTTTTATAGCTTTCCAAAGTGAGTAGTTGGATTCTTTTCTCCGCTGTCAAGCCTTCAAAGTAATTTTCAACTTTTCCCTCATATATTTTTTGAAAGAGGTTTGGCTCGAAAACTATTTTCGAGCGTACTTACCTCTCAAATATAAGTTTATTTGGTTCACATTGTTCTTCAAGTTCAGACAAAATTATTGAAAAGACTTTCGAAACTGGGTCTGTTTCAGTGTCGTTATTTACGGGGATATTTTTTGCTGCTATTTGGGCATATGTTTCTGCATTTCCTTGCTTCGATATTTTCTCCGAAGGTACTGACACTGCTTTCTTTTCCTTGCGGATACTAGGTTTTGGACCTTTCGTAGATTTGGCACTCTTGGGAATTGCGGTTTCTAATTGCCTTGGTGGGTTTCTTTGTAATTCTTTAGCTACTTCACAGCCTCTATAACTTGCTGGGTGATATCCATTACAATTAATCACGTGGGTGGACTTTCACTTTTTCCGTGGCAGTCAACGGTTAGATGTTTTCCAGCGCATTTTACACATCTTGGCTCTTTTTTGCAATAGGTTTGGGTGTGATTGAATTCTTGGCAGCGTTTACACTGAGGGATTAATCTTGTGCTCTTTCTTAGACGTTCGATCCTAACTACGATGTTTAGAATTGTTTTAATTTTATAAATTTCATCTAATTTTTCAGTCTTATCGAACGAAAGTATAAATAGTGGGAGACCACGTTGTACCACTATCGCTTCACCCTCTTTTTTCTGTTTCTCTCTTTTGACAATGTTCGTCGCATCTAAGATTTTGAGGTTGCGCTCTTTTAGATCACTAATAATATCGTCTTTTAAACATGATGCGTGAAGACCTCTTGCCACAACACGTAGGGGTCTTTCCGACTTATTTTCATAGGTATACCATTCTACTTTTTCTTCGTTTAGTTTTCGTGACAGAAGACGATAACTTTCGGGGTCTTTCACACAAACTTTCCATTTGTTGTTGTTAAGTGAAATAATTTTAAATCATATAATTTGCAACTTGTTATACTCCGCAATACCGATAACATTTATCGGTGGTGGGGGCCGATCCTTAATAAGTTTTTCTTTTACTGTCGCATGTTTTGGTGAAACTTTTATTTCAAAAGAGGAGGCTGCTTCAGGTGAAGAGCCAGTTTTACGCTTTTTACTCAATCTTTTCTTTGAGGACTTCTCCGTTTCACGTGCTAGCTCTTCTTCGTCCGTTTCATATCTACAATTATTGACTTGTGGCAAGCTAGACTTTGCGTTTATTGGAGGATTTTTGCTTTTCAATATCTCATTTTCTTTTCGAAGAAGATCGACTTCTTTCTTAAGCTCTTGATAAAGCTCCATTACATGATCAAGTCTTTGTCGAAGTTCTTTTCAAGATTTTTTGTTTTATCTGAGTCTATTTTGGCGCGCGCAGGCGTGACGGGTGAACTCATTTGCCCGAATTTTGATGGTTTTGCACTCGATTTTGTTGGTGGTGATCGATACCCTTGCACTTTTTAGGAAGGGATTTATAAAATGCAATAATTGCCTCTCCCCAGATTGAGCCGACCTTCGAAGAGAATGGATTTTCCAGTGAACCTGGACTGCCACCTGTGGTACCATATCTAATTGTTTTGCTCATTGCATAGTTATGTATACATCAATCTCAGTATACGGAGTTTGGATTTTATTCGCCTCTTACGACAGGCATGCCTACCACGGGTATATTCTTTCCCCCTAACCAATACATTTCATCTGTTCATCAATCACCATAAAAAACTCTATAAAGACACAATGGGACCAGCCGATGATGTCCATTTCGTCTGGGTACACTGGGAGTTGGAAGGACTTTTTCAAGGTAGGGCATTCTGTGTTAACACTTGCTCCATGCACTATCTGTTCCAGAAGGAAATTAAATAAAATGCACGTTTGGGTCGTACGTACTTGATTGTATGTTCAAGACGCGGAGGGTTTAAGACAACTGTATGTTAAATCATGGAAATAATGAGAGAAAAATGCTTAAGAACAGAAATACATTGACACTTTTATGTAATAACATCCTTTTTATAATAAAAAACATTAAAAAACCTCTAAGAAATCTGAAATGTTTGAAGTTTTTTTTAAACTATTCCGTAACAAGGTGATTTTGGAACAATTCGATGATATATAGATAAAAATAAGTTTTTCTCGTCAGATAAAGTTCACCTCAATCTGTCAAGCCAACAATAAAGAACCCAGAACAAGGTAATTTTAGGGCAGTTAGGCGATATTTGGATCAAACTACATTTTCCGCTATGTTTTTACATTTTACGAACAAACCTCGCAACATCTTTTTTGGTATAGTCTGTTGAAACAAAGAATATCAAAAGATAGATTTAATGGAGTCTGCTCTCATAAAAAATTCCCTCATCGTACATTTTACCTTTTGTTAATTAACTTTGAAAAGAGTGAACAGAAGCAAATCTAATTATTTTTATCATTAATCAAATGCTTAGCAAAATTTTAAATCTAACAAAATTATGAGTAGATAATATAAAATAAAATATGTAGTTCACTGTGGCGTATGAGTACTTTTTTTTCATAAATTCAAATTTTGAAGTACTTAAACGCTCTTAAGAGTCTGCAACACTTGCACATCTAGACCATCGTCAATGAAAAAAATATTTCCAAGAATTTCACCTCAGCCAGCCAAACCACCAATATAATTTCCCCAATTAAACTTGCTTGTGCGCATCGCAGTCATCGAAAAAAAGGGAGAAAAAGCTTCTTTATTTTTTCTTTTACAATCAAAAATCTCAAGCCAATGTACTCATATTTATGTGTTTATCTTATCAAAGGATCACACTCACTCTAGCTTTCTCAATATTTAATAATCACATTTAATTTCCTCAGTAATTTATACTTTTTTTTTTCAGTTTATGTGCACATATACAATTACAAATCACAATCTCAGAGTATAAAAATATTGAACCACTTTCAGCTAAAAGCTGCCTCAATTAACACACCCTTGACTCTCATGGAAGCTGTGAGCGATATTATTGTGTTCTATTTGATTTGTCTTCGATGTTAATTATTGTGATTGCTGTGCAAGTTTTAGACAAATATTTGATTAAAAAATAAAACCCACCAAGTAGGTACTAAATACGAGTACACCCTTCGCCAATGTATGTAGGGATATTTTATTGACCTTTGACAAGAGGCTTCATTAAGTAAAAATAAACATAGTAAGGGTGGTGTGATGGTGACGCAATGAGTAAATTCAGTTTATTGCTCTATTTGCAGTTTGTAGGTACCTTTGAATATCTTTAATTTTTCTTTTTATCCCTGATTTTCAGCTTTGGATTGTGATTGTGTGTGTGTGTGTGTTTTTTTATTTTGTTTTGAAATGATGTAGGGGATGATTTGGTGGCTTGATTTGTATTTGTTAGTTTAAATGCCGACACTTGTTGCTAATGGAGAAAGTTAGATATGATATACTAATTAATGCATGATGTTCATGTATAGATATAAAAGAATATTTGTGACGTCAACAGACTAGAGAGATAGGAAAAAGTATAAAATAAAAAATACTTATATGAAAATCTACTAATTTGGATAGTTAAAGCGGATCTGAAGTTAAGTGCTCTAATTTGTTTGTTTAAAATAATTTATTTTGTATTTAAAGGGAATAGATACACGATACAAAGTTTAAAGGTATCAAAACTCTGGCAAAATTGCAACTTTATGGGACGATTGTAGCGTGTTTGCGGTCACTAAAAACCCAACGATTGCACTGATTGTGTGCACTTTTAAGTTTGCCATAAATGACAGAACCAACGAGCCAAATGGCCCCCGAATGAATAAGGGAATACTCAATGTACAGGTTTAAAAAAAAATATGTTTCATAAGGGCAAAACTACAAATTTTTGCAAACAAAATATTTGAAAATAAGTTTTTTAAGATTTTGCTGGCCTTTCTCCAAGCCTATGTTGGTGAAATCGGAAATGCACTATTTTAAACATCAATTGAATTGTCATTCAATGTTTTCTATGTTTTTTTGGGTGCTTTGCTAACTTGATATCAAGCTAGGAAAGCACTTTGTCGAAAATCAGTAAAGACTTCTTATACCGGATGGTTGATGCATTAATAATTTTCTGTTAATTAGTTGTGACAAGTTCAATTTGATTTTGCAGTGTTTTCTATGTTTTTTTGGGTGCTTTGATATATTGACAAATCTCGAAAAGCGGTTAAAACTTCTTATACTGAATGTTTTATGTCTAAGTAATTTGTCGTTAGTTAGTCTTTAATTAGTTGTGAAAAATGAAATCTAATAGTGCTATGTTTTCTATGTTTTTTTGGACCCTTGATATCAAGTAAGCAAAGTAATAGCTAAAGAGGGCTATAAATTGAAAATATCGAATGGTTTTATGGCTTAATAATTTGTCGCTAAAAAGTTTTGAATTAATTGTGACTGTTTTGAATTTTTCGTGCAATGTTTTCGATGTTTTTTTTCATTCTATGTTAACTTCACATCAAGTTAGCATATCACTACCTCAAATGTGGTAAAAACTGTTAAAACTGCATGATTTATGGTATAATAATTCATAGCTATTCAGTCATTAATAAGTTTTGACAATTTCACATTTGTCTCTCTATGTTTTCTATGTTTTTTTGTGAAAAGTGTTTAAAGCTTCTAGGCATAAAATTTTATTACCTATAATAATTTCCCTTTAATAAGTCGTTAATTAGTTGCCTCGAGCGATGTTTTCTGTTTATATTTCAACAAAACCTCATTTGACCCGGTGAAAGCGTAATAAAGCAGTAAATAATTCAATATAATCAATTTTAAACATTTTCTGAGTATTTTGTTTGAATTTTAATTGAAACAAATAATATAGAAAATATTGGATGACAGTGATTAAATTGTCACATATGATCAATGACCAATTAAAGACAAATTATTACTCAGTTAAAATATGTTAATATAATAAGTTGTAAAACTTTTCTGAAACTCTATGTTGATTTCATATAAAGTTAGAAAAATAAAACAAAAAACATGGAAAACATTGCACGAAAAATAGATTTTGTCACAACTACCTAATTAACGAATAATTAAAGGCAAATCATAATGTAATAAAATGTTATGTCTAGAAGTTTTAGCCAATTTTCAAAAAAAAAAAAAAATATACAAACCATAGAACGGCAAACTTGACATTCTCAAAACTTATTAACGTTTTAATAAAAATTAATTACTAAGCCATAAATCATTCGGTTTTCATTTAGCTCTTACCACTTTTTGATGTAGTGATAAGCTAACTTGATGTGAAGTTGACAAAGAATGAAGAAAAACATAGAAAACATTGCACAACAAATTCAAAATTGTCACAACTAATTCAAAACTTGTTAACGACGAATTATTCTACTAACAGTTTTGACCTCTCTTTTAGCTATTACTTTGCTTACTTGATATTAAGCTTCTAAATGAGCTAAAAAACATAGAAAGCATAACGTGATTAGATTTGATTTTTTACAACTAATTAAAGGCTAACTAACGACAAATTATTTAGCCATAAAATATTAGGTATAAGAAGTTTTTACCAGTTTTCGATATTTGTCAAGTTAACAAAGCACTCAAAAAACATAGAAAACATTGAATGAAAAATTCGGAACTGGCACAACTAATGCAAAAAAAGCTGCTTTGCTAACTTGACACTCATCAATGAATTGTATATCTGATATTGGTGGAGCAAGACAATTGGTTCAGAGGGATCCGGGTTCGATTCCTGGACCTGACAATTTTTCTTATTTGAACTTTTACTAGATACTCTTATAATTTACTCCATAAAAGTACAATGGGAGTAGAAAAAGGTCGTCTTTTTTGCTCTATGTTTATGCATAGCATGACTGAAAACGGAAAGCATCTATGGATTAATATAGGAGTGAAATTGTTAGTTGGATACAAAATATTAAATTCTCAATTTTTCAATGCTTTACACCCCTTATTCTCTACCAAACTTCATCATTTTACGACAAAGCCACCAAAAAATTGATATACTGAAGAAATACATCTATAGCACACCCCCTAAATTAAAAATCTCAAGTTTCCTATTGTTGGCTATGCATGCTTCACACATTCTACCCCTTTACCAAAGCTCCAACATGATTGTATCAAAAAAGTATAATGTTGATCTCTTTTGTGTAGAATTACGTAGGCTACAATTCGTATTTACACATTTTTTCAAAAAAAGTTGATAGCTTACGAGAAATTTAGAAAAAAAAATGAATTTTTTACCCTTCTACCCCCCAGCTCAAATTTATGAAACTTTTTAGGAAATGCTTAACTGCTTGACCAGAATAGAGTGCTGCCACTGGAGCTGGAAGCTGTCAAAAATGTCGTACGTGATTTTTTTTTTACTTGCTCACAATGTGCTGTACAGCTTTCTGAAATTTTTGTCAGTTGAAGTCAGATGAGTGAATTTAATTCAACACAAAAATAAAAATTAAAACTGAAATTAAAATGGATAATGATGAAATGGAAGCTAAAATTACTTTAGAGCCCGTTTAGATTGGGAAAATTGAGTCCGGACTCATGAGTCTCGTCGTATCTACATTCGAACATTTGAGGCGCCTCAAAACACATAGACATCAACTAATTGATCGGCCAAAAATCACCAATGCTTAACGTGATCATCACCAACAATGGAAAAGCAACAACGACTCAGGATAAAGTTGAAGCCTTCGCTTGCCATTTCGAAGGAATTCAAGCCAGGTCCCTCTGATGATCCAGTATTCCTTCGCGAAATCGAGGCATCCACCCAACAGACACTGATGCCCAACTTGGATAGAGCAATGTTTAGTGACACCAATCCTGCAAATGATCCAGTCAATACCCCAAACTTGAGCACCCCAGAGGAGATAGCTGAGATAATTGGCAGCTCCAAACCAAAGAAATCAGCAGGACCGGATGGGGTACCTAACTTTGTTCTTAAAAGGCTTTCACAAGCGATGATGGTGTTTTGAGCTATCATCTTCAGCAACAGCATCAACAACAGTTATTTTCCCAAAAAGTGGAAAACTGCCAAAATCTTGGCGATTCCCAAAAAAGGCGAAAGGAACATGAACACCAACTACAGGCCAATTTCCTTCCTCAACAATCAAAGTAAGCTCTTGGATGAGCTGATACTCAGGTAGCTCAAGAAGTTCTGCAGCAAAAACAACACCATCCCGGACATACATTTCGGTTTTCGGGAAAAGCATTCAACCCTGCACTTGCTCGTGAAGTTTCAACATGACATCACCACAGCCTTAAACAACAATCAAGTTACTGTGGGATGCTTCCTGGATGTCGAGAAAGCGTGCGACAGTGTATGTACCCCTTATCCTTAAACTCCACATACTAGGCTTTCCTTTAGCACTAATCAAAATTGTTTTCTCTTTTCTTTCTTCCAGGAACTTTTTCTTGCAACTGGAGAACTGCAAATCGACAGGGAAGAGAATCAAGGCAGGAGTTGCCCAAGGGTCCAAACTTGGACCACTTCTCTACAACATTATGACCTCTGACCAACCAATTTCAAGTGAACGCGAGAACCTTCTCTTCGCTGATGACTCACTAACATATTGCTCATCATTCTCTCCATTGAAAGCTGTTCGAGAAGTTGAAGCACACATCCGCAAACTATTTCAGTTGTACACCTAATAGGGTATCCGGATCAGCTCATCCAAATCAGAGCTTGTTTGCTTCAGAAAACCAGGGGGTAGACATGGTCGCTAAGCTGGAAGCTACAGAAGCAATCCCAGAGGATACCAGATTACCAGCCAAACGCAGCGCCAAGTACCTAGACATCAACTTCAACAAGCTTCTGAAATTCAACCCACATTCACGTTCTGTACTCAAAAAGGCCAACTATGCTTTCTATCGCCACTACCCGCTGATGAAAAAGAGAACTGGGCTAAGCCAATAGACAAAAGTTTTAATCTACAAGCAACTTTTGAGACCAGTTTTCAGTAATAGCTTCCCATTTTGGTTCACCATCTCCAAAACAGCTATGAAGGAACTGTAAATATTCGATAGAAAAATCCTGAGAATCTGTACTGGACTTTATTTCGATAATCAACGGCGTAAGTACTTCAGGAACGAGCAACTCTACTCTGAAGCCAAAGTAATCCCCCTGGAACAAGTACTTGGTACTATCTGCAGATAAACTGGTAAGAAACATCGCCAACCACCCTAATCAAGCAACTAATGAAAACGATGATAAACCAACAACGACATCTGTAACCAAGGTACCTAGAAGCTAAGGAAATCCTGAATATAACTACAACAATGAGCGGTGAAGCAGGACACTTGTACTCTGATCCATGGTCAGCCCATTATCGTGGCTAAACGCCAATCCTATTTCAACCCTAAGCCAATACTGCCACTGGACAACCGGGACTGAAAAATAAGAGAACTTCAAAATTAACCCCATCTTTACTTTAAGCTTTCAAAAATTATAGACGTTATTTGTATTATAAATATTTTCAATGTGTAACGATAGGCCCCTTATGTGCCAACAAAATCCTTTTATTTATCAATGTTTCTTAGAGTTATTAATTATTTGTAAGCCAATTGTAAATACAATTGTTCAAAAAAGCAAAATTGAATTGAATTGAATTGAATAAAACACATAGAAACAACAACAACATCAATGCTTTGCACAAATGAGTCTCATGAGGTCAGCGTTTATCTCTATTTTGTTCATGCCTCATAACATTCCTGACTCCTCATTTCTCTTATCCAGAAACTACCGTGAAACCAGTCTCAATCTTCCCAATATAAACAGCGTCTTTCGTTTTTATCAGACATTAAAAATAGTCTGAAACTCTCAAAAACCCCGATGTAAGCACTCGGTTGCACTCACAGTTTTAAAACGTCAAAAAAGTTGCATGCAAAAGTTAAAAGTTGGCCATCTTGTCCAGCTGCATCGTGTTGTGTTTGTATCATTGAATTTGTGTGTTTTCAACATTTTGACAGCTACTCCAGTTGTAACTCCATTTGTCTCCATTCTGTTTGGGCAGTAAGACGTCAAAACAAAGCTCTTCACCGAAATTCAGCTTTGTCAGATTTTTTTTTTAAAGTGAAAGTTTCATTATTCTTCTTGGCTATGAGTCCCAAACGTGTATTTTATTTTATTCAAGAAAATTTGTGAAGTCATTAACAAAATTTAAGGAAATAGCCCAAGATAATGCCTATTTAATCAAAAAGAAAAATCCTTAGAATCCTATTTCTTTCTTGTCCATACCACGTACCAAGAATTTTAACATAGAAAAGCATCACTGACGAACTGTCAAAGGCAAAAATTCCTTTCAACATGTAGCCATGCAGAAAAAGTTTCAACAGATAGGATACGTACTGCAAGCATACATATCGTTTTCGTGTCAGTATTTCAATCGATTGATCAAAGAATGAAATATGAGCCTTCGAAAAATTGTTTCCTTTATGTTAAACGAATATTTTGTTTTCCATTCATTCTGAACTACAGATAAATCCCAGAAAACAGCTTTGTATGAGTCTAAATATCTTAATTGTTCATCAAAACTACAACAAGTTGACTGTAAACTTAAAGTACTGAATATTATGCCACTCCGGAGAAAGAAGCTCTTTAAGTTATACGATGCAAGGCTAGGGTAGTATGAACAGTCGATGGTTCCTCCTCCTAGGACAGGATTCTGGTGTTGAATTAAAAATCAACGAATATAGCTCATGGAAGGATGGAAGTCTACATAACATAAAATTAGTTTATTACTCTGGAGAGATGAAGTATCTGTGTACTTGTGAATGTACAAGGCCGATGCTGGAAGTTTATAACACCAAATGATTTATAACCAAATAAACAATTTTCGAGATGACTAGATGATAGATGATAGGACAAAAATCTCAAACATATTTTGGGCAAGAGGTAATCTTCTGAATATAAATTTTATACTACTTCATTGCAAAGATCTAAGAGGAGTTTTTTTTTACATTTGCAATATGGCAAAACGCAAGCAAATTTGTGTATTTTGATAAGAAATTTATGAAAGGAGCACATTATATTGGACAGTGTCAGCGACTTTCTGAATGAAAATAAATTCTTACTCAAGATAGAAGAAAATTGACGTATCAGCGCTCGTTTGATTTATCGAATACAGATGTTAGTAGAAAATGTAGCTAAAGGTAAGACTACACTCCGTCTATACAATGCTCTAGGCCAGATTCACATTATTGTTCTGATATCGATAAAGTTTCGATACGATAAAGGATTTTTATCCCAGGACACGATGAGTATATTCACATCATCGATACCTGATATACAGAGATACTTTTGCTATGTAAAAATGTTTTATCTTAACGAAAACTTAGTGTGGATCTGCCCTTAAACTTAAAAAAAATTAATTTACTGTTTGACTTTGTTGGGAGAGATTGGTTTGCAGTGGCGGATCCAGGGGAGTGGGTCATTGGGGTCACCACGCCAAGGAGTCCATGAATGAATGAATGAGGGATTTGGGGTATAAGTGCACTGCGACCATTAAGACCTACTGTGCCCCCGTCTATTGAGCTGGATGAGGTTGCTCATACTACAACACTTCCTCCAAATTTGTTTTCTTGGGGAACTTCAGTATTTGGATTGTTTTTAGGGAGGGTAGTTCGCTCTCCTCTATCTGGCGATTTTCCAGATACATGTGTCTTTGATGCACGAGTTCATCACATCTACCTAGTAGATGAGTCATGAGTATTGCAGAATCTGCAGGTGGCGCTGTTCTCTAAGCGAAGAATATGGAGGTGTCCCCTAAGCTTACAGTGGCCTGCGAGGAGACCCGTTATTATTCTAAGTTTGTTCCTATTTAAGCATCAGGATAGGATACAGGACTGGAATCGTTCTTGGTTGTGAGACCCAAGTAGAAGTTTGGCCTGTCTTAGCTTAGGAAGTTCGTTCCAGGTTTTTGATATTTTCACCTCCTCTTCTGTTTTGATTTTATGTTTTATCACGTTTTCTCCTATTCCGCAATAAGGCTCTGGTCCCTATTTTTGCTAAGGAGTCTGCCTATTCGTTGCATTGTATGCCGACGTGGCCAGAGACCCAATAGAGTGTGACAGAGTTGTGTTTGCCCAGTTCATTTGCCTGCCTACACACTCCGATACCAGTTTAGAGCTGATGCTGAGCTTAATGCTTTTAGTGCGGCCGGGCTATCCGACATGATTGCAATATATTTGTTTTTATATCTTTCGAGATTTCTCTCTTCACATTTTCCTCTGGTGTTAAGTTCTGCCTGAAAAATACTTGTAGACTGTCCCATCGATATTGAAAGTTTGGTTCTAGGCCCAAATCACTGATCTACTTTGTCGGTTCTTCTTGGATCCTTAAAAAAATGAGTCTCACACAGGGATTTTATTTTTTTTTTCAACTTGTTTTTTTTTTTTCATTTTATTTTTGTAGGTCGTGCGGTAAAGATCATTGCGTGTTTTTGTACGTTTTGTCGTGAAAACTTAATCACATTTTCGGTTAATAATACAAACCAAATGCAATTGTAATTTATTTTATCTTAAGTAGGGCAATATATTGTGTTTTTGTATATATTTGTATAAATTCCAAATAGATGTGCCTTGGAAGGAAAAAAACTTCTTTTTGTTCTTTGTTTGTGTGTGGTTTAAAATACCCGAAAATGGAATTTCCTTTTCATATCTCTTGGTTCTTGTACTTGATAAGTATGGTGAACTTTTTTTGCGGATCCAAACCAGACTCGATTGCTTGAAGGGAAATCGTTTATTGCAAATGATTGAATTGTTCAAGGATCGATCACCAAAATGATTTGACCATTTCAATCCATCGATCTTTGGATAACTTTAATTTCACTGAATTTATTTCCGATTCAATTTATTCACTGATTTTAACGAATTCAATTTGTTCCAAATTTAAAAACAAAAAAATTAGGATTGATTACAAAAGCTGAAAAAATATGAAATTTTCAGTTTTTTACTGCTCTGGAAAAATGTGATTTTATGTCAATTGGTTGACATTTAGATCGTAATACACTTTTTTTGAAAATGTAGTTTGGCCCTCATCCATCAATACATCAATTGTCAAACTCCAGTACACGTGAAGAACAGAAGTGTGTAGATGTGAAGAAAATTATTCGGCAGATTTTGTTTTCCTTTTTTTGTTTTTCGTGGTTTCATAATGAAAGGCACGATAAGATTGGTTGGGTTGGATAGGAGAAAGATCACGATAGAGAACGCCAATTTTCTACCCCGGAAATTTTCAAATATTTTAAATATATTTCATCCTCCTCCCTCTTCTGCCAGTTACCCCGCTCACCATCACAAATCGCAGAAAATCCTTGAATCAAGGACATTTACTTATGGCTACGATGTCAATGGATTACAAATCCTCTAAATAAATAAATCACCAAAAATGTGATCTTAAGACAATAGGGTGACATTTGGATCGTAATACACTTTTCTGTCAAAATATAGTTTGCCCCTATATTTTGAGCCATCAACTGTAAATTCCATTGACGAATGATGACTTTAGGCCAATTGGGTGACATTTGGATAAAAAAAACCTTTTTTTGTCAAAGTATAGTTCATCTCTATCTTTCAAGCAATCAATTGTCAAATTCCAGCGAGAAATGGCTACGATATCAATGACGGTGTTCATACCAGCTTCAAGCAAGGTGAATCATTTCGACTTCTCTTATTTTTACCTTTCTCTCATCTCTTGGAAAGAAAGAAAGAAAGAATTTTAAAAAATTTCTACATCACTTCGTTATTTCTTTCTTTCTAATAAGTAGGAATGAGATTAAAATGAGAGACGTTAAAATGAGTCGCATCTTGTGAAGCTGGTAGGAACACCGTCAACGGATTAAAAAACATATAAGAAATCTGAAATTTTTGATGAATTTTTACTCCACAAAAAGGTGATCTTAAGGCAATTGGGTGACATTTGTATCGAAATATACTTTTTTTTTTTAATATATTGTTCCCTATATTTCAAGCCAAAAAATATCAAATGCAATTTAAAGATAACTACGATGTCGATCGATTAAAAATCCTCTAAAAAATCTGAAATTTTGGAATAATTTTGACCGCTCCGGAAAAGCTGATTTAAGGCCAATTGGGTACATTTGGATCGAAATATACACCTTTGTCAAAATATAGTTCGTCTTCGTCGCCATCAACTGTCTAATTCCTTTGACGGATGGCTACGCTGTCAATGAGCTAAGAAACGTCTAAGAAATCTCAAATTCTTGATGAATTTTACTGTTCCAGAAAAAGGTGATTTTAAGGCAATTGAATGACATTTGGATCGAAATATCCCTTAAAAAAAATATATAATTTATTCCCTTTATTTCAAGCTATCAACTGTCAAATTCCAATGATGGATGGCTACAATATCGATGGATAAAAAACTCTAAGAAATCTCAAATTTTAGATTAATTTTTTTATTGCTCAAGAAAAAGTTGATTTTCAGGCAATTGGGAGACACTTGCAGCCGTTATGTTAAGCTTAATGCATAGAATTCTCGGCACTTAACTAAAAAGTGGATAAAAAGTCTGTTATCGGCGTGTATTAAACACTAAAAGTTTACCTGTCAACACGTTGACAGGTCATAGCAAAAGTGACAGAGCTTAGCTGAACCAAAAGAAGTGGCATTTGCATGCGATTTATCGATTACAGTCATTCGCGCAGGTAGAGGACAACCTCTTAAGCCTAATTTAAACGAAAATAATTATGAGCGCTTATATTTTAAATGCGAAGAAAAACTGTGTTACCGTGTCGGGGATTACCCACGCCATCACAGAAAAAAAAATGGAGTTTCCACTCAAACTATCGATAACATGTATGTAATTCATGCCGATAAGACAGTTTTTCTCCGTGCTTAAGTTAAACAACGAAAATCCTCCGTAAGCTGATCTTCAAGCTAATAAAAAAACAGGGCACTGATAAAAATTGTGCTACCAACGTGGTTCACACACGATTTAAGGCAAGACCGCACTCGACGGAACTGAACTTCAGCGGAACTGCACCGCAACTGAACTTCAAAATATTTTTTTTATGAAATTGTATGAGCTATATCGCACTAAGCGACAAATGAACTTTGCCGCGGCCTGAAGTTCCGTTCCGTTCCGTTGCTGCAAGTGCTATATATTATGTTATGTTTTGGCTGTGCGCTTTGTTTTTCTCTGTGGCATGTGGGAAGTAGAGCCTACATTTTAGAAATATTTCATGCTGAAAATAAAAAAGGAGAAATTATATCGGTCAGGCGATCAAATAATTATTTCGTTGCTTGTTCGAACGTTTAAGTAATACCATCAAAATGGCACTACTAATGGGTTCACTTATGGGCATTATATATGAGTGAAGCCAATATGTACTGTAGCATAGTGTGGTATATGAAAAAAGTGCCGTAAAGTACCGCGCTGTGTAGCGCAGTTCCGCTAAAGTGCAGTTCCGTCGAGTTCGGTCTTACCTTTATGTATAATAAAGTGCAGGTAGCACAGAACCCCTTCGAACTTAGTTAACGAAGAAAACTCGAGGCACTCAACTTAAACACTGGGAAAAAGTTTCATAACAAAAATTGACGTTTGCATAAGATTTTTCGATAACAAAATACGATTTCTGGATGTACTCCAAACATTAAGTAAAAATCGCAAACATAATTGCATCGTTTAAAAGCAGTCTTAAGCGTCAAAAACAACTGAGCTACTTTTCTACAGCACTGAACGCTGCCATCGGACATTCCAATAATCTTTTCAGTCAGCTAGAAAATTGGTTGGTCGGTGGGTGGACAAAATCAAAGCATCGACAAATAATTGACATTTTGATAACAAACAAACAAAAATGACAAATTAAAATTGAAAAATATTAATAATAATAAAGATTTTTTGATTTTTTCGGTTGGTTTTAAGTTATATTTCTTTCTTAAATTTATTTATAAAAATGTTTAAATCATCTGCAGGAAATTTAATTTTTAACCAAAGGTTTAAAGAGTTTAAATGTTAAATTTGGCTATACCAAACAAAAATATATTCAATACGAAAAACCCTTGCCGCTCATCCATAATGCTTGTTCACTTTTTCTCATACATATTGAGTGAAACATGTGCGAGTGAAACAACCTCTTCTTTTATATAACTACAAGGATGTGAGTCAAACTCAGTTTATTTAAAATTTCCCTAAAATATCCCTTTTCTACGTTAGTAAAACTTAAAAATTTTAAATGTCTGATAATATTTAGAAGTAGTTAAGATAAAAGCAATCTTAGTGTTTGTTTATGAAATTGGCCATAAACCAGTAAAAAGAAACGGGACCCTAAATTATAAGAAATTGCAACTCAAATAACAATACAAAGTGAAAATAAAAACAAAATTTTATGTTTTTTAAAATGAAATGAACTCAGAAACCCATGGTTTTCAAATGCCGTAGTTATATTGAAGAAAACGTTGATTAAAACGTTTTCCAAGTAGCAATCCAATACAGTCTTAAGCTTCTTTTTGATCATGCCTTCGAGTAAAATGAAGCCATGATAAAGTTGGACAGTTGCAAGGCACAAGATTTGCAGAAAATTCAAGCTTTACTATTGTAACGTCTGTTATTTGTATAAAATTTGAATTTAAGTACACTCTATAGCACCATCTATCTTCATTATTTGGATTGGGGGTTGTGGGTGCTGTAGAACAACTTGAGGTAAGCTTTGGGTAAGCTTTCGAAATCGAGATGGGATACCAAAGTTCTTTTATGAAATGGTCTAGAAGCAGATACAAGAACTTACAAGTGATCTCCTGAGCTTGACAAATAAGTATAAAAGCGCCTGTGCTGCCGATATAGTTTACAGTTTGTTCTTAAAAGTGATGGTATAAAGTTGGTTGCAATAAAAGATTATTGTTTTCGGAAATTAGTTTCGGTATATTTAAGAGTTGAATAATAAATTGTTTGGTAGTAAGAAAATAAAGTGTTTTGTAAATTAGTTTTAATTATCAAAATTGAGAAAATATTAACTATATTTTTCAAGAGGTTTTAGTTTTGATATTTCAATTTCATGCGTCCTCTGCCGGTCAGACATATACTTTAATACTTTTCCCAAGGTTCCCGAAAAAGCTGGAAGGTTCTAGTATTTGCTTCTAGAGCATTCCATAGGGGAAATTTCCCATAAATTTACCTTTCCAAAGCTTTCATTTTGGCGTTTAGTATTGGAAGTTCTAAAGCTGATCAAAGCTCTCCACAGGTTGGTTTGTGTCATGACTAATCCGGAATTCGGTGTTTCTTTCATTGGAGAGTGGTTATAATTCATTCGAGAGTCATTATAGTACAAATGTGAGCATCGTTACAATATTGTTATTTTTTGCTGAATCATAAAGTATCTTCATAGGATAAGTTTACATATGTATGATTTTATGAAATATTGTTCAACAATGGAAGGCCGTTGTTTTCAAGTTAAATGCTTCGTCTTTATTAACTTAAGATGTCAGAAATCTACGAAGTATCAAAGTGGTATCCTCGATGTATTCCCAAAGTAGATATCTGCGAGGTTTTTGAGATTTATCTCTGTGCTATCCTCTTGGTATCCGTGTGAAATCAGTGTGATATCCGCGAGGTATTTGTGAGGTAACCGTGAAGTATGTGCGAGGTATCCGCGAGGTATCCACGAGGTATCTGTAAGGTGTTTGTGAGGTATCCACGAGGTCTTCATGAGGTATCCACGAAACATCCATGAGGTATCCGCTAGGTATCCACGAGGTATCCACGAGGTATCCACGAGGTATCCACGATGTATCTGCGAGGCTACTGCGTATCATGATGTTTATTTCGAGGCATCCATGAGGCATCCGTGAGGTAGCCGGGATGAATTCACGAGGTATCCTCGAGGTATCTGTGAGGCATCCGTTAAGTTTCCGCGAGGTATCCTCACTTGGGGATATTTTGTCATCCTCAAAATATCCCCAAGTTATCCGTAAAGTCTCCCCATGTATTTGCGTGGTATCTGTGAGGTATCCACGGGGTATCCATGAGGTTATAGTGGAGTATCCCTTTGACATCTGCAAGATATATCCGAGGTATCCCTTAAGTGCCTGCGTGGTATTTGAAAATTATCCATGAGTTATCCTTAAGGTTTCCGCGATGTATTCCCTGGTATCCGCAAGGTATCCAAGAAGTTCGAGTGGTATTTCCATGGTAATTTCGAGGTATGCGTGGGGTATCCACCAGGCATTCGTGAGATATATTTGAGATTTACACAAGGTATTTTCCTGGTATCCTTCAGGTATATCCGAGCTATTAGTGAAGTATCCACGTGGTATTTGCATGGTATCTACGAGGTATCTTTATGAGGAAGCCACGAGGCATCTTCGTATATATTTTTCATTTTGAACAAAAATACGAAAAAATGTGCATTTTCGACGAAATCATCCAAAATATTCCTTTTCCACTTTAATTTGCCTTTAATTAGTTATTAATAAGATCAAGATGTATCAATTTAAAATTATAGTTACAGCTATTCACGTTTTTGATCGATGGATTTTGGATCGATTATTTGATATCCTTTTCATAGTTTTAAGAAAAGAATCACACGTCATCTCAATCGCCTTTATTTTACCCACCCACACCACATTTGAATGTAAGTTAAAAATTATTTGGATTAAATTTTCAAGATATCAAATTTATTCCTGATAAAACAAATTTTTTGGGCCCCAAAACATTGAAGAGTTCATTTATCTTTGGTTTCATTTACGAAATTCCTGAGATGCAATTCAATTAAAATTCCTAAATTAATTTGCCCTACATTTCAGCTCTCCTTGTACTTTTTCCTATAATATTGTTTCATTTTCCATTAAACTCAAGATAATCTTATGGGAGCATTAGGATTTTGCTTCCTAGCTCCAGAATATTCTCAACCAGCTAGGTATATGTCCGCAACTTAGCTATATAAAAAAAGGAAACAGTTAACAAAGAACAAAAGTAATACGAATAGTAGCTATAGTTCTCTACCCTTGTGTTGAGTAAACTATTTTATTTTTCTAGTGTAATAGCAAACTGCTCCGTTCTCCTTGTGTTTCATCACCATCCTAACATTCTGCTCACACACAGCACCCGTCAGAGATGCTTATCAATTAAGGACTAGGACTATGGTATTTTTTTTTTATTTTTTATTTCCTCAAGCTTAATTTCTTGCCCCAGATAATATTGCTGTTGGATAAACATACTTATACAGTTGGGGCAAAACATTGGGAAAACAACAGCTAGTCGAGAAATGGAATGAATGAAAAATAAGTACAAAACTCTAAACTCTAAACAAAAATTATATTCCATTTTCTGTCCCATCCCATCCTAAGCCCAGTAGCACTACAACAACAACAACAAAGCTTCCATTGCCTCTCGAGGAATGAGGAATACGTTTTTGAGATGAAAACTTATCGTGCCTTCAAAGGCACGTAGGCAATTCTTTTGCCTTTGTTTATTTGTATCTTTTATTCTATCTGTTCTGGTGGTAGGGTAGTCCGGTACAGAAAATGTTCTTGGGACTTGGCCAAAAAATGCAAGATACTGAGGCAACATTTGGCTGCATAGCGGATATGTATCATGATGGCAGCTGAGTGGGAGATTGCTGCTTGGACGGCCATCAGCTTATAGTGGTGATGGTGATGGCGATGGCGGTGGGTGATTCTGGAAACAGTCAAGTTCTGGTTTCGTTGCCTTGAAAAGTGTTTCTGATTTCTCGAAAAGAGGACATTGATCACCCTTGCAGTTTGACGACAAAGCATTAAAAGTTTCTGAGCCACTAGGTGACAAGTTTTGTACGAAGTGCATATAGAGTGTTCGAAATATAGGTTTGAAGAGGATGTTTGGGATATGGCACTCTACTCTCCATGTGAATTTGTCCTCTTTTCGTCTCTGTTTATTTTTCCAATCATCGGATTAGAAAGGATTGTATATAAAATTGTACGAGTAGGCATCTACTCTAGGGATTGGTTGATTAGGAAAAATTAAAGGTCAAGAGTTTTGTAATTATTTTTCCATGAAGAGAATTTTGTCAAGATATCAAAAATATTAGGTGAAATGTAGATTGTATGGAAGAAACCTCTGACCAATAGAAAAGCCGTTTCCAGGTTTGCAAGGCTAAGAATCTACAACGAAACCTGATAATCGATGCCAGACTAGTATAATATCTTGGACGTGCCTAAATTTCGTGGGGCAAACCTTGTTTGACTTTTAAAAAACAGAAACAATAAGCGAAGTATCCAAAAGAAGAAATTTGGTTTTTGACCTTGGAGGCCTTATCATACCTGGAGTTACCAGTCTAAGGAGAGAGAGACTGTAGGAAATATTTGCACTGTGATATTGTCGTGATATTGTATTGATATGGTCTAAGAAGCAGCCGAAACCACCATAGCTACGATACCATCCCAGAAAAAGAAGCCGTGATATGATGATGAATGATGATGAACTCTTAATAAGCTCGTGAAGTATTGATCAAAGAGAAATAAGGAGAAAAAGATTTTGAGTAGACGAAGAAGAATTTGAGATGAAGGAGATCGAAACAAGTATATTCAAAAAAAAAACAAGCTGATTATAAAACCTAAATGCAAGGTCTACAGAGCAGCAAAGCCAGCCCACAAGTACCTAGATTTTTTGTTCAAGCAGCATTTCCAACAGCTGCTTAGTGGGTATTAAGTCGAACGAGTAATAAGGCAAGAAGACAGCCCGCTTTCATTAAATAAAATGAAGGAAAGAAAGAGGCTTTGCGTGGGTGAAATTCGAGGGACTTACAGTAAAAAGTACTTATCTCACTTAAAGAATTAGGACTGACAAGTGCCAACAAAAGTCGGAAGACCTTAGAAAACTTCATGGGAAATATTAATATGAGATTCTGATCTCTAGATATTTTAACAACAAAGCTTTTGAATGGGGACTACTAAGAATGGACTCACGAGGAAGGGAAATACTTGAGATGACAGCGTGACGTGGCCTTAACGTAGCTAGTGAAGGAACAATTCTACTTTCTGACCACCTCATGACGTGACTGCTTCGGTACAGTCCCGGATGTAACCTTTCTGACGGAATGCACATCCGCAAAGATCAAAAACTGAATAATAATGGAGGTCATTAATCTGGCGTGCCCTCCGAAAAAAAAATTTTACTTTGTATAAAAATAGTAGGTAATCGAAGAATAAATGGGCATTGATCACCAGTACATCATTTTTGATCAAGGACGGAATTAACTAGCTTCTTACCAAAATTTAAACCAAGCCCAAGCTATGAGGATGAACGTAAGCATTCTTAACGCAGAAATCTTCAAATCCAAGATAGAAGAAGGAAATTCAATGTTCGGGAAGCAAGGGGATCTATGGAAATCAAGGTGGAAGCCATGATGCAAGTAATATTGCTTAAATGTGATGCCTCACTATCCCAAAAAATACTGGGTCGACAGTGCAAAAAGCTGATCATCGAAGAAGATGACTGCAACTTAGACACAAAATCACCAAGGGACTGAGAAGACATGCTGAGCCAACAGAAGATAACCCTGCAAAGTTCAGAACCAAGAGCTCTAAGCTCAGGAGGGCTACCAATAATTCATGCCCAAACTTCCACCACAACCCCAGGGACTATAAGCTTCAAAATTTTCAAATGGAAACTTAGAGCTCATGTGACCCTACTTTAAACGAAAAAATGATAGTTTTAGATAGAAAATGATTATTCTAGCGAAAAAGTCAATTGATGATTTCTTTATCTGTGTACAGCAATAGGGATAGCGTGGAAAACAGCATTGAGTCCAAGGAAAGCAACTTCATCTTGGCGTCAACGTACATGCCGTACGATAAGGGAAACCCACCAGCAAAAACAAAAAAATTATTCAAAATTTTCCAGCCCTGGCCGAGCACATATGATGCACAACAGCCAAAAGTGCACTTCGACTCAAGAACTGGGCAATTTGAAGCACAGCACCTATATGGTAATGGGTCTATCTTGCAAAGGTATAACACAGTGGTCGGCAATGATGTGACGGCTGACTAGATATCACCAATAATAGATTTTAATACACACTTCTATATTTCAACATCCGAAAGACATGAATGCGAACCCAACTAACTTATTAGTAAACAGGGTTTCTCCTTCTTTACTGAAGACTCTAAAATGGAAGTAAAAACAGAAGCCGGAGTGATCTGTGAAGCTCTTAATAGAAGAAAATCACATAAACTCTCAGAGAAGTGTAGTATCTTTCAGGCTGATATTTACGCTATTGAGCCGCAGAAATGGTAAACAAGAAAAAACTGAGCTCATTGGAGATAAAATTTTTCGTGGATCGACAGCTAAGCTGCTATCAAAGCAAAAGCCAGTGAAACTTTAAGACACAAGGCATACTGAATGATATTTGTCAATCCAACCAAGTTAAACTCAGCTGGGTTCCTGGTCACACTAATATAGAAGAGAATGATATAGCTGATGTGAAGGTTGTGGGTTTGTTCCCCCCATGGGCCACGCTTCTTTTTCACCAGGTGTGGATGGTATCTTTCCAGCTCTATTGCAACAGGGTAAGGATCAATGATCAATAAGAAGAGCTAAAGTAATTTTTATTCCTAAAGTTGGAAAGAAAGATACAACCCACCCAAAGTCTTTCAGGCCGATAAACCTAACGCCCTTTGTACTAAAAAACTATGGAAAAATAGTATACAACTTCATAAGATTACAAGTATTAGTAGACAGGCAAATACAAACACGCATACAGAGCGGGGATATCTACAGAAACTTCTCTGTTTGAACTCACTAATGCCTTTCAGAAAGCTTTAAACGCAAAGGAAATAGCACTATCAGCCTTTCTATATATAGAAGGTGCTTTAGACAATACCTCCAAGATGTGCCCAGCACCATATCCACATGGATTGGTGAGATGTTAGCCACTAAAACAGCTAAGGCACTAGCAGGACAAAATACGCGAAAAATCTTAAGAACCAGAGGTTGTCCACAGGGAGGGGTACTGGAGTCCATCCTTGCTGTGGAGTCCTGTAGTTGATGAACTGCTAGATAAGCTTACTTCTCAAGGCATTCACTGTATCGGTTTTGCTGATGATATCGTCATCACAGCTGCAGGGAAGTTTGAAGTAACCCTCTGTAACATTATTCAAAGAGGATTAACTATTACAAGGAAATGGTACATATCAGTGGGATTATATATTTATTCTACCAAGACGACGATAGAATCATTTACTAAGAAAAGACTTTTGCCATGCATAGAATCCATCCGGTAGGGAAAGGCGAAGTAATCCAAACAAAAAGTGAGGTTAAATATCTAGGCATCACACTAGACAGTAAACTCATATCGCATAAACACGTAAAAATAACCATCGGGAAAGCCACAAAAGCCCTCATGATCTGCAAAAGACCTTTGGTGGATGTACACCATGATGGTAAGACCCTATTATTACCTATGGGGTGGTCGCATGGCATAAAAGAACTGAATTGCTCACAACTAAGAAATCACAAGAAAAAGTCCAAAGGATCGCATGCTTATTCATAACTGGAGCAATTACAACCTACCCCACAGCAGCCATTTAAGTTATCCTTCATCTATCCCTCTTACATGAAGCCATGGCAAGTGCTACAAAGGGAGCCATCATGAGGTTTGCCAAAAAAAGAACCGGTACTGGTAAATGCATTAGTCTCAGGGTTAGAGACTGTATTCCAAAGTCAGCGGTAACAAACCTTATTGACATTCCAAGAGATGGCATGATTAAGAAATACAACTTCGAGAAGAACTTTTAAATGAAGCTAAGTAACAAAAAGTAGTGGGTAGGCGAAACAGTAAACTATACTCTCAATCCTGGCTGGAATATGTGGGCCTAGAACCAAACTTTGCATACCGATGGGACAGTCTACTAGCATTTTTTGGGCGCAACTTCACGCCATGGGGAAATGCACAGAGCGTAATCTAGAAAGGAATTACCGAAAACAAAATAATGCCATTATGTCAGACAGTCAAGATGCAATTCAAGCACTGAGCTCTTACGCCATCAGCTCTAAATGTGTGATCAAGCTAAATGTCCTGGGCAAGCACAAAAGTGTCACACTTCATTCGGTACCTGATCACGTTGGTGTCCAGGGAAATGAAGAAGCAAAAATGGGGGCAATGACTCCATTAATGTTGCCTGAACCCTATTGTGGCTTAGGAGAAAATGTGATAAAACACAAAATAAAAGAACTAGAGGAGGCCAAAAGATCCAAAAACTGGAAAGAACTCCGTAAGCTGATGCAGGCAAAACTGTTACTTTGTAATTACAACCAAGCACGGTTTAAAGACTGCATCAACTTAACAAGAAACAACCTTAGGAAAATATCTGGTCTCCTTACTGGGCACTGCAAATTTAAAAGACACCTGAATATCCTTGGTTTAGTTAGCAGTCCAACATGCAGATTTTGCTGCAACCAAGAGGAATACCAAACCATATACTAGGAAAATGCGATGACATTATACAGCAAAGGAAAACACACAAAGGAAACTACCAAGAAGAAGAGAACGATCTTTCCTCTCTAAAAGTCCTCCCAAATACTCAAATATTTTAGGAAAATAAAATTGGAGGAAGTACTGTAGAATAAACAACCTCATTCGGTCCAAGGTGGGGGCACAATAGATCTTAAGGTCGCAGTGCAACAACCCCCAATATTTCAGATATTCATTTTAGCAGATGCACTGGCAAGGAAGGGTCAGTATCAAACAGGAACACTACACTCAGAGAAAAACGTCATAATTAATTTGAGGCTTGTTTAATTCACAAGGTAGACAATCCCATATAAATTTACTGACATTTCAGGAATCTACCAGATTTGATAGCCTTATATTCAGTGTGAAATCAACCTGGTGGTCTTTCTTACCTTATTCAAGTTGATTTAAGAAGATGACTTGTTTTTTTAGCCCTTAATTCTTGTAAATAAGAAATTTTGACAAGAATATAGTGTATAGCAGTGTTAGAGATGAGATGTAGCAGGCGCATGGATTAAAGAATTTTTATATTCAGGAAACAAAGTTGATTCAACATTGAATCATGTTAAATTATTTTTTTTATTTTCGTGTTAAATTTACAGGACATTGAACATTAAATCATGCTAACTTAACTAGATTTTTATGTACAATAAACTAGCTTTTCAGGAAAAATTAAATGGATTTTTTCGTAAAGTTAACAGTTTTACTATTTTAAGGCAGTGTTAATTTTACAAGATGTCTTGTAGATTTTACCTGCCACCTACGTTGATATAACACGATACTGAAATCAAGTATCTGGTTAAGCAGTTAACCTGTACTACCATTAGGATTGCCAACCGTACTCTAAAATAGAGTATTGTACTCTATTACATGAAAACGTACTCTATGATCTATGATTCTAATAGAGTACGCTAAGATACTCTTATTTTAACTAAACTAACTTTTTTTCCAACTCTCTTCCTCCGTCAAACTAATTTTCTTATAGTGAGTATTTTCAACTACATTTCATGAACTGAATATTTTCACACCATCTATCTATCTACCTGCGTACATAAAATGTTACAATTTTGTTTCCTCCTTTGCATTCTAAAACCCGGTCATTGTGAACCTATCCTTAAACTCTGGTGTTTCTGAACGCATCCACAAATGTCAAAACATAATAAATAAAAAGCCAATGTGACAAGTTGTTGGAGGCACACAATTTTTTTCTTCGTTTCTTCGACTTTGTAAAGGCTCTCCCAAACCCAATTGGCAGAGCCTAATTATTGTTTTTTTTAGAAAACTTTTGATTAAAATTAATGATGAAAATAATGCCACCGATCGTGAATGGATCGAGAAAAATGGATATTTTATATCCAACAAAATAGCTAAATATACTGCAAAAATATTTAAATTTATTTTCAAAAAATGTCCTGGACAAATTTTTTATTGAAATTTTGATTAGCTACAAACTCTCGGTTCTTTCCACTTTAACATTTCCTAATTGTAAGAGAGTCTTTCGGTCATGAATGTAAAGTCAAGTGGTGAGAAGAAAAAAACAGGGCCTTATTAAAATTAAATAAAAATTAGCTTCGGATTTATATGGACGTAGAGTTGCAATGTTTAGACTTTCATAATTATAATTTATAATCATATAATAAAACAACTAACATTTGTATGCTGGGTACTCTTTTTTATTAGATTGTACTCTTCATTTATCGTATCTAAAATCAATTGTTATTGTATTGTAAATTAAAAAAAGTTACTTATACCTGCTTTTTCCTCTGAGTTTGGTAGCCAATAAACGAAAATAGATGAAATAACGAAAGAGCAATTAAATAACACCTGGATGATCGGGAACGACTAGATTATCTCTAGAAGTTTATAGCCTAGAATTAATGGAAAGGATATTCAGTATATTCTATCCCTGAGTAAAAAGAATATTAGAATCTTGATAGGTGAACTAACGGGTCATTGCACCATCTGAAAAATGGCCACCAGACTGGGTGCATTCTCAACCGATTTCCGATTTCTATAGGAGCTGTCAAGATGTCGAAGAAATAGAAACCATTAAACATCTGCTCTGCGATTGTCCAAACTTCCAAACAAATCGCCTCCGTTACTTTGGAAAGAGGTTTGTTGGAAAACTGGATGATCTAGTACAGGTCTCAATGGCAAACATGTGGAAATTCATAGAGAGCAGAGGTTGGTTTGCAAATGATCCAGTCATTTTGAATCATTAATTTAGGAGCATCTGTTTTCTTTTTGTAAGGGAATCATAAAGGACCAATAGGCCCCCGTATACGTAACAGCCTCTGTGCTGTGCATGTCCCTCCTAACCAAACCTAACCTAACCTAGCTGCAATGTCAAGAAATACATTTTGCCTTTGAGAATTCCTAATTAAAGTATTTGAAGTAGGTAACCATATGAGCATATTAATTTATTCATACAAGTCCTTACTTAAGCTTATGCACATATTCTTAAAGCCTCTTGGAAGCCATACATAACTAAAATGCCTTCAACTGTAGGTACTTTATTAAATTCAAACAAAAAAAAGTTTTTTATTTCTCTTACTTTTGCATTCTCTTAAATCCCCACTTGTAAGCTCATTAATTTGTATTTCAAGCTTAAATCAAAAAGTCTGTTTGATGGCATTTTAGCCATACTCCGACGGGATATCAATGACTCTTTCCGTTTTGTAAAAAGAAAAATCCTTGCATCATCCTTTTTTTTTTGTTCTGTGAAAAATAATCCCACTTTATCAAGTGGAAGCAAACACATAACCATCGTGTGGCCCCTTGCCACCCCGCAGCGTTCCATTTAATGTTTTATGATTTGTAGTGTTGTATATCTGTGTCAGAAAAATATGAGAAGTTCTGACACAACAGGTGCTTCTTTCTAATCTCGAAAATGTACTTCCTTGCGGGAAGTCGTAGTGTTTGTGAAAAGTAATTTCCGCCCGACAATGAGGTGCATCCGATTTATCTTTTCCTTATTTTTTTTTTCTTCTCTGTCTCTTTAAATTATTATAAGATACAATTTGTGTGTATGATTTTGTTTACGTCATGTCTTGGAAGTTGTTGTTATTGTTGTTACTTGGAACTAAAAATAAATCTAAAACTACATAGATTTCTGCAAACTTCTCAGACGTTACTCTCCATTCATGGTGTGTGGTTCAATTGGAGACAAAAATATAAAATATTGCTGTTTCACAAAAGAAGACATTTCAGTGTAGGAAGCACTTACAATAGGAGCAGATTGTTATAAAATGCTCAGCGGGAAATAGAAATGAAGATAATTCAATTGATTCCTTATACATTGTTTGGTTCCTGATGGCTGGGATACTGAACTTTTTTTTTAGATACAAAAATTACATTTTTCATTTAAATTAATTTTTATTTCATTAAGAGAAAAAAAATATATGAAAACATAATTTTTGACGTCAATATCAAGCTTTAAATGGAAAATACTTGATTAGCTTTTCACGAAAATTTAATGCATTTCTGAATAAAAACATAAAAATTAATGTAAAACCACGGAAAGTTTTAAGTTGAATTTATAATGAGGTTGATTTTTTTTCTTATATTGGGTTTTTCAATAAGAGCGCTACAAAAGTTTTCTTAAATAAAACAAAAACTGTTTTGGATATCAATGAAATTCTTTATTCCTGTGAAAGTACGTTCGATGCCATTATGTATGGAACTCGATTTCTTTTGCATGGCCACCACGGGCACGCTTGCAGAAGTCCAGACGCTGAACCCAATTTTCGACGGTTTTCAAGCATAAATCGGCCGATACCGCTGCAATTTCACGCTCGATATTCATACGAAGTTCATCAATCGTCGCTGGCTTGTTGACATAGACCATAGACTTGACATAGCCCCACAAAAATAATCTAACGGCGTCAAATCGCACGAACGAGGCGGCCAAGCGACTGGACCATTTCGTGATAACACGTTCTTCAAACTTGGTTTCTGATAAATTGATTGTGACATTCGCTGTGTGGCTTGTGGCGCCACGCCATCCTGTTAGAACCACTTGTCCTCCAAGCCCATATCATCCAGTTGTTGCCAAAAATATTCGGTTATCATTGAACGGTAGCAATCCCCATTCACAGTAACGGGCCGGTCTTCATCATCACGGAAGAAGTACGGCCCATAAACCATACCAAACCGTAATTTTTCGGGATGCAATGATGACTCGTGGAGTACGTGTGGATTGCTGCCTGACCAATACCGCATATTTTGTTTATTGACAAAGCCATTCAGGCAGAAATGAGCCTCATCGCTGAAGATGATTCTTCGATGAAAATCTGAATCATTTTCAAGTTGTTACTCAGCCCAATTCACGAACATACGACGCTTCTGGTGGTCAAGCGGCTTCAGGTCTTGCGTCAATTTAATCTTGTAAGGATGTAGGCCAAGATCTTTTCGCAAAATCCGCCACAACGACGTCACAGAGATGCCCAACGCTTGAGAACGACGTGTGAGAGACACATTAGGGCTTTCTGCAACTGAAGCCTCAGCGGCAGCAATATTCTCGACACTTTTTTGTCTAACTGGCACGGGGAACATTTTGTACTGTGCCTGTGGATTCAAATTTTTCCACTAAACGCTCAATTGTTGATCTGCTAGGACGACCATAAATTGGACGTAGCGCCCTTAACGTTGAGGCCACTGACTCCAAATTTCGGTAGTAAATTTTAATAATTTCGACTCGTTGTTGGCGCATATATTCTTCCATCATGAAATTGCAAACCTTAATGAAGAGAAATGTCAAAAGAGTGGCAAAAAGTATGGCGTCGTTTGCTGTCCCTGTCACTCTACTTTTGTAGCGTCCCTGTTAAAAAAAACCCTTATTATTCCACAAGCTTTGGAAGACAAAGGCTTCATGTTTTCCTCTGAATACTCGAGATACCACACCAAGAAAAAACTTACTTACTAACTTACTTACTAGTGGCGCTACAGTCTGGGATGTACCATGGCCTCCACCAACAGGCTTCTTTCAGCTGGCTCTGTTTTTAGCTATCTGTCTCCATTTTCCCACGCCAAGTTGGTTGAGGTCCTCTTCTACTTGCGTGCGCCACCTGTAGAGCTGTCTTCCTCTGCTGTGCCATCAAACGGGATTGGATTCAAAGACTTCCCCGGCCGGAGCATTGTTGTCCATTCGCTCTAAGTGATCCTTTTTACTTTACTGGCAAGGTCAGTGTCGCATTACAGCGCGTACATTTCGTAGTTGTATGTTCTTCTCCATTCCCCATCTATAAAGATGGGACCAAAAATCACCCGGAGAATTTTTCTCTCAAAACAGCCTAAAGCGTGCTCATCTACTGCTAATAGTGTCCATGTCTCTGCACCATACATCAGCACCGGAATGATAAGCATCTTAAACAGGGGCACTTTAGTTGTTCGAGAGAGGGCTTTGCTTCAATTGCCTTCTTAGCCCAAAAAAACAATGATTGGCAAGATTAGTTATTCGTTTGATCTTAGCACTGATATCGTTTGCTGAGTTTAAAGCTGAGCCTAGGAAGACAAAGTCATTGACCACCTCAAAACTATAGCTATCTATAGTGACGTTCTGACCGAGATGTCGGTGCCGGGTGTCCTTTCTTGTTAAAAGCATAGGCTTGGTCTTGCCTTCATTCACCGTTAAACCTATCTTCTTATCTACCTCCTCAATACTCACGAACGCACCATGGGCATCACGCTTTCTTCGTCCGATTATGTCAGTATTTTCGGCGTAAGCAAATGGTTGGACCAACTTTTGAAAAACTATGCCTTTAGTATTGACATGAGAGTTTTGCACAATTCTTTCAAGAACGATGTTGAAGAACTCGCATGACCACGCGTTGCCTTGTCTTTGATAGCAGAGGCATCGGTGAGGTATTTACCGACCTTGATGGAGAAGTGTGCATTCTCGTCATCATTCTACACCAAACGGATGAGTTAAGAAAATATGCTCTCAGCCAAAACTGACATTTCTTTATATAGCTCATCTCAATAAATGCTGTCAAACGCGGCCTTGAAATTGATGAAAAAGTGGTGGATATAGATTTTAAACTCCTGGGATTTTTCCAAGATCTGCCATAGTGCGAATATTTGGTCGATGGTGGACTTTTCTGGCCTTAAGCCTCACTGATGTGGACCTATCAGGTTGTTGACCAATGGCTTCAGTCGTTCACAAATTACGACAGAAGATCTTGTATGCGATGTTAAGAAGCCCGATTCCTCTGTAGTTGGTGCAGTCCTGAGAACTACCTTATCGGGCACACAGTGCTGAGGTTTTATTCGTTGGTCATGCTTTCCTCCGACCACATGTTGCAAATGAGCTGGTGCATACACCTAACCAATTCATTGCCAGCCACTTTGAATAGCTCGGCTGCAAGGCCATCAGCTCTAGCAGCTTCATTGGACTCGCGAGCAGCTCTGGCCCTTCTATTCAGCGCTGCTTTGTATGCCTGTTGTGTGGCTGCATGTACTTGCCGGTATTCTTCGTCGATCCAGGGGTCGTGCATGGCCCAGCACGTCAGAGGCAGCATCTCTGATGGCTTCTTGGCAATTCTTCCACTGGTTCTCGATGCTTTAATTTGGTAGTATAGTACTATTTAAGAGTGCACGAGAGACTCGATCGGAAAAGCACCTGACGATCTCTTAAGACTGAAGACGTCTGACGTCAAACTTCCTGACAGTATTTCCCTCTTTTGGCTTCGGTCTGGATATCCGTAGCACTACTTGACTCCTCAGAGCGTTCGGACATCCTTGAGGAGTGCTTTGCGTCGATCACAATGTTTTCAATATGGTTGGCAGTTAATTGACCAAGAATTTGCCATATCCCCTTATTTATATCGGGATGTGGGAAATGCTTGCAAGATACCACAACGTTTCACCCTGCAGCAAAGTCAATTAGCCTGAGCCCGTTATTGGAGGTGGTGTCATGCATACTATATTTTCTGATTATGCCACCAAAGACGTCTTTTCTTCCTAGCTTGGCATTAAAATCACCCAAGGCATTGCTCGTTTATCTTATTTAGGAGCTCATTCTTTTACCTGGCTGATCCCATTGCACTTCTTGGATGGCGGTGATGTCTGCTTTGTAAAAGGCTAGGGCTTCCAGAGATAGAACATTCCACTTGCAGATCCGAAGTTCGTTGTCCTTATGTCGCAAATCCGTCCATATCTGAGGCTTGTTTTTGCTTCGCATCTAAATATCTTTACGTGGCCAGGAAGTCACCCTAAACCTGGAGGACCAGACCGTTGGTATGACTTCAAGGGTGGGGAGCCATATTAGCAGCCCGTATAAGGTGTTCACTAAGTAGTTCAACCGGAGTGGGTCTGAAGACGCTACACCGTTGATTCCATCTGGGGAATTCTTCCGCTTCCACCTTGATGAAACTAGAAGTTCCTTTCCGTATGGCACGATTTATTTCATTAACTTTGAAAAAAAGTTTGTTTTTATTGAAAAAAAAATACAAAGGATTAGTCCATGCTTTTTTCCGAAATCCATGAAAAAATCTTGTGACTTAATTTTAATATTTTTGAAAAAGTGTGCTAATTTCCTATTCAGAAATGAACACCGCAACAAACATATTATTCGACTATTAGAACACGCTTTAATTCAACGACTATTGACATTCTTGACTTGTCAAATTTAGTACGCCGTCCGCGAAGAACAAAATCTTCCGACTTGGTGCGTTGAACAGAAAAATAAATTGCTTGATACGTTTCAACAGGGAAGTGGAATTAATTTTAGTGTAGTAAGAATCTCAAACACCTATGAACACGCGTTTTTCGGTCCTGATAGAGCCTTATGAAGGTGTTGCACCTAAGCACGGGAAAATAATATAAAAAAAAGCTCATTTTGTCTTGTTGAATTTTTAAATACATACATGGCTTTTAAAATCTACCTTAAAAAATTAACCTTCTGTCTTCTAATCCATTTAGGATTTAGTTTTTCGACCCTTTTTCTGATTTACCCCCAATTAACCCTAGGCGTCATTACAAATTTTGGCCTAAAACTGGGCTCTGGACCTTTGGCACCTCATATATGGGAAATTTGATATTTTAGAATGTCATCTAACTGGTCAGTAATTGGTCAGGAAAGGTCAACTAGTCCTAGAAACTGGTCAGCCCTTGATAGCTAGTTATAAAGGCTAAAAGTTTCTCAAGGTCACGCGCGATTTTTGGCACTTCATTTATGGAAATTTGCAAAAAATATAAACCATCTGAAAGATCTCTAGATCTATATAAAACGTCAGCTATTCTCAATAATTGGTCAGTGATAGATTTTTCAACAGGGACGCTACCAAAGTAGAGCAACAGGGACAGCAAACGACGCCATATTTCTTGCCGCTCTCTTAACATTTCTCTTCAGTAAGGTTTACCATTTCATGATGGAAAGATATACGATCCAACAACGAGTCGATATTATTAAAATTTACCACCAAAATTTGGAGTCAGTGGCCTCAACGTTAAGAGTGCTACGTCCAATTTATGTTCATCATAATCGTCCTAGCAGATCAGCAATTGAACGTCTAGTGGAAAAATTTGAATCCACAGGCACAGTATAAACTGTTCCCGTGTCAGTGAGACAAAGAAGTGCCTGTAGTGTCGAGAATGTTGCTGCCGCTGAGGCTTCAGTTGCAGAAAGCCCAAATGTGTCTCTCACACGTACGTTGGGCATCTCTGTGACGTCGATGTGGCGAATTTTGCGAAAAGATCTTGGCCTACATCCTTACAAGATTAAATTGACGCAAGAACTGAAGCCGCTTGACCACCAGACTAAGCAACAACTTGAAAATGATTTGTATTTTCATAGAAAAATCATCTTCAGCGATGAGGCTCAATTCTGGCTGAATGGCTTCGTCAATAAACAAAATATGCGGTATTGGTCAGGCAGCGATCCACACGTACTCCATGAGTCATCATTGCATCCCGAAAAAATTACGGTTTGGTGTGGTTTTTGGGCCCAATTGGATGATATGGACTTGGAGGACATGTGGTTCCAACAGGACGGTGCCACAAGCCACACAGCGAATGTCACAATCAATTTATTGGAAACCAAGTTTGGAGAACGTGTTATCTCACGAAATGGTCCACTCGCTTATGGCCGCCTCAGTCGTACGATTTGACGCCGTTAGACTATTTCCTGTGGGGCTACGTCAAGTCTATTGTCTATGCCAACATGCCAGCGACGATTGATGAACTTCGTATGAATATCGAACTTGAAATTGCAGCAGTATTGGCCGATTTATGCTTGAAAACCGTCGAAAATTGGGTTCAGTGTCTGGCCTTCTGCAAGCGTGCCCGTGGTGGCCATGCAAAAGAAATCGAGTTCCATACATAATGGCATCGAACGTACTTTCACAGGAAAAAAGAACTTCATTGATATCCAAAACCGTTTTTGTTTTATTTAAAAAAAAACCTTTGTAGAGCTCTTATTGAAAAACCTGATATTTATTTTTATGAATGTTATATTTTTTTATGTAGGTCACAGTATAGATTTTTGGCATCTCATTTGTGGTGTATTTGTATAAAATGTATATTATCGAAAAGGTCAATAGATCGCAATAAAAGGTCAACTAGTTTCAGTAATTGGTCAGCCATAGATATTTTTAAATTAATTTTTGAAGTTTTTTTCAAGGTCACGCACCTCATTTGGGTCGTTTCAAAAAAAAAAAAACGTTCCAATTGGAAGGCCATTTAGCGGCCATAAAAGGTCAGCTAATTTCAGAAAATGGTCAGTTATGGAATTTTTGAATGAGTTTTTGAATTTTCGTCAGTAGTATAAGAGACTGTTAGTAGCTAATTTTGAACATGAAAGCAATGCCTAGTCATGCGCAAATTACCTATGCATCTGTAAAAACAATCTAGTTGCTAAAAAACTCTAGAAAACCAAACTTTTTTTTTTTGCCTCGTAATGCAAAAATTTGCTGGCAAGGCGCCGCTTTCGATTATTAGCACTGCCAAGCTCTTATTAGCATCAAAGTAATTTTTTCTAGGGTTTTTTAGCAACTAGATTGTTTTTACAGATGCATAAGTAATTTTCGCATGACTAGGCATTCCTTTCATGTTCAAAATTAGCTACTAACAGTCTCTTATACTACTGACGAAAATTCAAAAACTCATTCAAAAATTCCATGACTGACCACTTTCTGAAAATTGCTGACCTTTTATGACCGTTAAATGGCCTTTCACATGACATACTTCTTTTTTTTTAAATGACCCAAATGAGGTGCCAAAAGTTTTTTTGTGACCTTGAAACGAGTTTTGAAAATTCATAAAAATCAAAATCTAAAGCTGACCAATTACTGAAAATAGTTGACCTTTTATCACTGTCTGCAAATCTTTCAGATGGCATCTTTTTTTGTAAATTCCCCATAAATGAAGTGCCAAAAATCGCGCGTGACCTTGAGAAACTGTAAGCCTTTATAACTAGTTATCAAGGCCTGACCAATTTCTAGGACTAGTTGACCTTTCCTGACCAATTAGATGACATTCTAAAATATCAAATTTCCCATATATGAGGTGCCAATGGTCCAGAGCCCTAAAACTGTGGTCATCAAAATATTTCATAGCTAATTCATTTAACTTTGATAGAATTCCTAGATTTATCGTAGCTAGAGGTTGAAGTATAAAACAACCGCTGTACCTAATGGGTTTTTTGTTACATAATAGAGGCTCACCAAACTTTAATGTAACAAATGATTGAGTCAACTTAAAATTTCACTATAGCTGCTAGGTAATAAAAATCATTCAGCATTTATCCAACGAATAATTTCGTCAAAAATGTAAATCTAATTGAAACAAACAAAAAAAAAAATAACCCATCATTGAAATAACTTGTTTTGTTTTCTTGCTTAAATAGCGCCAAAATATTGTAGACACTTTTCTTAAGTGCCAATAATTGAGTGATTTTTTTTTTTTTTGTAATTCTTGACTTGGTAAAGTTACCGAATGCTAAATAGTTCCCTTGGTCTATAAACTATTTTCATATATTTACTTATAACTCTACAAATGAACAAATTGTGGTTATTTAAAGTTTAAAATTCTATTAAAGGTGCCAATAATTTGTTTTGTGGTTGGATGAATTTATTATTAACTCACACAAATAAGCTTATTTTTAAATAAAATTATGTATGACTGTCATGTGTACATAATAACAACTTTATACCTATACGCCTATTCAAACAAATGGCCATTGAACCAATTTATTATTGATTTAACAATTTACTTAACACTCTAAACCACTTTTTATGCAACATTGTTATTTGCATAATCTTTCAAGAGTAGGGAAACTAAGCAACAATCACCCAGAGATACTTCTTTCTTACAGCAGCGTTACCGTTAACCGACGAAGAACACAGCTATTTTCCAAAAATAACACAACAAAAACAACAAGAAGATCAACTTGCATTTTTACTCTAAGCAAAGCTTGTTAACAAGTTGCTTTAATTTTGCAATTCGGCTTCAACTTAAATGCAGAAAGAAAGATGTAAACAAAAGAAAAATGGAAATTAAGAAACCCACCTCTAATATTGTATCGACCGGGGAATATCAACTCAACAAACAACAACAATAACTTATCAACGGTAGGCAAGTGAGGCTTGCTTGTTCCAAAACAAGAAATAAGTTGACTGCCTTCAAAAGTTAATTTAGCCAAACTAGTTCGTTGGCTTACCATCGCACGTCTAATGCGAATAGATGCAATGTTACTCTTGATGATGAATTCCATGCATAAACTGATAAATCTGATGCAAACTATTATACACCTTGTAAACTAAAGGTTGGTTTTTGTTTAAGCCTTTTGGGAGCCACTTGTTTGGGAGACTTAAAGTCAAAGCTTCATTTTATTTTGGCTCGCCAAAGCATTCGGACGCATAATATTAATAGTTTCGTTTTTCGTTTAATCGGTTGATGCAAGCTTTTCCGCTATCCTAAGTGACATAATTTTTTTGATTTTTGTGAAAAAAGAAAAGAAAAACAAAAAGTAGCTATTACACAATAATAATTATTTCCTGAAAACTATTTTTGAGTGAAATTTGCGTTTGTGATTGAAGAAAAGATACAAAATTTCATTTAATAGTCTCAGAGTCAGGAATTTCGAAATTCCTTGTTATAAAGTGAAAGTTTGTGGCATTTTTTGTGTTTGTTTTTGTTTTTTGTCATTCCTGTTTGTATCATGAACTGCAGCAATAGTAACATCCTTGTCGTGATATTATTGAGTACTTTAACGGTTTTGTGTGCTGCTAGCAGGGAAATTATCAACAATGCACCACAATTTCAAGAGAAACGTAAGAAATCACATTTTATGTAATAAATGTATGAAATGTTACGAAATGATTTTGTGTAGGTTTCTTTTTTAAAAAATCTTTTATTTTAATTTAATTTCTTTAGCTAAAATAGAATGTATAGTTTTTGAAATGATCCAAGTTATTTGTTTGAATAGAAGTATTGTAAGTTAATTGCTTACTTACTTATCCGGCTCCCGATCCATGGAGGGTCTCTGTCTGAGGTATTGCGGTCTTCCATCGGTTGCGGTCCCTCGCACGCTCCCTCCAGTCATCGAGACCAAGCGTTCTTGCGTCTGAAACCAACTGGTCCCTGTATTGGAGGTTCGGTCTTCCTGGTCGTCTCGAACCTGGGGGCTGGGATTTGAAGATATTTTTGGTTGGAGCCTTGTTGTCCATTCGCTCGATGTAGCCGAGCTAGTGTAGTCGACGTCTTTTGGCTCTTTGGACTCCATCCACATCTAGGTACAGCTCGTATAGTTCACGATTGAATCTTCTCTTCCATTCGACCTCCTCGCATATTGGACCAAATATCCACCGAAAAATTTTTCTCTCGAAAGTGCCCAGTAACAATTCCCCTTTTTTAATTATCGTCCAGCACTCGGCGCTGTGGAGTAGAACTGGTAAAATTATGGTTTTTTATAGTCTGCACTTTGTCTTTCGGGAAATGAGTTTTGAGCTCATGTGTTTGGCCAAGCCTAAGTAGCAGCGGTTTGCTAGGGTTATTCTTCTTCGGATTTCCACTAAGGTGTCATTTGTGGGGCTGATGTTTGTTCTGAGGTAGATGAACTCCTTGACTACCTCGAAATTATTGCTACTTGGTTTGATGAAGATGAAACTTTGTTTGTTGATAGCATATACTTTTGTTTGTCTTCATTCACTTCAAGACCAAAGCGTTTCGCCTGTTCATCAATCGCTGTGAATGCTTCTAGTACAGATCGCTTGGAGCGGCCGATGATGTCGTCCGAATAGCCAAGCAGTTGCAAAGACCTTCGCCTTCCACGTTAGCACCACTCTTGGGAACTATCTGCTACAGGACTAGATTGAAGGAATCACATGATAGCGCATCTTCTTGTCTTAACCCTGTACTCGACTGGTATAGCTCGGATGAGCTGTTACCTATTTGTAGGGTCATGCGGCATAGCTGGATTAGTTTTTTTCGGGATCACAAGTTCCGACATCGCCAATAGAAGCTCTTGGAAACTTATGCAATCATATGCGACTTTGAAGTAGATGAAAAGATGGTGGGTCTCAGCTTAAAATTCGTTGGTCTTTTCCAGGATCCGCCCAATGTGAAGATTTGGTCTTTAGTTGGATCTGCCTGGCTTGAAGCCACACTGGTACGTGCCGATCATAGTGTTGCAGAAAAGTTAAAGATGCTCACATAGTACGTAGGATAAGATCTTGTATGCATAGGATCACCTTTTTTGAAGATTGCGCATATGAAACTAATTGACCAGTCGTCGGGCATACTTTCCTCCTACCACACTTGGTTGATGAGCTGGTTCATGGAACCTACCAGGACACCTCCTCCATATTTGAAGAGTTCCACAGGTAGGTCATCTGAGCCGGTGGATTTGTTGTTCTTAAGCTTGTGGATGGCTTTCTTAATCTCTTCAGTATTAGGCCCTGGGACTGGATCTTCATTGACTGGTCTCTTACTTCTTTTTTGTCCTGTCATTTCCTCTGTAGTATGTCAATTGAGCAGCTGCTTGAAATGCTGCTTAAATATGTCTAAAATTCCCTGTGCTTCGGTGACTAGGTTCCGTTCGATGTTTCGAAGAGCTTGCGTGCCGGTTTAATATACACATGTCAGTTGCTTGGCTGTTTTGTAGAACCAGCAGGTGTTGGTGGTGGTGCTAGACTCCCCGAGATATTTGAGCTGAGAGACTGCGGATGCTCCTGTGCAGGTGCAGGTTTTTTTTCTTTCCTTTTCATTAAATATTTTGAAGTTCAGTTGCGGTGCACTTCTGCTAAATTGCAGTTCCGTCAAGTACTGGCTTACCTTTGTTTTTCTCTGAATTCGATGGACAAAGAATTTAAACACGTTGCCAGTAAATTTTCAGTGTCAGTCGAACTTAAAGTGAAATTTCGTTTGTCAATTGAACTACTCGTAATTTCACAATTGTCTTTCATTTTTTTTTTACATTTATTGGCAATTGGTGTTTGTCAGTTCAAAGACAACCAGCTTTGGAGTACAGTAGATGCTTGATTTAGTGAATCTCGAAATAGTGAACTATTTAAAATATAGCGAACACACAAAACTTTATAGAAAAATTGATTTTTTCTTTATAGAAAAATTGATTTTTTCTCACCAAATTGTCTTGCAAGCATTTAACATTGCTTGAGGACTCTGAGGAATTGTTTCAATTTTTGTTTAAACCTAATTGAAAGCTTTGTTTAACGTTAAATAAATATAAAAACATTCACATTATGGAATAAAATAAGCATTTTGCATCATATTCATCTTTAGAAAGCCTTTTAAAACTCCCGCTCAAAAAAATTAATAGGCCTGGTTTTACAACTTCACTATTTTGAGCGTCTTCTGTATTCTGACTTGTCACTTGTGTAAAATTATTCAAAAATGCGTTTTCTGTCAGTTGACAAATGAGAAATGGAAACCAAGACCAAGAATTAGATTTAGATTAGATTTTCATCAACTCATTCAATTACAAAGATCCTTGTAGCTAAGAAAACTACTATTTACTAACTAGCAGCGTTGCCAATCGAAACAAATTGTTCGTGAATTTTCTGAAAAATCTTGAAATGTTTGTTCCATATTAAAAATTAATTAACTTTTTGTTATTATTGCAAGCTTAAATACAACCAAACATACAAAACGTAATTTGCTCTGCTTGTATTGTTTGCCAATTACTTATTTCTACGCAATTTTCATAATGTTTAAAAAACATTAACTCAATATAAAGAAAAGTCAATGTGAATAAGAAATAGGTAGAGATTTTTTGCATGCCACTGTACCATGAGAAAATTTCCGTATGAAAAAAAAAACACGATCGTGATTCGTGACACATCGGCAACGCTTTTTATTAGTACATTTTTCTATAAATTGCATTGGAATTTACTTTATTCGATAGATAATCTTCTGGCATTATAATTTAAATATTATCTGACCTATGACCGCCACGGTTGGCTCGAACGTAGTCTAATCTGGAGGTCTAATACTCGAAGACCTTTTTTAACATTTGTGGCCGTATATCGGCAATAACGCGGCGAATGTTGTTCTCCAAGTATGGTCAATCGTTTAGGACTTATCGGTGTAGACTAGCGACTTCTCATATCCCCACAAAAAATAGTCAAGCGGCGATATATCATACGATCTAGGAGGCCGATTCAGGTGTCCGTAATGTGAACATGTGGCGCCGTCTTGTTGAAACCACAGCTCCTACACATCATTGATGAACGAAAATGTCAGCAATCATGGCTCTATAGTGGTCACCATTGACTGTAAGTTCTGGCTAGCATCGTTTTTAAAGAAGTACGGATGAAAAGTGAAATTGAAACAGGTGAAAGCTGAGCCAGAATTAAAAAGGAAACAAGTATTTTCAAAATAGGGCGTTCCAAAAATGTTTCATCATATGGCACCTTCGTTGTTCTTTGAGCGATTTCATTGAAATTGGTATCTGTTGTGGCCGAAACAGAATTATGAACGACAAAAATATTTTCAATAGCCATCCTCTAATGGAATTTGACAGTTCATATAGCTTGTCAGATCAGGTACAAAAGAAAAATTCTCTTTTTAGTCTTAAATGTCAAACTAAGCCTAAAGTTGTTCCTTTTCAGGAGAAAAAAAAGGTTGGAAAATTTCGCACCACCCTGATTGAAAATATTTTCGTCCACAATTATTTCATTTAAAAATAACCACACCGAATTTTATTGAATTACATCAAAAAACCAAATTTTATTGAATTCCATCGCTGATACAGTAAAGTGAGCTTGAGTTAGTGTATCAGCGCACAAACCATGACCAAACCAAACTAAAATTAAATCAGACATAATAGATAATTTTTCGGATTAGCCGCGTTATAAGAATTTTAAGAGTGCGCTTTGGTACTCACCCCGAACGTTTCGCATCAAGTTGCATTGAGCGTGGTCACCGGAAACTGCTCTTGAGATGTTATGATGTATTTGTATTAGATTGACTACGCAGGTTGTAGCTGTGCGTGGGTGGTTCTATCTCATGATGTTGTTGTTGTTGATGTGCAGGTTGTTGGGAGCAAACAATGCTCACTACATCGCCGGGTGTTTTAAGCTTGAACTGGGATGACGGTAAGGTGTTAATGACGGGATCCCAAGAACGCGAAAGCTTAAAACTGTCGTCTCGATTGAAATTTTGGTTGCGTTTTATTTCAATCGCCTCCCGTACCAACCGCGGGATATAGTGAGATTCTTGAGCTAAAACCTTGGCTTGGTCAAAATGAATCCAGTGGTGTTCATCTGGATTGTCCAAGATGTGCTCACAAATTGCCGACTTCTCCCGCTGATTTTTACTTACAGCATTGATATGCTCCTTTAAGCGAGTGGCAATGCTTCTTTGAGTCTGTCCAACATACAGCGACCCACAGCTACAGGGAACAGCGTATACCCCCGGTGTTTGGAGAGGAAAGTGGTCCTTTGGTGACTGAAGGTGGTTTTTCACCTTCTTTGGTGGTATAAATATGGATTTTACCCCAAATCTCTTTAACACTTTGCCAACTCTATCCGTTACACCCTTGATGTAAGGTAAGAAAGCTTTTTTGTCAAGTTTGCTTTCGTCCCTTTCCTGTGACACCACTGGCTTCCACGTTCTTTGCCTTTTGGAGTAGCCATTAGCTGTTAGAACATTGTCGACTAAATTCAGCTCATTCACGAGATGGTCACTGTCACAAATTCTGTGGGCGCGCTGAAACAATGTCGAAACAACTGATCTTAAATTTGCTGGGTGGTGGTGGGAAGTGAGATAGAACCACCCACGCACAGCTACAACCTGCGTAGTCAATCTAATACAAATACATCATAACATCTCAAGAGCAGTTACCCGGTGACCACGCTCAATGCAACTTGATGCGAAACGTTCGGGGTGAGTACCAAAGTGCACTCTTAAAATTCTTGTAACGCGGCTAATCCGAAAAATTATCTATTATGTCTATTAACAACCGCGAAAGCCTAAAAAGTTATAAAATTAAATCACTTGTCAGCTGACAAAATGGCAGCCAGTTAAAATAGTGTTGCCGTTTTTAAGTTCTATAGCTCTTAAAAAAAATGCCCTTTATTTTATATGAGATTTGATTGATCGTTAATGAAAAAAAAAATAAAATAAAAAAAAGTTTTTTCCAAAACTTCTTTTAATAATAGTTCTTGGTGCCATTTTTTTTAACAAAAATATAAACTGATTAGATTTTCTTCAAAGAATTTTCATGGATTTTCAAAAATTCTGTTGCATTGTTTTTTTTATAATATTTTAATTGAATGATATAATTTTATTTTCCAGCTAGTTGGTTGCGAACTTGCCCAAGAGTGAATCCCAATGAAAACAAATGCTTTCGTGATCTCTTTGAAGGATGTTTTCCAGCCCTATCAGTAGGAGTACCAGAAATCGGAGTTAAAAGTTTTGAACCATTACACATCGACGCAGTTTCAGTATCGAAAGGTAGTGGAAATCTAGTATTAGCGGGTGGTTTCCAAAATCTTGTTATTCGGGGTCCATCTAACGCAACTGTTCGTAAAGCAAGGTAAATAATTAAATCTAATTCGATTTCATAATTTATTTAATTAATTTCTAACGATTTCCAAATTTCAATTCCATAGTTTAGATCTCGAGAAGAAAATTTTCAATTTTGAGCTGGAAATTCCAATTCTTAAAATTAGAGCTAAATATAATTTAAAAGGTAATATTCTGCTCCTACCAGTGGTCGGTAATGGGGATGTCAATATGTCATTGAAAAATGTCAAAACTGCTGTCTATACGAAAATAAGTTTGCGCAATGATCCAGAGGTAAATTAATGTTTTTTATTTAACAATTTTGAAAAAAATTATAATAACCACTTTGAAAACTTTAGGAAATCATTCACATTGAAGATATGAAAGTAACTTTCTTGGTTGGAAGTATGCGTATTCATCTCACGAATCTTTTCAATGGCAATGAAATACTTGGTACATCTATTAACCAGTTTTTGAATCAAAATGGAAATGAAATTATATCGGAACTAAGACCAGATCTGGAAAAGGGTTTAGCTGATATTTTTATTGGTCTTTGGAATAATGTCTTTTCAAAGCTTCCAACCAAACTGTGGCTACTGTGATGTGTGTAAATAATTATAAAATTATATTATTTTTAGAATATTTTCATTTAATTTAATCATTTGATTTTTATTTGTAAATATGTATTTCCATCTGCACTTAGGATAAAAATTTTAAAATTGAAAATAAATTTAAGCTTAGATGTTAAAAAAAAACTAAATTAGCACTGAAAAATTTTTAAAATGGCTGAGCACACCTTCAATTTAGAAAATATAATAATTATATATTTATTTAAAATGCAAAAAAAAAATTATTTCTTATTTATACAATTTTTTTTTAATTAGTTTTGACCTATTTAAAATGGATGCTTTCTTCTTTGAGAAGAAGTTTTTATTTACAGAGGGAAAACTTTAGGTTGGCAGCATTGTTTTCTCTGATAGCCGATCCCGATATGACAGTTCTCTATTGTCTTCAGGTTAGTTTGGTTTATCAGTTTATCATGAAGTGACTCATGCGGATCCACGTTCGTAAGTTTGTTAAAATTTAGTTATTGCGCGCGATTTACTCAAAAGAAGCACAATTGCACAATATGTTAAATAATCCGTAAACCATTGTCTTAAAACCATTGGGTATAGGAAGAAAAATTAGAGATCAGAAATAACTGTCAAACTTTATTTTCAATCGGTTTCTCTCTGAGAGTTGCTTTGTGTGTTCCTTTACATTGTATTTCTCTGATTTTTAGTCCAAACTTGTGTCAATTTTAATTATATGAATAAACTTGACAGAACTTTGAACTAAACTGAGCAGTAATGTACAGAAAATTACAAACAAATCAAAGTAAAGGAACAGATCTTATTAATTTTTTGAAAATAAAAACTAAGGTTAATCGGTTGAGATTTATTTTTTATAAATATCCATCAATGGCTGAGTTTTTCATGAAAAAATAAATAAGAAAAGTAAACCTTTAACCTTTTTCGGTAAAAATAAAATGAAAAATACTTTTTATTGCCTCGCACCAAATCATAAGTAAGTAGGTATTCACCGATGATTAACTGCATTTCTTAATGCAGGGCCTACAAAATATAGACATTCATATTAACCAGCCTTTTAAGCAGGTACTAGTCAAGTACCCAGTACTTTGTACTGGAAACTGAAGTCTCGCTATGGTCGTCCAAACATAATTTTCACTATCGTGGTCATTGTGTTCGTCTCGCTGCGTTTCCGCCTAGCCCATTTACACGAAAATCTGCGTCGTTGTTTTCACGTGGTTGACATTTACACGTGGTTATTACCATTCAAAATGTTTTGACGCGTTCTTGCTTTAGTCTCGGGCCCTGTGAACCAGTTGTGAGATCTTCTCAATGATTTGGTAACGAACAAACTTATAACGATTTAAAGCGTTTTCAATTTATTGCTTATTTGAAAACTTTTGTTTGAAAAAAAAAACTTTGACGAGACTATAGCGAAACAAAAGCGAGGTGACGGAAAACCATTTTTATGCCAAAAACTAGGTGTAAGTGTCACGGCGAGACTATAGCGAGAAAATCACGGCACAGATCCTTACGAAAACAAGCTTGGTGAGTTCACAGCAAAGCGAAAACAATGACCAATAAACTGAAAACCACGTTTGGACTTTTAACCACGTATTAAGCTTATTTTATATTAAAAAAAATTTTATTAAAAAAAACTTTAGCGACACTATAGCGAAACCAAAGCGAGGTGATGGAAAGCATTATAAATGCCAAAAGTCATATGTAAATGTCAAGGCGAGATCAAAGTGCGACTATAGCGAGAAAACCAAGACACAGATCCCGTAGTTCACAGCAAGACGAACACAATGGCCTACAAACTGGAAAATTTAAACCAGGCAAAAAGAACTTTGGTGATTAGCTTTTAATGCTTCAAGCATGTGGTTTAAGCAGGATGTTGTCACATGCTATACAGCGTCTGCTAGATTTTAATTGCTAAACTTTCATAAACTTTGTCAGCATTTCAAGCCATTTTGCCACACTATCATAATCAGCAAGTACCATTTTGGCTTCCAAATGTTTAACTCAGATATAATTCCTGGAAATCAAAATTGAATTTTAATTCTAGACTCACCCCCTACTCATTCAAATTCGCATATGAAAGCATTTATCATAAGAGTTCAGAGTATCTGCTTGAATTTGTTGAAGACAAATTATGCGATTGCAATCACAGAAATCCTTACACTACTGTCAAATAAAACTAGTAAAGTTAATAGCAATATTGTGGAACGGAAGAGGAAAGAGACTACTTAGACACCATTGCTAGCACATCTTTTGCTCCAACGTCGAAGCGAGGTTACAAGAGTATCTATCTTTATAGTGACTATACGGCCGTGGTTCACGAAAAAAGAAGACTTAATTAACATGAGAAAAAAGTCCTAGTGAAGGACAAAACAACGCAAATCCGATTAGAAAAAAAACGAGCACAATATATTTTATATGTGAATGCCAAGAACAATCTTAGCCCTGGTTCACACGGCGATGAACCGCACGCTTTTTCGCAGAATAACTCCGTGCGAATGGACAGTGACATATACATACATTCTACATAGCACATTTCACACGAAACGTTTGTACGTTTGCCGTTTGGTTTTATTCTGCCGTGTTGATTTATACTGCTAAAAAACGTGCCGTACATTGCCGTTTGAACCAGGGCTTATTTATAAAAATGATGACGGGATGACAATTGTGGAGCATATGACAGTATTCACATTGGACTGAACAACTGGATTATTTGTACGTCTGTGAAATTAGCTTCGCAACTTTCACCCACGCAAATAGAACCTTGACAGGAATTTGCAGTTTTTTTTGGATTTTTTATTTCCGAGTTTGCAGTTCGCCGAAAAAGACTGCAAAAAAGTGACCTGCTTACTTGAATGCAAAGTTGGCAGGTCACTTAGCGTAATGCAGTTTTATTGCATATTAACGAATGTCTAGTCTTCAAAATTTGAAGTCTACAAATTGAACAAATTTCACAAATTTTACTTCAATATGAAGTAACCAAGTCACACTGTGTATCTCAGGAAAAAAGAATGCTAGAAACTTGCAGCAAGGTTTCAAATCTGTAGTTTTTTTTTTTGAACTTCAAAATTAGACTAGGTCCAGTCTTTTTGTATTTTTTTGGGTTAAAGTTGCCCTGCTAACTTCACAGAAGTACCTTTTTTTGACGTTTCAGTATTCGCATCTCCTTTCACTGAAGGAGTGGGAGTGAGATGTGAATACTGAAAAGTAAAAAATACAGCTTCTCAGTCAGTGTTTACATTCTATAATTGGTGACAGTTCAACTTTGACAGTTGGCTCCAGAGCATCTCAAATAGAGGGGGGGGCAGCATTCGGAATCAGAGTTTTTAGTAATAAAGCCGTCAGGCTGTTGCAGCGATCTGTTAGAGCCTGTTTACATTGGGAAATTTGAGTCTCATCGTGTCTACATTCAACCGTTTGAGGCGACTCAAAACAAATAGAAACAACAACAACTTCAATGTTTGGCACATTAAAACAACAAGAAATAATTCTCATGAGGTCGGTGTTTATATTTTCTTCATGCCTCACGACATCCCTGACCCCCCCACTTCTCTTGTCTAGAAACTACCGTGAAACCGGTCTCAATATTCCAAATCTAAACAGCGTCTTAGGGATGAGAATTATTTTAGTGTAGGGAACGGAATAATATCCTTTGGCTCACGATCATCCTTCAAAACACCAAGTATGAATGGCGATTCCAAGGATGTTGCTGGGCTGAGTAGTAAATAGGACATTCATCGTATTTTGGATCAATCCGAGGAGGCATAATATAGGATTTAGGGCCGCCGGGTTCCTTCCAACGGGACTTCAATGGCGATTGCGGTGAGGGAGAGTGCAGGGAGGGTTCCTGGTCACGTGACATATGTAGGCATATCTTGGCAGGAGTAACGTAAATTGGTTGGATACAGAAGCTTGAGCTATGAAAAAATAAAACGATTTTTTTCGAAATTCGTGATGGAATTTTTACATTTTTGGAAAGGTGTGTTAGTTGGGGGGAAAAAATCAGTAAAATGAACATAGCAGTGCAAATTCTTGTGATAAAAAGCTTAAAACAAAATATTCATTGTAATTCTCAATAAGCGAAAATTTGTATAAGATATTTTGCTAGAGATTTGTCTTTATGGTGTGTGAACAAAGAATTATCAATTTCTTTGATAAAAAGGGTGAGTTTAAGAGACCTTAGTGAAATTTGTAATAAATAGAGTTAATTTTGGATAGCGTGAATTGCGGCAGTCACTCACAAGTTCAAAGGCCAGGGCCACCCATCGGGCAAATATGAGTGGTTCCGGTGCTTGATTTATGTTGTATACCCGGTTAAAGTTGCCAACTTTCTCATCTCGTATAAATACATTTTTGTTGTCTTATTTGAACAGATCGTAAATGGATCTTCAATAGTTCCTGCGTGATAAATTTGAGGTCGAACCATATTTTACGGATCGCAGAAAATTTGATTTTATCGTGATAACGAATTTTATTTAAAAAGATTCGAAACGATAAGATTCGTGATCGGAGCTAAAATAAGATTCCCTTTTGATTTTATCACAAGAAAAACGAATCCTATATTATCGTTCTCTGAAGCTTGGTAAGTACGAAGTGTTAACGTGTACGATTGGAGGATGGAGGCGATACCAGTTATCGCCGCTTAGTTAATTTTGTCCATGGGTGTCATTACGACACAGTCCAGCAGCAACAGTATCTATGGGGGATCCCATGAATCGTCCACGGAATTCCAAGGATAGGAGGAATTGAGGCCAACTGCAAAGCATCTGCAGTCCAGATGTGTGATATATCACTTATTCAGTGTGGTGAACCTGTTCAAGGCAAAAAAGGCATGATATTTGTTTATTTGTTGTAGGTATTGTTTCTTGTTGAAGAAAAGAACCACTCCCCATCTGACGAAAGCAGAGCTGAGCTCACTAGCATGCCGTCCTTCTTGGAAGACTTTTTCCTGTACAGTTTTATTTCTCATTTCTCCTTTCAACCCTTCTCACTATTCTTTCTTTCCTCTTTATTTCAGCATCTATCTAAGGTTACGTACAAACTAAGTTTTCTCAGACTTCCTGCATTGAGCCGTATCCATCATTCAATACTTCGTTCAACTATACTATTTTTTACTAACCTACAATCTAACAAGCCCTGCAACAATGGGAGAACAACAATGTAAATTTTGTATAGATTCACGACATGATTCACAAGTAAGTACTAGTCTAAAGTTGTAGTACAAAATCACAAAAAAATTTGACCAAGAAGCGTTGAAGTTTTTGAACATTGTTTCTAATAACTACGAATATATCGGGTTTTCAATAAGAGCGCTACAAAAGTTTTTTTAAATAACACAAAAACGGTTTTGGATATCAATGAAATTCCTTATCCTTGTGAAAGTACGTTCAACGCCATTATGTATGGAACTCGATTTCTTTTGCATAGCCACCACGGGCACGCTTGCAGAAGTCCAGACGCTGAACCCAATTTTCAATCCAATCGTCGCTGGCTTATTGGCATAGACCATAGACTTTACGTAGCCCCACAGGAAATTGTCTAACGGCGTCAAATCGCACGACCGAGGCGGCCAAGCGACTGGACCATCTCGTGAGATAACACGTTCTCCAAACTTGGTTTCCAATAAATTGATTGTGACATGTGACTGTGTGGCTTGTGGCGCCGTCCTGTTGGAACTACATGTCCTCCAAGTCCATATCAAATTGGGGCCAAAAATATTCGGTTATCATTGAACGGTAGCGATCCCCATTCACAGTAACGTGCCGGTCTTGATCATCACGGAAGAATGATCGCCGCCGGCCCATAAACCACACCAAACCGTATTTTTTTCGGGAATGCAATGATGACTCATGCAGTACGTGCGGATTGCTGCCTGACTAATACCGCATATTTTGTTTATTGACGAAGCCTTTCAGCCAGAAATGAGCCTCATCGCTTGGATGTAGGCCAACATCTTTTCGTAAAATTCGCCACAACGACGTCACAGAGATGCCCAACGCTTGAGAACGACGAGTGAGAGACACATTTGGGCTTTCTGCAACTGAAGCCTCAGCGGCAGCAATATTCTTGACACTACGGGCATTTCTTTGTCTCACTGGCACGGGAACATTTTGTACTGTGCCTGTGGATTCAAATTTTTCCACTAGACGCTCAATTGTTGATGTGCTAGGACGATTATGACAACCATAAATTGGACGTAGCGCTCTTAAGGTTCAGGCCACTGACTCCGAAATTCGGTAGTAAATTTTAATAATTTCGACTCGTTGTTGGCTCGTATATCTTTCGATCACGAAATGGCAAACCTTACTGAAGAGAAATGTCAAAAGAGCGGCAAGAAATATGGCGTCGTTTGGTGTCCCTGTCGCTCTGGTAGCGTCCCTGTTGAAAAACCCTTTATTAACCAAATCATCTGCTCTTAAGTAAAAATTCCCCTAGACTTTTCATATACCGGTTCTAAGAAGCTCTTCATACACAATTCTTTATTTCTCTTATACTCTTAAATGTCTGCATCTTTCAAAACTATTCGAGAAGAAGTGTTTAACTGTCTTATTCTTGATAGCCCCTCCGGTTATAATTGACTTCGTATATTTATTTCCAAACTCAACTACTTTCTTCCTTCTTTCATTCATTTATGTGTGCATTGATATTAATTTTTTTTTTCCTTTAAATATCTGCAGAAAACAAGTCATTTAAAACCATCCACCGAATTCGAACTAGCACTTCTTCCTTCATGATGATTCTATCATAATAACATTATTCACAGCTATGTATCTATATAATATGTATCTCAAATAGTCAGCACGGGAAAATGCAATAACCATCATCAATGATGGGAGCCAAATCAAATTTAAGACCGCTAATGGACAAACCCAATTCGATTAACCATTTCGAATGCAAAAACGATGCTAAATTTGCTCCCCGATAAAATTTAACACTCCCGAGGCGAAGAAAACAGGCGCTCAGTGCTCATTCTTCGCCATGATGATGATGATGATTTCGCTGAAATGTTGATACCTTTTTTTTCTCTCAAATGGCTATACTATAGTAATATACCTACTTAAATAATAATAAAAAAAAATTCTTCAATATTTCACATTTTTTTCTGGTTGATTTTTTTTCCCCTATAACAGTCTAGTCCACTGACTGGTGGGATTTTGAATATTGAATTGTTGGAACTCTAACTCAGAAAGTTGAAGGAGGGTGTGAAGCTTTTTCTGTTATCATCACGCATTTAGTTCAAGTTCATATTGATGTAAATGAGAGGGATGAGATAATAATGAAGACGCATTCAATTTAAGGGAGGATATATTATTTCATAGCTAAATTGGCTGCGATGGTAAATAATTGATTTTTGAAACTGTCAGCGAAATTACTATGAATATACGAGTACCTTGCACCAGATACAAAATTAAATGTGGTGGCAAATATCAATTCGATATCAATGTAAAAATGAGGTTAAGTTTGGTTAAGGAACTTTTTTTAGTTGAGTACAGACCTGTAAGCTTTCATGTACCCAGTACCTTGTACTTGTATTTGTACTTGAAAAAAACAAGTACAATGTACTTGGTACTTGAAAAGTACCAAGTATAAGTTCTTTTTCAAGTACTTTGTTTCAAGTACATGTACTTGGTGCTCTAATACTGCCCAGTACATTCTCAAGTACTTTTTAAGTACAATTCCATTTCAAGTACAAGTCAATTTCAAGTACTTTTCATTCACAATCTGTTGAGTCTGTTTGAGCTACTTCTACCTGAGCGTTGAATTTGTCGAGTTGTAGAAGCTGAGTAAGAGGTCAAAGTTTCTCGAGTCTAACTGCAGAAGAGTCCTGACACCAAAGGGTGATTCACTTATCCCCAAACCCTCCCCATTCACACCCATCCCTGTCCTAATCGGCATGGCAAATAGGTGTCCAACAATATCCCACGGTGGTGCAGCCAAAAAGCTGTTCAACGAGTTCTTCGCCATGTTGGCGTGTTTTCCTAAATACATTATTCCTTTCCTTGACTATACGGGAAATAGCAGTCTGCCACTTTTATCTTATCACATTCCCTTCTTCACCAACTCCAATTTTCCTATTGGGCTGGGTCTAAGGTGTTACAAGACCCGTGCCGATGATCAGCATGGCTGGGGACCCAGTTAAAAATATTAACTCAGTCCTTAGCGGAGTATCCGACTTTTGGCACTTGTTGGGATTAGAATGCCTTCTCTGCAAAGTGACCACCATTTATTCGTTACTCGTGGTTCCCTTATGTCTAAAAACAAAAAACAAAACAAACAGAAACCGGGCGACAGCACGGCGCTAAAGCTGTTTGTCGTTACTCCTGGAGTCGGTGTCGGTGGGGTGGTTGTGGTTTATCATGTTCCCACATTCGATACAGATTTCAGCGACTGAAGTAAGGTGGTAGCAACACCTAGTTTCAGTAGTGGTGGGGTTGTGAATAGCGATCCTACCACTACTTGGCAGAGGGAACCTCTCCCGAGTACGTCTCGGGAGGGAGCCCTACTCAGAGGTGCCATGGCTGTTTATAATGGTTCTTCCATCGCTGGGATGGGGTCTCCCACCTCGAGGCCGTTACGTGAAAGTTTACGCAATAGGCCGTCGAAGGGTGGCTATAAGGTCAGGCGGACGGCTGCTAGGATCCCCAAGACCTTTGGTAATAAACTGGAGGTCGAAAGGAAACCTGCACTGGACGTCAGAATAAAATAGGCCCACAGTATTTTAGCGAATGCACAGACCAGCGATGACTTCACGTCGTTTCAGGGAAAATCCAGGACCACCTCAATTCACGGGTGATGATGGTTGGTGGCATCAAGGACACGTCAAACTTTTCGTCTGTGATGATCAGAGATTGTGTAATCTTTGTTAGCTGTCTGCTGTCAGCAGGTTAGGTGAGTTTTGGCCAGGTGTGAAACTCGAAGTTGTTGCTAGGGAAGACATACCGTGAAGACCCAAAGCCCGCATATGGATACCAGCCGAGCCATCTTGCATGGAGGAAATACCCCAGATAGTAAAACTTAGCAACCCTTCATTACCAAGTCATGACTGGAAGGTCACCAAGCTCAAGAAGGTAAGGGGTCTTTATAGAAGCGCGATTACCGTGATAAATAAGGACTCTTTTGCCCCCTTGGTGCAGACCAAAGGCATGATAAGGTATGGGATCGATACGATCTCCCTTAAGGTTTATATGAAAGACGAGGTTGACGCAGATTGCGTCTCTCTGAGTTAGTCCAGATTAACCTCCAACACTCCATTATGGCTTCAGCTTTACTTCTTCTCCGTTTATACAGGAATGGTGAAAATAGTGTCCAGATTCAAGGACCATGGATTGTTAAATCCATAGTTAGGGGACTCAGAACTCCTGAATACTACGTACATATTATGGACCAATTGCTGCGAAGAATCGCTTAACTTGCTATTAGATATTCACCTCCTTGGTAGCTTATAAAACATTAATAGCTTCGACCACTTTGGGTCTGATGAGAAGCCAAGATATACATAAGATCTAATTACCAGGAACAAGCTGCTTTCGGCTCTCAACACCTTCCAGCTTTACAAATCTGTGGGACCTGATGGTATAATACAAGCCAAACTCCAAATGAATAGAGATGTAATTTTGCCAATTCTGGAGTTGGTTTGCACTGGCCCACATTTCCGCATGTTTTGGAGAGAATTCAAGGTTGTGTTTATACCCAAAGCTGGCAAATGTTCCCAAGTATATCCGAAAGATCTCAGACCTATTAGTCTATCATCATTCCCTTTTAAAGCCTTTGAACGTTTGATTGATATCGACTTAAGAACAAGCATTGACACGCAACTATTGTCTACTGCTCAACATTCTGACTGCAAAGGGAAATCAGTGGAAATTGCTTTATATACTCTAGTACAAACTACAGAATATTCCCTTCATCATAAACAGTACATCATGGTTGCTTTCTTAGATAAAGAATTCGCTCTTAACAATGTCGACACATCTGCAATAGCATCTTGACATCTTGACATCCCTGAAGCTAGATGGTTCGCTTGATGAATTTATACTTCAAATGCTGACAAGAGTCATCAACTCAAAACTGGGTGGCTTTTCTGCTAAAAGGTCTGTCAGTAGAGGTACGCCACAAGGTGGTGTCCTATCTCCCCTTCTTCGGAACTTGGTGGTAAATGAGCTGCTAACATGCCTGGAAGCGGAGGGTAACAGATGTGGACGATGTTGCTGTTGCCGTATCAAGAAAGCATCCTAAGACCTTGAAAGAACTCTTACAAAATGCTTTTAATAGCTTAACTAATTGGGTGGTCCGGTGTGGTCTCGGTGTTAACCCTCATAAAACAGAACTTGTTCTATTCTCTAGGAAATATTAGATCTCTCATGTAGATACTTCTTCTATAAAAGGTATTCCATTAACATTCACTGATCAGGCAAAATATTTGGGTCTTATTTTAGATAAAAGGTTAAGTTGGAAACCTAATATAGCAGAAAGAGTTAAAAAAAAAGGCCACAGTGGCTTTCTTCTCATGCAAAAAAGCTATTGGGAATAAATGGGGCCTTTCACCTCGTATTACTCATTGGCTATACACTTCGGGAACTAGATCTATTCTTACTTATGATGTTGCAGTGTGGTGGACTGCTCTAGATAAAGGGATAAACTGCAACAAACTAAGCAAAGCACAACGCTCAGCTTGTTTATGTTTAAGTGGTGTTCTTCGTACGACTCCCTTCTGCCGCTCTCGACGTTCTTCTTTATCTGACATCCCTTGATATTTTTAGCAAACAAGTGGCTGCAAATACATCAAAATGGCTAAAATGGGCAAACAATAAAATAAAATAAAATTAAGAGAAACGATTTTCAACTAATTTTAATTTAAATAATACAAACAAAATAGATAAAAAACAATTGAAATAAAGATTAAAACGACTTAGCAACGGTATTTTATCTATTAATGTTATTTTATTGTAGATGTGATAAAAAGAACTTTAAGAATCCCCTTCATCACTTTTTGCGGTATTCGATGTTTTTCGAACTTTTCTGAGATTCGCTTATATAAAACTTAGAAAAGCATAGTTTATCAAGATATTGAATATTTTAACTCAATAATAATTGTCAAAAGTTGAATATTTAAACAGAAAATTTCAAACTTTGAGTGGAAAAAAAATATTTCAAACCAATTTCAAAACGATCTCCATTCGATCTCAAACCGATTCAAAACATACCTCAAACCAATCTCAAACCGGTGTTTGATGTTCGATGTTCGAAATTCGATAGTAGATGTTCATAATCAATATTCGACGTTTGATACTCCATATTTAATATTAAATATTCTATGTTCGATGTTCAATGTTGATTGTTCGATGTTCAATGTTAAAGTGTAAGTAATGTTCAATGTTCGATGTTCAATAATCGATGTTTGATGTTCAAAAATCAATCGATATTCGAAGTTCGATGTTTGATGTTCGATATTTGAAATTCGATGTTTGATGTTCGATTTTCAATGTTCAATGTTCAATGTTCAATGTTCTAAATTCAATTTTCGATGTTCTGAGTTCAATGTTCGATGCTAGAAATTCAATGTTCGATGTTCTGAGTTCAATTTTCGATGTTCGCAGTTCAATTTTCGATGTTTGATGTTCGCAGTTCAATTTTCGATTGCGATGTTCAATGTTTCATGTTCAATATTTTTGACTTTCGATGTTTAATGTTTGATGTTAAATGTTTGATGTTCGATAATTGATGCTTGATGCTAAATATTCGATGTTTGACGTTTAATTTAAGATCTCAACCTGATTTTAAATCGATCTAAAACCGATATAATTTACACTGAAGTTTATTTTTTCAATCGAAAACGATATTAATTTACACTTTTGTGTATTTTCTGATCGAAAAGGTAATTGCAATAATTTATGAAATCTGTCAATTATTGTGAGTATCGTATATTACCATAGTAATATCGACGCAAGAAAATCGTGAATAAATATGCATTTAAAAACCAACCACATTTTGTCGACTGATTTTCCTACCCCGTCTAGAAACCAAGCGCCTCGAAAACATTAAATTATTCGTGAAAATTAATTTTCCAAAACTTTTATTTTTTTTTGGTTATTCTTAGATTTTGGTTTAGGAATCCATATTATATACTTTATTATTATTTACTATTTATTAATGGTATATAACAAAAGAGATCAGTTTGAGATCGGTTTGAGATCGGTTTGAGATCGGTTTGAAATCGGTTTGAGATCGGTTTGAGATCGGTTTGAGTTCGGTTTGAGATCGGTTTGAGATCGGTTTGAAATCGGTTTGAGATCGGTTTGAGATCGGTTTGAGTTCGGTTTGAGATCGGTTTGAAATCGGTTTGAAATCGGTTTTAGATCGGTTTGAGATCGGTTTGAAATCGGTTTGAGATCGGTTTGAGATCGGTTTGAAATCGGTTTGAGATTGGTTTGAGATCGCTTTGAAATCGGTTTGACATCGGTTTGAGATCGGTTTGAAATCGGTTTGAGTTCGGTTTGAGATCGGTTTGAGATCGGTTTGAGTTCGGTTTTAGATCGGTTTGAAATCTGTTTGAAATCGGTTTGAGATCGGTTTGAGATCGGTTTGAGATTGGTTTGAAATCGGTTTGAGATTGGTTTGCGATCGGTTTGAAATCGGTTTGAGATCGGTTTGAGATCGGTTTGAAATCGGTTTGAAATCGGTTTGAGATCGGTTTGAAACCGGTTTGAGATCGGTTTGAGATCGGTTTCAGATCGGTTTGAGATCGGTTTGAAATCGGTTAGAGATCGGTTTGAGATCGGTTTGAAATCGGTTTGAGATCGGTTTGAGATCGGTTTGAAATCGGTTTGAAATCGGTTTGAGATCGGTTTGAGATCGGCTTGATATCGGTTTGAGATCGGTTTGAGATCGGTTTGAGATCGGTTTGAGATCGGTTTGAGATCGGTTTGAGATCGGTTTGAGTTCGGTTTTAGATCGGTTTGAAATTGGTTTGAAATCGGTTTGAGATCGGTTTGAGATCGGTTTGAGATCGGTTTGAGATCGGTTTGAAATCGGTTTGAGATCGGTTTGAGATCGGTTTGAGTTCGGTTTGAGATCGGTTTGAGATCGGTTTGAAATCGGTTTGAGATCGGTTTGAGATCGGTTTGAGTTCGGTTTGAGATCGGTTTGAAATCGGTTTGAAATCGGTTTTAGATCGGTTTGAGATCGGTTTGAAATCGGTTTGAGATCGGTTTGAAATCGGTTTGAGATTGGTTTGAGATCGCTTTGAAATCGGTTTGACATCGGTTTGAGATCGGTTTGAAATCGGTTTGAGTTCGGTTTGAGATCGGTTTGAGATCGGTTTGAGTTCGGTTTTAGATCGGTTTGAAATCTGTTTGAAATCGGTTTGAGATCGGTTTGAGATCGGTTTGAGATTGGTTTGAAATCGGTTTGAGATTGGTTTGCGATCGGTTTGAAATCGGTTTGAGATCGGTTTGAGATCGGTTTGAAATCGGTTTGAAATCGGTTTGAGATCGGTTTGAAACCGGTTTGAGATCGGTTTGAGATCGGTTTCAGATCGGTTTGAGATCGGTTTGAAATCGGTTAGAGATCGGTTTGAGATCGGTTTGAAATCGGTTTGAGATCGGTTTGAGATCGGTTTGAGATCGGTTTGAAATCGGTTTGAGATCGTTTTGAGATCGGCTTGATATCGGTTTGAGATCGGTTTGAGATCGGTTTGAGATCGGTTTGAGATCGGTTTGAGATCGGTTTGAGTTCGGTTTTAGATCGGTTTGAAATTGGTTTGAAATCGGTTTGAGATCGGTTTGAGATCGGTTTGAGATCGGTTTGAGATCGGTTTGAGATCGGTTTGAAATCGGTTTGAGATCGGTTTGAGATCGGTTTGAAATCGGCTTGAGATCGGTTTGAAATCGGTTTGATATCGGTTTGAGATCGGTTTGAAATCGGTTTGAGATCGGTTTGAGATCGGTTTGAGATCGGTTTGAGACCGGTTTGAGATCGGTTCGAAATCGGTTTGAGATCGGTTTGAAATCGGTTTGAGATCGGTTTGAAATCGGCTTGAGATCGGTTTGAGATCGGTTTGAAATCGGTTTGAGATCGGTTTGAGATCGGTTTGAAATCGGTTTGAGATCGGTTTGAGATCGGTTTGAGATCGGTTTGAGATCGGTTTGAAATTGGTTTGAAATCGGTTTGAGATCGGTTTGAGATCGGTTTGAAATCGGTTTGAAATCGGCTTGAGATCGGTTTGAGATCGGTTTGAAATCGGTTTGAGATCGGTTTGAGATCGGTTTGAAATCGGTTTGAGATCGGTTTGAGATCGGTTTGAAATCGGTTTGAGATCGGTTTGAGATCGGTTTGAAATCGGTTTGAAATCGGTTTGAGATCGGTTTGAGATCGGCTTGATATCGGTTTGAGATCGGTTTGAGATCGGTTTGAGATCGGTTTGAGATCGGTTTAAGATCGGTTTGTGATCGGTTTGAGATCGGTTTGAGTTCGGTTTTAGATCGGTTTCAAATTGGTTTGAAATCGATTTGAGATCAGTTTGAGATCGGTTTGAGATCGGTTTGAGATCGGTTTGAAATCGGTTTGAGATCGGTTTGAGATCGGTTTGAAATCGGTTTGAGATCGGTTTGAAATCGGTTTGAGATCGGTTTGAGATCGGTTTGAGATCGGTTTGAGATCGGTTTGAGATCGGTTTGAGATCGGTTTGAAATTGGTTTGAAATCGGTTTGAGATCGGTTTGAGATCGGTTTGAAATCGGTTTGAGATCGGTTTGAAATCGGTTTGAGATCGGTTTGAGATCGGTTTGAAATTGGTTTGAAATCGGTTTGAGATCGGTTTGAAATCGGTTTGAGATCGGTTTGAGATCGGTTTGAGATCGGTTTGAGATCGGTTTGAGATCGGTTTGAGATCGGTTTGAGATCGGTTTGAAATTGGTTTGAAATCGGTTTGAGATCGGTTTGAGATCGGTTTGAAATCGGTTTGAAATCGGTTTGAAATCGGCTTGAGATCGGTTTGAGATCGGTTTGAAATCGGTTTGAGATCGGTTTGAGATCGGTTTGAAATCGGTTTGAGATCGGTTTGAGATCGGTTTGAAATCGGTTTGAGATCGGTTTGAGATCGGTTTGAAATCGGTTTGAAATCGGTTTGAGATCGGTTTGAGATCGGCTTGATATCGGTTTGAGATCGGTTTGAGATCGGTTTGAGATCGGTTTGAGATCGGTTTGAGTTCGGTTTTAGATCGGTTTGAAATTGGTTTGAAATCGGTTTGAGATCTGTTTGAGATCGGTTTGAGATCGGTTTGAGATCGGCTTGAAATCGGTTTGAGATCGGTTTGAGATCGGTTTGAAATCGGTTTGAGATCGGTTTGAAATCGGTTTAAGATCGGTTTGAGATCGGTTTGAGATCGGTTTGAGATCGGTTTGAGACCGGTTTGAGATCGGTTTGAAATCGGTTTGAGATCGGTTTGAAATCGGTTTGAGATCGGTTTGAAATCGGCTTGAGATCGGTTTGAGATCGGTTTGAGACCGGTTTGAGATCGGTTTGAAATCGGTTTGAGATCGGTTTGAGATCGGTTTGAGATCGGTTTGAAATCGGCTTGAGATCGGTTTGAGATCGGTTTGAAATCGGTTTGAGATCGGTTTGAGATCGGTTTGAGATCGGTTTGAGATCGGTTTGAGATCGGTTTGAGATCGGTTTGAAATTGGTTTGAAATCGGTTTGAGATCGGTTTGAGATCGGTTTGAAATCGGTTTGAAATCGGCTTGAGATCGGTTTGAGATCGGTTTGAAATCGGTTTGAGATCGGTTTGAGATCGGTTTGAAATCGGTTTGAGATCGGTTTGAGATCGGTTTGAAATCGGTTTGAGATCGGTTTGAGATCGGTTTGAAATCGGTTTGAAATCGGTTTGAGATCGGTTTGAGATCGGCTTGATATCGGTTTGAGATCGGTTTGAGATCGGTTTGAGTTCGGTTTTAGATCGGTTTGAAATTGGTTTGAAATCGGTTTGAGATCGGTTTGAGATCGGTTTGAGATCGGTTTGAAATCGGTTTGAGATCGGTTTGAGATCGGTTTGAAATCGGTTTGAGATCGGTTTGAAATCGGTTTGAGATCGGTTTGAGATCGGTTTGAGATCGGTTTGAGATCGGTTTGAGACCGGTTTGAGATCGGTTTGAAATCGGTTTGAGATCGGTTTGAAATCGGTTTGAGATCGGTTTGAAATCGGCTTGAGATCGGTTTGAGATCGGTTTGAAATCGGTTTGAGATCGGTTTGAGATCGGTTTGAAATCGGTTTGAGTTCGGTTTGAGATCGGTTTGAGATCGGTTTGAAATTGGTTTGAGATCGGTTTGAGATCGGTTTGAGATCGGCTTGAGATCGGTTTGAGATCGGTTTGAGATCGGTTTGAGATCGGTTTGAAATCGGTTTGAGATCGGTTTGAAATCGGTTTGAAATCGGTTTGAAATCGGTTTGAGATCGGTTTGAAATCGAACATTGAACATTGAAAGTCAAACATCGAACATCAAACATCGAACATCAAACATCGAACATCGAACATTGAACATCGAACATCGAACATCGAACATCGAACTCCGAACATCGAACATCGAACATCGAACATCGAACATCGAACATTGAACATTGAACATCGAACATCGAACATCGAACATCGAACATCGAACATCGAACATCGAACATCGAACATCGAACATCGAACATTGAACATCGAACATCGAACATCGAACATCGAACTTCGAACTTCGAACATCGAACATCGCACATTGAACATCGAACATCGAACATCGAACATCGAACATCGAACATCGAACATCGAACATCGAACATCGAACATCGAACATCGAACATCGAACATCGAACATCGAACATCGAACATCGAACATTGAACATTGAACATCGAACATCTAACATCGAACATAGAACATCGAACATCGAACATCGAACATCGAACATCGAACATTGAACATCGAACATCGAACATTGAACATCGAACATCGAACATTGAACATTGAACATCGAACATCGAACATCGAACATCGAACATCGAACATCGCACATCGAACATCGAACATTGAACATCGAACATCGAACATCTGACATCTTACATCGAACATCGAACATCGAACATCGAAAATTGAACATCGAACATCGAACATCGAACATCGAACATCGAACATCGAACATCGAACATCGAACATCGTACATTGAACATCGAACATCGAACATCGAACATCGAACATCGAACATCGAACATCGAATATCGAACATCGAACATCGAACTTCGAACATCGAACATCGACCATCGCACATCGAACATTGAACATAAAACATACGATCGGTTTGAGATCGGTTTGAGATTGAACCGATTTCAAACCGATTTCAAACCGATCTTAAACCGAGCTCAAACCGATCTCAAACCGATTTCAAACCTATCTCAAACCGATCTCAAACAGATCTCAAGCCGATCTCAAACCGATCTCAAGCCGATCTCAAACCGATTTCAAACTGATCTCAAACCGATCTCAAACCGATCTCAAACCGATCTCAAACCAATTTCAAACCGATCTCAAACCGATTTCAAACCGATTTCAAACCGATCTCAAACCGATCTCAAACCGATTTCAAACCGATGTCAAACCGATCTCAAACCGAACTCAAACCGATCTCAAACTGATCTCAAACCGGTCTCAAACCGATTTTAAACCGATCTCAAACCGATCTCAAACCGATCTCAAACCGACTTCAAACCGATTTCAAACCGATCTCAAACCAATCTCAAACCGATTTCAAACCGATCTCAAACCGATCTCAAACCGATCTCAAACCGATCTCAAACCGATCTCAAACCGATCTCAAACCAATTTCAAACCGATCTAAAACCGAACTCAAACCGATCTCAAACCGATCTCAAACCGATCTCAAACCGATCTCAAACCGACCTCAAACCGATCTCAAACTGATCTCAAACCGAACTCAAACCGATATCAACCCGATTTCAAACCGATCTCAAACCGATCTCAAACCGAACTCAAACCGATCTCAAACCGATCTCAAAACGATCTCATACCGATCTCAAACCGCTCTCAAACCGATCTCATACCGATCTCAAACCGATCGCAAACCGATCTCAAACCGATTTCAAACGGATTTCAAACCAATCTCAAACTGATTTCAAACCAATCTCAAACCGATCTCAAACCGAACTCAAACCGATCTCAAACCACTCTTAAACCGATCTCAAACCGATCTCAAGCCGATCTGAAACCGATCTCAAACCGATCTCAAACCGATTTCAAACCGATCTCAAACCGATATCAAACCGATCCTAAACCGATCTCAAACCGATTTCAAACCGATCTCAAACTGATCTCAAACCGATTTCAAACCGATCTCAAACCGATTTAAAACCGATCTCAAATCGATCTCAAACCGATCTCAAACCATGTTAATATGTTTTATGTTAAATGTTCAATGTGCGATGTTAGATGTTCGAAGTTCGATGTTCGATGTTCGATGTTCGATGTTCGATGTTCGATGTTCGATGTTCGATGTTCGATGTTCGATATTCGATGTTCGATGTTAATGTTCGATGTTCGAAGTTCGATGTTCGATGTTCGATGTTCGATGTTCGATGTTCGATGTTCGATGTTCGATGTTCGATGTTCGATGTTCGATGTTCGATGTTCGATGTTCGATGTTCGATGTTCGATGTTCAATGTTCAATGTTCGATGTTCGATGTTCGATGTTCGATGTTCGATGTTCGATGTTCGATGTTCGATGTTCGATGTTCGATGTTCGATGTTCGAAGTTCGATGTTCGATGTTCGATGTTCAATGTTCGATGTTCGATGTTCGATGTTCGATGTTCGATGTTCGATGTTCGAAGTTCGATGTTCGATTTTCGATGTTCGATGTTCGATGTTCAATGTTCGATGTTCGATGTTCGATGTTCGATGTTCGATGTTCGATGTTCAATGTTCGATGTTCGTTGTTTGATGTTCGATGTATGACTTTATATGTTCAATGTTCGATTTCAAACCGATCTCAAACCGATTTCAAACCGATTTCAAACCGATCTCAAACCGATTTCAAACCGATTTCAAACCGATCTCAAACCGATCTTAAACCGATTTCAAACCGATCTCAAACCGATTTCAAACCGATTTCAAACCGATCTCAAACCGGTCTCAAACCGATCTCAAACCGATCTCAAACCGATCTCAAACCGATCTCAAACCGATCTCAAACCGATCTCAAACCGATCTCAAACCGATCTCAAACCGATTTCAAACCGATCTCAAACCGATTTCAAACCGATTTCAAACCGATCTCAAACCGATCTCAAACCGATTTAAAACCGATCTCAAACCAATCTCAAACCGATCTCAAACTGATTTCAAACAGATTTCAAACCGATCTAAAACCGAACTCAAACCGATCTCAAACCGATTTCAAACCGATCTCAAACCGATCTCAAACCGATCTCAAACCGATCTCAAACCGATCTCAAACCGATCTCAAATCGATTTCAAACCGATTTCAAACCGATCTAAAACCGAACTCAAACCGATTTCAAACCGATCTCAAACCGATCTCAAACCGATCTCAAACCGATCTCAAACCGATCTCAAACCGATCTCAAACCGATCTCAAACCGATCTCAAACCGATCTCAAACCGATTTCAAACCGATTTCAAACCGATCTCAAACCGGTCTCAAACCGATCTCAAACAGATCTCAAACCGATCTCAAACCGATCTCAAACCGATCTCAAACCGATCTCAAACCGATCTCAAACCGATCTCAAACCGATCTCAAACCGATCTCAAACCGATCTCAAACCGATTTCAAACCGATCTCAAACCGATTTCAAACCGATTTCAAACCGATCCCAAACCGATCTTAAACCGATTTCAAACCGATCTCAAACCGATCTCAAACCGATTTCAAACCGATTTCAAACCGATCTCAAACCGACCTCAAACCGACTTCAAACCGATCTCAAACCGATTTCAAACCGATCTCAAACCGATTTCAAACCGATCTCAAACCGATCTCAAACCGACTTCAAACCGATCTCAAACCGATCTCAAACCGATTTCAAACCGATTTCAAACCGATTTCAAACCGATCTCAAACCGATCTCGAACCGACTTCAAACCGATCTCAAACCGATCTCAAACCGATTTCAAACCGATCTCAAACCGATTTCTAACCGATCTCAAACCGATTTCAAACCGATCTCAAACCGATCTCAAACCGATCTAAAACCGATCTCAAACCAATCTCAAACCGATCTCAAACCGATTTCAAACCAAACTCAAACCGATTTCAAACCGATTTCAAACCGATCTCAAACCGATCTCAAACCGATTTAAAACCGATCTCAAACCAATCTCAAACCGATTTCAAACCGATCTCAAACCAATCTCAAACCGATCTCAAACAGATTTCAAACAGATTTCAAACCGATCTAAAACCGAACTCAAACCGATCTCAAACCGATCTCAAACCGATCTCAAACCGATCTCAAACCGATCTCAAACCGATCTCAAACCGATCTCAAACCGATCTCAAATCGATTTCAAACCGATTTCAAACCGATTTCAAACCGATATAAAACCGAACTCAAACCGATTTCAAACCGATCTCAAACCGATCTCAAACCGATCTCAAACCGATCTCAAACCGATCTCAAACCGATCTCAAACCGATCTCAAACCGATCTCAAACCGATTTCAAACCGATCTCGAACCGATCTCAAACCGATTTCAAACCGATCTCAAACCGATCTTAAACCGATTTCAAACCGATCTCTAACCGATTTCAAACCGATCTCAAACCGATTTCAAACCGATCTCAAACCGATTTCAAACCGATTTCAAACCGATCTCAAACCGGTCTCAAACCGATCTCCAACCGGTCTCAAACCGATCTCAAACCGATCTCAAACCGATCTCAAACCGATTTCAAACCGATCTCAAACCGATTTCTAACCGATCTCAAACCGATTTCAAACCGATCTCAAACCGATCTCAAACCGATTTCAAACCGATTTCAAACCGATTTCTAACCGAACTCAAACCGATCTCAAACCGATCTCAAACCGGTCTCAAACCGATCTCAAACCGATCTCAAACCGATCTCAAACCGATATCTAACCGATTTCAAACCGATCTCAAACCGGTCTCAAACCGATCTCAAACCGATCTCAAACCGATTTCAAACCGATTTCAAACCGATATCGATATCGATCGGTTTGAGATCGGTTTGAAATCGGTTTGAGATCGGTTTGAAATCGGTTTGATATCGGTTTTAAATTGGTTTGAGATCGGTTTGAAATCGGTTTGAGATCGGTTTGAGATCGGTTTGAAATCGGTTTTAGATCGGTTTGAGATCGGTTTGAAATCGGTTTGAAATCGGTTTGAGATCGGTTTGAGATCGGTTTGAGATCGGTTTGAGTTCGGTTTTAGATCGGTTTGAGTTCGGTTTGAAATCGGTTTGAAATCGGTTTGAGATCGGTTTGAGATCGGTTTGAGATCGGTTTGAAATCGGTTTGAGATCGGTTTGAGATTGGTTTGAGATTGGTTTGAAATCGGTTTGAAATCGGTTTGAGATCGGTTTGAGATCGGTTTGAGATCGGTTTGAGATCGGTTTGAGATTGGTTTGAGATCGGTTTGAGACCGGTTTGAGATCGGTTTGAAATCGGTTTGAAATCGGTTTGAGATCGGTTTGAAATCGGTTTGAGATCGGTTTGAGATCGGTTTGAGTTCGGTTTGAGATCGGTTTGAAATCGGTTTGAAATTGGTTTAAGATCGGTTTGAGATCGGTTTGAGATCGGTTTGAGTTCGGATTTAGATCGGTTTGAAATCGGTTTGAAATCGGTTTGAAATCGGTTTGAGATCGGTTTGAGATCGGTTTGAGATCGGTTTGAGATCGGTTTGAAATCGGTTTGAGATTGGTTTGAGATCGGTTTGAAATCGGTTTGAGATCAGTTTGAAATCGGTTTGAAATCGGTTTGAGATCGGTTTGAAATCGGTTTGAAATCGGTTTGAGATCGGTTTGAAGTCGGTTTGAGATCGGTTTGAGATATGTTTGAAATCGGTTTGAGATCGGTTTGAAATCGGTTTGAGATCGGTTTGAAATCGGTTTGAGATCGGTTTGAGATCGGTTTGAAGTCGGTTTGAGATCGGTTTGAGATATGTTTGAAATCGGTTTGAGATCGGTTTGAAATCGGTTTGAGATCGGTTTGAGATCGGTTTGAAGTCGGTTTGAGATCGGTTTGAGATCGGTTTGAGATCGGTTTGAAATCGGTTTGAGATCGGTTTGAAGTCGGTTTGAGATCGGTTTGAAATCGGTTTGAGATCGGTTTGAGATCGGTTTGAGATCGGTTTGAAATTGGTTTGAAATCGGTTTGAGATCGGTTTGAGATCGGCTTGAGATCGGTTTGAAATCGGCTTGAGATCGGTTTGAGATCGGTTTGAAATCGGTTTGAAATCGGTTTGAGATCGGTTTGAGATCGGTTTGAGATCGGTTTGAGATCGGTTTGAGATCGGTTTGAAATTGGTTTGAAATCGGTTTGAGATCGGTTTGAGATCGGTTTGAAATCGGTTTGAAATCGGCTTGAGATCGGTTTGAAATTGGTTTGAAATCAGTTTGAGATCGGTTTGAGATCGGTTTGAAATCGGCTTGAGATCGGTTTGAGATCGGTTTGAAATCGGTTTGAGATCGGTTTGAGATCGGTTTGAGATCGGTTTGAGATCGGTTTGAGATCGGTTTGAAATTGGTTTGAAATCGGTTTGAGATCGGTTTGAGATCGGTTTGAAATCGGTTTGAAATCGGCTTGAGATCGGTTTGAGATCGGTTTGAAACCGGTTTGAGATCGGTTTGAGATCGGTTTGAGATCGGCTTGATATCGGTTTGAGATCGGTTTGAAATCGGTTTGAGATCGGTTTGAAATCGGTTTGAAATCGGTTTGAAATCGGTTTGAGATCGGTTTGAGATCGGCTTGATATCGGTTTGAGATCGGTTTGAGATCGGTTTGAGGTCGGTTTGAGATCGGTTTGAGTTCGGTTTTAGATCGGTTTGAAATTGGTTTGAAATCGGTTTGAGATCGGTTTGAGATCGGTTTTGGATCGGTTTGAGATCGGTTTGAAATCGGTTTGAGATCGGTTTGAGATCGGTTTGAAATCGGTTTGAGATCGGTTTTAAATCGGTTTGAGATCGGTTTGAGATCGGTGTGAGATCGGTTTGAGATCGGTTTGAGACCGGTTTGAGACCGGTTTGAGATCGGTTTGAGATCGGTTTGAAATCGGTTTGAGATCGGTTTGAAATCGGCTTGAGATCGGTTTGAGATCGGTTTGAAATCGGTTTGAGATCGGTTTGAGATCGGTTTGAAATCGGTTAGAGATCGGTTTGAGATCGGTTTGAGATCGGTTTGAAATTGGTTTGAAATCGGTTTGAGATCGGTTTGAGATCGGCTTGAGATCGGTTTGAGATCGGTTTGAGATCGGTTTGAGATCGGTTTGAAATCGGTTTGAGATCGGTTTGAAATCGGTTTGAAATCGGTTTGAGATCGGTTTGAAATCGAACATTGAACATTGAAAGTCAAACATCGAACATCAAACATCGAACATCAAACATCGAACATCGAACATTGAACATCGAACATCGAACATCGAACATCGAACATCGAACATCGAACATCGAACATCGAACATCGAACATCGAACATCGAACATTGAACATTGAACATCGAACATCGAACATCGAACATCGAACATCGAACATCGAACATCAAACATCGAACATCGAACATCGAACATCGAACATCGAACATTGAACATCGAACATCGAACATCGAACATTGAACATCGAACATCTAACATCGAACATCGAACTTCGAACTTCAAACATCGAACATCGAACATCGAACATCTTACATCGAAAATTGAACATCGAACATCGAACATCGAACATCGAACATTGAACATCGAACATTGAATATCGAACATCGAACATCGAATATCGAACATCGAACATCGAACTTCGAACATCGAACATCGAACATCGACCATCGCACATCGAACATTGAACATAAAACATGCGATCGGTTTGAGATCGGATTGAGATCGGTTTAAGATTGAACCGATTTCAAACCGATTTCAAACCGATCTAAAACCGAGATCAAACCGATCTCAAACCGATTTCAGACCTATCTCAAACCGATCTCAAACAGATCTCAAGGCGATCTCAAACCGATCTCAAACCGATTTCAAACCGATTTCAAACTGATCTCAAACCGATCTCAAGCCGATCTCAAACCGATCTCAAGCCAATTTCAAACCGATCTCAAACCGATTTCAAACCGATTTCAAACCGATCTCAAACCGATCTCAAACCGATTTCAAACCGATGTCAAACCGATCTCAAACCGAACTCAAACCGATCTCAAACTGATCTCAAACCGGTCTCAAACCGATTTCAAACCGATCTCAAACCGATCTCAAACCGATCTCAAACCGATCTCAAACCGATCTCAAACCGATCTCAAACCGACTTCAAACCGATTTCAAACCGATCTCAAACCAATCTCAAACCGATTTCAAACCGATCTCAAACCGATCTCAAACCGATCTCAAACCGATCTCAAACCGATCTCAAACCAATTTCAAACCGATCTAAAACCGAACTCAAACCGATCTCAAACCGATCTCAAACCGATCTCAAACCGATCTCAAACCGATCTCAAACTGATCTCAAACCGAACTCAAACCGATATCAACCCGATTTCAAACCGATCTCAAACCGATCTCAAACCGAACTCAAACCGATCTCAAACCGATCTCAAAACGATCTCATACCGATCTCAAACCGCTCTCAAACCGATCTCATACCGATTTCAAACCAATCTCAAACCGATCTCAAACCGAACTCAAACCGATCTCAAACCGCTCTCAAACCGATCTCAAACCGATCTCAAACCGATCTGAAACCGATCTCAAACCGATCTCAAACCGATTTCAAACCGATCTCAAACCGATCTCAAACCGATATCAAACCGATCCTAAACCGATCTCAAACCGATTTCAAACCGATCTCAAACTGATCTCAAACCGATTTCAAACCGATCTCAAACCGATTTAAAACCGATCTCAAATCGATCACAAACCGATCTCAAACCATGTTAATATGTTTTATGTTAAATGTTCGATGTTCGATGTTCGATGTTCGATGTTCGATGTTCGATGTTCGATATTCGATGTTCGATGTTCAATGTTCGATGTTCGATGTTCGATGTTCGATGTTCGAAGTTCGATGTTCGATGTTCGATGTTCGATGTTCGATGTTCAATGTTCGATGTTCGATGTTCGATGTTCGATGTTCGATGTTCGATGTTCGATGTTCGATGTTCGATGTTCGATGTTCGATGTTGTATGTTCGATGTTCGATGTTCGATGTTCGATGTTTGATGTTCAATGTTCGATGTTCGATGTTCGATGTTCGATGTTCGATGTTCGATGTTCGATGTTCGATGTTCGATGTTCGAAGTTCGATGTTCGATGTTCGATGTTCGATGTTCGATGTTCGATGTTCAATGTTCGATGTTCGATGTTCGATGTTCGATGTTCGATGTTCGATGTTCGATGTTCGATGTTCGATGTTCGATGTTCGATGTTCGATGTTCGATGTTCGATGTTCGATGTTCGATGTTCAATGTTCGATGTTCGTTGTTTGATGTTCGATGTATGACTTTCTATGTTCAATGTTCGATTTCAAACCGATCTCAAACCGATTTCAAACCGATTTCAAGCCGATCTCAAACCGATCTCAAACAGATCTCAAACCGATTTCAAACCGATCTCAAACCGATCTCAAACCGATCTCAAACCGATCGCAAACCGATCTCAAACCGATCTCAAGCCGATCTCAAACCGATCTCAAACCGATTTCAAACCGATTTAAAACCGATCTCAAACCGATCTCAAACCGATTTCAAACCGATCTCAAACCGATCTCAAACCGATTTCAAACCGATCTCAAACCGATCTCAAACTGATTTCAAACCGATCTCAAACCGATTTCAAACCGATTTCAAACCGATCTCAAACCGGTCTCAAACCGATCTCAAACCGATCTCAAACCGATCTCAAACCGATCTCAAACCGATCTCAAACCGATCTCAAACCGATCTCAAACCGATCTCAAACCGATCTCAAACCGATCTCAAACCGATCTCAAACCGATCTCAAACCGATCTCAAACCGATCTCAAACCAATTTCAAACCGATCTCAAACCGATTTCAAACCGATTTCAAACCGATCTCAAACTGATCTTAAACCGACTTCAAACCGATCTCAAACCGATCTCAAACCGATTTCAAACCGATTTCAAACCGATCTCAAACCGATCTCAAACCGACTTCAAACCGATCTCAAACCGATCTCAAACCGATCTCAAACCGATTTCAAACCGATCTCAAACCGATTTCAAACCGATCTCAAACAGATTTCAAACCGATCTCAAACCGATTTCAAACCGATTTCAAACCGATCTCAAACCGGTCTCAAACCGATCTCAAACCGATCTCAAACCGATCTCAAACCCATCTCAAACCGATCTCAAACCGATCTCAAACCGATCTCAAACCGATCTCAAACCGATCTCAAACCAATTTCAAACCGATCTCAAACCGATTTCAAACCGATTTCAAACCGATCTCAAACCGGTCTCAAACCGATCTCAAACCGATCTCAAACCGATCTCAAACCGATCTCAAACCGATCTCAAACCGATCTCAAACCGATCTCAAACCGATCTCAAACCGATCTCAAACCGACTTCAAACCGATCTCAAACCGATTTCAAACCGATCTCAAACCGATTTCAAACCGATCTCAAACAGATTTCAAACCGATCTCAAACCGATTTCAAACCGATTTCAAACCGATCTCAAACCGGTCTCAAACCGATCTCAAACCGATCTCAAACCGATCTCAAACCGATCTCAAACCGATCTCAAACCGATCTCAAACCGATCTCAAACCGATTTCAAACCGATCTCAAACCGATATCAAACCGATCTCAAACCGATTTCAAACCGATTTCAAACCGAACTCAAACCGATTTCAAACCGATCTCAAACCGATCTCAAACCGATCTCAAACCGATCTCAAACCGATCTCAAACCGATCTCAAACCGATCTCAAACCGATTACAAACCGATCTCAAACCGATCTCAAACCGATTTCAAACCGATCTCAAACCAATCTTAAACCGATTTCAAACCGATCTCTAACCGATTTCAAACCGATCTCAAACCGATCTCAAACCGATTTCAAACCGATCTCAAACCGATCTCAAACCGATCTCAAACCGATTTCAAACCGATCTCAAACCGATTTCAAACCGATTTCAAACCGATCTCAAACCGGTCTCAAACCGATCTCAAACCGGTCTCAAACCGATCTCAAACCGATCTCAAACCGATCTCAAACCGATCTCAAACCAATTTCAAACCGATCTCAAACCGATCTCAAACCGATTTCAAACCGATCTCAAACCGATCTCAAACCGATCTCAAACCGATCTCAAACCGATTTCAAACCGATTTCAAACCGATTTCAAACCGATCTCAAACCGATCTCAAACCGATCTCAAACCGATTTCAAACCGATTTCAAACCGATCTCAAACCGAACTCAAACCGAACTCAAACCGATCTCAAACCGATCTCAAACCGGTCTCAAACCGATCTCAAACCGATCTCAAACCGATCTCAAACCGATCTCTAACCGATTTCAAACCGATCTCAAACCGGTCTCAAACCGATCTCAAACCGATCTCAAACCGATTTCAAACCGATTTCAAACCGATCTCAAACCGATATCGATCGGTTTGAAATCGGTTTGAGATCGGTTTGAGATCGGTTTGAAATCGGTTAGAGATCGGTTTGAGATCGGTTTGAAATCGGTTTGAGATCGGTTTGAGATCGGTTTGAGATCGGTTTGAGTTCGGTTTTAGATCGGTTTGAGACCGGTTTGAGATCGGTTTGAGATCGGTTTGAGTTCGGTTTGAGATCGGTTTGAAATCGGTTTGAGACCGGTTTGAGATCGGTTTGAGATCGGTTTGAGATCGGTTTGAAATCGGTTTGAGATCGGTTTGAGATCGGTTTGAGATCGGTTTGAAATCGGTTTGAGATCGGTTTGAAATCGGTTTGAAATCGGTTTGAGATCGGTTTGAGATCGGTTTGAGATCGGTTTGAGATCGGTTTGAGATCGGTTTGAGATCGGTTTGAAATCGGTTAGAGATCGGTTTGAAATCGGTTTGAGATCGGTTTTAAATTGGTTTGAGATCGGTTTGAAATCGGTTTGAGATCGGTTTGAAATCGGTTTGAGATCGGTTTGAGATCGGTTTGAAATCGGTTTGAAATCGGTTTGAGATCGGTTTGAGATCGGTTTCAGATCGGTTTGAGATCGGTTTGAGATCGGTTTGAGTTCCGTTTTAGATCGGTTTGAGTTCGGTTTGAAATCGGTTTGAAATCGGTTTGAGATCGGTTTGAGATCGGTTTGAGATCGGTTTGAAATCGGTTTGAGATCGGTTTGAGATTGGTTTGAGATTGGTTTGAAATCGGTTTGAAATCGGTTTGAGATCGGTTTGAGATCGGTTTGAGATCGGTTAGAGATCGGTTTGAGATTGGTTTGAGATCGGTTTGAGACCGGTTTGAGATCGGTTTGAAATCGGTTTGAAATCGGTTTGAGATCGGTTTGAAATCGGTTTGAGATCGGTTTGAGATCGGTTTGAGTTCGGTTTGAGATCGGTTTGAAATCGGTTTGAAATTGGTTTAAGATCGGTTTGAGATCGGTTTGAGATCGGTTTGAGATCGGTTTGAGTTCGGATTTAGATCGGTTTGAAATCGGTTTGAAATCGGTTTTAAATCGGTTTGAGATCGGTTTGAGATCGGTTTGAGATCGGTTTGAAATCGGTTTGAGATTGGTTTGAGATCGGTTTGAAATCGGTTTGAGATCGGTTATAAATCGGTTTGAAATCGGTTTGAGATCGGTTTGAAATCGGTTTGAGATCGGTTTGAGATCGGTTTCAGATCGGTTTCAGATCGGTTTGAGATCGGTTTGAGATCGGTTTGAGATCGGTTTGAGATCGGTTTGAGACCGGTTTGAGATCGGTTTGAAATCGGTTAGAGATCGGTTTGAGATCGGTTTGAAATCGATTTGAGATCGGTTTGAGATCGGTTTGAGATCGGTTTGAGATCGGTTTGAAATCGGTTTGAGATCGGTTTGAGATCGGTTTGAGATCGGTTTGAGATCGGTTTGAGATCGGTTTGAGATCGGTTTGAGATCGGTTTGAAATCGGTTTGAGATCGGTTTGAGATCGGTTTGAAATCGGTTTGAAATCGGTTTGAGATCGGTTTGAGATCGGTTTGAAATCGGTTTGAGATCGGTTTGAGATCGGTTTGAAATCAGTTTTAAATCGGTTAGAGTTCGGTTTGAGATCGGTTTGAAATCGATTTGAGATCGGTTTGAAATCGGTTTGAAATCGGTTTGAAATCGGTTTGAGATCGGTTTAAGATCGGTTTGAGATCGGTTTGAGATCGGTTTGAGATCGGTTTGAGACCGGTTTGAGATCGGTTTGAAATCGGTCTGAAATCGGTTTGAGATCGGTTTGAAATCGGTTTGAGATCGGTTTGAAATCGGTTTGAGATCGGTTTGAGATCGGTTTGAAATTGGTTTGAGATCGGTTTGAGATCGGTTTGAAATCGGTTTGAGATCGGTTTGAGATCGGTTTGAAATCGGTTTGAAATCGGTTTGAGATCGGTTTGAAATCGGCTTGAGATCGGTTTGAGATCGGTTTGAAATCGGTTTGAGATCGGTTTGAGATCGGTTTGAGATCGGTTTGAAATCGGTTTGAGATCGGTTTGAAATCGGTTTGAAATCGGTTTGAGATCGGTTTGAAATCGGTTTGAAATCGGTTTGAGATCGGTTTGAAATCGGCTTGAGATCGGTTTGAGATCGGTTTGAAATCGGTTTGAGATCGGTTTGAGATTGGTTTGAAATCGGTTTGAAATCGGTTTGAAATCGGTTTGAAATCGGTTTGAGATCGGTTTGAGATCGGTTTGTGATCGGTTTGAGATCGGTTTGAGATCGGTTTGTGATCGGTTTGAGAACGGTTTGAGTTCGTTTTGAGATCGGTTTGAAATCTGTTTGAAATCGGTTTGAGATCGGTTTGAGATCGGTTTGAAATCGGTTTGAGATCGGTTTGAGATCGGTTTAAAATTGGTTTGAGATCAGTTTGAGATCGGTTTGAGATCGATTTTAGATCGGTTTGAGATCGGTTTGAAATCGTTTTGAGATCGGTTTGAGATCGGTTGGGAATCGGTTTGAGATTGGTTTGAAATCGGTTTGAGATTGGTTTGAAATCCGTTTGAAATCGGTTTGAGATCGGTTTGAGATCGGTTTGAGATCGGTTTGAGATCGGTTTGAGATCGGTTTGAGAGCGGTTTGAGATCGGTTTGAGATCGGTTTGAGATCGGTTTGAGATCGGTTTGAAATTGGTTTGATATCAGTTTGAGATCGGTTTGAAATCGGTTTGAGATCGGTTTGAGATCGGTTTGAGATCGGTTTGAGATCGGTTTGAGATCGGTTTGAGATCGGTTTGAGATCGGTTTGAGATCGGTTTGAAATCGGTTTGAGATCGGTTTGAGATCGGTTTGAGATCGGTTTGAGTTCGGTTTTAGATCGGTTTGAAATCGGTTTGAAATCGGTTTGAGATCGGTTTGAGATCGGATTGAGATCGGTTTGAAATCGGTTTGAGATTGGTTTGAGATCGGTTTGAAATCGGTTTGAGATCGGTTTGAAATCGGTTTGAGATCGGTTTAAAATCGGTTTGAGATCGGTTTGAGATCAGTTTGAGATCGGTTTGAGTTCGGTTTGAGATCGGTTTGTCTTCGGTTTGAGATCGGTTTGAGATCGGTATGAGATCGGTTTGAAATCGGTTTGAAATCGGTTTGAGATCGGTTTGAAATCGGTTTGAGATCGGTTTGAGATCGGTTTGAGATCGGTTTGAGATCGGTTTGAGATCGGTTTGAGATCGGTTTGAGATCGGTTTGAAATCGGTTTGAAATCGGTTTGAAATCGGTTTGAGATCGGTTCGAGATCGGTTTGAGATCGGTTTGAGATCGGTTTGAAATTGGTTTGAGATCGGTTTGAGATCGGTTTGAGATCGGTTTGAAATCGGTCTGAAATTGGTTTGAGATCGGTTTGAAATCGGTTTGAGATCGGTTTGAAATCGGTTTGAGATCGGTTTGAGATCGGTTTGAAATTGGTTTGAGATCGGTTTGAGATCGGTTTGAAATCGGTTTGAGATCGGTTTGAGATCGGTTTGAAATCGGTTTGAGATCGGTTTGAAATCGGCTTGAGATCGGTTTGAGATCGGTTAGAGATCGGTTTGAGATCGGTTTGAGATCGGTTTGAAATCGGTTTGAGATCGGTTTGAAATCGGTTTGAAATCGGTTTGAGATCGGTTTGAGATCGGTTTGAGATCGGTTTGAAATTGGTTTGAGATCGGTTTGAGATCGGTTTGAAATCGGTTTGAGATCGGTTTGAGATTGGTTTGAAATCGGTTTGAAATCGGTTTGAATTCGGTTTCAAATCGGTTTGAGATCGGTTTGAGATCGGTTTGTGATCGGTTTGAGATCGGTTTGAGATCGGTTTGAAATCGGTTAGAGATCGGTTTGAGATCGGTTTGAAATCGGTTAGAGATCGGTTTGAGATCGGTTTGAAATCGGTTTAAGATCGGTTTGAGATCGGTTTGAGATCGGTTTGAGTTCGGTTGGAGATCGGTTTGAGATCGGTTTGAGATCGGCTTGAGATCGGTTTGAGATCGGTTTGAGATCGGTTTAAAATTGGTTTGAGATCGGTTTGAGATCTGTTTGAGATCGATTTTAGATCGGTTTGAGATCGGTTTGAAATCGTTTTGAGATCGGTTGGGAATCAGTTTGAGATTGGTTTGAAATCGGTTTGAGATTGGTTTGAAATCCGTTTGAAATCGGTTTGAGATCGGTTTGAGATCGGATTGAGATCGGTTTGAGATCGGTTTGAGATCGGTTTGAGAGCGGTTTGAGATCGGTTTGAGATCGGTTTGAGTTCGGTTTGAGATCGGTTTGAGTTCGGTTTGAGATCGGTTTGAGATCGGTTTGAAATCGGTTTGATATCAGTTTGAGATCGGTTTGAAATGGGTTTGAGATCGGTTTGAGATCGGTTTGAGATCGGTTTGAGATCGGTTTGAGATCGGTCTGAGATCGGTTTGAGATCGGTTTGAGATTGGTTTGAGATCGGTTTGAGATCGGTTTGAGATCGGTTTGAGATCGGTTTGAGATCGGTTTTAGATCGGTTTGAAATCGGTTTGAAATCGGTTTGAGATCGGTTTGAGATCGGATTGAGATCGGTTTGAAATCGGTTTGAGATTGGTTTGAGATCGGTTTGAAATCGGTTTGAGATCGGTTTGAAATCGGTTTGAGATCGGTTTGAAATCGGTTTGAGATCGGTTTGAGATCAGTTTGAGATCGGTTTGAGTTCGGTTTGAGATCGGTTTGTCTTCGGTTTGAGATCGGTTTGAGATCGGTTTGAGATCGGTTTGAAATTGGTTTGAGATCGGTTTGAGATCGGTTTGAAATTAGTTTGAGATCGGTTTGAGATCGGTTTGAGATCGGTTTGAGATCGGTTTGAGATCGGTTTGAAATCGGTTTGAAATCGATTTGTGATCGGTTTGAGATCGGTTTGAGATCTGTTTGAGATCGGTTTGAGATCGGTTTGAAATCGGTTTGAGATCGGTTTGAGATCGGTTTGAGATCGGTTTGAGATCGTTTTGAAATCGGTTTGAGATCGGTTTGAGATCGGTTTGAGATCGGTTTGAGATCGGTTTGAAATCGGTTTGAGATCGGTTTGAGATCGGTTTGAGATCGGTTTGAGATCGGTTTGAGATCGGTTTGAGATCGGTTTGAGATCGGTTTGAGATCGGTTTGAAATCGGTTTGAGAGTGGTTTGAGATCGGTTTGAGATCGGTTTGAAATCGGTTTGAGATCGGTTTGAGATTGGTTTGAGATCGGTTTGAAATCGGTTTGAGATCGGTTTGAGATCGGTTTGAAATCGGTTTGAGATCGGTTTGAGATCGGTTTGAAATCGGTTTGAGATCGGTTTGAAATCGGTTTGAGAGTGGTTTGAGATCGGTTTGAGATCGGTTTGAAATCGGTTTGAGATCGGTTTGAGATCGGTTTGAGATCGGTTTGAGATCGGTTTGAAATCGGTTTGAGATCGGTTTCAGATCGGTTTGAGATCGGATTGAGATCGGTTTGAAATCGGTTTGAAATCGGTTTGAGATCGGTTTGAGATCGGTTTGAGATCTGTTTGAGATCGGTTTGAGATCGGTTTGAATTCGGCTTGAGATCGGTTTGTGTTCGGTTTTAGATCGGTTTGAAATCGGTTTGAGATCGGTTTGAGATCGGTTTGAGATCGGTTTGAGATCGGTTTGAGATCGGTTTGAGATTGGTTTGAAATCGGTTTGAGATTGGTTTGACATCGGTTTGAAATCGGTTTGAGATCGGTTTGAAATCGGTTTGAAATCGGTTTGAGATCGGTTTTAGATCGTTTTGAGATCGGTTTGAGATCGGTTTGAAATCGGTTTGAGATCGGTTTGAGATCGGTTTGAAATCGGTTTGAGATTGGTTTGAAATCGGTTTGAGATTGGTTTAACATCGGTTTGAAATCGGTTTGAGATCGGTTTGAAATCGGTTTGAAATCGGTTTGAGATCGGTTTGAAATCGTTTTGAGATCGGTTTGAGATTGGTTTGAAATCGGTTTGAGATTGGTTTAACATCGGTTTGAAATCGGTTTGAGATCGGTTTGAAATCGGTTTGAAATCGGTTTGAAATCGGTTTGAGATCGGTTTGAGATCGTTTTGAGATCGGTTTGAGATCGGTTTGAAATCGGTTTGAGATCGGTTTGAGATCGGTTTGAAATCGGTTTGAGATCGGTTTTAGATCGGTTTGAGATCGGTTTGAGATCGGTTTGAGATCGGTTTGAGATCGGTTTGAAATCGGTTTGAAATCGGTTTGAGATCGGTTTGAGATCGGTTTGAGATCGGTTTGAAATCGGTTTGAGATCGGTTTGAGATTGGTATGAGATCGGTTTGAGATCGGTTTGAGATCGGTTTGAGATCGGTTTGAAATCGGTTTGAGATCGGTTTGAGATCGGTTTGAAATCGGTTTGAGATCGGTTTGAAATCGGTTTGAAATCGGTTTGAGATCGGTTTGAAATCGGTTTGAGATCGGTTTGAGATCGGTTTGAGATCGGTTTGAAATCGGTTTGAGATCGGTTTGAGATCGGTTTGAGATCGGTTTGAGATCGGTTTGAGATCGGTTTGAGATCGGTTTGAAATTGGTTTGAGATCGGTTTGAGATCGGTTTGAGATCGGTTTGAGATCGGTTTGAGATCGGTTTGAAATCGGTTTGAAATCGGTTTGAAATCGGTTTGAGATCGGTTTGAGATCGGTTTGAGATCGGTTTGAGATCGGTTTGAAATTGGTTTGAGATCGGTTTGAGATCGGTTTGAGATCGGATTGAGATCGGTTTGAAATCGGTTAGAGATCGGTTTGAGATCGGTTTGAAATCGGTTTGAGATCGGTTTGAGATCGGTTTGAGATCGGTTTGAGTTCGGTTTTAGATCGGTTTGAGACCGGTTTGAGATCGGTTTGAGATCGGTTTGAGTTCGGTTTGAGATCGGTTTGAAATCGGTTTGAGACCGGTTTGAGATCGGTTTGAGATCGGTTTGAGATCGGTTTGAAATCGGTTTGAGATCGGTTTGAGATCGGTTTGAGATCGGTTTGAAATCGGTTTGAGATCGGTTTGAAATCGGTTTGAAATCGGTTTGAGATCGGTTTGAGATCGGTTTGAGATCGGTTTGAGATCGGTTTGAGATCGGTTTGAGATCGGTTTGAAATCGGTTAGAGATCGGTTTGAAATCGGTTTGAGATCGGTTTTAAATTGGTTTGAGATCGGTTTGAAATCGGTTTGAGATCGGTTTGAAATCGGTTTGAGATCGGTTTGAGATCGGTTTGAAATCGGTTTGAAATCGGTTTGAGATCGGTTTGAGATCGGTTTCAGATCGGTTTGAGATCGGTTTGAGATCGGTTTGAGTTCCGTTTTAGATCGGTTTGAGTTCGGTTTGAAATCGGTTTGAAATCGGTTTGAGATCGGTTTGAGATCGGTTTGAGATCGGTTTGAAATCGGTTTGAGATCGGTTTGAGATTGGTTTGAGATTGGTTTGAAATCGGTTTGAAATCGGTTTGAGATCGGTTTGAGATCGGTTTGAGATCGGTTAGAGATCGGTTTGAGATTGGTTTGAGATCGGTTTGAGACCGGTTTGAGATCGGTTTGAAATCGGTTTGAAATCGGTTTGAGATCGGTTTGAAATCGGTTTGAGATCGGTTTGAGATCGGTTTGAGTTCGGTTTGAGATCGGTTTGAAATCGGTTTGAAATTGGTTTAAGATCGGTTTGAGATCGGTTTGAGATCTGTTTGAGATCGGTTTGAGTTCGGATTTAGATCGGTTTGAAATCGGTTTGAAATCGGTTTTAAATCGGTTTGAGATCGGTTTGAGATCGGTTTGAGATCGGTTTGAAATCGGTTTGAGATTGGTTTGAGATCGGTTTGAAATCGGTTTGAGATCGGTTATAAATCGGTTTGAAATCGGTTTGAGATCGGTTTGAAATCGGTTTGAGATCGGTTTGAGATCGGTTTCAGATCGGTTTGAGATCGGTTTGAGATCGGTTTGAGATCGGTTTGAGATCGGTTTGAGATCGGTTTGAGACCGGTTTGAGATCGGTTTGAAATCGGTTAGAGATCGGTTTGAGATCGGTTTGAAATCGATTTGAGATCGGTTTGAGATCGGTTTGAGATCGGTTTGAGATCGGTTTGAAATCGGTTTGAGATCGGTTTGAGATCGGTTTGAGATCGGTTTGAGACCGGTTTGAGATCGGTTTGAGATCGGTTTGAGATCGGTTTGAAATCGGTTTGAGATCGGTTTGAGATCGGTTTGAAATCGGTTTGAAATCGGTTTGAGATCGGTTTGAGATCGGTTTGAAATCGGTTTGAGATCGGTTTGAGATCGGTTTGAAATCAGTTTTAAATCGGTTAGAGTTCGGTTTGAGATCGGTTTGAAATCGATTTGAGATCGGTTTGAAATCGGTTTGAAATCGGTTTGAAATCGGTTTGAGATCGGTTTAAGATCGGTTTGAGATCGGTTTGAGATCGGTTTGAGATCGGTTTGAGACCGGTTTGAGATCGGTTTGAAATCGGTCTGAAATCGGTTTGAGATCGGTTTGAAATCGGTTTGAGATCGGTTTGAAATCGGTTTGAGATCGGTTTGAGATCGGTTTGAAATTGGTTTGAGATCGGTTTGAGATCGGTTTGAAATCGGTTTGAGATCGGTTTGAGATCGGTTTGAAATCGGTTTGAAATCGGTTTGAGATCGGTTTGAAATCGGCTTGAGATCGGTTTGAGATCGGTTTGAAATCGGTTTGAGATCGGTTTGAGATCGGTTTGAGATCGGTTTGAAATCGGTTTGAGATCGGTTTGAAATCGGTTTGAAATCGGTTTGAGATCGGTTTGAAATCGGTTTGAAATCGGTTTGAGATCGGTTTGAAATCGGCTTGAGATCGGTTTGAGATCGGTTTGAAATCGGTTTGAGATCGGTTTGAGATTGGTTTGAAATCGGTTTGAAATCGGTTTGAAATCGGTTTGAAATCGGTTTGAGATCGGTTTGAGATCGGTTTGTGATCGGTTTGAGATCGGTTTGAGATCGGTTTGTGATCGGTTTGAGAACGGTTTGAGTTCGTTTTGAGATCGGTTTGAAATCTGTTTGAAATCGGTTTGAGATCGGTTTGAGATCGGTTTGAAATCGGTTTGAGATCGGTTTGAGATCGGTTTAAAATTGGTTTGAGATCGGTTTGAGATCGGTTTGAGATCGATTTTAGATCGGTTTGAGATCGGTTTGAAATCGTTTTGAGATCGGTTTGAGATCGGTTGGGAATCGGTTTGAGATTGGTTTGAAATCGGTTTGAGATTGGTTTGAAATCCGTTTGAAATCGGTTTGAGATCGGTTTGAGATCGGTTTGAGATCGGTTTGAGATCGGTTTGAGATCGGTTTGAGAGCGGTTCGAGATCGGTTTGAGATCGGTTTGAGATCGGTTTGAGATCGGTTTGAAATTGGTTTGATATCAGTTTGAGATCGGTTTGAAATCGGTTTGAGATCGGTTTGAGATCGGTTTGAGATCGGTTTGAGATCGGTTTGAGATCGGTTTGAGATCGGTTTGAGATCGGTTTGAAATCGGTTTGAGATCGGTTTGAGATCGGTTTGAGATCGGTTTGAGTTCGGTTTTAGATCGGTTTGAAATCGGTTTGAAATCGGTTTGAGATCGGTTTGAGATCGGATTGAGATCGGTTTGAAATCGGTTTGAGATTGGTTTGAGATCGGTTTGAAATCGGTTTGAGATCGGTTTGAAATCGGTTTGAGATCGGTTTAAAATCGGTTTGAGATCGGTTTGAGATCAGTTTGAGATCGGTTTGAGTTCGGTTTGAGATCGGTTTGTCTTCGGTTTGAGATCGGTTTGAGATCGGTATGAGATCGGTTTGAAATCGGTTTGAAATCGGTTTGAGATCGGTTTGAAATCGGCTTGAGATCGGTTTGAGATCGGTTTGAGATCGGTTTGAGATCGGTTTGAGATCGGTTTGAGATCGGTTTGAGATCGGTTTGAAATCGGTTTGAAATCGGTTTGAAATCGGTTTGAGATCGGTTCGAGATCGGTTTGAGATCGGTTTGAGATCGGTTTGAAATTGGTTTGAGATCGGTTTGAGATCGGTTTGAGATCGGTTTGAAATCGGTCTGAAATTGGTTTGAGATCGGTTTGAAATCGGTTTGAGATCGGTTTGAAATCGGTTTGAGATCGGTTTGAGATCGGTTTGAAATTGGTTTGAGATCGGTTTGAGATCGGTTTGAAATCGGTTTGAGATCGGTTTGAGATCGGTTTGAAATCGGTTTGAGATCGGTTTGAAATCGGCTTGAGATCGGTTTGAGATCGGTTAGAGATCGGTTTGAGATCGGTTTGAGATCGGTTTGAAATCGGTTTGAGATCGGTTTGAAATCGGTTTGAAATCGGTTTGAGATCGGTTTGAGATCGGTTTGAGATCGGTTTGAAATTGGTTTGAGATCGGTTTGAGATCGGTTTGAAATCGGTTTGAGATCGGTTTGAGATTGGTTTGAAATCGGTTTGAAATCGGTTTGAATTCGGTTTCAAATCGGTTTGAGATCGGTTTGAGATCGGTTTGTGATCGGTTTGAGATCGGTTTGAGATCGGTTTGAAATCGGTTAGAGATCGGTTTGAGATCGGTTTGAAATCGGTTAGAGATCGGTTTGAGATCGGTTTGAAATCGGTTTAAGATCGGTTTGAGATCGGTTTGAGATCGGTTTGAGTTCGGTTGGAGATCGGTTTGAGATCGGTTTGAGATCGGCTTGAGATCGGTTTGAGATCGGTTTGAGATCGGTTTAAAATTGGTTTGAGATCGGTTTGAGATCTGTTTGAGATCGATTTTAGATCGGTTTGAGATCGGTTTGAAATCGTTTTGAGATCGGTTGGGAATCGGTTTGAGATTGGTTTGAAATCGGTTTGAGATTGGTTTGAAATCCGTTTGAAATCGGTTTGAGATCGGTTTGAGATCGGATTGAGATCGGTTTGAGATCGGTTTGAGATCGGTTTGAGAGCGGTTTGAGATCGGTTTGAGATCGGTTTGAGATCGGTTTGAGATCGGTTTGAGTTCGGTTTGAGATCGGTTTGAGATCGGTTTGAAATCGGTTTGATATCAGTTTGAGATCGGTTTGAAATGGGTTTGAGATCGGTTTGAGATCGGTTTGAGATCGGTTTGAGATCGGTTTGAGATCGGTCTGAGATCGGTTTGAGATCGGTTTGAGATTGGTTTGAGATCGGTTTGAGATCGGTTTGAGATCGGTTTGAGATCGGTTTGAGATCGGTTTTAGATCGGTTTGAAATCGGTTTGAAATCGGTTTGAGATCGGTTTGAGATCGGATTGAGATCGGTTTGAAATCGGTTTGAGATTGGTTTGAGATCGGTTTGAAATCGGTTTGAGATCGGTTTGAAATCGGTTTGAGATCGGTTTGAAATCGGTTTGAGATCGGTTTGAGATCAGTTTGAGATCGGTTTGAGTTCGGTTTGAGATCGGTTTGTCTTCGGTTTGAGATCGGTTTGAGATCGGTTTGAGATCGGTTTGAAATTGGTTTGAGATCGGTTTGAGATCGGTTTGAAATTAGTTTGAGATCGGTTTGAGATCGGTTTGAGATCGGTTTGAGATCGGTTTGAGATCGGTTTGAAATCGGTTTGAAATCGATTTGTGATCGGTTTGAGATCGGTTTGAGATCTGTTTGAGATCGGTTTGAGATCGGTTTGAAATCGGTTTGAGATCGGTTTGAGATCGGTTTGAGATCGGTTTGAGATCGTTTTGAAATCGGTTTGAGATCGGTTTGAGATCGGTTTGAGATCGGTTTGAGATCGGTTTGAAATCGGTTTGAGATCGGTTTGAGATCGGTTTGAGATCGGTTTGAGATCGGTTTGAGATCGGTTTGAGATCGGTTTGAGATCGGTTTGAGATCGGTTTGAAATCGGTTTGAGAGTGGTTTGAGATCGGTTTGAGATCGGTTTGAAATCGGTTTGAGATCGGTTTGAGATTGGTTTGAGATCGGTTTGAAATCGGTTTGAGATCGGTTTGAGATCGGTTTGAAATCGGTTTGAGATCGGTTTGAGATCGGTTTGAAATCGGTTTGAGATCGGTTTGAAATCGGTTTGAGAGTGGTTTGAGATCGGTTTGAGATCGGTTTGAAATCGGTTTGAGATCGGTTTGAGATCGGTTTGAGATCGGTTTGAGATCGGTTTGAAATCGGTTTGAGATCGGTTTCAGATCGGTTTGAGATCGGATTGAGATCGGTTTGAAATCGGTTTGAAATCGGTTTGAGATCGGTTTGAGATCGGTTTGAGATCTGTTTGAGATCGGTTTGAGATCGGTTTGAATTCGGCTTGAGATCGGTTTGTGTTCGGTTTTAGATCGGTTTGAAATCGGTTTGAGATCGGTTTGAGATCGGTTTGAGATCGGTTTGAGATCGGTTTGAGATCGGTTTGAGATCGGTTTGAGATTGGTTTGAAATCGGTTTGAGATTGGTTTGACATCGGTTTGAAATCGGTTTGAGATCGGTTTGAAATCGGTTTGAAATCGGTTTGAGATCGGTTTTAGATCGTTTTGAGATCGGTTTGAGATCGGTTTGAAATCGGTTTGAGATCGGTTTGAGATCGGTTTGAAATCGGTTTGAGATTGGTTTGAAATCGGTTTGAGATTGGTTTAACATCGGTTTGAAATCGGTTTGAGATCGGTTTGAAATCGGTTTGAAATCGGTTTGAGATCGGTTTGAAATCGTTTTGAGATCGGTTTGAGATTGGTTTGAAATCGGTTTGAGATTGGTTTAACATCGGTTTGAAATCGGTTTGAGATCGGTTTGAAATCGGTTTGAAATCGGTTTGAAATCGGTTTGAGATCGGTTTGAGATCGTTTTGAGATCGGTTTGAGATCGGTTTGAAATCGGTTTGAGATCGGTTTGAGATCGGTTTGAAATCGGTTTGAGATCGGTTTTAGATCGGTTTGAGATCGGTTTGAGATCGGTTTGAGATCGGTTTGAGATCGGTTTGAAATCGGTTTGAAATCGGTTTGAGATCGGTTTGAGATCGGTTTGAGATCGGTTTGAAATCGGTTTGAGATCGGTTTGAGATTGGTATGAGATCGGTTTGAGATCGGTTTGAGATCGGTTTGAGATCGGTTTGAAATCGGTTTGAGATCGGTTTGAGATCGGTTTGAAATCGGTTTGAGATCGGTTTGAAATCGGTTTGAAATCGGTTTGAGATCGGTTTGAAATCGGTTTGAGATCGGTTTGAGATCGGTTTGAGATCGGTTTGAAATCGGTTTGAGATCGGTTTGAGATCGGTTTGAGATCGGTTTGAGATCGGTTTGAGATCGGTTTGAGATCGGTTTGAAATTGGTTTGAGATCGGTTTGAGATCGGTTTGAGATCGGTTTGAGATCGGTTTGAGATCGGTTTGAAATCGGTTTGAAATCGGTTTGAAATCGGTTTGAGATCGGTTTGAGATCGGTTTGAGATCGGTTTGAGATCGGTTTGAAATTGGTTTGAGATCGGTTTGAGATCGGTTTGAGATCGGATTGAGATCGGTTTGAAATCGGTTTGAAATCGGTTTGAGATCGGTTTGAGATCGGTTTGAGATCGGTTTGAGATCGGTTTGAGATCGGTTTGAGTTCGGTTTTAGATCGGTTTGAAATCGGTTTGAGATCGGTTTGAGATCGGTTTGAGATCGGTTTGAGATCGGTTTGAAATCGGTTTGAGATCGGTTTGAGACCGGTTTGAAATCGGTTTGAGATCGGTTTGAGATCGGTTTGAGATCGGTTTGAGATCGGTTTGGGATCGGTTTGAGATCGGTTTTAAATCGGTTTGAGATCGGTTTGAGATCGGTTTGAGATCGGTTTGAAATCGGTTTGAGATCGGTTTGAGATTGGTTTGAGATCGGTTTGAAATCGGTTTGAGATCGGTTTGAGATCGGTTTGAAATAGGTTTGAGATCGGTTTGAGATCGGTTTGAAATCGGTTTGAGATCGGTTTGGAATCGGTTGGAGATCGGTTTGAAATCGGTTTGAAATCGGTTTGAGATCGGTTTGAGATCGGTTTGAGATCGGTTTGAGATCGGTTTGAAATCGGTTTGAGATCGGTTTGAAATCGGTTTGAGATGGGTTTTAAATTGGTTTGAGATCGGTTTGAAATCGGTTTGAGATCGGTTTGAAATCGGTTTGAGATCGGTTTGAGATCGGTTTGAGATCGGTTTGAGATCGGTTTGAGATCGGTTTGAGATCGGTTTGAAATCGGTTTGAGATTGGTTTGAGATCGGTTTGAAATCGGTTTGAGATCGGTTTGAAATCGGTTTGAGATCGGTTTGAGATCGGTTTGAGTTCGGTTTGAGATCGGTTTGAAATCGGTTTGAAATCGGTTTGAGATCGGTTTGAGATCGGTTTGAGATCGGTTTGAGATCGGTTTGAGATCGGTTTGAAATCGGTTTGAGATCGGTTTAAGATCGGTTTGAGATCGGTTTGAGATCGGTTTGAGATTGGTTTGAGATCGGTTTGTGTTCGGTTTTAGATCGGTTTGAAATCGGTTTTAGATCGGTTTGAAATCGGTTTGAGATTGGTTTGAGATCGGTTTGAAATCGGTTGGAGATCGGTTTGAAATCGGTTTGAAATCGGTTTGAGATTGGTTTGAGATCGGTTTGAAATCGGTTTGAGATCGGTTTGAGATCGGTTTGAAATCGGTTTGAGATCGGTTTGAAATCGGTTTGAGATCGGTTTGAGATCGGTTTGAGATCGGTTTGAGATCGGTTTGAAATCGGTTTGAGATCGGTTTGATATCGGTTTGAGACCGGTTTGAGATCGGTTTGAGATCGGTTTGGGATCGGTTTGAGATCGGTTTTAAATCGGTTTGAGATCGGTTTGAGATCGGTTTGAGATCGGTTTGAAATCGGTTTGAGATCGGTTTGAGATTGGTTTGAGATCGGTTTGAAATCGGTTTGAGATCGGTTTGAGATCGGTTTGAAATAGGTTTGAGATCGGTTTGAGATCGGTTTGAAATCGGTTTGAGATCGGTTTGAAATCGGTTGGAGATCGGTTTGAATTCGGTTTGAAATCGGTTTGAGATCGGTTTGAGATCGGTTTGAGATCGGTTTGAGATCGGTTTGAGATCGGTTTGAAATCGGTTTGAGATCGGTTTGAAATCGGTTTGAGATCGGTTTTAAATTGGTTTGAGATCGGTTTGAAATCGGTTTGAGATCGGTTTGAAATCGGTTTGAGATCGGTTTGAGATCGGTTTGAGATCGGTTTGAGATCGGTTTGAAATCGGTTTTAGATTGGTTTGAGATCGGTTTGAAATCGGTTTGAGATCGGTTTGAAATCGGTTTGAGATCGGTTTGAGATCGGTTTGAGTTCGGTTTGAGATCGGTTTGAAATCGGTTTGAAATCGGTTTGAGATCGGTTTGAGATCGGTTTGAGATCGGTTTGAGATCGGTTTGAGATCGGTTTGAAATCGGTTTGAGATCGGTTTAAGATCGGTTTGAGATCGGTTTGAGATCGGTTTGAGATTGGTTTGAGATCGGTTTGAGTTCGGTTTTAGATCGGTTTGAAATCGGTTTTAGATCGGTTTGAAATCGGTTTGAGATTGGTTTGAGATCGGTTTGAAATCGGTTGGAGATCGGTTTGAAATCGGTTTGAAATCGGTTTGAGATCGGTTTGAAATCGGTTTGAGATCGGTTAGAAATCGGTTTGAAGATCGGTTTGAAATCGGTTTGAGATCGGTTTGAGATCGGTTTGAGATCAGTTTGAGTTCGGTTTTAGATCGGTTTGAAATAGGTTTGAAATCGGTTTGAGATCGGTTTGAGTTCGGTTTTAGATCGGTTTGAAATAGGTTTGAAATCGGATTCAGATCGGTTTGAGATTGGTTTGAGATCGGTTTGAAATCGGTTTGAGATCGGTTTGAGATCGGTTTGAAATAGGTTTGAGATTGGTTCGAGATCGGTTTGAGATTTGTTTGAGACCGGTTTGAGATCGGTTTGAGATCGGTTTGAGATCGGTTTGAGATCGGTTTGATATCGGTTTGAGATCAGTTTGAGATCGGTTTGAAATCGGTTTGAGATCGGTTTGAGATCGGTTTGAGATCGGTTTGAGATCGGTTTAAAATCGGTTTGAGATCGGTTTGAGATCGGTTTGAAATCGGTTTGAGATCGGTTTGAAATCGGTTTGAGATCGGTTTGAAATCGGTTTGAAATCGGTTTGAGATCGGTTTGAGATCGGTTTGAGATCGGTTTGAGATCGGTTTGAAATCGGTTTGAGATCGGTTTGAAATCGGTTTGAGATCGGTTTTAAATTGGTTTGAGATCGGTTTGAAATCGGTTTGAGATCGGTTTGAGATCGGTTTGAAATCGGTTTGAGATCGGTTTGAGATTCGTTTGAAATCGGTTTGAAATCGGTTTGAGATCGGTTTGAGATCGGTTTCAGATCGGTTTGAGATCGGTTTGAGTTCGGTTTTAGATCGGTTTGAAATCGGTTTTAAATCGGTTTGAGATCGGTTTGAGATCGGTTTGAGATCGGTTTGAAATCGGTTTGAGATCGGTTTGGAATCGGTTTGAGATCGGTTTGAAATCGGTTTGAGATCGGTTTGAGATTGGTTTGAAATCGGTTTCAGATTGGTTTGAGATCGGTTTGAGATCGGTTTGAGATCGGTTTGAGATCGGTTTGAAATCGGTTTGAAATCGGTTTGAGATCGGTTTGAGATCGGTTTGAGATCGGTTTGAGATCGGTTTGAGTTCGGTTTTAGATCGGTTTGAAATCGGTTTGAAATCGGTTTGAGATCGGTTTGAGATCTGTTTGAAATCGGTTTGAGATCGGTTTGAAATCGGTTTGAGATTGGTTTGAAATCGGTTTGAAATCGGTTTGAGATCGGTTTGAGATCGGTTTGAAATCGGTTTGAAATCGGTTTGAGATCGGTTTGAAATCGGTTTGAGATCGGTTTGCGATCGGTTTGAGATCGGTTTGAGATCGGTTTGAGATCAGTTTGAGACCGGTTTGAGATCGTTTGGAAATTGGTTTGAAATCGGTTTGAGATCGATTAGAAATCGGTTTGAAGATCGGTTTGAAATCGGTTTGAGATCGGTTTGAGATCGGTTTGAGATCGGTTTGAGATCGGTTTGAGATCGGTTTGACATCGGTTTGTGATCGGTTTGAGATCGGTTTGAAATCGGTTTGAAATCGGTTTGAGATTGGTTTGAGATCGGTTTGAGATCGGTTTGAGATCGGTTTGAGATCGGTTTGAAATCGGTTTGAAATCGGTTTGAGATCGGTTTGAGATCGGTTTGAGATCGGTTTGAGATCGGTTTGAAATTGGTTTGAGATTGGTTTGAGATCGGTTTGAAATCGGTTTGAGATCCGTTTGAGATCGGTTTGAAATCGGTTTGAAATCGGTTTGAGATCGGTTTGAGATCGGTTTGAGATCGGTTTGAGTTCGGTTTTAGATCGGTTTGAAATCGGTTTGAAATCGGTTTGAGATCGGTTTGAGATCTGTTTGAAATCGGTTTGAGATCGGTTTGAAATCGGTTTGAGATTGGTTTGAAATCGGTTTGAAATCGGTTTGAGATCGGTTTGAGATCGGTTTGAAATCGGTTTGAAATCGGTTTGAGATCGGTTTGAAATCGGTTTGAGATCGGTTTGCGATCGGTTTCAGATCGGTTTGAGATCGGTTTGAGATCGGTTTGAGATCGGTTTGAGATCAGTTTGAGACCGGTTTGAGATCGTTTTGAAATCGGTTTGAAATAGGTTTGAGATCGGTTAGAAATCGGTTTGAAGATCGGTTTGAAATCCGTTTGAGATCGGTTTGAGATCGGTTTGAGGTCGGTTTGAGTTCGGTTTTAGATCGGTTTGAAATAGGTTTGAAATTGGTTTGAGATCGGTTTGAGATCGGTTTGAGATCGGTTTGAGATCGGTTTGAGATCGGTTTGTGATCGGTTTGAGATCGGTTTGAAATCGGTTTGAAATCGGTTTGAGATCGGTTTGAAATCGGTTTGAGATCGGTTTGAGATCGGTTTGAAATCGGTTTGAGATCGGTTTGAGATCGGTTTGAAATCGGTTTGAAATCGGTTTGAGATCGGTTTGAAATCGGTTTGAGATCGGTTTGAGATCGGTTTGAGATCGGTTTGAGATCGGTTTGAGATCGGTTTGAGATCAGTTTGAGATCGGTTTGAGATCGGTTTGAGATCGGTTTGAGACCGGTTTGAGATCGGTTTGAAATCGGTCTGAAATCGATTTGAGATCGGTTTGAAATCGGTTTGAGATCGGTTTAAAATCGGTTTGAGATCGGTTTGAGATCGGTTTGAAATCGGTTTGAGATCGGATGGAGATCGGTTTGAGATCGGTTTGAGATCGGTTTGAAATCGGTTTGAGATCGGTTTGAGATCGGTTTGAAATCGGTTTGAGATCGGTTTGAGATCGGTTTTAAGTCGGTTTGAGATCGGTTTGAAATCTGTTTGAGATCGGTTTGAAATCGGTATGAGATCGGTTTAAGATCGGTTTGAAATCGGTTTGAGATCGGTTCTAGATCTGTTTGAAATCGGTTTGAGATCGGTTTGAGATCGGTTTGAGATCGGTTTGAGAGTGGTTTGAGATCAGTTTGAGGTCAAACATCGAACATCGATCATTGAACATCGAACATTGAATATCGAACATCGAACATCGATTATTGAACATTGAACATGGAACTTTGAACATGGAACATTGAACATCGATGATCACACGTCGAACATCAAACATCGAACATCAAACATCGAACATTGAACATCTAACATCGATCATCAAACCTCGAACATTGAACATAGAAAATTGAACATCGAACATCGAACATTTTACATTGAACTACATCATAAAACATCGAACTTTGAACATCGAATATCAGACATCGTACATCAAACTTCGAACATCGAACATAGAAAACTACACATCGAACATCAAGCCTTGAACATCAAACATAGAAAATTGAACATCGAACATCGAACATTTATCATTAAACATTGAACATAAAATATTGAACATCATTCATTGCACCTCGAATATTGAACGTCGAACATCAAACATAGATCGGCTTAAGATTGGTTTGAGATCGGTTTGAAATCGGTTTGAGATTGGTTTGAGATCGGTTTGAAATCGGTTAGAGATCGGCATGAAATTCGATTGAGATATGTTTAAAATTGGTTTGGAACTTAACTTAAGTAAAATATCGCTAAATTTAAGTGTTTTTCCTTATTTCGCTTTGGCAAAATTAAATAATGCCGATTCGTATCTCTGTAATTGAAAAATGAAAAGTTCATCTGCATTAAGTAGATATTTAACACCAAGTATTATATAGGATAAATTCAACGTTTCTTAAAAACCAGATCCCTTAAATTCAAAAGAAACTTTACATACACCTAACATCGCATCTGCTGCAAATCCTATAGCAGGGGGGCAGCATGCCCTCCAAACATACCTCACTGTACATTCGCTGTTATGCTGGATGCTATAGCAAAATCATAATTTTTATCAAAATTTTGTGTTTGAATACTGTCAAACATTAAAGAATGGAACTCTGACCTGAAAGGAGCTTTAAGATTTTTCTTCAGATACTACCACTTTTTTTCAATATTTGTTTTTCTAGTTTTTAGTCACCTTTAAGATAATTTACCCACCCCCCCCCCCCCCCGCCTGAACGGGGAGATATGTACACCCTTTCAATTACTATTTTTTCTTCTTTTAACCCATCCAACACGCTCTAGAGTTTTGAAGCATCTTATGCCAAGGCCACTGTATTTTGCATTATACTACAAATTGTTATAATTTTGTAATTAATACATTTTAAAAGGGTGTTTCTTGGAAACTCCCAGGTCTACAGAGACGATTTTAGGCTCAAATTGATGCAAGTTTAATTAATTTTAAATCATAGAACAATGTTTTCATCAAAAGCTTGTCCTTCAAGTATAAAATCGACAGTTAAGGAAAAAAGAGCAAAAATTTCGGGTTTTTTTGAATTTATTTTTTCAAGGCCGGAAAATAAGATTATTTATTTATTCGTGCTTTAAGCGTTTCTGAAATAATGACAGGCACTAAGTTGATTTTTAATCAATGGGACAATTCGGAACTTGTTATCTATTTGTTGATCAAAGTAAACTTTAAACTTTTTTTATTTCATTAAATAAGGAAGACCTGGAATCTCCAAAAATGTTTTTATACTGGTCAAATTTATTTGTACTGGCCCAAAGAGAAAATGTGACTTTATTGCTTGATTCACTACTTGCACGCATCTTCTTTTTGGGATTTTCTCTTGGGGATTTTGTTTTCAAAAGATTTTGTCTTGGAGATTTTGTCTTTACTAGGTTTCAACTTGGGGATTTTTTTCTTTTTGGATTTTTGTTGGGGGATAATGGCTTTTGAGCACACATCACTAACCCTTAAGACAAAAATAGTAAAATACACGACTGGGTCGCACGTACTTGCTCTTATGTTCAAGGCCCTGAGGATTTAAGAAAATTGAATGAAAAACAAGATCACCATCTTAATTTTTTATTAACTATGATTATATGGAAAAACAAAAATTTAACCGTTAAATTTAACTTCTACTTAGGTTATTCGCTGCACCAATTGCATTGGACCTCACAAATCATCCGATCCTAACTGCATGAGCCGCGAACAATATTTGGACATTCGCAACAAAATCTCTTCTCACCGCCAAAACACCAGCGCCAGCAACATACTAACGCATGTTTACTCATAATAATATGATAAAAAACTCTCTTAATATTATAACTTCGAATGCAAGAGGTATCACAAAAAAAAAAAAGGTGAAAGCTGACAAATTATTTTCTAATCCAAATTTTATTTGCTATCGTCTTGACAGGAGGCACCTCAAAGGTGGGGGTGTCGCTGTTTTAGTAAGAAAAGAAATCGAACACACAGTACATCCTAACTTGCACCTACGATGTATTGAGATAATAGGAGTAGATATTATTTTAGGTAACAACTCAAAAGTGAGTGTTTTTTCCGCCTATTTAATTAGTGGAAATAGAAAATTTATTAGGGTCAAGGGGGGTAATTGTGAACGGGGGTAATTGTAAACACACTTTATTTCCTTAAAACCGTTTATATTTCTAAGTATGCCATGATATTATTTGAAAACGCATTATATTTCTAATATGCTGACGCGTGGGTGGCGTCATCTGTCAAAGAGTTATTTGTGTTTTGGTCGTTGGCGTGAGTCATTCATTTTTCTGTGTTTTCAAGTTTTTCGGTGTTTACAAAAATTGTTACAAAACAAATACAAGTGATCAAAGTAAGTTAATTTTTATTTCAAAAGAAGTCAAATATAAGTGTTAATGCATGCCATATGTTATTATTTTTATTCAAAACAATATTTTAAAGTTATTGGCTGTTTACAATTGCCCCCTTTTTTTTTATACCGTGGGTAAATGTAAACATCGAAATGGGGTAAGAGTTAACATTTTGGGGTAATTGTAAACATCCATTTTTGAATGACTTTGGTTTTGATCTAACATTTTTTATATCAAAAAAAGATGCCACGTACATATCAACGAAAACCCACGTCAGAAGATATCGTACGTGCAGTAAGTGATGTTATCAACAAAAACAAAACCTATCGACAGGCCACAGAAGCGTACGGTGTTCCCATCTCGGTTATTTATAATAGAATCGGTGGCAGGAAAAATCCTACTGCCGTCATATCTCGAGGCAGAAAACCTGCACTGTCCTTAAGCTTAGAAGACACCATAGCAAGGTGCCTTATTTCAAAATCACGTGCTGCTTACCCTTGCGATAAGGAGGACCTCCTTGATTTAGTGGGTACCTACGTAAGAACCATAAACTTGGTTACCCCTTTCCAAAACGGGAACCTGTCTTTAAAAAAACCAGAGCACTTACAAAAAGCGCGCCAAGATGCTCGAAAAGCTGATATCATATTCGACTTTTATAACAAATTAAAGAAAGTGTACAATGAGTTCGATTTGTTAAGTTCCGATAAGGCAGCTTTTATTCTGAACGCGGATGAAAGTGGTTTTGGCAGTGATCCAAGTCGTCTCAGAGCCATAGGAGAAAAGGGTGTACCTTTAAACCGGGTTTCTGGTGGCTCTGGCCGAGAGTCTACAACTGTACTGGCTTGTGTATCTGCTAGTGGAGATAAGCTACCACCGCTAATTATTTTCAAAGGCGGCGCAGTTCAAGCACGATGGACATCAATTGATTGCTTCCCAGGAACTCTTTTTGCCGCTTCAAAGGAAGGCTGGATGGAAGAGCCTCAGTTTTTCCATTGGTTTTCAAATGGACTCATTCCTCACGTACAAAAAGTTCGCAGCGAAAGAGGTCAATTAGATCAAACTGCTATTCTTCTCTACGATGGCCATTCTAGCCATATTAGCGTTCGGATCATTGAAGAGGCTCTCAAAAATAAAATCCAATTGGTTCGTTTCCCAAGTCACCTAACGGATAAACTACAACCGCTCGATAAATGCGTTTTTGGCCCAGTCAAAATAGCTTGGGACAAAGCTCTTGTCAATTATGGTAAACAAATGATGGGTCAAGGAAGTTGCCGGCTACCAAAAAGCGACTTTTCTGCAATGCTGAAACCAATTTGGGAAAATAATTTAACGTCTGCTAACATTATCTCGGGATTTGAATTCACCGGGATTTTCCCATTTGAACCGACAAAATTTAAGGCATTCAACGTAAAAGAAAGAGCTATTTACCATGAACTATGCAAAGTGTGGTCAACTCCTCCACCAGTACATGCAGCTCCATCTATTGCAGTACCTCAACAAGAACCAACACCTTCCTTTCCACTTGACTTTGTTGAAGCTATGAGACAATCAGTACATATTCCACAAATATGTGTCAGCCCTTCAGTTCTGTCATGTTCAGCCCAGATAGAGATGCCATCCACATCAAATGGTAAACAATTTACAGCCGATTTACTTTATTATTTTCATAAGGTACATATGTACATCTACTTTTACTTCTAGGCACTTGTCAAACTCTCGAGAACAACAGAGACTCAGGCCTTGTTCATACTGAATCACCATTATCTCCACAAACCATGATACCTCGTCCTGAAGGTAAGTTCATACTCTTGTATTTATCTCTTGGCTTAAGTTTGACTGTTTTTATAATTTTCTTTTTTAAAGAACTTTTGGAAAATATCTTCGGTCTACAAAATGCATCCCCGCCAACTTTCACTAAGCCCGAAGAACAAAAGAAGGTAGTTTCACGCTTAAAGCAAATGAAATATGGAGAAGTTCTAACAACAAATGAAGTGTTAAGCCGCAAGCTGACGAACTCAAAGCTGAAAAGTTGTTGAAAAGCGACCTAAGAAAGAAAAACCTTTGCAACAAAAGAAATTAAAAAGCTAAAAACCAAAAAAAAAATAAGACTAAGAAGACAAATCTAGGCTCATCATCAGATGAAGACGATGTATCTATCCGAAGTATTGAATCCGTGTGGAATGAAGGTGAAGAAGTGGAGGAAATTGAATGCGTGGACATTGATGGAATCAACAAATTGAAGCAAGGAATGTTTGTTATTGTCAACTTTAAGGGTGGAAAACGGTTTGCTACTACGTATAAGTACGTTTGTGTGGTTTCCAAAGTCCTGGAGGAGGAAGAGGAAATTGAAGTGGTTGGTACAAAAGTACCAGTTTTTGAAATGTAATGTTTTAACTTAACATTTTTTTTAAGAATTTATCCTTATTTATAATTTATTTTGAAATAAAACAATGAAATAAACTTTTTGCCTATAATTTTAGTTTTGTAATAAATTTTTTTGGGGTAAATGTAAACATCGTCATTTTGATTTCATTTTTTCATAGGTATATGTTTTAGTTTCCTTTTTGTTCACTTTTATACCAATAATTTGTATTCTACCTGCTCTGGATACTGAGTTCCTTGTTTTCATTTACCCAATTTTTCTGGATTTGCTAAAAAAAGACGGGGGTAAATGTAAACACTAAATTTTATGTAAACTAATAAACAAACACTTTTGAAATAATAACTTTTCAATAGATAATAGAATCCAAATGTTGGCAACATCAGAAAAAAAATTCAACAATGCATAGTTTAGCTGTCATAAACTCTTCAAGTTTAAAAAAAAAAAGAAATTGTAGAATCCATTACAATTACCCCCTTTGACCCTACTCTAAAAGTGATTTACAAAAAATATTTAGACTTCCCAACAAAATTATCATGGGTGGTGATTTAAACTGCTGCCATCAATCGTGGAATCGCCTTCGAGCTAATTGCTGGGTTAATCTCCTTTACGAAGTTAATGAAGTTTATCCGAGTTTTGCATTGTTATATCCACCTAATCTTACTTATATATTAATTCATCTCCGTCTTAAAGTCCTTCAACTCTTGACTTTTTTGTGACTAACATACCAAACTACTGCACTCGGCCAGTTACTTATATTGACCTTGGATCCGACCATCTGCCTGTAAATATTACTGTGAACAACACAGCTCCTGTTAAGCAAATCAGATTTAACTACAACCATTCCGCTGCAAACTGGAATGTTTTTAAATCTTTTAATAATACAAATTGCAGTTTGAGTGATTTATCTTCAAATTGTACCATGAATGCTAATCAAGTTGATTCTTTATGTTGCAATACCTAAATTTCCTGTAACAGATAATCACACTGTAAAACTACCAGATAACATTTTGCTCTTGATTCGTTTGCGTAACTCTGAAAGACGACAATGCCTGCGCTATCGTAACAACTTTTTTCCACATAATATGAAATCTTTAAACAAATCAAATACGAAAGAAATTTCTAAATTAAGAAACTATCACTGGAATGGCTTACTTTCCTCTTTTGAAAAATCTAGTAAACCGTTCTGGAAAATTACTAAAATAATTAAGAAAAAAAAGAAACTAGTATTCCACCCCTTAAACAAAAAAAAAAAGCTAACCTCTTAGCTACAACTTTTACTAAAAACCACAATATTGCAGCTAACCTAAGTGATATGAATGCTTTAGCCGCAGTATCTAATTCTATTGCTACCATCTCCCAATCAAACATTGTTTTGCAGGAGAATTATTTGAAAACATGAAATCAGCTAAATTGGGCGGCATCAATAACACAATTTTAAAAGCTCTTCCTCTTACTGGTATAAAATACTTAACTTATTTATTTAATGATTGCTTAACAACATGTTACTTTCCCGAATGCTGGAATGCAGCAATGGTTAAACCAATTATACCTAAAGACAATGTCAGCAGTTATAGACCAATCAATCTACTCAGTAAACTATTAGAAAAGTTAATACAAGATAAACTTAATATTCACCTAACTGAAAGTATTATATTTTGCCTGACTTTCAATTTGGTTTTAGGTGTAACCACAACACTAACCAACAAATTGTGAGGATTAAAAAACACGTCATAGAAAAATTTAGATCAAAAGAATCGACAGGTTTGATACTGTTCGGATATTGCAAAAGCATTTGAAACAGTGTGGGATAATAAGCTTAATATGTATAATTTTCCAATGACAATAATCAACATTTTTAGTAAAAGTGCAAAATGATAAATAATTTGTCCAGCATATTGAATTTGGTATGCCTCAAGGTTCTGTGCTTGGACTCATCCTTTTTAATATCTTCGTCTCCGACTTGCCTAGTCTTGGTGAAGAAGTCAATCTAGCTATGTTTGCTGACGATACGGCTATTTTTTCATCAGGATTATTGTTCGTATTTAGATGTCCACCAAAAGTTGCAATCTTCTTTAATTCAATTAGAAAGTTATTTTTTCAAATGGAAAATTAAAATGTACGTAATGCGATTGTGCTCAAACACATAAACTAAAAGTCCAATGATGTTAAAATAAAATACTTAAAATTATGCTTAATTTACGTCGTTATTACTCAACCCCGAGACTACATGAATTGGCCAATATCTGCATTTTGGAAACTCTCATAAATATTTCTAAACTAAAATTTTATCCAAATTGTGTCTTATCTGATAATAAACTAATAAAACAGCTATCAACACCTTAATAATTTAAGTTTAAAATATAAAAATAATTCAATTAATTAATTTTGATAGTTAGGAGTGTTGCAATATTAGGTTTAAGTTTTGTATAAGGTTATTTGATTGTAGCCTTCCTTTCATTAAAAAAAATAACGCTTTTTTGATCTTCGATTTTCTCAATCAAAATTTAAAAAAAAAAAATCCTTCATTATTGGATAAACAAATTTTGAAAACAAAAATTATTTTTTGTTTTTTAAAAAATATTTAATTTTTTTTAAATTCAATAATTCGAAAACGGATTGATAAATTTTTTTGAAACTTTCAAACTGTTTGAAACTCGATATGGAACACACCTATTGATACTTTTATGTATCTCGAATTCTCGATGGCTATGTTCGTTGAGTAGAGTTATGTTGTGTGACTGAGCCTTGTTTATATTATGACTTTTAGCTTCGTCATGACGATGATTTTGTAGTTAAAATTGGTTTGGAGAAAATCTTAGTTCCCTATTACACGATGATTCTCTTTGAAAATCATCCTATGAGTCTCAAGCTGTTACACGGAGCTTCTTGACGCTTGATGCAAAATTGACAGTTCTCTTTACTGATTCAGCGATTTTTATAGGAAAAATACGGACAATGCTAAAAAGAAACGTCAAAAAGAGTCTTGGAAATCTTGGAAATCATCTTTCTTTTCTTTCGCACTCATTATTTTCGAAAAGAGTCAGATGCAAATAATCATCGTGTAATAGGGGACTTACCCAACAGCGCATGGCCAAGGGGTAGTGAGCAATCACAGTCTAAACCAAGTCTTTAATAAATGCATTGATGTTTTGTTTTAACTTTTCGACAAATTGAAAAAAATGATCCCATTCTATCTTAAAAGAACATGGCATGAAATAAGTTTTATTTGTAAAACTAAGCAATTTCTATATTTCATAGGCGAACATCAACATACATTCTGCAAACTTTCAAACGTTAATTTGCAATCTACAACATCAGGACGCATTCCACAAAGCAGTGAATGAAAACATTTTTTAGCACTCAATTTGCATATATCGGCAACCAAACAAATGGATTGTAAGAACTCACAACATCGCAGTTCGCTTTTCGCAGCTCATTTGAAAAGCATTTTTGCATAAATGATAATAATTAAAACTTATATGTGTAATCTTGGCCTATAAGGACCAGTTTGACAAGTGTGGATCAAATTTTGGCCCGATGTTCATCAATTTTAGCTCACTGCTTTGGCGGATTAAGGGTCAGTTGTGAAAACATGATTAAAATTTTGATCCGTAGTTCAACAATTTTGACTCACCGCTGCCAGTGGCTTAACTGACATTTAAAGATGGTTCAAGCTTGTAATTGGTTATTACAACATACTTCAACCTTTAACCAGAGTTTAACCTTATTTTATGTACCGAAATTGGTTATCTAAAAATGCTGAACCACGGATTTAAATTTGAACCACGATTGCACAACTGGCTAAATTGTTAGTTAAAATTAACAATGGAAAACTATGTATGTACAGTACATACAGAGGGATCAAAGCCGAACCGAACCAAGTCAGACAAAGAAAATTCGAAGATAATAAGAGGTTTAGTCAATAAACTGCCATTAATAATTGATGAATATTTTACTCGTAAAAAGGGAGAGCCTAAAGTTAATAATTGAAATAAATAAAATTATTATGGTTGTTCTTTTACTAAAAATGAAAAATTTAAGTTTGAAAATATTCAAAATATAAAATTATGACTTAGTTCGGTTGGGAGCCCTCCATATTATGTACATTAAAAGTTGTAAACAGAGAATATCAATTACCAAGAAGCCAATCTTTCGTACGTTTCACCCTCCAAAACCCATTTGTTTACATTGTTGTATTTGTAATTTCACTTCGTGTCGATGAATAGATGTGAATTGCAACAACAATGTAACGCGGTGAGATTTATTTGTTTTGACAGCTCAGTTTTTTTTCTTTGAAAATTGGAAAAATAATTTGAGAATTTTACTTCGGCTGATAGCAAAAACATCGATGTGGAATTGTTTAATTAATTTAAAGTGCACAAGCAATTGTAATTGTCAGTTAATATTCATCCACGATTATAATAAAATACAAAAACTGAATCCCTAAAATGTCTTCAATCACACAGATTTCCAAATATCTTCAATGCATCTCGCATATTATACAGGGTGGCAATTTCTTCATCCAGAATAATTTTAAAATTATTGTTGGATATGTTCTAAGGAAAAAAATAGTTAAGAAAAATAAGAAATAAAAGAATAGTTTTTCTGCAACCTGACACCAGAACTTTAGTTTTTTTGTTTAAACTCCACTAAACTGTCAATTTACAATTTATAAGTATTAAAGTTGATGTCAGGTGGGTTTTATTATCTTCTTTCGGGATTCGGGTTTTGATCTGGATTTAACTTTAGTACAAAAAAGAAATAATTGGGAGTTTTCAAAATCGTTTTCGTAGCACGTGTTAAAAGTAAATCCAGCCCTCTTTTGCAGATAATAAAACAGCAATAGCTATTTTTAATTTATTTTTTTAAACTTCATGACATCTAAGCATTTGGTTTTGAGTGTTTAATAGGAGTACTGAATACTTATTACTGAAATCTTACTTCATACTATAAAAGAAATGAAATAGTTTTAACAAATACATTAACTTTTTTTAAGTTTTAAGTTGTATAATTATTTTTTTTTTAAATGATTACGAAACAACTTAATTAGAAAAATTGATTCGAGAATGGTTTTAAGAAATTTTAGCATGACCTTCTAGCTGTTGTCTTATTTTTTAGTTATTTTCATTTTAAATATATTTGGTCGTAAAATTCAAAAAAGTTAATTAAACAAAAATAAAGAGCATAACATTGCAAGTTGCAAGTTAGTAGTGCCGTTGATTTTCAATTTTTTTTTTAAGAAAGTTACTACTCTTATCTAAAAGCGGATAAATAATCCCCCCTTCCCATACGATTTTTTTTTAATATCATTTCATAAATTATCCTGCATGAAATAGGGAACACCATGTATTTTGTTTTGTTTTGACATCTAATTGACAGACCGAGGTGAATAATTTTGACCACGGGACGTGTTCAACAAATAGAAACCCAACTAGGGCCAGGTTCACATTAGGTGTGTTTTTTCCTTGTCTGAATGAGCTTGGACGAAAAAAACGACGTCGGGGTTAAACAATGCTCCGTGGTTAAAAAAATTTTTAATCCATCAATTTCTGTAGATTAACTGGGTTTTAATGATGATTTAGGTTTCATGTAAGTTATAAAAGTCAATTACATGCTTGAACCACCCTCAGTTAAACCACAAAATCAGTGAGCTAAAAGTGCGGAGCTATGGATCAAAACAATAACCCTGTTCAATTAATACGAACACATATCGTTTAATAAATACATAGATAGATATAATAGATTAATTAATAAATACAAACCTAAAGCATTTTGGCTTACAGTAATGAGAAATAATAGAAATATGCTCGGGTGACAAACTGAATTAAAATTATAAAATGGCTAGTAGCTCCTAGCGTGACCATGTTTACTAGTATAATCAAAATAGAAATGAAGTAAAACAAACTAAAGGCTCTCCCAAGCCAACGCCAACAAGGAGTGACGATGAATTTTTGTTGTTGTTAAGTATTGTCTATGTTTTTGTCATATTTTGTACTATTGTGAATGATTCACTGCGAATCAATCGGTATTCGTGTTGGTTTTGGAGAGCCTTAATACTACGTTTTCGTTAGACCAAATGAGGAAATTTCGTTGAAAATTTTCAAATTTGATACGAAAACATCTCATTTTCCACACAAATTCAAATTTCGAAATGAGATAATTTCAACCAAACTTGCACACAATTTTCTAGGAAATTAAGTCAAAACCTAACGAACACACCGAATTGGGCACATTTTGAATAGCTCTGAAAAGATTTTGAACGAAAATGTTAAAACTGAATTAAAAAATTAACAACAAAAAGTGATTTACAGGCAGGGTTGAAACTCAAAAAATGAAATGAGCTGTCAAAAGAAATACCAATTTACAGATGAAAACACTTTTTCTGTAATTTGCCAAATTACCTCATTTGGGCTCTTATGAAAACGGTTAAATATGCATTATATTAATATTATCATTATTAATAACCAATTGATCAAAAACTATAGGGCTCATTGTAGAGTTATTTAATCCAATATTCAGTAATTTTAACTAATTAATTAAAACTGGTTAGCTGATGCTCGACGATTATTAAAGCAAAACTATATTTGCCCACAGACAAGCAAATAAACAGACCATAATGCAATATCTGTAAGACCATCTCTTTAATCCCGGTTTTTCATCACAAATTTCGACTCGACTCCGCTCCTCGAACGAGATCTAGTCAAATCAAGGTCATTTCGACTCAACCCAGGCTTACAAGAAATGACGCGAGCTTCAAGCAGGCTTAACAACACATATAAGCGTAGTATATATGCCAAAATTTTAGTTTGTGAATATCTTTTTTCATTTCGCAAAATTATTTAAAACTTTCTTCTTACTCACTGTAAGTTATTTTAGTAAATTTTCTACAATTCCTTATACATTTCGGGAGTTGAAAAGAAAAAAAAAAACAGAAAAGACAAACTGTTTATCGAAAAAAAAGTAACTAAAGATATAATTATTTTCCAGACAGGCGGGAATTAGTAAAAAGCGACTACAATTTACATTTAAAAAAAAAACCACAACTTATTTTCATAAGGTCCGGTCAGCACTATATATATAATTTCTCCCTTTTTTATACTTTTTGAACAAGCCCATTGCAGCCCAAGTGAATTTCAAAATAACTGAAGATTTTCAAAAATAACCGACATATTCGTGGTGGGTCGATGCCAACTGTCTATGTGTGCGAATAAATCAGTGGTGGGTCGATGCCAACTGTCAATGTGTGCAAAAACCTAGTGGTGGACTTAGCCCAACTGTCTATGTGTGCGTGTTTCAGTTTGTAGGCAAAGCCGGATGACGGCCAAGGATTGGCTTCTTGGTAATTGATATTCTCTGGTTGTAAACACAATCATGTCCTAATTTTTTTTTTTAATTATGCGCGCACTAAAGGGGTTGTGACTATCCTTAAGATGATTGAACACAGTGCGAGCCTTCTTCTTCTTCTTCTCCTTCTTCTTCTTCTTCTTCTTCTTCTTCTTCTTCTTCTTCTGCGTTAGGAAAAAAGGGAAGTATTTAAAAGGAGATACCGATGTACATTGGTTTTGAAATTCTGAATGTCAAAAAAGGAGGGAAAAGTAGAGCAGGGTAAAGCATTCCACATTCGTGTGGTTCGGCTAAAAAAAGAATCTCTGTACTTAACAGTGCATCCGAGATTGGACTCAAGGGTAAACTGATGAGCATTCCTGGTAGTGCGAGTATTACGGTGAAATTGTTTAAGGGGAGGAATGCAACTGGCTATTTCGCTAGAACAATGTTTATAAAAATAGCGATAAAATAAGGCGAGGTATGAAAAATTACGTCGATGTTCAAGAGATTCGAACGTTTCCAATAAAGTACTATCGCCTATCATTTTTAGACATTGACCTATTATATATGGACTGCCAGGAGCCAACTTCACTTCTGTTCAGTCTATTACTATACGCCACTAGCGCTGCCGTCGAATAGGCGACAGACATGGTGTAACTTTTGACAAATGAATTGAGAGTATCTTTTGTTTTTTATTTCATTTTGAAAAACAATAACAACAAACAAATGAATTGAGTTTTTAAAGAGTGTTGAAACCATTTATTAAAAGATTAATCGACTTATTTAAGCACATATTTGAGGTCTCTTTTTCTTCTCTGAATAATCATTTATTGCAGCTTGGCACTTGCATAGTTATTTTTTTTAAATTCGCCTTTCCTTTGGCGAAAAAAAAAACTTAAGAAGAGCTTCCTTTATCTACTGTAATTTGTTTCTTTTTAATTGGATTTGACAGTCAGTCACCACCCCTCTGGATTCTGAAGAAGAATAAGATTGTTTCAAGAGCTTTTTATTTATCTATCACTTGCTTTTTGAGTTCGTTTTTGACAATTTGGCAATTCCTTGTATCCTGTTGATAATTAGTGATTAATATTAGTAGGAAGGTTAAATACCTATCCTGGATGTTTGAACTGCTCCATGATTGTTTTAAGTTATTTTTTTTTAAATTAAATGAAATAACAACGACTTTTCAATAAAAATAGTAATAAATTTTGACTTTGATTGACAAGTATAATAAAGTGATCGACATACAGAGACGTTAGGATAGTTGTTTTGTTCGCCGCATGTTCGACGGGAGCTCTTATGTTGCTAAGGAGAAGCTGAACCCTTTCAATTGAGCTTTTGTATGAAAAAAACAAACGACCGGCAGTCCATATATAATAAGTCAATGTTTTTAGAGCTCTTTTTTGAATACGATCCAAGAGGCTTAAATGGGTTATGGGAGCACCAGCCCAAATGTGAGAATTGTATTCAAGCTTTGGGCGAATGAAGGCCTTGTAGATTACAGCCAGATCAGAAGGGGAAACAATTTCTTGCATCTTCGAAGATCGAAGAAAACCTAAACACTTTGCAGCGTTTTTGGCGACGTCGTGGAATATGTGATCATTCCACAGAAGGTGATCTGTGATGGACATACCCAGAACTGAAAGCTGTTAAGTTTCCTCGATGCTAGTACCGCTCATTGATAGCGGCATAGGGGGTAGGTTTTGCTTTAAAGACGACAGACAGCATTGGGTTTTAGAAGCATTAAATTCCACACGGTTCTTAGTTCCCCACTGGACAATGCTGTCAAGATCACAATTTAATGAGCTTATCATATGCTGCCGTTCAAGTTCCACATCCGAAGTGCAGGGATGTGAATCTAGAAACGAATATGAAAAGCTGAGGGTGCTTCCATCAGCAAAATAATTTAATGGATTAGAAGTTTCAGATAAGAGATCATTAATAAAAATGAGAAAGAGGGTAGGAGACAAAACGGAGCCCTGTGGCACAACAGCATTTATTTTATGAATATCAGACTTGAAACCATCCAGTACAACTTGTATTGATCGGTCCGAAAGGTAATTTCTAATCCAACGAAGAAAAGATTCATCGATATCAAATGCACGCATTTTCGATAAGAGAGCTTGATGCTAAACTCTATCAAGCGCTTTTGAAATATCAAGTGCAATAATCCTACTTTCTCCAAAACGATGTAAAGATTTGTTCCACTGTTCGGTAAAATATACCATCAGATCACCAGTGGACCTATTGCTACGAAAGCTTCCGTTCCGTTCTTCAAGATATTTCTTGAGCCGATAATTAATCAGCGTTTCCATGACCTTGAAATGAAGGGACGTAAGTGCAATTGGACGATAGTAAGAGGGAGAAGAAGATTCGCCCTTTTAAGGGACAGGCTGGACAAATGCTGTTTTCCATCCACTCGGAAAGAGACCAGTAGAGTAGGATAGATGGAAAAGCTTACGCAGTGGCTTTGCCAGCGTTGAAGAACACCTCTTCAGAACAATGGGAGGGATACTATCCGGGCCAGCGGATTTGTGTACGTTAAGATCTTTCAAAACTTTTGCTACTGCACGAGTGCGAAAATAGATTTGTCCCATAAAATAAATTAGCGCTCTCAAGTACAGGTGGAGTAATGATACTCTCTGGCAGCGTCGAATTAACAGCAAACTGTGCTGCAAGCAAATTGGCTTTCTCTAATGAGCTGACATAGGGAGTATTATTGAAGAGGAGCGTTGGAACCGAAGACGAGGTGGAATTACTTACGTTTTTTACAAATGACCTAAAATTTTTACTACCTTTGGGAAATTGTAGTATTTTTTGCCTTAATTTCTAATCATGCAGTGGGGTTGGCCTTGCATCTTCAGAAACTTACCTCCCTGATTACCTCTTTACAGCTCGAATCAAACCATGAATTCTCTTTCGGTTTGATAGATTTTATCCTGTTCAAAATAAAATGTCTCATACCGTAGAGAATTAAATTTGTAACCATATCTGCACTGGAATCTACGTCACTACCGAGAAAGCATAGCGACCAGTTAAAGTTTTTGAAAAAAATTATTGAGACCGTCCCAGTTGGCTTTCTCGTATTGCCAAACGGTTCTCATTGGAGTTGTTTCTCTAACTGGATTGTTTTGGCACGAGAAATTAGCAGATATGACACAATAGTCAGATGTGCCTAGAGGCGATAATACACTAATAGTGTATTTATGAGGGTCAGAGGTAAGAAATAAGTCTTAAGGGTTGGCGGATTGACCTGCAACGTCAGGGATACGAGTTGGTTCGTCAACAAGCTGAGTTAGTTGGTTTAACTCAGCGCAAAGACCTCAACATACCTTCCTTCGGGTGTTGTCTCGCCAGAAAAGCGAAGCCACGAAGAATCACCCGCAATGACGATTTCAGTGTGAGGATAATGGGAAATAATTCTTTGTATGGGATCGGACAGAGCATCAAAAGGTTGAAGTTGGTACGCAACATCATTTCTTCATTTCTTATGTAAACGGCAAGACCATGGTGGGAAAAGAATAATGGCACTAAGCTATATCTATAGAGAATTTTCCCCTATTTGAGCTTCATTCAGTGCCAGAGCAGCTGGCCTGTTTTGTACAGAGTAGAAAAATCTACTCTAAACTTACCTGCCATTCAAAAATGCAAAATTGACACTAAAACCTTATTATAAAAACTAATAAATTATCATTAATTATGTCATCTACACCATGAGTAATAAGTCTACTATTATACGATGACTTTGAGTTTTGACTTTTTTAAAAACGAAAAAAAAACATTTGACTTCACCTTCGCACTCATTTAATTTCAATAAAAAGTCCTCGTGTAATAGCAGACTAAATGACGATTTTCTTGCTTTGACCATAGCCTACCAACGCACCCCTACACACCCTAGGCATGGTCCTGGTATCGGTCTCGTATAACTCAGTCTCGGTTGGTATCGTTTCAAATGTTTAACAGCTGGTATCGTCTCAGTATCGTTCGGTTTCCGAGAACAATATCAAATAATACCGAGACTTTTCTTGTATCATGGTCCTGTCCAGCTATAGCGATCATTGCGTTTATCTTACTTTAGTATCACCCTGCCCATTTGAACACTCCCGAAGTGGATCAGTTGAGTTGCGTGAGCGGCAGAGAACCTAAAAATTTAGTAAAAATATTCTTTTATCATATTTTTCGACAACCCTTAAGCGAGATAACCTTGTATAAAAATGATCATGTCGAGACCCAGGCGAGATGAACACCATATGACCGTAAATGTGAAAACTACCAAATTTTAATAGTTCGACGGACATGTTTCCGGGAACTAGTTCCTATAAGCTAAAGAATCGCTATATGTCTATTCTGATTTTGGAACTGTTTTGGGCGTCTCTAATCAGGTCAGGATAGATAAGTAATTTTGTCACTCTATATTGAGGTAATAAAACAATGCATATTGCCCATAGGTCAGCTGTCTAAAATATGTACAAGAAGTCTTTATTCCTTCTGCTCTCATAATAATAATATTCAAAACACACACAAGAAAACGCCTTAATGTCATCCCTATCTCCTATCTTGACTTTTGATAGAGAAAAATGCTATAAAACAACTATCCTTTCATTTCTACACCTTTATATTTCTAAATGGATGGATATATGTATGTGCAATTGTACATACCAACCTACATAAAATATATATAAATGATTATATTCAAAAACAAGAGAGAGTCATGTTAATTCCACCGTGTCGTGTAGATATACGTATGTCCTGAACATAACTGCTGCGAAAAACAATTTTGTTCCGTTTCGTTTGGCTGTTCTACCATCACAACAGAGTCGTGGACAGGACAAAGAGAAAAACCTGTGGTTTTATTTGAACCTTAACACACAATAAAGTTTATCTGTGCTTTTTGTTCTAGAACTGGTGTTGTTCTCTACACTGAGCTAAAGGTATACCTACCCCCATATTCAGGAGTCCACCCATTCGTTCTGCATATTCTGTGTACATACATATATCTACTTTTGCCTTTTGCGTCGTCGACAATCAATAAAGTAAAGCATGGAAAACAAAAAAGGCCAAAATTTTAGTTCTGCTTTAAAACCGAAGCTACCTTTAACAAAGATACAAGCATAGGAGAGGAAGAGGTATACAGCTTCATAAGTGCCATATTACCTGTGACTTCAGCAGAAGAAGAAATTCTGCTTTTATGGTTTCATAAATTGTAGTTTTACGACGATAGGTGGCGTGATCTAAACAATAACACAAAATATATAATATTCCTCCTCTGTGCAAGGACTCTCATACCTACTTTTAAGCTCGCTTTTTATTCCTTAGAATTGCTGGTTGCTGGGTGCTGCAGTGTTTCTTCTGTATAATTTACGAGCACACTGTTGTTTTAAGACTTCGATTTTGGCTTCGTAATGAAATTTTAGTGTTTTTTTATTATGTTTTTTTTTTGTTAAGATTTTGAACTCATTCAGCGAGATAAAGGAGTTATAACGATACTGGGAGATTATCTCCGAATGATTTATATATGATTATCTGGTATCATGTACTTATACCTGGGGTTTATGGAGAAAGACATATTTTTCGCAATTTTATTTTGTTTAACGATGGCAGCTACATATGTGTTGGTGGTGGATTCTTTTGTAAATAAAATGCACGATAACCGGTGAAGGTGTACGCTTATGTTTACTAATAACATAAAATTGCGTAGGTGAAAGTTTGAAAAACCTTAAAATTACCAGAAAATTGGTATATTTTGTGATATCTTTGGTTTAATAACAGGTGATTTTTTTTAGTAGTACCTCGCGGCATGATGGTTAGTGCGTAGGACTGTCATGCCAAAGGTCAGGATTCGATTCCCAGCCGCTGCCACCTAAAACAGAAATGTTTTTTTCGCGAGGTACTGCCTCTTGCGAGGAACTGACAAATCCTCCAAGAGTATACGAGGGCGGGTCAATAAGTCCGTGACTTTTGGAATAAAACACAGATTTTTTGATAAAAAAATAATTTTATTTTTCAACGTAGTCTCCCTTGAGCTCTATACACTTTGTCCAACGCTTCTCCAATTTTGTATCCCTTCCAAAAAAAATGATTTGTCGAGGTCCTCAAAATAGGCCTTTGTTTGTGAGATGACTTCATCATTGGAGTCAAATCTTTTTCCACCAAGCCATTTCTTCAGGTTTGGGAACAAGAAGTAGTCACTCGGAGCCAAATCTGGAGAATAGGGTGGATGAGGGAGCAATTCATAGCCCAATTCATGGATTTTTGCCATGGCAACTGCACATGTGTGCACCCTTGCATTGTCTTGGTGGAAAAGAACTCTTTTCTTGGCCAAATGAGGTCGGTTTTTTTTCAAATCGTCATTGAATCGGTCCAATAAGTTGGCATAATATTCCCCATTGATTGTTCTTCCCTTTTGAAGGTAGTCAATGTGGATTATCCCGCGTGCATCCCAAAAAACAGTCGCCATAACTTTATTAGCTGACAAACCCACCTTGGCCTTCTTTGGACCCGATTCACCCTTAGAAACCCACTGTTTTGACTGTTGTTTGTTCTCTGGTGTGTTGTGATGGATCCATGTTTCGTCCACGGTTACAAAACAGTGCAAAACCTCCTCCATATTGCGATTAAGCAACGCCAAACCTTCCTGTGAAGTTGTTACACGATTGCGTTTGTGGTCGACTGTGAGCAAACGCGGCACCCATCTTGCGGAAAGCTTTCTCATGCCCAAGTGATCATTCAAAATTGAAACCACTGAGCCATGCGAGATCCTTACCGTTTCCACAATCTCTCGCGCTTTCAATCTTCGGTCGGCCAACACCATATCGTGAATTTTTTCGATTGTTTCGGGTGTAGAGACCTCAACTGGGCGTCCAGGACGTTCGGCATCTTCAGTGCTTGTACGGCCACAACGAAATTCAGTAAACCACTTTCTTACCATTGAAATCGATGGTGCAGAGTCCCCACAGTATTTATCAAGCCTAGCCTTGGTCTCGGTAATGGTTTTTTTTCGCAAGAAATAATGCTTAATAAGCACACGAAATTCACTTTTTTCCATTTTCTCCTCAAATTAGTGAGTAGTCTGATAAAAATAGCTGTCAAACACAAACTAACTGACGCAGCAAGTTTAAATTTTGACAGGAGTCAACTGACAGATGCCTGTTGACAGGAGCAGTGTTGCTGTTTCAGTAAAGAGGTCAGAAATTCAAAAAGTCCGGACTTATTGACCCACCCTAGTACTTGTCATGAATAAGTGCTTCTTATCTAGCCGTTCGGACTCGGCGAAAAATTGTAGGTCCCCTCCGTTCCTGCAAAAAATACGCACACAGGAATGGTTGAGAGTTGTAAGTCACTAGGCCTTGGTTCTTCACGAGCTGTTGTGCCACCAAATTTATTTATTTTTTGATTGTTTTTTTCAGAAAAATGTTGATAAACTAAGTAAAATTCTTAAAATGCTTAGGTATACGCACCTATATGTGCCCCCCTCCCGCCCTAGGCCAAGCTTTGGAGCAGTATTAAGTGAGTGGCCGACGGTGACAACTATAGATAAACTTAGAGCTGTGAGATCACAGGCCTCTTTTTAGCAGAAGTTGGCTCTTCGTCGTCAGGTTCAATAGTGAATAAAATAGTGTTCTATATTAGACGTTCGCATAGACAGAACCAGCGGTTGCTCATAATATTGTGTTCAGTTCCAGTTATACCGAGGTAATAGGTATTCACCTTCAGTGAGCTATTCGTACATAAATAAATAAATACATTTTGTTGCTCGACTGCTCGTATCGTTAGGAACCAGGACCCTACTTACTTATTTACTTAAGGTGGCACTACAGTTGAGGGTGAACCAGGGAATCAACCAACAAGCTTCTTTAACCTGTTGTCCATTTGCTCTAGGTGATCCAACCACCTCAGTCGTTGGCTTTTTACTTTATTGGCAAGGTGGGTGTTACTGTACAGCGCATACAGTTCGTAGTTGTATCTTCTTCTCCATTTCTAATCTATGCAGACAGGACCAAAAATCACCCTGAGAATTTTCCTCTCAGAACAGACTTAAGCGTTCTCATCTACCGCTAAAAGTGTCCATGTGTCTCTGCACTATACACTAGCACCGGTCACCGGAATGATAAATGCCTTACACAGGGACACTTTAATTACTTGAGAGAGGGCTCTGCTTCTCAGTTGCCTTCTTAGCCCAAAGAGATAGTGATTTGCAAGAGTGATTCTTCCTTTGATCCCAGGAGTGGTATCGATCGCTGAGTTTATAACGAAGCCTTGGTAGAAAAAGTGTCTGACAGCTTCAAAATTATAGCTGTCTATAGTTACGTTCTGACCAAGATGTCGGTGTTCGATGTCTTTTCTTGTTAACAGCATATATTTGGTCCTGCTTTCATTCACCGTTTAACCTATCTTCTTGGTTTCCTTCTCAATACTCACGCAAGCAGCACTGACATCAAGTTTTGTTTGTCTGATAAACTTAATATCATCAGCGTAAGCCAGTAGTTGGACGGACTTTTGAAAAAATTGTGCCTCTAGTGTTGACGTGGAAGTTTTGCACAATTCTTTCAAGAACGATGTTGAAGAAGTTACATGACAGCGTGTCTTCTTGTATAAAACCATTTTTGACACCAAAGGTATCGGTGAGGTCTGAGGTCTTCGCTGAACTTGATGAAGCAGTGTGTATTCTTCACCGTTATCCTGCATAAAAGGAGGAGTTTGGGAGGGATGCCAAAACTAGAAATTGCTCTATATACATAGCACGTAGCCTTGAAATCAATTAAAAGGTGGTGGGTACTGATTTGAAACTCCTGGCCATTTAAAAAAAAAACATTTTTTTTTCAAAGATAATGAAATAAATTGTGCCGTACGTAAATCGAAAGCTGTATTCAAATCCTATCGTCATATCAAACCCAAATTTTGTGTTATGGTCTCGTTAAGGAAATATTCGCTCCAAATTGATTAAACTGATTTTCTGCATCCAAATACCTACCTTAATGTCTTTGATTCACGATATTTCCAAAATCAAACCTCGTAAAAGGTTAAACTCACAAAATTGCCGAAAGAAATTTTCAAGAGCTTTACAAAACTGAAAACAAGAACCTTCTGTGATATCTGGTTTTCGTAATATAGTCATCCGAAGTGATATTCGATTATTTTCATTTAGCCTGAAAAAGCCTTTGGAGAGATATATTTTCGACGCCAAGCCATCCAAATGGGATCATAATTCAAATTACTGTACTATCTATTCAAATGCTATACATCTTTGCAAACCAAAAGCTTATGCCATGTGTAGTTCATTAGATACTTGCCTCCAATGTAATTTTACTGAATTTTAACGCAATCCGTCAAATGCGAATATCTCACAAACCGACCATTCAAAATTGTTGTGGTTTTCAGTTCTGAATAGGAAATAAGCACACCTTTTGAAAAATGTAAAAATTTTGTCACAACAATTTTTCATGGATTTCGGAAAAAAGCATGGACTAACCCCTTGCCATTTTTTAAAAAAAAAAAACAATTTTTTTTTCAAAGTTAATGAAATAAATTGTGCCGTACGTAAATGGAAAGCTGTATTCAAATCCTATCGTCATATCAAAGCCAAATTTTGTGTTATGGTCTGGTTAAGGAAATATTCGCTCCAAATTGATTAAACTGATTTTCTGCATCCAAATACCTACCTTAATGTCTTTGGATCACGATATTTCCAAAACCAAACCTCGTAAAAGGTTAAACTCACAAAATTGCCTAAAGAGATTTACAAAACTGAAAACAAGAACCTTCTGTGATATCTGGTTTTCGTAATATAGACATCCAAAGTGATATTCGATTAATTGCATTTAGCCTGAAAATGCCTTTGGAGAGATATATTTTCGACGCCAAGCCATCCAAATGGGATCATAATTCAAATTACTTTACTATATATTCAAAAGGTATATACATCTTTACAAACCAAAAGCTTGTGCCATGTGTAGTTCATTAGATACTTGCCTCCAATGTAATTTTACTGAATTTTAACGCAATCCGTTTAATGCGAATATCTCACAAACCGACCATTCAAAATTGTTGTGGTTTTCAGTTCTGAATAGGAAATAAGCACACCTTTTGAAAAATGTAAAAATTTTGTCACAACAATTTTTCATGGATTTCGGAAAAAAAGCATGGACTAACCCCTTGCCATTTTTTCAAAAAAAAAAAACAACTTTTTTTTTCAAAGTTAATGAAATAAATTGTGCCGTACGTAAATGGAAAGCTGTATTCAAATCCTATCTTCATATCAAAGCCAAATTTTGTGTTATGGTCTGGTTAAGGAAATATTCGCTCCAAATTGATTAAACTGATTTTCTGCATCCAAATACCTACCTTAATGTCTTTGGATCACGATATTTCCAAAACCAAACCTCGTAAAAGGTTAAACTCACAAAATTGCCTAAAGAGATTCTCAAGAGCTTTACAAAACTGAAAACAAGAACCTTCTGTGATATCTGGTTTTCGTAATATAGACATCCAAAGTGATATTCGATTAATTGCATTTAGCCTGACAATGCCTTTGGAGAGATATATCTTCGACGCCAAGCCATCCAAATGGGATCATAATTCAAATTACTGTACTATCTTTTCAAAAGCTATACATCTTTGCAAACCAAAAGCTTGTGCCATGTGTAGTTCATTAGATACTTGCCTCCAATGTAATTTTACTGAATTTTAACGCAATCCGTTTAATGCGAATATCTCACAAACCGACCATTCAAAATTGTTGCGGTTGTCAGTTCTGAATAGGAAATAAGCACACCTTTTTAAAAATATTAAAATTTTCTCACAACAATTTTTCATGGATTTCGGAAAAAAGCATGGACTAACCCCTTGCCATTTTTTCAAAAAAAAAATTACTTTTTTTTCAAAGTTAATGAAATAAACTGTGCCGTACGTAAATAAAAAGCTGTATTCAAATCCTATCGTCATATCAAAGCCAAATTTTGTGTTATGGTCTGGTTAGGGAAATATTCGCTCCAAATTGATTAAACTGATTTTCTGCATCCAAATACCTACCTTAATGTCTTTGGATCACGATATTTCCAAAACCAAACCTCGTACAAGGTTAAACTCACAAAATTGCCTAAAGAGATTTTCAAGAGCTTTACAAAACTGAAAACAAGAACCTTCTGTGATATCTGGTTTTCGTAATATAGACATCCAAAGTGATATTCGATTAATTGCATTTAGCCTGAAAATGCCTTTGGAGAGATATATTTTCGACGCCAAGCCATCCAAATGGGATCATAATTCAAATTACTGTACTATCTATACAAAAGCTATACATTTTTGCAAACAAAAAGCTTATGCCATGTGTAGTTCATTAGATACTTGCCTCCAATGTAATTTTACTGAATTTTAACGCAATCCGTTAAATGCGAATATCTCACAAACCGACCATTCAAAATTCTTGTGGTTTTCAGTTCTGAATAGGAAATAAGCACACCTTTTGAAAAATGTAAAAAATTTGTCGCAACAATTTTTCATGGAAAGCATGGACTAACCCCTTGCCATTTTATCAAAAAAAACAACTTTTTTTCAAAGTTAATGAAATAAATTGTGCCGTACGTAAATGGAAAGCTGTATTCAAATCCTATCTTCATATCAAAGCCAAATTTTGTGTTATGGTCTGGTTAAGGAAATATTCGCTCCAAATTGATTAAACTGATGTTCTGCATCCAAATACCTACCTTAATGTCTTTGGATCAAGATATTTCCAAAACCAAACCTCGTAAAAGGTTAAACTCACAAAATTGCCAGAAAAGATTTTCAAGAGATTTACAAAACTGAAAACAAGAACCTTCTGTGATATCTGGTTTTCGTAATATAGACATCCAAAGTGATATTCGATTATTTGCATTTAGCCTGAAAATGCCTTTGGAGAGATATATTTTCGACGCCAAGCCATCCAAATGGGATCATAATTCAAATTACTGTACTATCTATACAAAAGCTATACATTTTTGCAAACAAAAAGCTTATGCCATGTGTAGTTCATTAGATACTTGCCTCCAATGTAATTTTACTGAATTTTAACGCAATCCGTTAAATGCGAATATCTCACAAACCGACCATTCAAAATTCTTGTGGTTTTCAGTTCTGAATAGGAAATAAGCACACCTTTTAAAAAATGTAAAAATTTTGTCATAACAATTTTTCATGGATTTCGGAAAAAAGCATGGACTAACCCCTTGCCATTTTTTCAAAAAAAAAAACAACTTTTTTTTCAAAGTTAATGAAATAAATTGTGCCGTACGTAAATGGAAAGCTGTATTCAAATCCTATCGTCATATCAAAGCCAAATTTTGTGTTATGGTCTGGTTAGGGAAATATTCGCTCCAAATTGATTAAACTGATTTTCTGCATCCAAATACCTACCTTAATGTCTTTGGATCAAGATATTTCCAAAACCAAACCTCGTGAAAGGTTAAACTCACAAAATTGCCAGAAAAGATTTTCAAGAGCTTTACAAAACTGAAAACAAGAACCTTCTGTGATATCTGGTTTTCGTAATATAGACATCCAAAGTGATATTCGATTAATTGCATTTAGCCTGAAAATGCCTTTGGAGAGATATATTTTCGACGCCAAGCCATCCAAATGGGATCATAATTCAAATTACTGTACTATTTATTCAAAAGGTATATACATCTTTACAAACCAAAAGCTTGTGCGATGTGTAGTTCATTAGATACTTGCCTCCAATGTAATTTTACTGAATTTTAACGCAATCCGTTTAATGCGAATATCTCACAAACCGACCATTCAAAATTGTTGTGGTTTTCAGTTCTGAATAGGAAATAAGCACACCTTTTGAAAAATGTAAAAATTTTGTCACAACAATTTTTCATGGATTTCGGAAAAAAGCATGGACTAACCCCTTGCCATTTTTTCAAAAAAAAAAAACAATTTTTTTTTCAAAGTTAATGAAATAAATTGTGCCGTACGTAAATGGAAAGCTGTATTCAAATCCTATCGTCATATCAAAGCCAAATTTTGTGTTATGGTCTGGTTAAGGAAATATTCGCTGCAAATTGATTAAACTGATTTTCTGCATCCAAATACCTACCTTAATGTCTTTGGATCACGATATTTCCAAAACCAAACCTCGTACAAGGTTAAACTCACAAAATTGCCAGAAAAGATTTTCAAGAGCTTTACAATTCTGAAAACAAGAACCTTCTGTGATATCTGGTTTTCGTAATATAGACATCCAAAGTGATATTCGATTATTTGCATTTAGCCTGAAAATGCCTTTGGAGAGATATATTTTCGACGCCAAGCCATCCAAATGGGTTCATAATTCAACTCACTGTAATATCTATTCAAAAGCTATACATCTGTGCAAACCAAATGCTTGTGCCATGTGTAATACATTAGATACTTGCCTCCAATGTAATTTTACTGAATCTTAACGCAATCCGTTAAATGAGAATATCTCACAAACCGACCATTCAAAATTCTTGTGGTTTTCAGTTCTGAATAGGAAATAAGCACACCTTTTAAAAAATGTAAAAATTTTGTCACAACAATTTTTCATGGATTTCGGAAAAAAGCATGGACTAACCCCTTGCCATTTTTTCAATAAAAAAAACAACTTTTTTTTCAAAGTTAATGAAATAAATTGTGCCATACGTAAATGGAAAGCTGTATTCAAATCCTATCGTCATATCAAAGCCAAATTTTGTGTTATGGTCTGGTTAAGGAAATATTCGCTCCAAATTGATTAAACTGATTTTCTGCATCCAAATACCTACCTTAATGTCTTTGGATCACGATATTTCCAAAACCAAACCTCGTAAAAGGTTAAACTCACAAAATTGCCTAAAGAGATTTTCAAGAGCTTTACAAAACTGAAAACAAGAACCTTCTGTGATATCTGGTTTTCGTAATATAGACATCCAAAGTGATATTCGATTATTTGCATTTAGCCTGAAAATGCCTTTGGAGAGATATATTTTCGACGCCAAGCCATCCAAATGGGATCATAATTCAAATTACTGTACTTTCTGTTCAAAAGCTATACATCTTTGCAAAGAAAAAGCTTATGCCATGTGTAGTTCATTAGATACTTGCCTCCAATGTAATTTTACTGAATCTTAACGCAATCCGTTAAATGCGAATATCTCACAAACCGACCATTCAAAATTCTTGTGGTTTTCAGTTCTGAATAGGAAATAAGCACACCTTTTAAAAAATGTAAAAATTTTGTCACAACAATTTTTCATGGATTTCGGAAAAAAGCATGGACCCTTGCCATTTTTTCAAAAAAAAAAGACAACTTTTTTTTTCAAAGTTAATGAAATAAATTGTGCCGTACGTAAATGGAAAGCTGTATTCGAATCCTATCGTTATATTTAAGCCAAATTTTGTGTTATGGTCTGGTTAAGGAAATATTCGCTGCAAATTGATTAAACTGATTTTCTGCATCAAAATACCTACCTTAATGTCTTTGGATCACGATATTTCCAAAACCAAACCTCGTACAAGGTTAAACTCACAAAATTGCCAGAAAAGATTTTCAAAAGCTTTACAAAACTGAAAACAAAAACCGTCTCTGATATCTGCTTTTCGTAATATAGACATCCGAAGTGATATTCGATTATTTGCATTTAGCCTGAAAATGCCTTTGGAGAGATATATTTTCGACGCCAAGCCATCCAAATGGGATCATAATTCAAATCACTGTACTATCTATTCAAAAGCTATACATATGTGCAAACATAAAGCTTATGCCATGTGTAGTTCATTAGATACTTGCCGTCAATGTAATTTTATTGAATCTTAACGCAATCCGTTAAATGCGAATATCTCACAAACCGACCATTCAAAATTCTTGTGGTTTTCAGTTCTGAATAGGAAATAAGCACACCTTATAACAAAATGTTAAAATTTTGTCACAACAATTTTTCATGGATTTCGGAAAAAAGCATGGAATAATAAAAAAAAAACTTTTTTTTCAAAGTTAATGAAATAAATTGTGCCATACGTAAATGGAAAGCTGTATTCAAATCCTATCGTCATATCAAAGCCAAATTTTGTGTTATGGTCTGGTTAAGGAAATATTCGCTCCAAATTGATTAAACTGATGTTCTGCATCCAAATACGTACCTTAATGTCTTTGGATCAAGATATTTCCAAAACCAAACCTCGTAAAAGGTTCAACTCACAAAATTGCCAGAAAAGATTTTCAAGAGCTTTACAAAACTGAAAACAAGAACCTTCTGTGATATCTAGTTTTCGTAATATAGACATCCAAAGTGATATTCGATTATTTGCATTTAGCCTGAAAATGCCTTTGGAGAGATATATTTTCGACGCCAAGCCATCCAAATGGTTTCATAATTCAAATCACTGTACTATCTATTCAAAAACTATACATCTGTGCAAACCAAAAGCTTGTGCCATGTGTAGTTCATTAGATACTTGCCTCCAATGTAATTTTACTGAATTTTAACGCAATCCGTTAAATGCGAATATCTTACAAACCGACCATTCAAAATTCTTGTGGTTTTCAGTTCTGAATAGGAAATAAACACACCTTTTAAAAAATGTAAAAATTTTGTCATAACAATTTTTCATGGATTTCGGAAAAAAGCATGGACTAACCCCTTGCCATTTTTTCAAAAAAAAAACAACTTTTTTTTCAAAGTTAATGAAATAAATTGTGCCGTACGTAAATGGAAAGCTGTATTCAAATCCTATCGTCATATCAAAGCCAAATTTTGTGTTATGGTCTGGTTAAGGAAATATTCGCTCCAAATTGATTAAACTGATTTTCTGCATCCAAATACGTACCTTAATGTCTATGGATCACGATATTTCCAAAACCAAACCTCGTAAGAGGCTAAACTCACAAAATTGCCTAAAAAGATTTTCAAGAGCTTTACAAAACTGAAAATAAGAACCTTCTGTGATATCTGGTTTTCGTAATATAGACATCCAAAGTGATATTCGATTATTTGCATTTAGCCTGAAAATGCCTTTGGAGAGATATATTTTCGACGCCAAGCCATCCAAATGGGATCATGATTCAAATAACTGTACAACTATACAAGAGCCATACATTTTTGCAAACAAAAAGCTTATGCCATGTGTAGTTCATTAGATACTTGCCTCCAATGTAATTTTACTGAATTTTAACGCAATCCGTTAAATGCGAATATCTCACAAACCGACCATTCAAAATTCTTGTGATTTTCAGTTCTGAATAGGAAATAAGCACACCTTTTAAAAAATGTAAAAATTTTGTCACCACAATTTTTCATGGATTTCGGAAAAAAGCATCGACTAACCCTTGCCATTTCTTCAAAAAAAAACAACTTTTTTTCAAAGTTAATGAAATAAATTGTGCCGTACGTAAATGGAAAGCTGTATTCAAATCCTATCGTCATATCAAAACCAAATTTTGTGTTATGGTCTGGTTAAGGAAATATTCGCTCCAAATTGATTAAACTGATGTTCTGCATCCAAATACGTACCTTAATGTCTTTGGATCAAGATATTTCCAAAACCAAACCTCGTAAAAGGTTCAACTCACAAAATTGCCAGAAAAGATTTTCAAGAGCTTTACAAAACTGAAAACAAGAACCTTCTGTGATATCTAGTTTTCGTAATATAGACATCCAAAGTGATATTCGATTATTTGCATTTAGCCTGAAAATGCCTTTGGAGAGATATATTTTCGACGCCAAGCCATCCAAATGGGTTCATAATTCAAATCACTGTACTATCTATTCAAAAGCTATACATCTGTCTAAACCAAATGCTTGTGCCATGTGTAGTACATTAGATACTTGCCTCCAATGTAATTTTACTGAATTTTAACGCAATCCGTTAAATGCGAATATCTCACAAACCGACCATTCAAAATTCTTGTGGTTTTCAGTTCTGAATAGGAAATAAGCACACCTTTTAAAAAATGTAAAAATTTTGTCACAACAATTTTACATGGATTTCGGAAAAAAGCATGGACTAATAAAAAAAAAACTTTTTTTTCAAAGTTAATGAAATAAATTGTGCCATACGTAAATGGAAAGCTGTATTCAAATCCTATCGTCATATCAAAGCCAAATTTTGTGTTATGGTCTGGTTAAGGAAATATTCGCAACAAATTGATTAAACTTATGTTCTGCATCCAAATACCTACCTTAATGTCTTTGGATCACGATATTTCCAAAACCAAGCCTCGTAAAAGGTTAAACTCACAAAATTGCCGAAAGGGATTTTCAAGAGCTTTACAAAACTGAAAACAAAATCCATCTGTGATATCTGGTTTTCGTAATATAGACATCCAAAGTGATATTCGATTATTTGCATTTAGCCTGAAAATGCCTTTGGAGAGATATATTTTCGACGCCAAGCCATCCAAAAATGGTTTCATAATTCAAATCACTGTACTATCTATTCAAAAGCTATACATCTGTGCAAACCAAAAGCTTGTGCCATGTGTAGTTCACTAGATACTTGCCTCCATTATAATTTTACTGAATTTTAACGCAATCCGTTAAATGCGAATATCTCACAAACCGACCATTCAAAATTCTTGTGGTTTTCAGTTCTGAATAGGAAATAAGCACACCTTTTAAAAAATGTAAAAATTTTGTCACAACAATTTTTCATGGATTTCGGAAAAAAGCATGGACTAACCCCTTGCCATTTTTTCAAAAAAAAAACAACTTTTTTTTCAAAGTTAATGAAATAAATTGTGCCGTACGTAAATGGAAAGCTGTATTCAAATCCTATCGTCATATCAAAGCCAAATTTTGTGTTATGGTCTGGTTAAGGAAATATTCGCTCCAAATTGATTAAACTGATGTTCTGCATCCAAATACGTACCTTAATGTCTTTGGATCAAGATATTTCCAAAACCAAACCTCGTAAAAGGTTCAACTCACAAAATTGCCAGAAAAGATTTTCAAGAGCTTTACAAAACTGAAAACAAGAACCTTCTGTGATATCTAGTTTTCGTAATATAGACATCCAAAGTGATATTCGATTATTTGCATTTAGCCTGAAAATGCCTTTGGAGAGATATATTTTCGACGCCAAGCCATCCAAATGGTTTCATAATTCAAATCACTGTACTATCTATTCAAAAACTATACATCTGTGCAAACCAAAAGCTTGTGCCATGTGTAGTTCATTAGATACTTGCCTCCAATGTAATTTTACTGAATTTTAACGCAATCCGTTAAATGCGAATATCTTACAAACCGACCATTCAAAATTCTTGTGGTTTTCAGTTCTGAATAGGAAATAAACACACCTTTTAAAAAATGTAAAAATTTTGTCATAACAATTTTTCATGGATTTCGGAAAAAAGCATGGACTAACCCCTTGCCATTTTTTCAAAAAAAAAAACAACTTTTTTTTCAAAGTTAATGAAATAAATTGTGCCGTACGTAAATGGAAAGCTGTATTCAAATCCTATCGTCATATCAAAACCAAATTTTGTGTTATGGTCTGGTTAAGGAAATATTCGCTCCAAATTGATTAAACTGATGTTCTGCATCCAAATACGTACCTTAATGTCTTTGGATCAAGATATTTCCAAAACCAAACCTCGTAAAAGGTTCAACTCACAAAATTGCCAGAAAAGATTTTCAAGAGCTTTACAAAACTGAAAACAAGAACCTTCTGTGATATCTAGTTTTCGTAATATAGACATCCAAAGTGATATTCGATTATTTGCATTTAGCCTGAAAATGCCTTTGGAGAGATATATTTTCGACGCCAAGCCATCCAAATGGGTTCATAATTCAAATCACTGTACTATCTATTCAAAAGCTATACATCTGTCTAAACCAAATGCTTGTGCCATGTGTAGTACATTAGATACTTGCCTCCAATGTAATTTTACTGAATTTTAACGCAATCCGTTAAATGCGAATATCTCACAAACCGACCATTCAAAATTCTTGTGGTTTTCAGTTCTGAATAGGAAATAAGCACACCTTTTAAAAAATGTAAAAATTTTGTCACAACAATTTTACATGGATTTCGGAAAAAAGCATGGACTAATAAAAAAAAAACTTTTTTTTCAAAGTTAATGAAATAAATTGTGCCATACGTAAATGGAAAGCTGTATTCAAATCCTATCGTCATATCAAAGCCAAATTTTGTGTTATGGTCTGGTTAAGGAAATATTCGCAACAAATTGATTAAACTTATGTTCTGCATCCAAATACCTACCTTAATGTCTTTGGATCACGATATTTCCAAAACCAAGCCTCGTAAAAGGTTAAACTCACAAAATTGCCGAAAGGGATTTTCAAGAGCTTTACAAAACTGAAAACAAAATCCATCTGTGATATCTGGTTTTCGTAATATAGACATCCAAAGTGATATTCGATTATTTGCATTTAGCCTGAAAATGCCTTTGGAGAGATATATTTTCGACGCCAAGCCATCCAAAAATGGTTTCATAATTCAAATCACTGTACTATCTATTCAAAAGCTATATATCTGTGCAAACCAAAAGCTTGTGCCATGTGTAGTTCACTAGATACTTGCCTCCAATATAATTTTACTGAATTTTAACGCAATCCGTTAAATGCGAATATCTCACAAACCGACCATTCAAAATTCTTGTGGTTTTCAGTTCTGAATAGGAAATAAGCACACCTTTTAAAAAATGTAAAAATTTTGTCACAACAATTTTTCATGGATTTCGGAAAAAAGCATCGACTAACCCTTGCCATTTCTTCAAAAAAAAACAACTTTTTTTCAAAGTTAATGAAATAAATTGTGCCGTACGTAAATGGAAAGCTGTATTCAAATCCTATCGTCATATCAAAGCCAAATTTTGTGTTATGGTCTGGTTAAGGAAATATTCGCTCCAAATTGATTAAACTGATGTTCTGCATCCAAATACGTACCTTAATGTCTTTGGATCAAGATATTTCCAAAACCAAACCTCGTAAAAGGTTCAACTCACAAAATTGCCAGAAAAGATTTTCAAGAGCTTTACAAAACTGAAAACAAGAACCTTCTGTGATATCTAGTTTTCGTAATATAGACATCCAAAGTGATATTCGATTATTTGCATTTAGCCTGAAAATGCCTTTGGAGAGATATATTTTCGACGCCAAGCCATCCAAATGGGTTCATAATTCAAATCACTGTACTATCTATTCAAAAGCTATACATCTGTCTAAACCAAATGCTTGTGCCATGTGTAGTACATTAGATACTTGCCTCCAATGTAATTTTACTGAATTTTAACGCAATCCGTTAAATGCGAATATCTCACAAACCGACCATTCAAAATTCTTGTGGTTTTCAGTTCTGAATAGGAAATAAGCACACCTTTTAAAAAATGTAAAAATTTTGTCACAACAATTTTACATGGATTTCGGAAAAAAGCATGGACTAATAAAAAAAAAACTTTTTTTTCAAAGTTAATGAAATAAATTGTGCCATACGTAAATGGAAAGCTGTATTCAAATCCTATCGTCATATCAAAGCCAAATTTTGTGTTATGGTCTGGTTAAGGAAATATTCGCAACAAATTGATTAAACTTATGTTCTGCATCCAAATACCTACCTTAATGTCTTTGGATCACGATATTTCCAAAACCAAGCCTCGTAAAAGGTTAAACTCACAAAATTGCCGAAAGGGATTTTCAAGAGCTTTACAAAACTGAAAACAAAATCCATCTGTGATATCTGGTTTTCGTAATATAGACATCCAAAGTGATATTCGATTATTTGCATTTAGCCTGAAAATGCCTTTGGAGAGATATATTTTCGACGCCAAGCCATCCAAAAATGGTTTCATAATTCAAATCACTGTACTATCTATTCAAAAGCTATATATCTGTGCAAACCAAAAGCTTGTGCCATGTGTAGTTCACTAGATACTTGCCTCCAATATAATTTTACTGAATTTTAACGCAATCCGTTAAATGCGAATATCTCACAAACCGACCATTCAAAATTCTTGTGGTTTTCAGTTCTGAATAGGAAATAAGCACACCTTTTAAAAAATGTAAAAATTTTGTCACAACAATTTTTCATGGATTTCGGAAAAAAGCATGGACTAACCCCTTGCCATTTTTTCAAAAAAAAAACAAATTTTTTTTCAAAGTTAATGAAATAAATTGTGCCGTACGTAAATGGAAAGCTGTATTCAAATCCTATCGTCATATCAAAGCCAAATTTTGTGTTATGGTCTGGTTAAGGAAATATTCGCTCCAATTGATTAAACTGATTTTCTGCATCCAAATACGTACCTTAATGTCTTTGGATCACGATATTTCCAAAACCAAACATCGTATAAGGATAAACTCACAAAATTGCCTAAAAAGATTTTCAAGAGCTTTACAAAACTGAAAATAAGAACCTTCTGTGATATCTGGTTTTCGTAATATAGACATCCAAAGTGATATTCGATTATTTGCATTTAGCCTGAAAATGTCTTTGGAGAGATATATTTTCGACGCCAAGCCATCCAAATGGGATCATAATTCAAATTACTGTACTATCTATTCAAAAGCTATACATCTTTGCAAACAAAAAGCTTATGCCATGTGTAGTTCATTAGATACTTGCCTCCAATGTAATTTTACTGAATTTTAACGCAATCCGTTAAATGCGAATATCTCACAAACCGACCATTCAAAATTGTAGTGGTTTTCAGTTCTGAATAGGAAATAAGCACACCTTTTAAAAAATGTAAAAATTTTGTCACAACAATTTTTCATGGATTTCGGAAAAAAGCATTGACTAACCCCTTGCCATTTTTTCAAAAAAAAAACAACTTTTTTTTCAAAGTTAATGAAATAAATTGTGCCGTACGTAAATGGAAAGCTGTATTCAAATCCTATCGTCATATCAAAGCCAAATTTTGTGTTATGGTCTGGTTAAGGAAATGTTCGCTCCAATTGATTAAACTGATTTTCTGCATCCAAATACGTACCTTAATGTCTTTGGATCACGATATTTCCAAAACCAAACCTCGTAAAAGGTTAAACTCACAAAATTGCCTAAAAAGATTTTCAAGAGCTTTACAAACTGAAAATAAGAACCTTCTGTGATATCTAGTTTTCGTAATATAGACATCCAAAGTGATATTCGATTATTTGCATTTAGCCTGAAAATGCCTTTGGAGAGATATATTTTCGACGCCAAGCCATCCAAATGGTTTCATAATTCAAATCACTGTACTATCTATTCAAAAGCTATACATCTGTGCAAACCAAAAGCTTGTGCCATGTGTAGTTCACTAGATACTTGCCTCCAATGTAATTTTACTGAATTTTAACGCAATCCGTTAAATGCGAATATCTCACAAACCGACCATTCAAAATTCTTGTGGTTTTCAGTTCTGAATAGGAAATAAGCACACCTTTTAAAAAATGTAAAAATTTTGTCACAACAATTTTTCATGGATTTCGGAAAAAAGCATGGACTAACCCCTTGCCATTTTTTCAATAAAAAAAACAACTTTTTTTTTCAAAGTTAATGAAATAAATTGTGCCATACGTAAATGGAAAGCTGTATTCAAATCCTATCGTCATATCAAAGCCAAATTTTGTGTTATGGTCTGGTTAAGGAAATATTCGCAACAAATTGATTAAACTTATGTTCTGCATCCAAATACCTACCTTAATGTCTTTGGATCACGATATTTCCAAAACCAAGCCTCGTAAAAGGTTAAACTCACAAAATTGCCGAAAGGGATTTTCAAGAGCTTTACAAAACTGAAAACAAAATCCACCTGTGATATCTGGTTTTCGTAATATAGACATCCGAAGTGATATTCGATTATTTGCATTTAGCCTGAAAATGCCTTTGGAGAGATATATTTTCGACGCCAAGCCATCCAAATGGGATCATAATTCAAATTACTGTACTACTATTCAAAAGCTATACATCTGTGCAAACCAAATGCTTGTGCCATGTGTAGTTCATTAGATACTTGCCTCCAATGTAATTTTACTGAATTTTAACGCAATCCGTTAAATGCGAATATCTCACAAACCGACCATTCAAAATTCTTGTGGTTTTCAGTTCTGAATAGGAAATAAGCACACCTTTTAAAAAATGTAAAAATTTTGTCATAACAATTTTTCATGGATTTCGGAAAAAAGCATGGACTAACCCCTTGCCATTTTTTCAAAAAAAAAAACAACTTTTTTTTCAAAGTTAATGAAATAAATTGTGCCGTACGTAAATAGAAAGCTGTATTCAAATCCTATCGTCATGTTAAAGCCAAATTTTGTGTTATGGTCTGGTTAAGGAAATATTCGCTCCAAATTGATTAAACTGATGTTCTGCATCCAAATACCTACCTTAATGTCTTTGGATCACGATATTTCCAAAACCAAGCCTCGTAAAAGGTTAAACTCACAAAATTGCCAGAAAAGATTTTCAAGAGCTTTACAAAACTGAAAACAAGAACCTTCTGTGATATCTGGTTTTCGTAATATAGTCATCCGAAGTGATATTCGATTATTTGCATTTAGCCTTAAAATGCCTTTGGAGAGATATATTTTCGACGCCATGCCATCCAAATGGGATCATAATTCAAATTACTGTACTATCTATTCAAAAACTATACGTTTTTGCAAACATAAAGCTTATGCCATGTGTAGTTCATTAGATACTAGCCTCCAATGTAACTTTACTGAATTTTAACGCAATCCGTTAAATGAGAATATCTCACAAACCGACCATTCAAAATTCTTGTGGTTTTCAGTTCTGAATAGGAAATAAGCACACCTTTTAAAAAATGTAAAAATTTTGTCACAACAATTTTTCATGGATTTCGGAAAAAAGCATGGACTAACCCCTTGCCATTTTTTCAAAAAAAAAACAACTTTTTTTTTCAAAGTTAATGAAATAAATTGTGCCGTACGTAAATGGAAAGCTGTATTCAAATTCTATCGTCATATCAAAGCCAAATTTTGTGTTATGGTCTGGTTAAGGAAATATTCGCTCCAAATTGATTAAACTGATTTTCTGCATCCAAATACCTACCTTAATGTCTTTGGATCACGATATTTCCAAAACCAAGCCTCGTAAAAGGTTAAACTCACAAAATTGCCGAAAGGGATTTTCAAGAGCTTTACAAAACTGAAAACAAAATCCATCTGTGATATCTGGTTTTCGTAATATAGACATCCAAAGTGATATTCGATTATTTGCATTTAGCCTGAAAATGCCTTTGGAGAGATATATTTTCGACGCCAAGCCATCCAAATGGGATCATAATTCAAATTACTGTACTATCTATTCAAAAGCTATACATCTGTGCAAACAAAAAGCTTATGCCATGTGTAGTTCATTAGATACTTGCCTCCAATGTAATGTTACTGAATTTTAACGCAATCCGTTAAATGCGAATATCTCACAAACCGACCATTCAAAATTCTTGTGGTTTTCAGTTCTGAATAGGAAATAAGCACACCTTTTAAAAAATGTAAAAATTTTGTCACAACAATTTTTCATGGATTTCGGAAAAAAGCATGGACTAACCCCTTGCCATTTTTTCAATAAAAAAAACAACTTTTTTTTTCAAAGTTAATGAAATAAATTGTGCCATACGTAAATGGAAAGCTGTATTCAAATCCTATCGTCATATCAAAGCCAAATTTTGTGTTATGGTCTGGTTAAGGAAATATTCGCAACAAATTGATTAAACTTATGTTCTGCATCCAAATACCTACCTTAATGTCTTTGGATCACGATATTTCCAAAACCAAGCCTCGTAAAAGGTTAAACTCACAAAATTGCCAGAAAAGATTTTCAAGAGCTTTACAAAACTGAAAACAAGAACCTTCTGTGATATCTGGTTTTCGTAATATAGACATCCGAAGTGATATTCGATTATTTGCATTTAGCCTGAAAATGCCTTTGGAGAGATATATTTTCGACGCCAAGCCATCCAAATGGTTTCATAATTCAAATCACTGTACTATCTATTCAAAAGCTATACATCTGTGCAAACCAAAAGCTTGTGCCATGTGTAGTTCATTAGATATTTGCCTCCAATGTAATTTTACTGAATTTTAACGCAATCCGTTAAATGCGAATATCTCACAAATCGACCATTCAAAATTCTTGTGGTTTTCAGTTCTGAATAGGAAATAAGCACACCTTTTAAAAAATGTAAAAATTTTGTCACAACAATTTTTCATGGATTTCGGAAAAAAGCATGGACTAACCCCTTGCCATTTTTTCAAAAAAAAAAACAACTTTTTTTCAAATTTAATGAAATAAATTGTGCCGTACGTAAATGGAAAGCTGTATTCAAATCCTATCGTCATATCAAAGCCAAATTTTGTGTTATGGTCTGGTTAAGGAAATATTCGCTGCAAATTGATTAAACTGATTTTCTGTATCCAAATACCTACCTTAATGTCTTTGGATCACGATATTTCCAAAACCAAACCTCGTAAAAGGTTAAACTCACAAAATTGCCAGAAAAGATTTTCAAGAGCTTTACAAAACTGAAAACAAGAACCTTCTGTGATATCTGGTTTTCGTAATATAGTCATCCGAAGTGATATTCGATTATTTGCATTTAGCCTGAAAATGCCTTTGGAGAGATATATTTTCGACGCCAAGCCATCCAAATGGTTTCATAATTCAAACCACTATACTATCTTTTCAAAAGCTATACATCTGTGCAAACCAAATGCTTGTGCCATGTGTAGTTCATTAGATATTTGCCTCCAATGTAATTTTACTGAATTTTAACGCAATCCGTTAAATGCGAATATCTCACAAACCGACCATTCAAAATTCTTGTGGTTTTCAGTTCTGAATAGGAAATAAGCACACCTTTTAAAAAATGTAAAAATTTTGTCACAACAATTTTTCATGGATTTCGGAAAAAAGCATGGACTAATCCCTTGCCATTTTTTCAAAAAAAAAACAACTTTTTTTTTCAAAGTTAATGAAATAAATTGTGCCGTACGTAAATGGAAAGCTGTATTCAAATTCTATCGTCATATCAAAGCCAAATTTTGTGTTATGGTCTGGTTAAGGAAATATTCGCTGCAAATTGATTAAACTGATGTTCTGCATCCAAATATGTACCTTAATGTCTTTGGATCACGATATTTCCAAAACCAAACCTCGTACAAGGTTAAACTCACAAAATTGCCAGAAAAGATTTTCAAAAGCTTTACAAAACTGAAAACAAAAACCGTCTGTGATATCTGGTTTTCGTAATATAGACATCCAAAGTGATATTCGATTATTTACATTTAGCCTTTGGAGAGATATATTTTCGACGCCAAGCCATCCAAATGGTTTCATAATACAAATCACTGTACTATCTATTCAAAAGCTATACATCTGTGCAAACCAAAAGCTTGTGCCATGTGTAGTTCATTAGATACTTGCCTCCAATGTAATTTTACTGAATTTTAACGCAATCCGTTAAATGCGAATATCTCACAAATCGACCATTCAAAATTCTTGTGGTTTTCAGTTCTGAATAGGAAATAAGCACACCTTTTAAAAAATGTAAAAATTTTGTCACAACAATTTTTCATGGATTTCGGAAAAAAGCATGGACTAACCCCTTGCCATTTTTTCAAAAAAAAAACAACTTTTTTCAAATTTAATGAAATAAATTGTGCCGTACGTAAATGGAAAGCTGTATTCGAATCCTATCGTTATATTTAAGCCAAATTTTGTGTTATGGTCTGGTTAAGGAAATATTCGCTCCAAATTGATTAAACTGATTTTCTGCATCCAAATACGTACCTTAATGTCTTTGGACACGATATTTCCAAAACCAAACCTCGTACAAGGTTAAACTCACAAAATTGCCTAAAGAGATTTTCAAGAGCTTTACAAAACTGAAAACAAGAACCTTCTGTGATATCTGGTTTTCGTAATATAGTCATCCGAAGTGATATTCGATTATTTGCATTTAGCCTGAAAATGCCTTTGGAGAGATATATTTTCGACGCCAAGCCATCCAAATGGGATCATAATTCAAATTACTGTACTATCTATTCAAAAGCTATACATCTTTGCAAAGATTGAATTGTGAAAATTGTCACAACAATTTTTCATGGATTTCGGAAAGAAGCATGGACTAACCCCTTGCCATTTTTTCAAAAAATAAACAACTTTTTTTTTCAAAGTTAATGAAATAAATTGTGCCGTACGTAAATGGAAAGCTGTATTCAAATCCTATCGTCATATCAAAGCCAAATTTTGTGTTATGGTCTGGTTAAGGAAATATTCGCTGCAAATTGATTAAACTGATTTTCTGCATCCAAATACCTACCTTAATGTCTTTGGATCACGATATTTCCAAAACCAAACCTCGTACAAGGTTAAACTCACAAAATTGCCAGAAAAGATTTTCAAGAGCTTTACAATTCTGAAAACAAGAACCTTCTGTGATATCTGGTTTTCGTAATATAGACATCCAAAGTGATATTCGATTAATTGCATTTAGCCTGAAAATGCCTTTGGAGAGATATATTTTCGACGCCAAGCCATCCAAATGGTTTCATAATTCAAATCACTGTACTATCTATTCAAAAGCTATACATCTGTGCAAACCAAATGCTTGTGCCATGTGTAGTTCATTAGATACTTGCCTCCAATGTAATTTTACTGAATTTTAACGCAATCCGTTAAATGCGAATATCTCACAAACCGACCATTCAAAATTCTTGTGGTTTTCAGTTCTGAATAGGAAATAAGCACACCTTTTAAAAAATGTAAAAAATTTGTCACAACAATTTTTCATGGATTTCGGAAAAAAGCATGGACCCTTGCCATTTTTTCAAAAAAAAAAAACAACTTTTTTTTCAAAGTTAATGAAATAAATTGTGCCGTACGTAAATGGAAAGCTGTATTCAAATCCTATCGTCATATCAAAGCCAAATTTTGTGTTATGGTCTGGTTAAGGAAATATTCGCTCCAATTGATTAAACTGATTTTCTGCATCCAAATACGTACCTTCATGTCTTTGGATCACGATATTTCCAAAACCAAACCTCGTAAAAGGTTAAACTCACAAAATTGCCTAAAAAAATTTTCAAGAGCTTTACAAAACTGAAAATAAGAACCTTCTGTGATATCTGGTTTTCGTAATATAGACATCCAAAGTGATATTCGATTATTTGCATTTAGCCTGAAAATGCCTTTGGAGAGATATATTTTCGACGCCAAGCCATCCAAATGGTTTCATAATTCAAATCACTGTACTATCTATTCAAAAGCTATACATCTGTGCAAACCAAAAGCTTGTGCCATGTGTAGTTCATTAGATACTTGCCTCCAATGTAATTTTACTGAATTTTAACGCAATCCGTTAAATGCGAATATCTTACAAACCGACCATTCAAAATTCTTGTGGTTTTCAGTTCTGAATAGGAAATAAGCACACCTTTTAAAAAATGTAAAAATTTTGTCATAACAATTTTTCATGGATTTCGGAAAAAAGCATGGACTAATCCCTTGCCATTTTTTCAAAAAAAAAAAACAACTTTTTTTTCAAAGTTAATGAAATAAATTGTGCCGTACGTAAATAGAAAGCTGTATTCAAATCCTATCATCATGTCAAAGCCAAATTTTGGGTTATGGTCTGGTTAAGGAAATATTCGCTCCAAATTGATTAAACTGATGTTCTGCATCCAAATACCTACCTTAATGTCTTTGGATCACGATATTTCCAAAACCAAGCCTCGTAAAAGGTTAAACTCACAAAATTGCCAGAAAAGATTTTCAAGAGCTTTACAAAACTGAAAACAAGAACCTTCTGTGATATCTGGTTTTCGTAATATAGACATCCAAAGTGATATTCGATTATTTGCATTTAGCCTGAAAATGCCTTTGGAGAGATATATTTTCGACGCCAAGCCATCCAAATGGGATCATAATTCAAATTACTGTACTATCTATTCAAAAACTATACGTTTTTGCAAACATAAAGCTTATGCCATGTGTAGTTCATTAGATACTAGCCTCCAATGTAACTTTACTGAATTTTAACGCAATCCCTTAAATGCGAATATCTCACAAACCGACCATTCAAAATTCTTGTGGTTTTCAGTTCTGAATAGGAAATAAGCACACCTTTTAAAAAATGTAAAAATTTTGTCACAACAATTTTTCATGGATTTCGGAAAAAAGCATGGACTAACCCCTTGCCATTTTTTCAAAAAAAAAACAACTTTTTTTCAAATTTAATGAAATAAATTGTGCCGTACGTAAATGGAAAGCTGTATTCGAATCCTATCGTTATATTTAAGCCAAATTTTGTGTTATGGTCTGGTTAAGGAAATATTCGCTCCAAATTGATTAAACTGATTTTCTGCATCCAAATACGTACCTTAATGTCTTTGGACACGATATTTCCAAAACCAAACCTCGTACAAGGTTAAACTCACAAAATTGCCTAAAGAGATTTTCAAGAGCTTTACAAAACTGAAAACAAGAACCTTCTGTGATATCTGGTTTTCGTAATATAGACATCCAAAGTGATATTCGATTAATTGCATTTAGCCTGAAAATGCCTTTGGAGAGATATATTTTCGACGCCAAGCCATCCAAATGGTTTCATAATTCAAATCACTGTACTATCTATTCAAAAGCTATACATCTGTGCAAACCAAATGCTTGTGCCATGTGTAGTTCATTAGATACTTGCCTCCAATGTAATTTTACTGAATTTTAACGCAATCCGTTAAATGCGAATATCTCACAAACCGACCATTCAAAATTCTTGTGGTTTTCAGTTCTGAATAGGAAATAAGCACACCTTTTAAAAAATGTAAAAAATTTGTCACAACAATTTTTCATGGATTTCGGAAAAAAGCATGGACCCTTGCCATTTTTTCAAAAAAAAAAAACAACTTTTTTTTCAAAGTTAATGAAATAAATTGTGCCGTACGTAAATGGAAAGCTGTATTCAAATCCTATCGTCATATCAAAGCCAAATTTTGTGTTATGGTCTGGTTAAGGAAATATTCGCTCCAATTGATTAAACTGATTTTCTGCATCCAAATACGTACCTTCATGTCTTTGGATCACGATATTTCCAAAACCAAACCTCGTAAAAGGTTAAACTCACAAAATTGCCTAAAAAAATTTTCAAGAGCTTTACAAAACTGAAAATAAGAACCTTCTGTGATATCTGGTTTTCGTAATATAGACATCCAAAGTGATATTCGATTATTTGCATTTAGCCTGAAAATGCCTTTGGAGAGATATATTTTCGACGCCAAGCCATCCAAATGGTTTCATAATTCAAATCACTGTACTATCTATTCAAAAGCTATACATCTGTGCAAACCAAAAGCTTGTGCCATGTGTAGTTCATTAGATACTTGCCTCCAATGTAATTTTACTGAATTTTAACGCAATCCGTTAAATGCGAATATCTTACAAACCGACCATTCAAAATTCTTGTGGTTTTCAGTTCTGAATAGGAAATAAGCACACCTTTTAAAAAATGTAAAAATTTTGTCATAACAATTTTTCATGGATTTCGGAAAAAAGCATGGACTAATCCCTTGCCATTTTTTCAAAAAAAAAAAAACAATTTTTTTTCCAAATTTAATGAAATAAATTGTGCCGTACGTAAATAGAAAGCTGTATTCAAATCCTATCATCATGTCAAAGCCAAATTTTGGGTTATGGTCTGGTTAAGGAAATATTCGCTCCAAATTGATTAAACTGATGTTCTGCATCCAAATACCTACCTTAATGTCTTTGGATCACGATATTTCCAAAACCAAGCCTCGTAAAAGGTTAAACTCACAAAATTGCCAGAAAAGATTTTCAAGAGCTTTACAAAACTGAAAACAAGAACCTTCTGTGATATCTGGTTTTCGTAATATAGACATCCAAAGTGATATTCGATTATTTGCATTTAGCCTGAAAATGCCTTTGGAGAGATATATTTTCGACGCCAAGCCATCCAAATGGGATCATAATTCAAATTACTGTACTATCTATTCAAAAACTATACGTTTTTGCAAACATAAAGCTTATGCCATGTGTAGTTCATTAGATACTAGCCTCCAATGTAACTTTACTGAATTTTAACGCAATCCCTTAAATGCGAATATCTCACAAAACGACCATTCAAAATTCTTGTGGTTTTCAGTTCTGAATAGGAAATAAGCACACCTTTTAAAAAATGTAAAAATTTTGTCACAACAATTTTTCATGGATTTCGGAAAAAAGCATGGACTAACCCCTTGCCATTTTTTCAAAAAAAAAACAACTTTTTTTCAAATTTAATGAAATAAATTGTGCCGTACGTAAATGGAAAGCTGTATTCGAATCCTATCGTTATATTTAAGCCAAATTTTGTGTTATGGTCTGGTTAAGGAAATATTCGCTCCAAATTGATTAAACTGATTTTCTGCATCCAAATACGTACCTTAATGTCTTTGGACACGATATTTCCAAAACCAAACCTCGTACAAGGTTAAACTCACAAAATTGCCTAAAGAGATTTTCAAGAGCTTTACAAAACTGAAAACAAGAACCTTCTGTGATATCTGGTTTTCGTAATATAGTCATCCGAAGTGATATTCGATTATTTGCATTTAGCCTGAAAATGCCTTTGGAGAGATATATTTTCGACGCCAAGCCATCCAAATGGGATCATAATTCAAATTACTGTACTATCTATTCAAAAGCTATACATCTTTGCAAACAAAAAGCTTATGCCATGTGTAGTTCATTAGATACTTGCTTCCAATGTAATTTTACTGAATTTTAACGCAATCCGTTAAATGCGAATATCTCACAAACCGACCATTCAAAATTCTTGTGGTTTTCAGTTCTGAATAGGAAATAAGCACACCTTTTAAAAAATGTAAAAATTTTGTCACAACAATTTTTCATGGATTTCGGAAAAAAGCATGGACTAACCCCTTGCCATTTTTTCAAAAAAAAAAACAACTTTTTTTCAAATTTAATGAAATAAATTGTGCCGTACGTAAATGGAAAGCTGTATTCAAATCCTATCGTCATATCAAAGCCAAATTTTGTGTTATGGTCTGGTTAAGGAAATATTCGCTCCAAATTGATTAAACTGATGTTCTGCATCCAAATACGTACCTTAATGTCATTGGATCAAGATATTTCCAAAACCAAACCTCGTAAAAGGTTAAACTCACAAAATTGCCTAAAGAGATTCTCAAGAGCTTTACAAAACTGAAAACAAGAACCTTCTGTGATATCTGGTTTTCGTAATATAGACATCCAAAGTGATATTCGATTATTTGCATGTAGCCTGAAAATGCCTTTGGAGAGATATATTTTCGACGCCAAGCCATCCAAATGGGATCATAATTCAAATTACTGTACTATCTATTCAAAAGCTATACATCTTTGCAAACAAAAAGCTTATGCCATGTGTAGTTCATTAGATACTTGCTTCCAATGTAATTTTACTGAATTTTAACGCAATCCGTTAAATGCGAATATCTCACAAACCGACCATTCAAAATTCTTGTGGTTTTCAGTTCTGAATAGGAAATAAGCACACCTTTTAAAAAATGTAAAAATTTTGTCACAACAATTTTTCATGGATTTCGGAAAAAAGCATGGACTAACCCCTTGCCATTTTTTCAAAAAAAAAAACAACTTTTTTTCAAATTTAATGAAATAAATTGTGCCGTACGTAAATGGAAAGCTGTATTCAAATCCTATCGTCATATCAAAGCCAAATTTTGTGTTATGGTCTGGTTAAGGAAATATTCGCTCCAAATTGATTAAACTGATGTTCTGCATCCAAATACGTACCTTAATGTCATTGGATCAAGATATTTCCAAAACCAAACCTCGTACAAGGTTATACTCACAAAATTGCCTAAAGAGATTTTCAAGAGCTTTACAAAACTGAAAACAAGAACCTTCTGTGATATCTGGTTTTCGTAATATACTCATCCAAAGTGATATTCGATTATTTGCATTTAGCCTGAAAATGCCTTTGGAGAGATATATTTTCGACGCCAAGCCATCCAAATGGGATCATAATTCAAATTACTGTACTTTCTGTTCAAAAGCTATACATCTTTGCAAACAAAAAGCTTGTGCCATGTGTAGTTCATTAGATACTTGCCTCCAATGTAATTTTACTGAATTTTAACGCAATCCGTTAAATGCGAATATCTCACAAACCGACCATTCAAAATTCTTGTGGTTTTCAGTTCTGAATAGGAAATAAGCACACCTTTTAAAAAATGTAAAAATTTTGTCACGACAATTTTTCATGGATTTCGGAAAAAGGCTTGGACTACCCTTGCCATTTTTTCAAAAAAAAAACAACTTTTTTTTCAAAGTTAATGAAATAAATTGTGCCGTACGTAAATGGAAAGCTGTATTCAAATCCTATCGTCATATCAAAGCCAAATTTTGTGTTATGGTCTGGTTAAGGAAATATTCGCTCCAAATTGATTAAACTGATTTTCTGCATCCAAATACGTACCTTAATGTCTTTGGATCACGATATTTCCAAAACCAAACCTCGTACAAGGTTAAACTCACAAAATTGCCTAAAGAGATTTTCAAGAGCTTTACAAAACTGAAAACAAGAACCTTCTGTGATATCTGGTTTTCGTAATATAGTCATCCGAAGTGATATTCGATTATTTGCATTTAGCCTGAAAATGCCTTTGGAGAGATATATTTTCGACGCCAAGCCATCCAAATGGTTTCATAATTCAAATCACTGTACTATCTATTCAAAAGCTATACATCTGTGCAAACCAAATGCTTGTGCCATGTGTAGTACATTAGATACTTGCCTCCAATGTAATTTTACTGAATTTTAACGCAATCCGTTAAATGCGAATATCTCACAAACCGACCAATCAAAATTCTTGTGGTTTTCAGTTCTGAATAGAAAATAAGCACACCTTTTGAAAAATGTAAAAATTTGTCACAACAATTTTTCATGGATTTCGGAAAAAAGCATGCCATTTTTTCAAAAAAAAAAAAACTTTTTTTTCAAAGTTAATGAAATAAATTGTGCCGTACGTAAATGGAAAGCTGTATTCAAATCCTATCGTCATATCAAAGCCAAATTTTGTGTTATGGTCTGGTTAAGGAAATATTCGCTCCAAAGTGATTTTACTGAATTTCTGCATCGAAAAACCTACCTTAATGTCCTTGGATTACGATATTTCCAAAACCAAGTCTCGTAAAAATTAAAGTCAGAAAATTTTCTAACAGAAATTTTCGAAAGCTTTCCAAAACTGAAAACCAGAACCTACTGTGATATCTGGTTTTCGTAATATAGACATCCAAAGTGATATTCGATTATTTGCATTTAGCCTGAAAATGCCTTTGGAGAGATATATTTTCGACGCCAAGCCATCCAAATGGTTTCATAATTCAAATCACTGTACTATCTATTCAAAAGCTATACATCTTTGCAAACAAAAAGCTTGTGCCATGTGTAGTTCATTAGATACTTGCCTCCAATGTAATTTTACTGAATTTTAACGCAATCCGTTAAATGCGAATATCTCACAAACCGACCATTCAAAATTCTTGTGGTTTTCAGTTCTGAATAGGAAATAAGCACACCTTTTGAAAAATGTAAAAATTTTGTCACAACAATTTTTCATGGATTTCGGAAAAAAGCATGGACTAACCCTTTGCCATTTTTAAAAAAAAAAAACAACTTTTTTTTCAAAGTTAATGAAATAAATTGTGCCGTACGTAAATGGAAAGCTGTATTCAAATCCTATCGTCATATCAAAGCCAAATTTTGTGTTATGGTCTGGTTAAGGAAATATTCGCTCCAAATTGATTAAACTGATTTTCTGCATCCAAATACGTACCTTAATGTCTTTGGATCACGATATTTCCAAAACCAAACCTCGTACAAGGTTAAACTCACAAAATTGCCTAAAGAGATTTTCAAGAGCTTTACAAAACTGAAAACAAGAACCTTCTGTGATATCTGGTTTTCGTAATATACTCATCCAAAGTGATATTCGATTATTTGCATTTAGCCTGAAAATGCCTTTGGAGAGATATATTTTCGACACCAAGCCATCCAAATGGGATCATAATTCAAATTACTGTATTATCTATTCAAAAGCTATACATCTTTGCAAACAAAAAGCTTATGCCATGTGTAGTTCATTAGATACTTGCCTATAATGTAATTTTACTGAATCTTAACGCAATCCGTTAAATGCGAATATCTCACAAACCGACCATTCAAAATTCTTGTGGTTTTCAGTTCTGAATAGGAAATAAGCACACCTTTTGAAAAATGTAAAAATTTTGTCACAACAATTTTTCATGGATTTCGGAAAAAAGCATGGACTAACCCTTTGCCATTTTTTAAAAAAAAAAACAACTTTTTTTTCAAAGTTAATGAAATAAATTGTGCCGTACGTAAATGGAAAGCTGTATTCAAATCCTATCGTCATATCAAAGCCAAATTTTGTGTTATGGTCTGGTTAAGGAAATATTCGCTCCAAAGTGATTTTACTGAATTTCTGCATCGAAATACCTACCTTAATGTCTTTGGATTACGATATTTCCAAAACCAAGTCTCGTAAAAATTAAAGACAGAAAATTTTCTAACAGAAATTTTCGAGAGCTTTCCAAAACTGAAAACCAGAACCTACTGTGATATCTGGTTTTCGTAATATAGACATCCAAAGTGATATTCGATTATTTGTATTTAGCCTGAAAATGCCTTTGGAGAGATATATTTTCGCTGCATAGAAATGGAAATAGTTTTGGTTTTCAAATTCTGCAGTATCTATTCAGTTATTCCCAAACTTATTGCAAAAAAGAGCCAAGGTGTGTAAAATGCGCTGGAAAACATCTAACTGTTGGTTGCAACGGAAAAACGTAAAGTCCACCGACGTGAATTGATTGTAATGGAAATCACCCCGCAAACTATAGGGGCTATAAAGTAGCTAAAGAATTACAAAAGCAACGATCAAAATCTGCTCAAACGCAAAGAATCCAACCAAAGCAGCTTAGAAACAGTAATTCCCAAGACTTCCAAATCACGGAAAGTTCCCAAACCTAGTACCCGTAAAGAAAATTAAACAATGTCAGTAACTTCGGCGAAAATATCAAAGCAAGGAAATACTGAAACATATGTCCAAATACCACCCAAAGATATATGCCTCAGATTGCATATCTCAAAAGGGACGGATGCTATATGAAGCAGAAATGGAAAATGATTGTAGCTTTCATTCGACTGGCAAACCAACCTACTGGCCAACTGATCCGCCAAAAACACCTGGCCTATTCAATCTCTATCGCTATAATAATGATATCAAATATTCGCAGGAAATAAAAGATTTAGTGAAAGAGAAACGAAATGGCAGCAAACCCGAGCTCCTCAACACAAAGCTCATTTAAATCGCTTGAGTAATATGCTTAAAACGCCGACATCAGTTTCAAAAACCTTGAAGTTGAAAACTACCTTGAAAATCTGACAGCGGCGAAGGAATCCAACTTCTCACTTTCAAAAGCTATACAAATAACGTAAAGCTTCCAGTGGCCCCGATTAAGAAAAGCCAACACGAATGTTTTAAAAGTGATAAAGAAAAAGCGATGGTATTCGCCAATTACTTGGAGGAAACAAGAACTCACCAAAAATATTATTATATAATTTTACCTCACATAAAAGCCTCATAACAAGAAATGCTACACTTGCCAAATTAAAAAGAAAAATAAAGAAGCTTAAGTCAAATAAAGCTCCAGGATATGACTAAATCACGGCAGAAATTCCAAAAATGTTTCCTCGTAAAGGATTTATTTACCTCCTTTGCATAAGAAATGCTGCTCTTAGGCTAGAATATGTTCCGAGCCAATGGAAAGTTGCGGAAATCATGGTGGTCTTGAAACCTGGCACAACCAAACAAACCATCTCACAAAAAAAAGTCTCACAGGCCGATTCCGTTTCTTCCTATAGTATCAAAAGTTTTTGAAAGAATACTAGTCTTGCGCCTGCAGCCAATAATAGAAGAGAAACAAATAATACCTGAACACCAGTTCGGATTTAGAAGCAAGCATTCGACAATTGATCAAGTGCATAGAATTACTGACGTAATGAAAAGAAAATCTGTTCGATAGTCTTTTTGGACGTGTCACAGGCGTTAGACAAGATGTGGCACGAAGGTCTCAAATTAAAATTAATTTACTGCCAATCAATTTGTTTCCACAAGCAGCACGGCATTCTGAAAGGACGATCACAACCACTAACCTGACTAAATTCGTTTCGAAAACGCTAGCTGCGTTAAAAAAGGTAAAGAAGTTGATGTCATTGCAACAGATTTTAGTAAAGCGTTTGAAAAAATACCCACGATATCATTCTCTTCAAACTAATAAAGTTTTGTTTTCCACATTCGTTCTTGTATTGGGTCCAATCGTACCTAGTTGACCGTCAGTACCGAGTTTTTTTCAGAGCGAGCGTCTCCTGACCTATTCATGCCATATCCGGTGTACCTCAGAGAAGCCATTTTGGACCTCTTATCTTTATTTTGACCATAAATGCTAAGCTTATTGTACACCACACTTATTTGGCCTGTTCTTACTGTAACCTGCATTTGGCGACCTTGGTGTCATTTGTGACACTCAACTTAATTTCCGCGCCTATTACGACAGTACAATTAGTAAAGCTAATTCGGTTCCCAGTTTCGTAAGACGCTGGTTAAAAGAATTATTTTGTCCCTATGTTGCCAAACCAGTTTACATGACTTTCGTAAGACTTCTACTTGAATGTGCCTCCCAAGTCTGGTCACCATATCATCAAGTTCATATAGAACGTATCGAAGACGTCCAGCGCAGATTTTTGCGCATTGCTTTCCGAGGACTTGGAGGGGATGCCCCTTGAAACCATCCTTCTTAAGCTTTTAAACCTTCAATCCCTCAATCCACTTCTTGATATTGCTGACATTGTTTTTGTTCACCAATTATTAAATGGTGTCATTGATCGCCCTCTTTCAATCCAAATCCTCTCCAATTAAGATCATTTACTGATTATGTCCTAAACGAACCCTGGACTCGAATGCAACGTAAGGCTAGCAAAGTAAATACCTCCAACCCCAACATTAGTAAGCCTGGCGTTTAAACTAAGCAATCTAAACTCACCCATCGTATAGCCTTGTTAAATGCCGCCCTTTGAACATTTCAACCTTTATAATATTTAAGTATAGATTTAACAAATTATATCTTAGTTTTAAGCCTAGCTTGTATTAAGCGTGTTAAAAATTATATATTCGAATTCTAGGAAGCTCGAAAAATTTGACAAGTCGGACCAATTGAAAGTTAATAAATTTAAATGTAAAAACAAGGCTCGTAAAATAACTTAAAATTAAAATGACTATTGTAGCCTATTGCATAGACCTTTTAAAAAGAAACAATAACGTGCAAGGATTTTTATTATATGTTTTTTTGGCCCATCATCATCATCATCATCATCGGCTCGACAACCGGGGTCCGGTCCTGGCCTCTTTCAACAAGTCTCTCCACCTATCCCGGTCTCGATCCGACGCCATCCAGTTGCGCACCCCAAGGCTTCGGGCGTCCTGGTCTACGCCATCTCTCCAGCGCAAGCATGGTCTACCACGCTGCCGTCTACCATAGAATGTACCACAAAAGACTTTCCGAGCAGGTTCCTCTTCGCTCATTCGAGCTAGGTGCCCTGCCCACCGGAGTCTACCGAGCTTAATTTTTGTCGCTATGTCTGCTTCAAGGTAGATTGCGTACAACTCATGGTTGTACCGTCTCCGGAATCGTCCTTCCTCACATATGGGGCCAACAATTCTCCGTAAGACTTTTCTCTCGAACGCGGCTAAGAGGTCACAGTGCCTTTTGCTAAGCACCCAAGTCTCGGATCCATACATGAGTACTGGCAGGACCATGGTCCTGTACAGCAGCAGTTTTGAAGTTATGGTTAGATTTCTGGATTTGAATAGCTTTGATAGACTGTAGTAGGCTCTGTTGGATTTGAGAAGCCGCCCGCGTATTTCTTCTTCTATATTGTTATCGGCTGCTACTGTTGACCCAAGGTATTTAAAGGATTGCACCACTTCAAATTCGTGCTCCGTTACCTTGATTGTTTGACCAACTGTTCTTCTCGCATTCGACGCCACCATGTACTTTGTTTTACCTTCACTAATGTGCAGCCCCAGATTTTGTGCCGCCTGCTCGATCTGGATGAAGGAATCGTGTACAGCTTGTTCGGTTCTTCCGATGATGTCGATGTCGTCTGCGTAAGCCAGTATCTCGCTGGACCTGTTGACGATGGTCCCTCTCTTGTTGCCGTGCCAGAGTCAGGGATTGCTTTCTCCAACGCCAGGTTAAAGAGGAGGCATGCCAAACCATCCCCTTGTCGGAGTCCATTAAAGATGTTGATTGGTCTGGATAGCAATCCGGCTATTTTTACTTGGCTTGTTACGTTGGTCATGGTCAACCTACATAGTCGTGTCAATTTATTTGGGATGCCGAATTCTCTCATGGCTTTGTAAAGTTCTACCCTGGCTATGCTATCATAGGCGGCCTTAAAGTCTATAAACAGATGGTATGTTGGAATGTTGAATTCAAGACATTTTTCCATCGCCTGCCTAAGGGTAAAGATCTGATCAGTTGTTGATTTGCCTGGAATGAAACCACACTGATATTGGCCGATGATTGTTTTAGCGTATGGGGTTATCCGGTCTTGTAGGATAGAGGAGAGTATCTTATAAGCGGTACTCAACAACGTGATACCTCTATAATTGCTGCACGTTGTGACATCTCCCTTCTTATGTATGGGGCATATGATACCTTTTCGCCAGTCTTCTGGCATTTCTTCATGCTCCCATACATGCACTATGATATCATGAATTGCTTGACGTAAGGCTGGCCCGCCGTGGTGGAATAATTCGGCTGGTATGCCATCGGCTCCCGGGGCTTTGTTTCGTTTGAGCCGTTTTATAGCCTTCTCAACCTCTTCTATGCTTGGTGGCGGTAGCATAGGGTGTTCATCTTGAAGTAGTGGAGCCTCCACCTCTGCTGTGAGCTGACCATTTAGCAATTCATTAAAGTACACTTCCCATCGCTCCAGTATGATTTGTAGATCGGAGATCAGATTTCCCTCTCCATCCTTGCAGTATGTGCAGCGTGGTGTGTACTGCGTCATGTTTCGGACGGATTGGTAGAACTTCCGCGCCTGGTGCGGACCTCGCTCTCGGCTGTTCTCTATTTCACAGATTAGGTTCTTCTCCCAGGCTGATTTTTTCTGTCTGTGAAGCCGTTTTTCTGTTCTTCTGAGCTCTTTATATTTCTCTTCGCGTGCCCGCGTTCTATGAGATTGTTGCATTGCTCGGTACGCAACATTCTTACGTTCAGTCGCTAGTTTGCATTCATCATCAAACCAGTCGTTCCGATTTCTACGACTGCTGCCTAAGATGGAGTTGGCAGTACTAATGACAGTATTCTTAAGGCGTGTCCACTTCTCATCTACGCCCAGCATACTGGCTCCAGGACTTACTCTCCCTAAATCGAGTGATTCTAGGGCGAGTCCAAACGCATTACCAAAGATGTTACTGGTGTTTTCATTGCGTAGGACAGCCGTGTTGATTCGAACCTGATCGGCGGATGCAATGCGTCTCCGCAAGGCAATCCGCCCTCGGAAAACCATACCAACAAGATAGTGATCCGAGTCGATATTGGCACCTCGGTACGTACGTACCGTCATCAGGTTCGAGTAGTGGCGACGGTCTATCAACACGTGGTCTATTTGGTTACGAGTGACTCCATCAGGTGATACCCAGGTGGATTTGTAGATATCTTTACGCGGGAACCTGGTACTCGCAACGACCATGTTTTTCGATGCTGCCAATTCTAAGACTCGAAGTCCATTGTCATTAGTGTTCTCATGCGAACTATGGGTGCCTGCGTAATGCCTGAATACCGGCTCCCGACCTATTTTTGCGTTCAAATCCCCAAGGATGATTTTGACGTCATACCTTGGGCAGGCATTGAGGGCCCTCTCGACTTGTTCGTAGTAAGTCTCTTTTTCTTCGTCTGAGGACTCCTCCGTAGGTCCGTGAACGTTAATGAGGCTGATGTTTCTAAATTTGCCTCGCACGCGGAGAGTGCATAGCCTTTCGCTTATAGCGTTAAAGCCGATGATGGTAGACTTCATTTTTTCGCTGACTAGGAAGCCTACCTGACAGCTGTAATATACGTCATATTCCTTCTTCTGTAGAACACCATTCCCTGTCCATCTGATTTCTTGTAATGCTGTTATGTCAGCTTTATATTTTGACAGGGCATCGGCTAGCTGCTGAACAGCTCGAGCTCTATAGAGCGAGCGAACGTTCCATAGGAAAATTCGTAAATCGTGTGTCCGTTTTCGTAGCAAAGGTTGTCGTCGTGAGATCTGTCCGTTTCCGAGGCATGTTGTCAGTCTCATAATTCTTAGTTTTACGGGACAGGGAATTAACCTGTCGCCAACCTGAGGAACCAGCCTGATCATATTAGCCAAGTCTTTTTAAAAGGCTTGTTTCTAGCGGCCGCCGCGAAGAGGCTATGATCACACTTCCACCAGTCCCGAATAGTTACGGCACGTGCATGTTTTCGTATGCTACATGTTATTCCCCCTATTCGTCTGATGGCTGACCGCCATCATTTTTGGCCCATAAGCATGCTTAAAACCGAAAATGCTACTAAATTCACCCATGAGTTTCTGAGAGAATGGTCTTTTCAATGTTTTTTTGCATAACTCCGAAAACAAGTCTTATTTGACAATTTTAAACGTAAAACTTTTTGTTCAAAATTAAATTTCCCATCGAAATTTTTTAAAACTTCATTTAAAAAAATTTAAGCATGAAAAGTTATCAAAAACCAACCTAAAAAAAAAACGAAAAATCAAAGATTTTTAATTTTTTTCTAAACTGCGCATAACTTTTTTCGGAGAGATACGTTCAAGACAAAGCAAAGTAGTTTCTTAAGGCTCTAATACATGTTAAAAAAGCCATCTTAATTGAAAACTGTCACAGTTACAGCCACTCAAACTTTACCATTTCTAATCATTTTTAGCAATTTTTGCCCGAAAGCCATGAAAGCCAGGGTTTTTAGTTTTTTTTCTGAAAGAATTAATATCTCTTAAATGTAAATGGCACTATTTGTGAGCTTTTGTTTTAAGTGTATCTACGAATGCAAAAACCACACCTATACAAAATTTGTAACTGCATCTGAAAGTAAATAGTAAAGAAACCTTATGTCTTCAGATAAAAAAAACACAAAACCATCCAGTATTTAAAACATACATTTTTTATTGCATTAAGTAAAAATATAATAAAACATTTATTATTAATACAACTACTACTATCACAAGAAATCAGTCTATTTTACTTAATTAAAAAAGCTTAAAATATTTTCAGATATTTATCAATTATGAAGGGTGATTCGGATAACATGCGACAAAAAAAAACTATTTCTGTGTCGTTTTTAAAAATGATTTAAAGCCCTGACCATTGACAGTCGACATTTAAGGTGTGAATTTTCAATCTTCAATGTCATTTGGATGCAAAAAAAATATAGGAAAATGCTTCAAATTTTTTGTTAATGAAATAAAAAATTTAAAAGGCCATAGGTCTTAAAAATATATATATGTATATATTTATCACAATGGACCAACTCATGTACCGAGTGTGTCAGTTTTTACGACTGGCATCCACTTCGACCTACAAACAAACATATACACAATATGTATGTACTTAAAATTATTAGTATGAATTATTATCTACTCTGAAACATTTGATGCCATCAGCCAATTGTTCATAAATTATTAGAGATCAACATAAAGCTACCCCAGATAGCTTTTGATAACACTTTCGACGTGCCCAATTAATTAAAATAATTTGTATATACCAAATAAGGAATAGATGTGACTTTAAGAAAATTAACCCTCCTACCATGAGAAATAGTTCTCCGGCATAAATATTTGTTTCCCTTGTCCCAACCAACTCAAGCATTTTTTCGGAAGTTATGCGAATCACCCTGTTTAATCAAAGATGGATATCTCTTCAAATGCAACTCATTCTCATGAATATGATATTGAACGTCCAAAAGTTTGAGTAGCTACTTTGTCTACAGAATGGACGTTGCCTAAAACAAATCAAATTTTAAGTAAGAGAGGAACAAACATCCTTCATGTCATATTTCATTGATCCTCAAGAAGTCTTCATGTTTCGATTCTTAAATAAAATTCAGAAGCATAACCTATTTTTGTATGCAAAACAACCAAAAGAAGATCAAAGAAATGAAATTATAGCCTCAGGAACATAAATACAGTGCTACTCATCAATATTCACAACTTACATACATACATACATATCCCTATCTTACATTGTTTCTCCATTTAATAAAGTAAAACAAATACAAATCACATTTGAATAGATCAATTATAACTTTGCCTACTTATGTATTCGAAAATTTCAAAACCTTAGCAATTAAGTAAAATGGACTAAATAAAAATTATACATAAATATTCAGAAAAAAAATTGTAAATTGTTAATAGATTTAGTTAAAAACAAAAAATCTATTCTGGTAACAACTGATCATACGTATAAATTTGAAATAGTTTTTCAGTAGTCTGTCGTAATACCTCAGCCATTGCATCTTCCATAATTGGTCGAATTTCTTCCGATACAGATCGCCAGTTCTCATTTAAAAACATATTCATTTTCTCGCCCAAGGCATTGTCTCCATTGAAGAGGTTACCTAAGTGCAGCTTTGTGTCTGCAATGCTGTAGTTAATTTTGACATCATCAATCCTCAAGTGCTCACTACCGTTTTTAAAGTAACGATTGCCTGAGACGTTTGCGAGAACCTTAACGTCAGCTGAAACAAAAACAAAAAAATAATAAATAATTTTTTTATGTTTGACCGCTTTTGAAAGAAAAGATAAAACTTACATAAATTCGCCATACAAATGCCTTCGCCTAAAAGTGGCATCATCATAATTTTCCCTCTTAGGGAATAATTCGCTTTCATACTTAATTTGGGAAAATGCAACTGCATTACCAGGGTATTGTTGTTTATATCTGCAATTACATTTTCGATATCAAATTGAGATAATCCGCGTACTTCAATATCTCTGTAGGTTGAATGCAGGTAAATAGCTCCAGAATCTTGATCGAGTTTGACTTCTGGGACAAGTAGAGGCTCAAGTGGTGGTATATGGAGCTGAGGAATACCAATCGGCATTCTAGCTCGCAAATCCTCAACGCAGCTTTTGATACATTCATTCAGATCGGGATCATATCGTCGGCAGATGCGAAAATTTGCAGCTAAGAATGGTTAAAGAATCGTCTAGCTTAGTCGTAATATCTATCCAATAATACTATTTTTCTTTACTCACGCAATAAAGCAGCAAAAAGTCCCGTGAAGAGGCAGCATACTAATATGCTAAACATGTATAGTTTCAGTGCTTGAGAAGACATCGTGTTCAATGAATAACTTGAATTTTAAAACTGAATAAATTTTCATAAGGTATGAAAGAAAACTTTTGACAATAAATTTTTTGTTTGTTTTTTTTTTTTGCTGATTTGGGAAAATGCATAAAATATGTAGAGCACAACACAGATAACAGGTGTGCGATTATCGAATTTTGCTTATTTGCAGTTTTATCACCAAGTTCTTTGACTAATTATTAACTTATTCTAGAATTGTTTTTCAATAAAAAAATAAAATTTGGTTATGTAAAACAAGAATACATAATATCATGACAGCTTTGTGAATTGTGATTGACCAGAAGAAGAGCTTTGATGATAATGGAGTTATGCACTCCAAAGGGAACTTAACCTGAAAATAGAAAAGAAAATGTATTCAATCGCTTCTTCTTTGTTTTTTTTTTTAACTAAATTATTATATCTGTGGTGTTTGGTGTAAACTCCATAAAATAGTTTTCGTCTTTACGTCCACTTTACATCCTGCTAGAACCTAAACGGGTTAACCAATTTTCTTCAAATTTTGAATGTTTATGAACATATTTTTTTGAAATAATTATGTAATTCTGAGTTTGAAGAAAATTGGTTAACCCATTTAGACTCCAATTCGATGTAAAACAGACATAAAGGCGCAAATCATTTTATGGAGTTATCATGTTTCATTCGAAGTTAGTAGTTGACCAATCATCATTTCGTCCAAAACTGACGAAGAAATAAATTTAAAAATTCGCAACACCTACAACGTTAAGATGTTTCTACCAAACATCACAGACATTTCGTTTTGATATTAAAAACCAAGATTAAGACATTGAATTTGAATAAATCTCTTTATATGAAATATATTTAATCAATAAACATTGAACCTTGCATAAGGATTGTAGTTATATAAAATGTGTACGTTAGGCTTAGACAAGAGAGACCAAAAAATAGTAGATAATCATTTTAAAGGCTAGAGAACAATTTTATGATGAATTTCTAAATGCAAATCGCTTAGTTGAGACTAAACACGACTCGTCTCGACTGAAGTCGACTAAGTAGACTAAATAAATTTGGTGGCGCAACAGCTCGTGGAGAACCAGGGCCTAGTGACTAACAACACTCAACCATTCCTGTCTGTGTGGGTGTTGTTGGCAGGAATAGAGGAAACCTACAATTTTTGCCGAGTCCGAACGGCTAGATGAGAGGAACTTATTCATGACAAGTATACACTTAGAGGATTTGTCAGTTCCTCGCAAGAGGCAGTACCTAGGTAAAACATTTCTGTTTTTTTCTCGGCTCGACTCAATTCAACTCGACTCAACTCAAGTCAATTCAACTCAACTCGATTCAACTTCACTAAACTCGACTAACCTTGACTCTACTCGACTCCACTCGACTCGAATCGACTCATCTCGGTTCTTCTCGACTGATTGATTATTATATTTTGGCTTTGATTATAAAGAAATGTCTTCAGGATGCCACCAAAAAAAACGTAAGCGTTAAAAAAGATTGACTTGATTAACTTTTCCGAAAAACATAAAAAAAACGTACCACCGCAAAATAATTTAAATAGGTGTTACTTAAATTAAAATGAGAAGAACCCTAGGCAACTATCAATGGGTTTTTTTTTCTTCAAGTAGTGGTTAAGATACAATTGTTTTTAAATGGTTCTGTTAGTAATAGTTCAAAAGCCGACAGCCAATTTTGGAAGTGGATGTATAATCAAAATATGGGTATATATAGATTTAAGCATCTTGATATGGAACACAAAAGTCTGGTAGGGTTAGTTCTCAGCTTTTGGCGGTGCTGGGTGGTTTAAAACCGTGATTTTCTTATTTTTGTGTGAGGGGTATAACCACTTCAATTCATATATTAAACTAGCTGCCACGCCCCGGCTTCGCTAAGGTATAGACAAAAGTTTCTTAAAAAAATAATAAAACTAGATTATAAATAAATTGAACAGTATAAATTATCAGCATTATTTTGAGTTTCGCTCGGAAAATATTTCACACCAAAAAAACATGTGTTCCCAAGTTCTCTTGCCTTAATGCTGGCCATACACGACCAAACCATCCGATCCATTTGGCTCGTTTTGATTTTACATTGGCATCGACATGGGGCCGTTGGGCTCTTTGGCTCTGGCGTGTATGGCCAGCTTAACATAAACAAAAAACTTGCGCGAGGAGCACCAGTAGGTGCCCGGTGTTTTTCTTTTGTTTGCCGCCTAAAAAAAGTGAAACTTTTACAATACATTTTACAGTTTTACAATAAATTTTGCAAAAAAAATGGAATTTTCAGACATCAAAAATTATTTCGGTTGCAAATCATAATAGGCAAAAAGTGAAATGTCAATTTTTTCGCGTAAATGTTGTTTGGGTGAAACTCACGATGAGTGTGTATGTGTTGGGGGGACAATCGTTGTGTTTTCTTGTACGCACTTTCACTTTTAAAATAAAAGTGAATAAAAGAAATTCCAGAAGTCCATCCCCTAAATTTAACCTTTAAACACAAAAAAAAAATAAGGGTATTCATGCAACGTCGTAAGTTTACAAATTGTGTAAAATGATAAGTTTACGTAAAGTTTGCATGAACGACCTTTTTTAAACATTTGATTAAATGCTAGGTGATTCTATCAGAATAAGAGTCACTGGATAAGTTTAACCAGTTTGGTTAATTTTACGCAACAAAATCCTTTGATAAGTTTAACCAAATTGTATAAGTCATTTCCCATACAAATTTTGACAGTTCACTAACCAAAAGATAAACTAATCCAATTTGTCAACTTATCTAGGGTTTTAAGAAGTTGCATGAATACCCTTAGTATTTAAAAAAGTGCTGTCCTTTGAGTATTATTTTTCCAACATTAAAAGTATTTCAAATCGTAGCTTAATTTTGTATTTCATCCCCATCTCATCTTATGTCTATAAAACTTTTAGAAGATAAAGAATTTTTAAAATCGGATAAGGAAAAATATTTGGTCCTAAATCCAACCTCTAAAACAAAGAAATATTTGTTTGAATTGGAATAACTTAGTTTTTAAAAATATTAAGCCAGTGATTTAGAAACCTACATATATTATAAAGAACATTCCATGCACGAAAAGTGTGTTTAAAATATGTTATATAAAATATATTTTGCGGTTAGTTTATTAGTTTTTTTAATTATAACTTTTCCAACAAAATAGGATTCTCAAAATTGGATTATTTTTTTATGTTTTTACCCCATGTCACCATATAAGGAAAGCTTGATTTGAAAAATGTGTGGCAATAACCTTTATACATTTTTGTTTTTACTCCACTTCACCCTATAGATATGAAGCTAATTCTCGGAATCCATCCTCAAAGTAAGCCCTTTCAAACATAAAAAAAAGTCCGACACCATTTTTTTATTTTTACCCCTTTTCATCCTTCAAATGCAATATTTTGTGCCTAGGACGATCCTATTAAAATAATCTTTCAAACACCAAAAGAATTTTTGAAATTTGATATGTAGTTTCTGAGATTAGCCATCACAAACAAACAAACAAACAAAGCAAGATTATGGATTTATTAATATACATAAATGATAATGTCGTTAAATGCAAAAAAGACTTAAAAAAGTTTTTTGACTATAGCAATTTTCAAAGAACGTTGTTTAATTTCATATCGAATATATCGAGAACAAAAGCTGTAATCGACTTCGGGTTAATTCTGTTAACGAATATTGATTTTTTTTTTAATGAGTTATGTGTTCATCATTCGTTCAAGGTTTGGTCAAAATTGGTCAAAATAAAATAAAATTGGTCAAAATTATCAATGACTTAAATAAGATGATTTAAAATGAAATTCTGGAATAATTGCCTTCATACAAATCGATCTATGGAGTTGAAAACGAAGACTTAGGCGTCGAATTACCCAGTTGAACTCATAAAATCTTTGAATTTGCCTGGCATGCCGCCTCATCATTTGCGTTTTAAAGTTGGATTTGTCATCATAATGCTACGAAATCTTCATGCCTCGAAACTGTGCAATGGAACCCGACAATTGTGACGAAGCTAATGAACAATGTGATATTGGATTCTGAAAGGGCCGTTCAAGGGAGAAGAATTGCTAATTCTGCGAACTTCCTTCACTTCATTTGCTGTCAGCTATATGTTCCCGAGTTAAGAAACCATCCTCACTCTTCATTAACGCTCTAGAGCAAACAATAAAAAAATGTTTTTTATCATGCAGACTTAATAAAGAATTGAATAAAATCGTTGTTCTATTATTTTTATCGGTGTCTTCACTGTTCCTCGAAACACCAATAATAATAATGAATAATCAAAAAATATAGCTGATTATGTTTTTATTTTACCAATATCCAGGATTCTATCTTTACATATTTCACTGCACTTCTCCAACGCTTCTTTTTTAAAATAAAAAATCGACTCGAGTTAATGTCAGAGATAACAAACTATTATTAAATCTGTTAAAATTAAATTGACAAATTATCATTACATGAAGAAAACTTGAGAAGTTGATAAATGCTGGATAAAAAAGAACGATGTTACCGCTTTACCGAGACCTTAGTAGGCATCGTAAAAAGACCCTACCAAAATATTTGTTAGAAATTTGACAAACACAAAATGCACTAAAAATGTATTAATGGCAAACCGCTCTACTGGATTTTGACCAAACCTTCGTAGACATTGTCAGAAGACCCTACCAAAAGATTTGTTAGTAATTTGATAAAATGCAGTTTGTGGTTTGCCCTTTACCGAATTTTGAACAAGCTTCACAAAAAGACCATCTTCAATAGGAAAGAAAACTTTATAAGAATAATGAAAAATTCAGCCCAGTCATTCTCGAGTTTATCGAGCCTCGGAACATAAGGTAACTTATTTTTATATATTAGTTATAGGAAATGACCTTCTAGTCATAAATAATAACTACCCAGACGTTTCCCTTTCAGCTTTCCCAGCGCCAGAACCCGTCAAAGTGGAATAAAAACCACATTGTGATGTGCGACACGCCAAAAATTTCAGGAAATATTTCCTGACTAGAAATATATAGGTGCCAGACATTTTACTTTTAGCTTTTCTCCTACCAGACGCCCCTCCTCCCAAATTGCTGGAAAATCCCATTTTTATTCCAGTGGTATCACCCTCTGGTACATCAAAAATTCAGAAAAAATCCCCTGACTAAAAATTCAGCTTTTACTATGCCAGACGCCCTAAAAGTGTGGGAGAAAACCCCTTTTTTGATGCCACAAATATAATTAAAAGTGTGGTACACCAAAAAAAAAAAAGGAAAAAAACCCTTGACTAAAAATATATTAGTCCTAGATTTCTTCTAGAGTAGACTTCTACCTCTCAGCCTTCACCCTGCCAGACGTCCCCCAAAGTGGTAACAAAAAAACTTTTTTGATGCCAGAAATATAACCATGTGTGGATAAAAAATCCCCTGACGAAAACCACATGAGCCCTAGACTTCTATCTATCAGCTTTCACCCTGCCAGGCGTATCCAAAAGTGGTAGAAAACCCCCTTTTTGATGCAAGAAATATAACCAAAAGTGTGGTACACCAAAAAATCATCAAAAATTCCCGGATTAAAAATATGTCAGTCATTGACCTCTGAAAGTGATATATTTTTAGTCAGGGAATTTTTCCTGATTTTTTGATGTACCACACTTTTGGTTATACCGCTGGAATAAAAACGGGGTTTTTCAGCAGTTTGGTAAAATGTCTTGCACCAATATTGTAGTCAGGAAATTTTTTTCTGATTTTTTTGGTGTGTCACACATTTGGTTATATCTCTGACAACAATAGGTGGTTTTAAGCCCACTTTGATGGGCTTCTGGCGGGGGAAAAAGCTGAAAGGGAAACGTCTGGGAAGTAATTATTTGAGACTAGAAGTACATTTTCTATATTTAATATATGAATTGAAGTGGTTATACCCCTCACACAAGAATCAGAAAAATCACGGTTTAACTTTGTATAAGTTCCCCAAATATGTATATATAATGTAATGATTTTAACAAATTATTTATGCAAACTCACGCTTGTGTTAGAAGCTTTGTATCCTTAATCAAACCATCAGTTGGTAACTCTAATACGATATCATCATTATTCTGCATCAAAATAGTTGAAGATTCTTCACAATCAATATCAAGTGTATCCATATTTTCAATAATTTGATCAACGGGAGATTTATCATTTCGGCCTCGATTATAAAACTTTTCTCCAAATTTCGAAAGAAAATCTTTAGTTTTCTCGGTCATCTTGATTTTATAATCCGTACACAACGATTGATTTTCAAGAACAATTTTAATTAATGCTTGAAATTCAAGATATATTTCAATAATCAACTCAACAGGTTTGATTTTTCCATTTAAATTCTTTCGCAAATATCTGTTTGTATTGACGAAGAAATCTTTGCGGACTTTAAGAAATTGTGAAACTTCAGATCGAATTTCTTCAGGACTGATAAATCGAATTTTATTACGAACTTCTTCGAATACATTTTGAAATTGTTTCCTAAAAAAAAATACATAAATTTTTTCAGTGAAATATCTGAACGGTAATTTTTTTTTTATTTAAAAAACTTACACATGAAGATCAACTTCCTGTTGAAAAGTATTCAAAGGCGATTTATTCAAGAATTCACGAGTTTTATTTAAAAGTGATTTGAGACGAAAGTGGACATTTGAGTACTCAGCATTAAGGTTTTTTAAGTTCTTTGTAATCACTTCCCAATCGTTGTCAACAGACTCAGAATCGGTTATCTGAAAGATAATTTTAGAAATTCTGTAAAATATTTTTTTAATAATTTGAAGTAGGTAAGCAGTAGAATTTGGTGGGTGATAAACAAAATCTGATTTTGACAATATTAGTCTGTGGAACTCATAAATTGTTCGCAAAGAATCGATACCAAAGCTCACAGGTATCCGAATCCTCAATTTTTAGCTAAAAAATATCAGTTCTTATTCATCGGTAACGCTCCCGATTGAAGTCATCTATAGTCGTCTTGGAAGAAAAATGGATCAATAATCACCCCTGTTCTGATTTGCGTTCGGAATCAAATCCGTATACGAAATTCATTTCCGTACGAGTTTAAAATTTTAAAATCTAGTATTAATTGACTTCCGTAAAAACAAATTGGAAACGTCAAAGCATTTTTTAGTGAATCGGAATTCAGAACAGGGGTGAATGTCTTCATTCCATAAACCACGTCAAGCAGTCAAACTTTCATGATGCATTGACTTTTCTATAACTGTTTGTTTGGATTGTCTGAAACCCAAATAATGCAGTTTTGCTTGTTTGCGTAGAAATGGAAATGATTCTTATCGGAAAGATAGTTTTAAAAGGGAAGCGGGTGGTCATTTTTTGATTGAGTTCCCGAGTCAATTGGATTTTGTAAACGAACAATCTGAGATCTTTATACAAAGTTTTTCTTAGAGTAGTGCGTCTGATGTTTAGTTACTGATATCCTTGTAGGGTTGAAGTTTTCGGGTTTACGAAACAAATGAAATATTTTTAAGCTTGAGCTTGAGCGTTGAGTGCACAGAACGAATATCTTGACGACCGTACACAAATTCAATTTCTCCGGGACTTGATGATCATTTCTTGTTGACTCTTGGGGGATGCTTTTTACTTATATAAGAGCTCAATTGGATACATCCACAGTAATGATTTCTAATAGCAATCCGGAAATGTTGTACATCGGGCGAGTTATTGGCTATTGATTGAAGTCCAGTGGGTATATGAAAATTCACAATCAAAATCGTTCTATCTTCTAATTAGAAGAGAGCCTCGGTATGGAGCTTTTGGAAGTTTTATAAACGTTTGGCGATATCCCACTGGTTTGCAGCTTCAGCATATGTAGCCAACGCACTCAATCTTACACTCCAACTCATTTTTATCTACTGCTGGAATACCTAAGATTAGATGTATTTTCTTTCTTAAAGCTTTAGCCAATTTTTCGAAAAGGCAAGCATTTTTTTCCATGCAACTTACCTACTATTATTTGAGTATCGGATATAAAAACTTTTTTCTACAAATAACTAACAAATCAAAAGAGTCACACTTTTAAAATGTTGCATTAAAATTATGACCAGTGACTACGAAACTCTTTATTTTCTGAATTCAATCATCAAATTCTATGATAAAAATAATAATATTAAAATAAATAATAAAAACAACAGTTTTACCTGCTTATCCTCCAGCAAAAGTTTTCCTGAAACCATCATAGCCTGATAATGTTCTGCTTGTCCATTTAAATTTATAATTTTTTCCCGAAAACAACTCACACTATGTTCTTGTTTCATAATTTCAGACTCCAAGTTCATTAAAAATTCATGTATTCCATTGACACACTCGACAATTCTTTTCAATTCGATAAATTGAAGAAATAATGTATTCAATATGCATTGTTTCAGAATTCTCGGATGAATTTTATCACTTAAGCCAAATGTTAGACGAATCGGTTCTGATATTGAAGGATCGTCTGGATTACACAAACCATCACTTTCAAAATCAACCAAATATAACATAGGCTTGTCATCGATGTAGAATTTTTCTTCATACAACTGATACGGTTGTGTTGTTGGTGTCAAATGATCTAGAGAGTGTCCCGCGGGGAGTACAAAATAGAACTTATTTCGAATTATTTTAGTATCTGTTTCCATAGCACTACATAGATCGTTCATAGTTGTTTTTTGATCGACGATGTAGCTTAAGAACTTGCATCTGTTTAACCAAAATACTGTTAGAGCTTTAACGTTCAGAGCATCATCTATTTTTGTGTAAAACGTTAATATGGGCTTGCGCTTTTGTACCTCATCAAGTGCTTCATAGCCACGTTTCCGACCATCAGCTTCCAAAGCAAGCTTAAGCCATGGTTCGATTACCTTACAAAAGGCTTTACTTAACCTATTCTCAGGAAAGAGTTGACTATGATGGCAAAGCTTATCACTGTTTGACTTGGTTATAGCTATGCAGCCAGGAGGTTTATGTTTGATACTCATTAGGACATCATACATAGAGCCATCTTGTAGAAAAGGATACACGCCACATATGATTTCGAATGCAACTATTCCCATTGACCAGTAGTCTACACTATTTTTATATTCAGCCGACTCTACAATTTCTGGAGCAAAGTAATTTCTCGATCCAACCATACTTCCTACAATTGTTTCCTTGTCAAGAATTCGCGCATATCCCATATCTGTCAACTGGTAATAATATATATTTAATATAGTTTTTAGGCCATATTAGTATTACACAAGCAAATTCATTACTTACTTTGTATATTGGTACCCCTTCTGTGGTATATTTGATAACAATATTATCAGGCTTAATATCACGATGAGTTATTTTATAACGATCATGCAAATGATATACTGCTTTTCGTAAGGCACTCAGAACTTGTCGAACATCATGCTCACTGAATCCATTGACATTTTCGGTTTGATGTAATTTCGAGCGTAAATTTCCACCATCGCAGTATTCCATTGCGATAACGGGCAATTTTGTTTTTTTATTTTGCTCGGCAACTAAATCCGCACATAGTTCAGGACAGGAACGTACAATGTTTTCAATATTAATATCATTCATCCATTCAGTTTCCTGTCGCCATCGTGTTTTCAGCTTAGATTGTTCATCCAGGGCAAGTTTGTCTAAGTCAACTGAACATCTTTTAATAGCTGAAATTATAAAGAACAAAAGAAAGCATTTTAATAGGGGTTGAATTACTAATTTTGAAGCGCTATGCTGTGAGTGATCATCGTTTCGTACTATTTCAATACTTTCAAGCTTTGTTTTTTTTTCAGGATTCTATAGCTGGATGAGGAAGAGCTACTTGATGAAACAGAAAGAAAAACAAGAAGACCTACTAAAAAAGGAAAGCCGTTTCCTCATCTGACGCTCTACATTCCACACTATAAAGAAGAAACGAAAATTCAAGCCAGTAACGATTTGCTTTTTTAAATACTTTCACCAATCAAAGTCGTTGTTTAGCGAAATATAAAAAAAACATAATCATAGCCCAAAAAAGGCGCAACATCCATTTCCAAGCCACGTACATACGACATTTACGGTCAAAAAATAAATAAATAAATTTGGTGGCACAACAGCTCGTGAAGAACCAAGGCCCAGTGACTTACAACTATCAACCATTCTTGTGTGCATATTTTTGGCAGGAATGGAGGGGACCTTCAATTTTTTGCCGAGTCCGAACGGCTAGATGAGAAGCACTTATTCATGACAAGTATACTCTTGGAGGATTTGTCAGTTCCTCGCAAGAGGCAGTACCTCGCGAAACAAATATTTCTGTTTTTAGGTGGCAGCGGCTGGGAATCGAACCAAGACCTTTACGGTCAGGCATTTTATATGCCAATGGTCGAACTCAAGATCCACTAAACGAGATACAATACGTAGTTCATCGTACATCGTTTTTAACATAGCCTGAGTCAAGTGGAACTTTGGAATGCTTGGAATCTTGCAGACCATATTCATCATTACCTCTAGTCTAAGCTCTTAGGTAGTGATGTACATCTCGAAGATTATTGATTGCAAAGTGAGATCTTAGTAGCTTCTCTGTGTCATCAACGCCTTTCTCTGATGTGCAGGCAACCATTATATCGTGGACATATATGAGAAGATATCTTGTTATCTCTCCATTTTTTTTTTTTTTTTGTATGCAAACATCGATCTGATTTGCTTTGACTGAATCAATTTTTAGTTAAAATCTCTGTAATTGTTTGGTTGCAAGAAAAAGCCGCTTGCTTCAAACCATGAAGACTTTTTTGAAGTTTACAAACAAGAGTCTTGTCATCATTGAATCCAGGTGGCTGCTTCATATATATGTATATCCTCTCTTAAATTGCTGTTCAAGAGCGCTGATTTCGCATCAAAATGCTTCACCTTAATTTTTTTTGTGCAGCTAGTGATAGAAGAATTCTAAATGTAGCTTGTCTTACAACTAAAGCAAACACCTGGGGCTTATTTCATAAGACTAATAATTATTTGTAAACTATAGTCTGGGAGGGGACCGAGCTTGTACCACCAACCTACAAAATTTTGTTTTTTTTTTTTTTTTTTTTTATTTTTCAATTTTCTTAAAACTATCTTAAAGCTAGACAAAAATTCATAAAAAACTAGCCTACTTATCAATATCTTAAAACTAACTTACTGGCCCCAGTCGGGCGCTCTAAGTTAAACTATAATAACTTAATGCTAATGCCTTTCGGCCTAAGAACTATCTTAATACTAAATCCAGGTCGGTTTTATTTTTTACCGAGAAGAATTTACAAAAAAAACTCGGTATCATTGTCTTTATTTTTTTTTGGTTTTATATAAAACTTACAAACTACATAAAACTAAATTAAAGCTAATTAAAACTAATTAGAACTACTTAAAGCTACTTAAAACTATTTACAACCTACTTATAAGCTACTTACAGACTACTTACAAACTAGAACAGTCACAGCAAGCATTTTCCGGTTTTATAATTTTTTTTGTATTTTTGTGGATTTTATAATTTTTTTTTTTTTTTTTTTTTTTTTTTTTTTTGTTGGCGCCACCCTGACTGTCCCTACTTAAAACTAACTTCCTAAACCTATGTAAGTCGGCCATACATAAGAAAATAGCAAGGTCAACTATTAAATGTCTGAAGGAACTTCATCTTCGTTTTTCAACCACCAGAACTGGTTCTCCTGCTTTACCCTATCTTTTCGGTCCCGTTCGGACACAGTCCTACTGAACCGAAGGTGCTCAGCTCCGTCTTGTGCGAGGACGTCTCGACTGTAAAGGAGCCGCCGATCTACAGTTCTACGGCTGACGTGGTAGATTAGCGGAACCGCCGCTCTATCCTGGATCAACCCTCGACTGTCTAGGTGGAGGAATGCATCGGGCGGAATAAAGCCGCTTAGACGCACTCTCGTAGTATTCGTATTTAGGGTAATAAGCCCTGAAAATTAAGCTGTTAGACGAGGACATCGCTCTTGCAATGTGACCCCGAATAAGCTTCAGCAAAAAATTATCTATCCTGTTTATGTTGGCCCCGTTGTATAGAACCAGGTTGGAATAGTAATGTTTGTACTCCGACTCTGGTGTTCTGTGCAATCCAAGGCAGCGTCGAAGACACTGCCTCTCAAACACCCGAATTTTTTCCATTTGAGATGGGGCAACGTTGAACCAAATCGGGCATCCATAGGCAATCATCGGCCAGATAAGGGCCATGTAGCAAATCACCTTCACCCTGCTGTCAAGCCGGCTGCTATAAAACAACCGTTTCGTCAGGGCAAAAGCTCCCCTAGCCCTGACCAGAGCAGCATTTATATGTCTGTCGAAATACAAATACTGATCCATCCAGATGCCAAGGTACTTTACTACACTTTTACTCGCCAGTGGATGTCCATTTGGCCCTACGATCACCAGCTTGCGCCAGTTCTTTCTCGTATCCCTTGTGGCTCCACGCAACGGAGTCCTAAACAAGATAGTTTCTGATTTCTGAAAGTTGATTTTCAACTTCCAGTCATCACAATATCGTTGAAACTCATCGAAGTCACTCTGCAAAAGAATCCTGATGTCCTCGACTTTTGCAGCTGTTCTGTACGCAATTAGATCGTCGGCATACGCTATTGCCTGAGTTAGACTACCTATCAGATCGCTGGTGTAAATGCTGAATAGAATCGGCGAGTTGACTGCTCCCTGCTGAAGACCATTTTTAATATTAAAGGTTGTGGCAGAAGTTACATTGCCACTCTTGACAACAAACTTTCTGCCATTGAGCATATCATAAAGCACATACAATAGTGGTTTACTAATGCCAAGTCTGGTCAGCTTAAGATAAAGACCTTCTAACCACACGGTGTCGAAGGCCTTCTCCAAATCAACCAGACAGGCACCCGTACACTGCTTCTTAGATTTGTTCCATTGGACATCAGAAACGAGTTTCGATGCGGCATGAATAGTGTCATGTCCCGCCTTAAAACCGAACTGATTGTCCGGTATGATATTATTGTCCTCTGCCCACTTAGACAGAGCTCTATTGATACAAAATTCTGTCCGACCACCAAGAAAGTATAAGAGGACTGTCTTAATTTGCATTTGATATCCAATTTAGAGTAGTTATTTATGGGATAGATATACGAAGCTAAAAATGCCAGCTGAAAAGTGCATTTTTTAACATTATCAACCATGAAATTTTATGGCACAAGTGGTTTTGTAAATTTTTGGAAGAAAGCTGTCAGCTGGATCCTGTTTTTTTAAAATCCCAATGAGAAAGGAAATCTTACGGTCACCTCTCGAACTATAATTCACAAATATTTATTAGTCTTGTAGTTTTTAGTTTTATGAAACAGGCCCCTGGTCATAATCGGTGCCAAATTTTTGACTTAAGCCTTGTGCAACCAGTATTGCCTTGAATCGCTCAATTCTTCCTTCGACGTCACGTTTAAGTTTATACACCCATTTACAACCTACGATATTTACATTTCAGGAGGTCGAACTAAAGTCCATGTCTTATTTTAATCAAGTGATTCAATTTCCTCCTGCACTGCAAATTTCTATTGGGTACTTTGTTCACTTGCTATAGCTTTTTTATATGTATTTGGCTCTTTACTTAAAACAAACTTGCAAAACGTTGTTTATACCACTCATGAATAGTTGTGGCGGTTGCACTTGATTTGATCGTGATGATGACCTAATTTTTATTTGCTTCGTCTTCGGAAAATCCCTTGAAACTCGACTGGTATTCATCAGAGCTGCTTCCAATGGCACTTCCTACGTCATTAATTTTAGGAATAGACTAGTGCTTTAGAGTGATTTCAGCATCGTTACTTTGACTCACTTCTAGATTCTGATCGATCGGCAATATCAGGCTTCCTATAAACAAACTTAACATCACGGCTGATAACAATTCTTTTTGAAGTTTTATTGAGCAGTCGATATCTCATTGAGTATTCGTCATATCATATTTTAAACAAGAAGCACAATCTTCTCAATATAGAATGATATACAGCCATCTCAATTTGGATCTTCGAGAGCAAACATACTTACTCAACCGCTGCCCTATAAGTATGATAAATGTAATATTTAAAGTTAGAGGCGAATTATTAAATTTGAACTACATTCCACATCGACCCGATCTGCCGATCCTATGTGACCTATGCAACCTCAAGGAAAGGGAGGATGTATATCATTTTATTGCCGTATGTCCTATATTGAGGGAGTTTCGTGTGAGGTACTTTGGAGTTGCTTCGATGGTATGGGACGACGCTTTGAAAGTCCTGAACGGAAAATTAGGCTGGGAAATACTATATAAATTTACGTCAACCGCACTTTTATATAGACAACGTATTCGCGAAGGAGACTTTTAAATAAACAAATAAATTCATTATATAATTAAGCTTAAACAAATTGTCAATCTGGTAGACGGCCATTGGCCAAACCATATTTAACTTTAGATTACCGAATTTTTGTAAAAAATCTCAAATTTATTTTTCAAATAAAGTTTCTCTAACTAACTAACTAACTATTCGTCATATCCAACGAATGTCAAAAGAGTAGCTCTGTTATCACATATCTTCCGTGTTTATTTGGTATGTGAACAAAAAAAAGCTCTTGATTCAAAAATCTGAAGATGGTCAATTTTCGGTTTTTGCCCATGCAAAATTTTGAAAGAAAAAGTTCAGATTACTGTGAATCTACTAAAATCGTCGATTAAAGTCAGAAAGTATCTTTTTTTCTACCAGGCGTCGTATTTTGCATTGGCCCGCATACGTGACTATGTACTAAGTCCAGGATTGAAGTACTTTTGTTGCTCGAGTGTAAGTTGAAACATCAGAACAGCTACAATTACTAATAGAAAAATTGAATTTACTCACCAGTTTTTTAAACAGCATCTATACTTCAATGTCCAAACACCCTGTGGCAGTAATGTTTACAATAAAATTTAATGTTGATCACCATCGCCTTTTAGGATTGTGTACATTCTCGAAGTCTATAGAGGTTTCCAATCAAATCTGCAACCACCACCAGCTTTCTTTTCCGAATTTTTACTTTGCATTGGTTTCCAAAAAAATTGAAACAAGTCCTTTGCTTACCATTGCTTTGATTTAGAGCAAACTTCCTTGAAATTCAGGAATGAAAAGTACGTTCTGCACTCGAATCGAAGTTTCTTGATTATTGACTATGACAAATACTCTACAGGTCCCTTTGCCCTTGAAGAAATTTCTTGACAATTAGTTAGTACAACTTTTTCACTTCCTGAGTTTTTATCCAAAGATATAAAATTGCTTGCTTTGTTGTTGATATGTCAAGCTGCTCCTGAATCCACGATCCACCCATTCAAAGAATCGAAACGAGATTTCAGACAAAACTCGTTCGAAGTTGTCACATTATTGGCAGATCTTTTCGGATGTTTTTTCTTCTATTGAGCATATTGGCGACAATTTACATTTTTTAATTCAACTTGGCAAAACTATTGACCTTCAGCACAGAATTCTTTTCTATAGTTTTGTCACCATTTTTCCTGGGGAATTCTTTCAATAATTTTGCTTGCACCAGTAGTAATGATAATTCTGATTCTTCTCTTGCTTTTAATGCAGTCACCAATGCATCATACGACAATTGCAGACTGCTTAGTAAAATCGCAACCTTCCAACTATCACAAAGTACGTCCCCCAATGCAGTCAGCTTCTCAAGTAAGGTGGTCACTTACTACTACTGTTGGAACAGTTGATCTTTCTTCACTGCAAACCTGACCAGAAAAAAGTCACCAGCCTTGATAGTAAAATCTTCGCTTACCGTCATCTCTTTGTCACTCACGATTTGTTGCTCTTGCCAACACGAGGTTGCGAGGTCAACACTATCTGAGTTTTCCAAAGATAAGGACATGAATGAGTTTAAGGTATTATTATTAGTTGATGAGTCTGATGAAACGATGACCTTGCGGCGTCTTGGCTTGCGGTTGCAACATAGTTCTGATGGACCAACTTTATCAGTGGACATCTCTTCAGTGTTATCCTGAGTTCCTTTTACACTGGGAGACTGTGCTAAAACGCTCGGCGAATAGGTGAACTCCGCCATAGTGACACTAGAACCAATTTCAGTGTTAGCTTTTTTCTTTTTTGGCTTTCTGCTCGAGGTAGCTGGGGTCCGAAGGCTCTTCATATAGTCCAATACTTAATCACTAAGGGTAAACATGTTGCTGATAGTGTTATCTTCAGGTGTTCTTGAATCGGTTTTTTTTTTCAGTTTAGCTAAAACTTGTTGCCTATCGCATGGATAATTTCCAGTTGCCCGGAAGCCAGATATTAAATTTTCTTTTGCTATATCTTTCTCATGTAAGCTGTCCCAGACTTTTTTTAGAAACCTAGGAAATACTCCTTTTGGTACTATTTCGTTTCTCGGGTTCGCCAGTTTATAAGTTGTTAAGATATTCCACCATAGTATTTTTAAAGCTCTAAAGAAGGCCGCATCTAGTGGTTGTGCTATATGAGTGCAATTGGGGTGAAGACCTTACATCATTTTCTTCAGCTAGTCTGATTACATCTTCTGAGAAATGGTTGGCAAGGTTGTCACCAATGATTGCTTTTGGACCAGTTAACTTTCGGGCGTGTAGGAGATATATAGTTTGGAACCAATCTGAAAATACTCTATTGTCAAAGCAACCATTTGATGTAGCATTCTATCGAGCTCCACCTGGATCACTTTCTATCCAGTTGTTATAAACATTTTTGGCCTTATAAACAACGTATACGGGCAACAATTTTTCAGTTGCTGTGCCACAAAACATAATAGTTTTTGAATGGGACATAAAAGGAACAAAATAGAGTAGTGCAATATTTAAGAGGGTAACTTTGGCCGCCCAGCCAAAGTCACCCAAAATGCATGCCAAAGTCTAGTACGATCATATTTTAATTCATTCAATTTTACAAATTTACAAAGGCGGAAAAAAATTAAAGAATTTTTTTCATATTTAAACAATTATTTTCAAAAAGTATCCATTCAACCAGGCTCAAGTCACCCGGGTTGACGGTACTTAATTAATTTATAATCAATTAGGTATTATAAACACAGTTAGATTAATGAACAAATGAATATCTTAACAAAAAGAATGCATGCATTCTCAAATGATTGCATTCAATTGATTGCTGAAAGATGAATGTAGAAAAAAATGATTGCATTCATTTGGTGGTCAAACTGCAGTCAATGAAGGCAATCGTTTAATTGAATTCAATAAATGATTGCACTCACAAAACATTGCATTCTTTCACAACCCTAGTTACATACTGCCAGTACACTGCTTTCCGGCGTCGTGTGATTTACGATAAGCAGATACGGTGATTCTTCTAAAGAAAACATCTTTCATGGATATTTGGTTCTGGGCGTGAATAGTAGGGGGGGGCGAACGAAAGAAAATTTACAATCGCGAAATAAATGTGATGTACAAAGATGTAGTCCCAAAGTTCAAAACTCGCTCAAATTGAGCGAATGGAAACCAAAGCTCCAGCCAAGATTATTAGAATGTCAGCCACACCCACAAGTTGGAAGCGATAAGAAAAACGCAACTTTTCGTTTAAAAACCAAGCAATCGCATCTGTGAGCTTGCTCTGAATGACTGGAGCTTGTTTGGGATCATAGAAAATGGAAAGCTGTCATTTCTCGGGCTGAAATCTTTCACATATTAAGTAGATATTTGGTACGTATCTACAAAAACTAATTTTTAATATTATTGATATAACTTTTTAGGCTTTGGGTTGTTAATAGACATAATAGATAGAATTTTTTTCTTTAAACTTTGATAAGGCGGCTAATACGAGAAAAATGATTATCTATTAGGTATGAATATGATTAATCTTAGTGAATCAGGCTGCGACCCTTCTATTATTATAAAAGACTATCAGTATCAGCATAAATAACGAAGGACCGTTGATTTATGATGGACACTTTTGAACATTATTTTGAGTTATTCAATAAAATTATCGCCCCTCATATCATATCAATCTGCAATCGTAGAAATCGCAGCTAAAGTGATTTTGTTTTCCGAAACGTAGTTAGTAAAACAGATTTTTAATTGCAACATTGCATACAAATTGCAATTCTAGGAAATCGTAAACGACTGCCCTGCCCTTCCTTCAAAAAGGGATTATTTAACGATAAGTTAAACACGAAACACTTTTTATTTTTTTCATTGTCGATTAATGTAAATAAATTTTAATAATTCTAAGAAATAATCGAATGCCGGGTACTCAAAAAGATTGTTAAATGATAAATCAATTTCAGTGTTATTTTATTTGTTTATTTATTTTTTTTTTTTTTTTTGTTGTATGTATGTACCTACTGACTTTCCAGTTTCTGTGTTAACCCAAAGCGAAACGTCTCCAAATGCACCGGATCCAAGCTCTTTAACAAATTTCCAATTTGTTTCAGTTTCTCTGTACTTATGCATGGCAATAATTTATTAATGTTTGTAATTTAGAACTGCTGGATGTTTGTATTAAATCAACATGCAAGAAATATATAATTTGTAAATATTTTTGTCTTCACAACGAACTATTTTGCGCACCGACACTGTTTTCAACAAAGAAAATGAAAATAGAAAACAAGAAAATAAGAAACAACTGATAACACTGACAGCAACTGACATTACTGAGAAATGTGCTAGATTTTTTAAAAGTCAATACATACAAGATTATACTAGATTTCTTAACATATAGTGTAGATGGGCTAAAAAACACGTCAATTCCTAATAAAGGTAAGATTGCACTCTGTGGCACTTTCTTGATATACCGCACTTGAACTCTGCATCTACGCGACAGAACGTTATGGCTTCGTTCTCCAATAAAAGAGATATTTACATGTATTTTGATCCTAATATTAAAGAAAAGTAGAGGGAGTCAGATATAATGACAAAATACTCTTTTAATAACTAATATGCTTTAATCTGTTTGGCTGTCTAATGGTGGATTTACATGTATCTTGATTTCATTTCTTGAAAAGGAAAAAGATGTAAAATTTAAATGCTTCGTTTGTTGGATAGAGAGGTAAGACCAAAATCAAGAGCATCTTGATATTAAGAGCATCTTGATAATATCAAGATTATAGTAAAACAAAGAAATTAAGATCAAGATTTTAGTAAAGACGAACATATTCATCTTGATTATGGCATCTTCGTCTGTATTTGTGTGCACATGTTCATGTTGTGTATGTGTGCATGTTTTGCTATAACTTTTTGGCTTGATTGAAAAATAAATAAAAATAAGTGAAGTGAAGTGTCAAAGACAAAAAAAAACAATAGAAATATGAAAGTGTAAATAAATTTGTTTTAAGACTTGAAGATGTCCGTGCAAAGCAATTATTGAACAAACTTAGAAAACCGAAAAATATTGTTAAATTAAATTAGGTATTGAATGAAAAAAAAGGTTAGTCAACACCCTTTTAGTGTAGGGAAAGTATAAAAAATCTTAGGTTTTTTCCCTTTATCCTCTTTAACACTTTTAAAAAAATGTTCAAACGGTCGGTAGAGTTACGGTCGCCACGAGATGGTCTTGGACACACATTTTTTTGATCAGAGGAGCATTTTCTAGGGATGAGTTAACAAATTTGGGTTCATACTATTAACCTTTTAGATGACTTTTTGAGGTTTTAAACAAAATTAAACCCATCGTCAAATGGTCTTGGATATATATTTTTGAGGTCAGGGGCCCGATTCCGCAAAAGTGATATTTTTTTTTTTGATTCGCAGCGAATCATTCACAACAGTACAAAATATGATAAATCCACAACGCTAAACAAAAACAAAAGTCGTTGTCACTCCACATTCGCATTGGTTTGGGAGAGCCTTTATCTGTGTTCACATCAAATCGTGTACACGTCAATTTTTGCGATTCCACAAGAGTGAGTTTTAAGTTTTTAACCATGATTACCTTTATTTGTATTTGTTTGTTTAAAAAAAAACCAAAATTAAAGCCAAAACTGAAAATCAATTTAAAATCATTTAATTAAACTTATAAAGAAAAACTTAAACGTGTAAAAAGCTATCACATCCTGAGATTATGCTGAAGTTTTAGTTTTCATTTACACAGGAAATAATTCATCATAGGTAAATGTTTCCATGATTTTACCAGCTATTGACAGAAATTTCTTTTCTAAGGCCCGTTCAATTGGTGGAATTAATTCCAAAGTGAATGTGTCAAAGTTCTGATTAATTGTTTCGTTGATGATATCACCGAGTGTCTTGTCGCCATTGAACAAGTTATACAAACGAATTCGTCCTTTTCCCATTTTAATTTTAACTTCCAAAGATTTAATACCCACACGATCCACATTTTCACTGTCAGTTTTGATTTCAAATTCGAGTTTCACAAATGCAGTGAAGTTAGCTGCAATTATAGGGTAGAGTTGTTAACAAAAGTTTATGAAATTAGGTGATTAAGAATTTACTGAAATTTCCGCTAAATCTTCCGTTGCCCTTAAGGGGTAGTGCCAAGAGCTGCCCACTTACATCGTAAGTCCCTTCTCCATGGAGTCTTGGTAGAATCATCTCAAAATCAATATGTCTACCTTGATCTAGTGCACTAAGATTGAAAATAAAAGTTAATTGGAAATATAGTTTCCTTTCAAAATCGCTATTGGCTTCTTACGTCAACTTCTTAATTTCAAAGTTAGCAGCACCATAAATATTTAAATTTTTGGTTTTTACTGTAAATCCTCCGCGTCCACCATCCAAAATGTTTAAATCACCGATGTAAAGAGGCTCTAAGGGAGGAACATTTAGCTCTTTAATGCCATCGCCTAAGTACGGTCTCATCTCGTGAACAGTGTTTCGAATGCATTCGTTGATTTTGGGATCATTTCGATGACAGATGTGAATGTAATCGGCTACAAAAAAAAACGAAAGTTTTATTATTTCAAGATTCAACAATGGTAAAAAGAGAGCTTACGGATCTTTGGAGACTCCGCAAAGTAGATATCAAAAACTGAAAAAAGTAGTACAAGTGCTAAAATTTGCTTAAACGCCATTTTGAATTTATCTGAAATGAAAAAAATAAGATTTCTTAAAACTAGCTGTATCGATCTTATAATGCTATTATAGTGGCTATTTTGATATCCGTACGGATTGAAAACAGCCAACAAAGAGAGCGGAATTGAAAACGACAAAAAATGGCGGATTGGGGATCCAATCGTTTAGCCGAACATCTATGATTCATAGACATTCGGCAAAACGAACGGAATTAAGTTTTCAATTTGAGTTTCTTTTTGTTTTCTGTTTTTAATCCGCACAGATTCAATTCGATCAAATATCAGAACAGCCGTGATGAATGGAACAATTCCAAAATCCGATCGAAAACGACATATAACCTTCAACGAAAATAAAAAAAAATACATGAGTTTTTTGTTTTCATTATTCAACATTTCTCGACTGTTTTTATCGATGCGTGAGCTATGTCGTTTTCGTTTGGTTTTGCATTCTGTTCCATTCCTATGAAATATGGAAAATTTGGAGTTTACAAAAATAGGTACCTTATGTCATTTTAAATTGGATTTTGGAACTGTTCCATTCCTATCGAAAATTTGAACTAAACAATTTTCCATGTTCGTGTGAAAACTCCAAAATCCAATCGAAATCGACATTAGAGTAATTGACGGATTCACGGATGGGTGGTCTGCAAAAATAAAGAAGGGGTATTGCAGCCGAGAGTTTATCCCTAAACCTAAAATGTCTAGTTTGGATTAAGGCCTCAACAAACAAGATTCTTCCAGGTACCTGGATCAATAGCTCCAGCTTGGCAAGCCTTGGACGTTGTTTTCAAAATTAACTTGGGTGACATTTTGCTACTGATGTCACCCCTTTGAGAATATGTGAGGATAAAAGCCGCATGGTACTATCCACATGATGTGATCCGGATCAGGTACCCGTCGCTTTCTGCCTTACGTATTACATTTGTTTATTTTTCATTTATATATATTTCACTTTATTCCTTTTCGGTATTTGAGGTTATGGTGTATTATTTGTTCGCCCAAGCAAAAGTCAAAAAACTTCATACCTACATTTTAAAAATTTAAAAAAAAAATCCTGCCTAACTTTGCCATTTTTTCTCACCGTGAAGTGGGACCGAGATAAAGTGCAGATACGTCAAAAACGTCGAAGGAGTCAGTCCAATGTGAGCACCGTCTTTCGTCAGACCCAGAAAACAATCAAAAAAATGTTTAACCCTGTGGAGATGCAGCTGTGATTATGGTTTTTTTTTTGTTGAGAAAAGACAAAGATTGCTTTTGGAAAAGCTCAATAGAGCTCTTTAACAAATATCAATATATCAGTCTCTCGTTCATTTACAAACGTCAAAATCAGCACTGTGGTGGATTATCATATCGAAATTGGGTGTGGAAATTTGCTTGAGCTTCGGGACTTGACACTTCCGCCACAATAAAAGCTGTCACTTCTTGAAATTGACAGATTCGTAATGTTCCCTATTCGCTAACTTAGCCACTGAAATTTGCTACCCTTTTTTTTAAGTAGACACTTTCAAAATTTTGAATGTAGACACGATGAGACTGCTTGGCCACGAGTCTTCAAGGGTCTGTAAAGATTGGGAAAATTGAGTCCGGACTCGTCAGTCTCATAGTTTCAACATTCGACCTTATGGGACTCATTTGTTGTTGTAAATGCCCAAATTATTGAAGCTGTCGTTATATCTATGTGTTTTGAGACGCTTTAAATGTTCGAATGCAGAAACCATGAAACTCACGAGTCCGGCCTCAATTTTCCCAATATAAACAGGCACATTGCACATTTAAACAATAAGAAATGAGTCTCTTGAGTACGGTGTTTATATTTTATTCAAGCCTCACAACATCCATGACCCCCCACTTCTTTTGTCAAGAAACTATCGTGAGACTGCTCTCAATCTTCCCAAACTTCAGTGGTCGGAAGAAAACAAGTGAATACACAGAAAGCATATGGCGTGGCTATAATTGCGAAGTGGAGCGTTTCGTTAAGTTTAGTTTAACTTTCTTTGCGTAAGTGAGATCACTACAAGTGTTTTAGAATTTAAAAAAACTAAATGTGTTTGAAAATAGCCTATTTCCTATTTGTGCTCTACTAAAAAAATTGAAAAGGCCACTTTGGCTCTTCGCGGCCTCATATAGCATGCGATTTGATCCCCAAACCTCTGTAATGATTATAAAAATGAAAAATGTACCTATTAAAAATAAGCAAACATGTTTAATTGTAAAATATCTTTCTAAAACACAATCTTGTCGTCCTTTTTTCTGACATCTCAGTCAGTTGAGGAAATGTTGAAGAAAATCTTTCGACGATAGAATAATCAAAGATTATGAGTGATAAAACTAAAATAATTGTAGAAAACCTAATTGGCATGCAAGAAGCAAAACCAACAATATAAATACATTACCAGAAATAAATCATAAATAATTTTATTACTTTGTACAATTCGCTACAAACATATATGTTCATACATTACATAGGTATTTCAATATTTCTACTAACTTGACCCGCCACCATTGAAATTGTTAATACTAGCAAAAAAAGAAAACAAAAACTTAAATTATCATATCAACATTAAATAATAAGTTAATTTGCATTCAAACCTTGCAAAAAATATTTTGATGAGTGTTCTTACAAGGAACGACTTCGAATCGTTCGTATACGGAATACTAATTATATTTATTAAGCTTGGTTTTTATGGATCGATATCAATATATCAACAGAGTTAATATGCTTAAAGTTTGTTAATTGTGGGTGGCAAAAGCAATTAAATAAATAAATAATAAGGTGAAATATTCTTTTTCGTAACTTATGGGTCCGCGGGTCGAACGGAAACATTTTAGGAAAATATCAATTTGTCTTCAATATTACTTGGGGTGTTTGAAATAAAAAAAAAAAAATCACCCTTGCGTTTCTGAGGGAGTGGTTACTCTAGTCACTTTTCAATGGGACAACGCTTTGAGGCGACCCCAGGGTGACTTCAGGGCTTAACGAACAAACTTATAATGGTCGGAAGGACACTGAAACTAATGTCGAATTAAAGTATTGGTTTCCAATAACAAATAAATAATACTTTTCAATTTTTTCGGGAACTTCTCAAAATAAGTTTGTCCCGGAAAGAAATTTTTTAAATCTGGTATCCCTAATCGAAGCCTTGAAAAATTATCATATACATAGGTCTGACGAATGTTGGTCTATCAAGCAGTTTCCGAGAAAAGTGAAAATTTAACTTAGTTTTCATCTGTCACGTACTTAATAGTTTTGTTGGGAAATTTCCGAAGAAAATAAATTTTAAAGTGCAATTTATCTGCTACCCTATGCCTCTGATGATAAGAAAATTTGAGCTCATCAGTTAGATGCTGTCGTTACCCTTCTAAGATGCAATATTTTGATCGAAAAAGAAGAAAAATACACAAAATAAGAGAATTATCATTTCTTTTTATGTTTTGTAAGCTTTGTTGAAATTAGATTAATATTTTAAAATGTTTATGATATTTTAGTCCAACTGTCTTGCCATTTTTCACTTGAAAGTTCGACAAAAACTTTTGTGGTTTTCCATTCAACCATTTCAGATTTGGTGGTCAGATCGTGACGGCGGGTTTACATATATCATGATCTTGATCTTCAAGAAAAGTAGAGCGGGTCAGATATAATGACAAAATATGAACGTGTGAAAGAGAACAAGGGTGGTAACTCAATTTTAAGTACTATAATATGCTATAATCTGTTTGGCTATCAAAAACCCATGTTTTTGTTATTTTCTTATTTTATTTGTAGATTAAGATTTGGTTGATAATAGTTTGTATTTTCATTCAATATAGCTACCTTATTTAATTTAGCAAAATTTTTCGGTTTTTTCACGTTTATTCAATAATTGCTTTGCACAGACATCTTCAAGGCTTTAAACAAGTTTATTTACACTTTCATACATCTATTGCTTTTTTTTTTGTCTTTGACACTTCACATGTTTTTATTTTTTTTAATCAGGCCAAAAAGTTATATCAAAACATGCACACATACAAAACATGAACATGTGCACACAATAATAGACAAAGATGCCATAATCAAGATGAACATCTTCGTCTTAACTATAATCTTGATCTTGATTTTTTTGTTTCACTATAGTTTTATATTATCAAGATGCTCTTGATTTTGGTCTTCCACACAGGGCTCTTTATCGCCAATTGGGCTCTTCGAACTTTTTTCTCGCTCCATCAAATTGTGATTTGCGATAAATCCCAATTGGCTATTTAACTTTGAACTTGGGCGATTTTAAGCTTCTTATACAAATTTTGATAGAAAAATAATTTACCTTAAAGCTTTTGGAAAATCTATTGTGAATGAGTCAACTTACATTACAATATTAACTTGTAACCATAGTCTCAACCTCTATGCAGTTGATTCAGTTTACACCCCATACACTTGCGAAACAAATTGAACAGAATAGAGTTCTGCAACTGGAGCTTCAGCTGGCTATCAACAAATTTAATGTCGTATTTGATTTGTTTTACTCGTCTCCAATGTAATGTACTGCTATCTGAATTTTTTTTATTTGAAGTCAGCTGTCCGAATTTAATTCAACACAAAAATAAACATTTTAACAAAAATAAAAATGGATAATGATGAAATGAAAGCATAAATAATTTTACGAGTTTGAAACTCTCGGTTTTGTAGCAAGTTTGTGTAAAAAACGTCAAACGTGACACACACTATCAAGCAGAACAGACAAATCTTAGAACTCACACCAGTAGTCCGTTCTTTTTCTAACAATAGTTAACTATTGTTAACAATAGTTGACTTTTATCGTTCCTTTATTTCAAAATAATTACGATTCGTAACAATATGACGTCACAACATCGTTCCTATGTATGTATTTTGGAATGTCAAATAGTTACGATTTCTATTTATTTCCAACTCATACCCAGGGAATGAATTCAAAGTGTTGATCTGTCAAAGTGCATATGGGAACCGGATTGTTTACAAAACAAACCAAATTTTTGTTGGTTTTGATAAAATTCAGAAAAAAAAACAATAATTAAAATGATATTTGTGCCAATTGTAAGCAATAAAAGAAATTTTTGTACTGTAAAACACACGATTATACACAATAATAATGCAAATAAAATATTTTTCATTCACTTATTTGACGCATTAACAATGTCTAACAACCTTTCGTTCCTAAATAGAATTTTAACAATCCTAACAATGACACATAAACAACTATTTTTGACACAAGAACAAAAGTTAACTATAGTTAGAAAAAGAACGCACCACAGTGGTTCGTTCTTTTATGTAACCCTAGTTAACTATGGTTAATGTGTCAAAAAGAAGAATTGCAACGTCATAGTTAAAGAAGTTACTTCGAGTAAATTTTCATTTAGGAACGACCAAAGTTAAAAATAGTTGAACTATCAAACAAAATGGATGAAAAAAAAAAAAACAAAATGCATTTGGAATAAAAAATCAAGAACAAATTGTGATTTCATTTGATTTACTGAAAAAAGATTTATCAGCACTTTGAAAATACATATGTACATTTTAAAAATATAATTTTATTTAACTCCGTTCTAGCTCAACACTGAATGTTTTAGCAAAATATTTCCATTTTTTTTTATTCATAAATGCACAAATTTCTTTATTTCAAATCGATCAAATTGGATAGAAATATTTCGCAAAGCATTGAAAATAATTTCCAAACTCACTATCGACAGTAAAATCAATTAAATAACAAATATATATGTACAAAAATGAAATCAAATCTAAGCCGAACGATCGAGAAGCAACCCAAAGATAATCCAATATGAAAACATTGTTGGTTCAGCTGCTTTTGACAGATTAAACGATTCAACTCATATCAAGGAGATGAGTTGAAAAAAGTTACTTTTAGACACATTAACTTTGAATTTAGGATAATGTTACTTCTCTGAATTAAAAGAACGATGGAAGTTAACTATAGTTAACTTTGGTTTTCTAACCAAGAACGCACTTCAGATAAAAAAAGCACACAGACGTGTTTTGACAGTTGTTTACTTCCTGCACTGAGAAATTTGTGTAGCAAAAATTTGCAATTCTAAATTTTTTAATAAATTGCGCATAATATACAAAAAATATTGAAAAGAAGCCAGTGTGACCATTCTCTCAGAAAGTCACGGTGAAATTTAGGAGCATTGTTGGTTTTAAGCATGCTTGTGGGCCAGACAAACATATTCAGTAATAATAAAACACTTGACCGTTATTGTTCCTTTTTAAAAGGTTTATTCATTGGCCTAAATGTGCTATAGCTTTTTTGAAAGTACTATGGTTCTTTGCAATTTTTACAAACTGATTTCGGAGGAATAACTGAGATTCCACTATGGTTCAAGGTAGCCCGTTTAGTCAACAGTGAATTAACAAATAATGTTTAAAACTCTAGTAATCTAAGAAATTATATCATTTGGATGAAATGTTTTCCCTGTAGAGGGAGTTGATACATTTTTATTGTGATAAAGAAAGTATTTTTTTTGTTTTGTTTTTCTAGCAATGTGTGTTAAAACTAGAAAAAGAGCGCACATTTTTTTTATTATCAAAATAGTGTCTGTAAATGATAAAAAAAGTGGCACTTTTTTTCATTATCAAAACAATTTTTCTTTTAGCATTTAGCATTTATTAATTAATTATTTGGAATACTGAATTTTGAAATCCAGAATTTTGGAATTCAGAATTTAGATTTACAGAATTTTGAAATACAGAATTTTGTAATATGAATTTTGGCACACACAGAGTTATGACTTTGGGCCCTAAAATTCTACCTTAAAAACAGTAAGTTTTTTTTTATTTTGTGTAATTAAGTGCTAATAAATAACCATTCATAATTAAAAAAATAGGTATATCTACCAATTTCTTATTTTAAAATTTTATAAAAAAATTTTCTTAGCCGTTTTGAGCTTTTTATTATTATGATAAAAAAAATAAAAAAAAAGCTGTCTTAAAAAATGTTTGCAAATAAAATTATTTTTGTTTTTCGAAAAGCCAATTTTTGGAAACGGCCTATTGAATTTTAAGAAAATACGTTTTTAAGATTTAAATCTATAAGTCTGTATAAAATTATGGATTACAGACCTAATAATATTTTTTTTAATCCTTATACAAATTTTATTGATTAAAAAACTATTTTAAATCAAAAAAATCGTTCAAAAGATTGTAATTTTATTTTTTCTAAAACAAATTTTATTGAAGAAATAAATGAAATCATCAAATTAGTAAAGAACGAATTTGCTCAAAATTACTTAGATTTTCTATTTTTATATATTAATTCTTAAAAGAAAAAAAATTCAAATTCACGCATCTTTGAAAAGAAACTTTGAGAAGTGAGAATCAAGAAGAAAAAATTTCTCGCTTAAGAAATAGGAAACCTTCACACAACTTAACATTTTTTTTTTCTATACAAGGAATTTTTATCTAAATTCTTATAAAAGAGTACTAACGAAGATTTCATTGAACATTCTTTCAATTTTATTAAATTTAAACTTTTAACAATCATCTTTCAAAAAACTTTTCAAACTAATTTAGATCGTTACACTCTTTGATTTGTATTTAACTAAGCAGTTTTGATCGTTAACTTGATCAAAAAAACTAAGCAAATTTTGACATCAATATATAACTGGTATGACGATTGGTATTACTCTTATTTATTAAATTAATTCTGAAGGAACAAACTTAAGGAATTTAATGCACTTTTGTATCATATTTTCGTTAAACACAATTTAGTTCAATTGAATTTTGATTTTAGTCAGAATTTTAAATGCCCATCAGGACGTTTAATTTAGTGGTATATAGTTTTCATAAATTTTGTTTGCACTTCTTAAAAGCTAGTCGTCTTCAAGAAAACAGAGCTCAACTTTTCACAAGATATTTTCTTACTTTTAAAAGGACACAAGTAGTTAAATCCAAAAGCGCGTTGTCAATTTTTATAATAAAATCCAGAAAACAAACAATATCCAAATTTGAATCCTTTTTACCGTAAAAAAGGACTAATGATTTAATGTTGGTATTCAAAAATATCACTTTAAGAGCTTAAGAGCGGACTAAACAAATCTTCACATTGATTAGAACTGAATCTATCTGAGCTTTTGTCATTCGGTTTTATATAGAATCTATTAGCTGTAAAGTTCGAGATCATCATAAAGCACAAAATCATGGAGTAAGTAGTAACTATACCTACACTATTTTTAATGGCGGCATGCTGCCAGCAGGTGTTCTACTAAGCGCGTGTTTTTGCACACACGATGAGTGTATTACTCGTATTCAGAACTCAGAACTCACCTTACTTCTCTGCAATAGATGGCCATTCATAATAATGATGCTATCATTGTAGTGATGTAGTGCATATAGTGCAGTCTATTATTTTATTAATTTCAATATTAATGAGCTGAGATTTCCTGAGAATTATTTAGAATTTTTTGTATGTGTGAACCGCATGCCGAAGAGTTGGAGGTGTAAGCTCATTCAACTTTGACTTTTTTGTTTTGATTTATTAAGTTTAAGTTGAATTAAACACCAATTCAATTTAAGTTAAGATATAAATTCACTAATACACTCCACGTCACTTGATTAAACTGGATGATTTTTTAAAAAAAAATTTTCTTTTACTTTTCAAACAAATTACAATTAAGACAATTACAAATCAGAGTGAAAGCAGTAAAAAATAATGCGATTTCTAACTAATCTAGTCATAGCGTCGTAAAGAAGGGTCTGACCTTGCGCTCAATGTCATGGTCTGTTTTTTTTTTCTTGTCATGTACCTAAGGCTTAAAACCAAATCTACACCGCACTTAACAACCTTTTTTAACCAATGTTATTGGTAAAAACGTATTTTCTGCCATTGTTGGTCATTTATAAATAACTAGGCTCCATGATTTCACAAAAAAATTTAATATGCATTTATTCATAATAACATTAACTATTATAGTATAAAAAATTTATTTGTTTAAGAAAAAACAAAGTAAATTTTTGTTGTTTGAAAAAAAAGGTCATCCAAAAATGAAATTTTTAAGTTCTTATTGGAAATCATTGTAATTGGTCCGATATGTCAAATCGAAAATTTTGACATTTCTTCACGTTTTGAGAATCGGAATCCATCATTTCTTAGAGAGATGTCTGTGATTGGACTTCTTACGGACGAACACTCCTTCGTTTTTTTTAGTTCACCATACCTATCTCCAGAACGTAAGACGATATCAAATTTTTAACTAGGTATATAGCAATTAAGAAAAAACGTTGTTAAATTTCTTAAGTCTCGGATATCTCGAGAATGAATGATGTATTCGACTTTGGGTTAATTTTATTCTACGTAATAAGGAATTGGTAAAAATATGTAGACATATCAATTTTCAGTTTTTCTTAAATAGAAAAATATTGCTGAAAATATTTGAAAAAAGTTTTCCAATCCAATGTCTTAAAAACAAACAATGATATTGGCTTCGGTGTAATTTTATTCTATACACTAGTTTTTTTTATCCGATGAAAATTTTCAAAAGACACTCAGTAAGAATTGGTACTGAGTTGTGTGGGACTCTTACCGCACTAAAACCACCAGTGAATCAGGACCAATCTATGAAAGATCGACAAATGATTTTTCATTCTTAATTTATAAATCAAATTTTGGGAAGTTTAAAGTTATAACACTTTCCCATAGTTCTTAGACTATCAGTTCATGAGGCTTGGTTCTTCTTTATCTCCGAACATTGTCTCGTACATTTAAGACGGTCTCTATTTCGGTGTTGGTATGACTTTGCAGTCGCTGATTATGTGATACAGCGTGTTTTTTTAACCATTTCAAATTTAAGGTCACGATGTAGATCGCTTTTTTTTTATATACCAAGGAGTATTTATTATTCCACGAAGGATCTTGTTTTGGAATTTTTGGATGGGTTCAGCACTTGTTTTCTTTGTACAAGAACATTGTTTATTTTTTTGTTTGTAAAGTTTATATGCGTCGATTTTGTTCCATTTCACCATTTTTGCGTCCAATCTTTGTGTAGCCTTCGTAACGGATTTATCTGGCACCAATATTGCAGTATCATCAGCAAAGGTGGCCATGATAGCGTTGATATCCACTGGAATATCCCTTGTACACTCCTCGTCAACTGAATACGCACAAACATTTTTGAATATATTTTATCCATTTTTTCCAAACAGTAATGGTTATTATGCCATCTGTTGATGGTAAAAATGTTCGTAACATATAAATAACAGAATTTCAAAGTTTTATCCAAAAACAACCGTGAGTTTTTCCTTCAACCACTTCCAAAGTGTATAACTTATACAAAGTAGAAGTTTTTTTTTGAGTCAACTGAATAGGTACAAAAATTAAAATTGGTATTGGAATGGAATGAAACAAGTTTTTGTTTAAGTTTAGTAGTGGGTACTTCCACCTTTATTTTTAATTACTTCGTAAATTCGATCCGGCATGGAATCGTATAGCTTTTTAATGTAATTTAACGAAATTTCGCTCCACGCTAATTTGATTGCAGAAATTAAGGTTTCTTTGTCTTCGAACTGACGACTACCCTCATAAACTTTGCGTACTAACCATCCCCAGACATTTTCTATGATGTTTAGATCAGGTGAGTACGGCGGCCATTGAAGCAACTGCACTTGTTGCTCCTCTATCCATGTTTTTATTATGCGCGCTGAGTGAATAGGCGCATTATCATGTAGGTCCAGTTTATGGGTCCAAAGATGTTAGAAAATTTAGGAAAATTTCTTTCCAAAATTACTTTATACCCAGCTGCTGTCATTCTTGATGTTACAACCTCGAGCTCAACTGTTCCATAATAACTGACTGCTCCCCATATCATGACACCTCCTTCACGACTATGATGGCGCTTTAAAAATCTTTTTTCTTTTCTTAAGTCGTGGAAATAGAAGTTGAACCCATCAGGGCCATCGAAATTAAACTTTTTTTCATCTGAAAAAACCACGTGATACCATTCTTTTTTCCAACTCATGTGAAGTCTTGAAAAATCTAATCGCAACATTTTCCGTCTCTCGTCAAGTGGTGGTTTTTTCTTAAGTTTCATTCGTTTAAGATGGCTTGAGTTGTTGATTACTCTTAATACTGTTGAGCAACTTGCGTTTACGGCGACTTATTGTTTTATTTTTGCCACAGAATCAGAAGAATTTGATGCATATCTTAAAATTCTTCGTCTCACAGCTGCTGTTGTTGCTGTTTTCTTACCTCCCTTCATGTTTTTGCCGTATGCATCTTTATTTTTCAAGTAAGAATAAACTACATTAAAACTTCGGCCAACTTTATCAGCTATTGCACGTCCAGTTAGACCTTGGTCTCTAAGTAAATCGATTTTAGCTTTTTCAACACTGTTAAGACACGTAGATCTACCCATTTTTCTTAAAATTTGAAATCAAGAATTAAATTTTACTGAAAACACTAAAATCGTTAATTTAAACTGTCAAGCACTCCAAAAAACTTATAAACAACGAAGAAAATGGCGTTGTACCTATTCAGTTGACTAGAAAAAAAAACTCCTACTTTGCATATACAACACTTTGCAAGTGGTTAAAGAAAAACTCACGGTTGTTTTTGGATAATTCTTTCGGAATTATCTGCTTAACATCTTAAGGGAATAGTTAGCATCAACAGATGGCATAATAACCATCACTGTTTGGAAAAAATGGATAAAGTATATTAAAAAATGTTTGTGCGTATTCAGTTGACGAGGAGTGTATATAACAGATACAGGGTTGGTCTGAGGACTCTACCTTGTGGTACACCAGCTTCAATTTTCTTTAGTTCCGAGTAATTTTGTTCGTACCGTACTCTTAAGAGTCGGTTCATAACGTAGGATTTCAGTATTTCGTTGTACTGCCTGGGAAGATCCCTATGCAGTTTGTACTCAAGTTCCAAGTGCCAAACCTTGTCAATGGCTTGAGCAACTTCTAAGAATATAGCCCAGCATACTTGTTTTTCTTCAAGTGCATTTTCCACAGCATCTATAATCGTGTAATGATTATTTCTAAATCAAAACTGTTCGGAATTAGTCTTCTTTCTTCTATAATTAGTTTATAATAAATAATTGATAAATTTGTAAAAATATCTATTATTCTCAGGATATTCGAGACTAAAGAAATTTAATGTTTTTTTCTAACTACTATAGTAAAAAAACCGCCCATTGAATTTTTTTAAAAGTTTTTCTGCACTACTATCTTTAAAATAAAATCAGTCCCATGTTGATATATCTGCATTCGTTCTTGAGATATATTCAACGAAAAAAAGGTAATTAACGTATGAACGTATACAAACGTCCGTACAAACACAGACATCTCTCTTAAAGTTATTCTAAGGAGCTCGAAACGTGAAGATTTGTCGATTCTACAAATCGGACCAATTACAATCCGTTGGGAAGTTAAAAATTTCATCGTCACATGAGCGTTTTTTTTTTAAATAATCATCAAAAAGTGGTTTTCAAACAACAAAAATCGCATACTTAAACTTTGACTTTACACATAAGCCCGTATCGACCATTGAACAAAAATAAAACAGACCATGCCCCTGAGCGCAAGGTCAAATGACGCTTTGACTGGAATAACTCTCCTAAAGCCTTATGACTTTCCAGTTGTATGTCGGCAATGAAGGATTGCTCAGATCACTTTTTTGAGATTATAATAATCATAATCCTCATGTGGCCTTGATATGTAAGGCTTCACATGAGTCGACTTATTTTGGCGTCTTTCTTTTCTATCTCACTCCTAATAAGAAAGAGATGGAGAGGCAAGAGTTTTCTTACCTACCCATCTCTTTCTTTCCAAGAGATTAGAGTGAGATATAAATGAGAAACGTCAAAATGAGGAGCCTTACGCCGCCGTTGAACACCTTAATGATGTGGAAGAATTTTGAATGGGTGCGTTCATCGGCAGAAATCTGAAAATTCAGTACTGAAACGTAACGTTGAACGCACAAAAAATCTGAAATTTCAGCCAAATGTCATATATTTTTTTTCTGTCATAATCTTGTGTTAACCTGCTGATTTTACTGAAAGTAATATAAGGAAGAACTTTTTTTGTCGCATAATAAGTGACTCTGACGAGGAAATTACTATGTAAGTTGACTGGAAAAAGCTTGTTCGTTGTTTTTACTTTGATTATAATACTTAAGATAATAGTTGAAGCCACACTTTTCACTGGCAACCAAAAAATCTTAACAGTTATTACTCTCAAATGCACGTCTTATTCGCGATTTTCCACAAAATGTAATTATTTTAAATAAAAATGGGGATAACTTTCACTTCTTGTTAAGGAAAAACTAAAGCCAAAATGCCATGGAAAAACTACTTCTCAATCTTATTTTTTTTATTTTATACACTTACAAAAAAACAAAACTTAAAAAAAACCAACAAGTCGTACCAAACCGACAACAGAACACAAAATAGCTGCATCTACTATTAAGTTCAGCTTCTATGTGTAGATTCTTATTTTTTGTCTTGTTTATTAGCTGTCATCTGAATTTTCAGTTGAAAATTTTTATCTGAAAAACGTAAGCAAACGTAACGAAAAGTCATCTGAATTTTCAGATTTTTTTTGACAGCTGACCAATCAGCAGCCCCAAAAATTCAGATTTCTGGATCCTTGAACGCAGGGAATAATTTTGACTTGCGAATGACAGATGATGTCAAAACTGATATAGGGCGCCGATGAAAAAACAGATTCGTAGTATAAGATGTCTTTCTTGTTTGCTTGTTTTTCTACGTTTTCATTAGACCAAATGTGGTAATTTCATGGAAAATTTTCAAATTCGATACGAAATCATCTCATTTCCCATACAAATTCAGATTTTGGAATGAGATAATTTTAACCAAATTTGCACGAAATTTAGTAGGAAATTAAACCAAAACCTAACGAACACACCCAATTGGGCTTTATTTGAAGAGCTCTGAAAAGATTTTGTATGAAAATGTCAAAGCAGAAACTAAAAAACAACAACAAAAAGCTACTAACAGCTGTTGAAATTCAAAAATGAAATGAGATGAAAATACTTTTTCTGTGATTTATGAGATTATCACATTTTGAGTCTAATAATAAAAAACGTAGTATTAAGTTGGTCGCCAGTATTTTTAATTGTTTTTCATTGAATTTTGAAAAAAAAGAAATTGTACTAAAATTCGTAGAAATTCATAGTTTTGGGTAGTACCTAGTACCTACAAAAACAGACATAATAATGTTTCGCTATTATTATAAGAATTTAAATTAATATGTAGCTAATTGGCCAAGAGCCGGGTACTTTTTTTCTACAATTTTCTACTGAACTGATTTTCTTATTGAAATATGTTCAGGGGTTACCCCCGAACGCAAATCCAAATTGTTGGGACGGCGGCGGGGGAACTGTTTTATTGAAAAGTTTATGAGAAACAAAAAATCGGTTCAGTTATAAATGGTACTTTTTTGCTAATAAACATTAACATATCAAAACAAACAAGAAATGGGAAAAAGTACCTCTTTTTAGTTTCCCAAAAACTAAAGCTGCGAGCAGACGATTTGCAAAAGCAGCAAATATTTGCGAGTATGACGTCATTTTTACGTCACAATTTGCGATCTTTGATCGCAAATCGTCTGAACACAACTTTGGGACAGCCTGCAAATGCTCGCAAATCATTTGCGTATGATTTTCGAGGCCCAAGTCGCAAATGCATTTGTGACATTTTGGCAAATCATGTGAACACTCACAAATATAATTTGTGACAATTTGCGAGTATTTACGACCGTCACAACCATTTGCGAAAATACGAAAATGGAACAATATATCTAAAAATGTTGCCGCAAATCGAGTGAACACCTCGCAAATATGCTGCAAAATTTTGGGTCTTATTTGCGAGCATGTCATTTGCGAGCACCTTGATCGCAATTATATTTGAAAACTTTGGGACAACCTTCGTCTGAACACGTGTATTTGCATGCTTTCGAGGACTTTCAAACGTAAGGCATTTGCGGTGTATTTGCCAAGTTTTTGCGTGACGTCAGTGCTCGCAAAGATTTGCGATTATCGCAAATCGTCTGCTCGTAGCTTAAGTAAGATTTTCTCATCAGATTTTCAGCATTTGACTTAAAATTGCTTATGACATTGAATAAAAATAACGCAAAAATCAACTTTAAAACAAATATTCACAACTATTTTTGTTTCTCAAAAAAATTTCAGTTAAACAAATTAATTTAAAAAAAAAAACAATAACAAAAAATATAATACAACTTTTCAAAAAATTTACAATTTTGTCGTACGGTTCACGAGATAAAACGCTATTTGCAAGATGGCAGCTGTTGCTCGTACCTCCCCCTAGGCTATTCAGGGGACACCTCTGAACATATTCCAATAGCAAAATCAGTTCAGTAGAAAATAATTGCATTATAAAATACTAAATAGATAATTAACAAGTTTTAAATACAATTAAATACAGATCGTGGAGATTTTCTATTGGATTGACAGGTTCTATTGTGAATGGGCTTCGTGTTTACCGAAGTTTGTTGAAATCTAAACGAACCTTGCGTCTTGTAATCGTCCTAACGACTGTCTCAACTTACAAATTGTGACGACCATGGCGCGTCTTTAGTGAGGTGACGTCAAGATAACAAGACGAAATCAGCTGTCGTGACCTGTGTTTTTGAGTTGAAATAGGCATTATTCGATAGCTCAAGCATACCACTCAGCAAATTTTACTTGAAAAATACTTGAAATTAACTTGTACATCAAAAGTACTTGAAAAAGACTTGTACTTGAAAAGTACTTGAAAATGTACCGGGCAGTATAACAGTACTAAGTACATGTACTTGGAACAAAGTACTTGTACTTGGTGTTTTTCAAGTACCAATAAGTACACAGAACTTGCTTTTTTCAAGTATACAGGGTACTTATACTTGAAAGTTTACAGGTCTGCTTTTTTGAATCTATAATAGTACTAGATTCATCTGTGCTCTCCCGAGAGAATGGTCACACTGGCCACTTTTCAATATGTTTGGTTTAACTCGGAAACTAAGCAAAATTTTACTATACACTTAAATTTGTTTTGTTCAAAACTATCCTATCAAAATGGGAGATTTACAAAATTTTGTTTAAAAAGTTTAGTAAGAAAAATCTCAAAAAAAACAAACTCAGAAACACACGGGTGAATTTAGTAGCATTTTCGATTTAAGACATGTCAAAAGCTTATGCCCCAAGCAAACATAAGTATTCAATAATAAAAACCTTTAAGCGTAGTTGTTCTTTATTCCCGTCATTCTCCGGTATATTCAATAGCCTATTGCTATTAGGTACTAATATATAACAACGTCAACACTATTTTAAATTTACATAATATACCAGTACATCACGCTAATTTCTTTTTAAGGATGATGGATGTGTGTATTTTTAAAGCTTTTTTCGGAGAATTTTAATGATGAATCCTATAATTGTACCATCTTAGTATTTTTAGCACGTAAATATTACTCCCAACAATCTTTTAAGCTCTTACGAATCAACATATTATATACAATAGAATGGTGTCTCGATCTTACTTTAGATAAATAAAAATTGAAAAACATGATTTCGATATTTTGATTATAATCAAAATGTTTGAAAAACATATTTTTAACACAATTTTGAATAGCATACTTCATTTCAAGTAGTTTTTCATTTACCATAACCCCCATTTTATAAGCACATTTCGCAAAAAAAAAAGAAATTGCTTAAACTGAGAAAAACAATTAGTAAAGGTAGGTAATTAGCACCTTATATATTGATAAACGACAAACAACAACGAGTAATTAAAATTCTTATTAATAAATGTTTAATAGCCTGTGACGTGCGTTAAGAAGTTAAGGGATAACTTTTAAAAACTTGTATAGGTATATGTGCATGAATTTTTAATAGAATTGTTTACTAATTCAAAAATACATTTGATTGGATCGAGTTTACTCTCTCTCTCTAGTCAATACAGTCGAATAAAGAGATATGCATATGTAGGTAGTTAATGATTTAACTCAGTCGAGTGTTTCCTATTCGATTGAACTAAATTAGGAACAAGCTATGCTCGATTGAATCGATTCAAATCGATTGTATCAAGTTATGTGCTGGCAACCATGTATCTATGTATGTATTGAATGTGAAAAATGCATAAGAATATCACCATAATTTGATACATTTTTTGAAGGAATAAATAATTGAAAGTAAATCATGTGTTTATTAATAAAGAAAAAAATTATCAAAGGGACAAGTTGTGTATCCGTTTAAAACTAACACGTGTGTTAGATTACACATAGTAGTATTTTTTAATTACACGTGTTATAGGTTGCGAATATTAGTTTTTTTTTGTTTAATTAATAGGGCTGTTAAATCTCAATCACGTAACATAATACAAACTAAAAAAACTTGAAATTGAACGACTTATAGAATATTTTTTGTTGATTTAAAAACAAGTTATACCTACTTGTAATTGCATTTTTCGTTACTTTCACATTTAGCTGGGCAATTCGCTCATCTATTTATATAATCTGTACTGTATATTTTAAAAGAAGCATTTTAACCTGGCCAGCCACGTGCTGCTCTCTACACCTACACTTTGCAACAAGTTTGTGAAGAAAATCATTTATTTTTTTTTCTGAGAAAGCTTGACATCGACAAGAAGATTCAATACAGAGAATCATACTAAAACTCAATCCAGATTTCAAATTGATCCCTACTGCCACTACATTCTGACTACCAGTCATCAGTACAGACATGGATTGATGGATTTTGAAAAAGAGGAAAAGAGGTTGCAAACAACCTTGCCTGCATTCGATGCGATAATAGAGTTATTTATTAATAATAATAATTATTATCTTTTCAGAATACTCAGAATTTTCACGTACAGCTCAATAGTTTACGTTATCGAATAGTGTGTTATCTAAAGTTTGTAGATTTCGGATATTCTACAAGAAAATAATAAATTTTGTTTTCTAAAACTAGCAACTCAAAAGATATAAAAATTTGGTCATAAAAGTCAAAAATAATGGATTTTTGGTTTTTTACTTTCAGTTGTTTGATAAAAATGTATGCTCAGTTGGCCATTTTGAAATCACAATATCTTGTATATTCACCACTCATATGGGAAAAACTGTCAAAACCTTTAAGTATGTATAACATTTTGACGTCTATAAACTGAGCATACAATTTTTTTGAACAACTTCGTCATCTGCGAGTAAAAAGCAGAAACCCGTGGTTTTTTTGGCTTTTGACCCAATTTTTAAAATAATTATATCTTTTTAACGATAAATTTTAGAATACAACATTTAATATTTTTTAGAAAATGTCAAAACAACTAAACATTTCCTGAAACATTTTCCGAAAACGTTTGCCGTTAGCAAGTTATTCCCAAAAAAACGATATTTTTATCAGTTAACATTTTTTTAAATAAAATAAAGCTATTATTTCCTAATCTTGATTGTGTATCTATTAAGATAACATTTCCCCTTAAGTCACTTTACGTTGTTTGTTGTTACATCTTACCATCACAACCTATCGAATCATATGAACTTGCTATTAGAACAATTGACCACATAATTGATTTGTGTGACCCACATGATGAGATCCTTCTTTTCGGCGACTTCAATCTTCCTTATTTAAAGGAGTCCATCAGACGATCTTTCGTTCTTTATTACTTCCAATCCCACATCTGCCAAAGAACATGTCTTTCTAGATAGCCTTGCTGATTTAAGCCTTTGCCAGGTCAGCGGGATCACAAATTTCATGGATAGACAACTTGACCTTATTTTCACAACCGACCCCATTAACTCTTCTGTTTCAGCTAGCCCTCTTTCTCTTTCAACTATCGATAACTACCACCCTCCCCTTCTTCTCTAATTTTTTCACGACTCCCAATTACAATCCACTTCTACTACCGATCTTTATTCTCATGACTTCCATAAAGCAAACTTTCGTCTTATAAACGAATACCTTAGAAAAATCTCTTTTTATTTTGATAAGTTAACTGTAAATGATACCACTACTTTATTGTACACTGAAATATTTAATTCTATTACTCTTTATGTTCCTTTTTCTCGCCACAAAACCTTGTCTTCTTCTCCACCTTGGTATAACCGTAAACTTCGTTGCCTGTGAAATAAATCAAATAAGTTGTGGGAAATTTTCCTCCGCTCTCGTTCTCCTACTGACTATTCTAACTATCTTGGTTCTTATTTACATTTCAACGAGCTATTCAACTCCCTTTACCAACGCTCTCTAGTTACCACGCAATCCAGCCTCATCAATGATCCTAAGTCATTTTTTCAGTTTGTCAACTATAAACGAAAGTCCGATGGCTACCCTAACACTCTATCTTTCAATAACGAAACCTCAAACGATCCTAGCACTATCGCCAACCTTTTTGCTAAATTTTTCAAACAATCTTTTGCAGATGACTCCCTTGCACCTGATTCTGCATATTTCAATTATCTACAAAACTTTTCTCTTGGACCGCTTCTCCCTTGCACTGTCGATCCGTATCTGATCGAAACTAAATTAAATCAACTAAACGGTTAATTTAATCCCGGTCCCGATGGTCTCCCTGTCATACTTGTAAAAAAATGCTCTTCCACCCTTTGTCTTTCTCTCTCAAAAATGTTTAGCCTTTCCCCAAATCTTGGTGAATTTCCTCAGATATGGAAATCTTCTTTCATAATCCCAATACACAAAAAAGGTTCGAAGAGTGATGTTAACTATTATCGTCAAATTGCCAAGCTTTCTCACAACCAAACTCTTTGAAAGTATTTTGTATGAAACGCTAAGTTTCCACTGCAAATCTCTAATCTCCCACCAGATAACATGGCTTTCTCAAATGCAGATCTACAACCATTAACCTTGTTGAATTTGTGTCTTTCACGGTTACGAAGTCGATGTTATCTCAACCAATTTTAGTAAGGCCTTTGAAAAAATTTCTCATAAGCTAATACTTTTCAAAGTGTCCACTCTCGGCTTCAAACCTTCTTTGTAAAAATGGATCTCCTCTTACCTTAATAATCGTTATTACAGCTTTCGTTTTAGAACCGCCACCTCTTGCTCTTTTTTAGCTACCTCCGGTGTCCCCCAAGGCAGGCACCTAGGCCCACTTTTCTTCATTCTTGCTATTAACGATATTGAAAAGGTCATCAAACACTCTTCTATTTCAATGTACACTGATGATACCAAGTTTTTCAAGATCATTTCGTCGACACATGACTCTTCCCTTACTCAACAGGACCATGACATTTCAATTTGGTGTCTTAAAAATTGCTTGGAGCTCAACGTTGCCAACTGCCAATCAATCACTTTTACGCGTAAACGTATTAAATCTCCTCACCGTCTTTACCTCATTCATGATCAATAACCCATACCCACCATTGAATTTATTCATGATCTTGGCATAATATTTGACCCGGAACTTAATTTTCTCTCCCATGTAAATGATATCATTATCAAGGCAAACTCAGCGCTTGGCTTCGTCAAAAGATGGTCAAAGGAATCCTCTAACCCTTATATAACTCGATCCCTATACATATCATTTGTTGGCCCACTTCTCGAATACGCTTCTCAAGTTTGGTCCCCTTATCAACTTATACACATTTCCAGAATCGAGAGCTCCAACGTCGTTTCTTTGCTTTGTTCTTCGAGGCCTTGCCTGGAACAATCCTCTGATCCTGCCTCCCTATCTAGAGCACCTTAAACTAATCAACTTAATTTTTTGAAAGCACGTAGAGAAATATCAGACATTCTCTTCATTCATCGATTACTTTCTGGTTCCGTTGACTGCATTTCACTCTACAACTCTATCGCTTTTAACATTAACCCTCGTTCTCGAAATCCTCGTCTTTTTTATCTTCCCACTCACAGGACCTCCTATGGCTCAAACGAACCTATCTTTCGAATGCTGCGAAGTGTTAATCTGAACATGAATTCTTTTTTCTTTAACCTCAGTACTCCTTCCCTAAAACTCCGTCTTCTGAATCGCCCTCCTGCACGCTTACCTTAACTTAAGTTTTTAGTCTTAAGTTAGATTAAGAATTAGCTTGTATTAAGCCGAATAAATGGGGGTTTTGCCCCCACCAAAATTAAAAAAATTTATATGTATATTTTGGTGCTGTTTTATGAGCTGTAGGTCAGTTTAATTTTTTTTTTACTGCGTAAAGCTTATTTTCATTAAGAAAAAAAAAAAAAAAACAATAAAAAACAATTTAAATTATAAAAAAATAATAATAAAAATAATGAAGGTACCTACATACTAAAAACCACATCCAATTACTTCAAGTGCAACAGCAAAATTTATCGCAAATATCCGCATTTGCAGTTTTCCATTTTCGTGTTTTCGCAAATGGTCGCAAATACTCGCAAATTGTCATAAATTATTTTTGTGAGTGGTCACATGATTTGATGATCTGTCAAAATGTCGCAAATGCATTTGGGACTTGGGCCTCGCAAATCATACGCAAATGATTTGCGAGCATATGCACGCTGTTCCAAAGTTGTGTTCAGACGATTTGCGATCAAAGACCGCAAAATGTGATGTAAAAATGACATCATACTCGCAAATATTTGAGACTTTTTCAAATTGTCTGCTCGTAGCTTTAGACCTGTTTGCTTATTTACTTTTTCCTCAACTAAAAGTGTCACATAAGAGAACTTATGTTCTACTTAAACATTAAGGTTTCATGTCAACAAATGGGCCTAAGTTAGCCAAATCTATAAAACAATTTTAAGAATATTTACAGATTTGCTATTAGTTAGTTTCATTGTATCTAAATTTATTGTTTATCTTTATTCGTAAATAAATAGATACTTACGATACTTATGCAATGTGATCATAGTCAGTTTATCAAGCAATTTGTATGGGTTGCATGTTTTTAGCCATCTATTGTTATATTGTTCCAATGAGCAATTTACTATAAGACTCTCTTGGCAGGCGACATTGTTATTATTGCAATTAGACGGTTGTCAAAATAAAATAAACAATTAATTTAAGCCATTATCGAGTTTTCAAGATAATAATTCCAGTACATAGAGTTATTTTTTTTTTTTTGTTATTTAAATCTATTTTCTTATATTCCAAATAAGATCCAAGGTTGCGACAGGGTTTACTGAAGCGCTAAAATGACACAATGGAATATGATGGTTTATACCCAAATTAGATTCGTCAAAGCTTTTTTTTATTTAATAAAGCGTAAGATCTTATGTTGTATACACTTCGTGAACAACACCTAAAATTATTTTAATAAATACCTACCTATCTTATTTAAGATTGAAATAGAACTTATTACTTATTTTAGTAGGTGTGGAAAGTGTGTATTTTGAAAAATCATTTAAGGCACTACGGGGCTTGTTCAAAAGTTTTTTCTACAATTCCAATGAATTTGAAACCCTGTTTTTTTAATCAATCGATGGGTATTCGATCAAGCATTTAGACTATAGCCCACTTACAAGAGCCAAGTATTTTTTTTCCATTCCTGCAAATAATACGCACACAGGAATGCTTGAGAGTTGTAAGTCACTAGGCCCTGGTTCCCACCAGGTGTTGCACCACCAAATTTATTTATATTCCTTTTTTTTATTTTCTTGATGGAATATGTGGGTGTGGCATTAGTGTTAGTGCGTTGGACTGTTATGCCGAAAGTCTGGGTTCGATATCCAGCCCCTACCACCTAAAAACAAAAATGTTTTTTTCTGAGGTACTGAATCTCAATTTTCATCTAGCCTAGTCGTTGGGCTAGTTCCCCCCATCCCTGCCAACATCACGCTCACAGGAATGGCTGAGAGTTGTAAGTCACTAGGCCCTGTTTTTACATGAGCTAAATTTATTAATTTATTTTTTGTTCAGAGGTATCCCCCGAATGTAAATCCAATTTGGCGTGAAGGAGGGGAGTGCGAGCATCAGCTGCTTGCCTGAAAAACGCGTTTTATCAAATATCTCGTGAACCGTGCACGCCTGTGAAGTTAGCAGGTCAATTTTCATCCACGCAAATGGGACCTTGAAAGGAATTTGTAGTTTTTTTGCATTTCTATTTCCGATTCTGCAGTTCACCAATTAAGGGTGTAATCGAGTGACCTGTCAACTTCGGAGTGAAGTTAGTAGGTCACATAGTGTATCTCTGGAACCAAACATGCCAGGAACCTGCAAATTTGCATTTCAACGATAGGATAGGTTCAAAATTTGAAGTCCTCAGTTTGAAAAATTACCCGAAATTGGCTTCAATATGAACTTGCAGTAAGGCTACGAACTTGCAGTTTTTTTCCTCGAAAACTGGGAACGTGAATTGTGGTCGCAGTTTCTCTCGGAATTTATTGGCATCGAAAATAAATATTCCACTGGGCTGCGACTTTGACTGACCAAATTTTAACTTGCAAGGAACAGTAAAAAGTTGTGGGCATTTAAAATTTTAGAAGATGGGAAAAATTCCGTGGGAAATTTTATCCCACGATAGCCCCCATTATGAGTTTCACATGGAAAAAATTTCGCCCAAAAAATGTTTGTTCTCCCAGAATTTGAAAAGCTTTTATGAGTTTCACCTGAGCTTCTCTTGAACTAAAAGAAACAAAAGAAAACTTGTGCAAAGGCACCAGTCAGTCCTCTCTTTTTTCCTTCGTTTGCTGTAAAAATGTAAGTGAAATTTTGAACTCTTAAGTCTTAATTACGAATAATTACGAAATGAGTATACTCACAAAAAAAGGGGAATTTTCCTTTTTCGGGTGAAACTTACAATAAGTGAAAAGTGAAGTGTCAATTTTTCCCGTGGAATATTGTTCACGTGAAACTCACAATAAGGCTGTATAGCTTGCACAGTAAAATTTCCCTTAGCAAACAACAACAAACCCAAAAGTGTCGATGGATAAGTCAGTAAAAAAGTTGATATTAAAGTTGAGATAAATTTTCGTTAAGTTTATACTTATGTGGCGCCGGACTTGGGTTAAATATAAAAATGATAATAGCGTTTTTTTGGCGCTTGCATTGCTGTGCTAGTTTTATTCCGACTACTGAAGTGACCTTCCGAGCATTATAGTCCTAGCTTTATAGTTCTAACGGGTGATTTTTTAAGAGGTTTAGAACTTAAAAATAAAAAAAACACACAAAAAATTCGAAAAAATGAATGAAATATTTATTTGAATCGATAGTTTGAACCTTGCAATTTAATGTTTAAAGATAATTTCATGCAAATGTTGACCGCGGCTGCGTCTCAGGTAGCCCATCCGCTGAGTCCAATTTTGGCATACTCTTTCACACATATCGGCCGGTATCTCACGAATGAATGCATGGATGTTGGCTTCCAGTGCGTCAATCGAAGCGGGCTTGTCCCTATAGACATTAGCCTTGACATACCCCCACAAAAAATAATCTAATGGTGTCAAATCGCACAATCTAGACGGCCAATTGACCGGTCCGAAACGTGAAATTAACTGTTCACCAAACTCGCCTCGCAATTGCGCCATTGTTTCGCGTGCTGTGTGGCATGTGGCACCGTCTTGTTGAAACCACATATCATGCAAGTCAAGAACTTCCATTTCGGGCAAAAAAAAGTTTGTTATCATCGCTCGGTAGCGTTCACCATTGACAGTAACGCTGCGATTCGCATCATCTTTGAAGAAATATGGCCCAATAATGCCGCCGGCCTATACACCGCACCAAACAGTGGCTTTTTCGGGATGCATTGGTAGCTGTTGCAATGCTTCTGGCTGATCTTCACTCCCAATGCGGCAATTATGCTTATTTACGTACCCATTCAACCAAAAATGAGCCTCATCGCTGAACACAATTTTTCGATAAAAAAGCGGATCCTCGGCCAGCTTTCCAAGAGCCCATTCACCAAAAATTCGGCGTTGTGGTAGGTCGGCTGGCTTTAGTTCTTGCACCAGCTGTATCTTAAAAGGCTTTACGCCCAAATCCTTCCGCAAAATTTTCCACGTAGTGCTGTAACAAAGGCCTAACTGCTGGGAACGGCGCCGAATCGACATTTCGCGGTCTTCTGTAACACTAGCTGATACGGCCGCAATATTTTCTTCACTACGCACAGTACGTAAACGTGTTGGTGGTTTAATGTCCAACAAAGTAAATTTGGTGCGAAATTTGGTCACAATCTTCCGAATAGACTGCTCAGAAGGTCGAGAATGCCGACCATAAAATGGAAGCAGCGCGCGATGAACATTTCGAACCGAGCACGAATTTTGATAGTAAAATTCAATAATTTGCAAGCGTTGTTCATTTGTAAGACGATCCATGGTTAAATTGCAAACCAAACTGAAGCTGTTTGACAGTGACACAAGGTACTAAACACACGTCAGCTGTCAAAACCAGTGTTGCCAAAACCAAACCAGCTAAAAAATCACCCGTTACATTAAGAGTCGGAAGAGCCAATGAAATTTCATTAACTCTCAAGTTGAATTTTACCAATGTCAAACTTATAAATTTACAAAAAATAAAAATTCGGTAATTTAAAAAAAAGTAAACAATAGCAATATACGTTTGTACAACGTTCACACACGTACATACATTCATATATGTGTTCGTGTGTAGGCAGGTATAGGTACAAATATACTCGAAAGAATAAAATAAAATCACCCAGAATAATTGAAATTTGTTTATTAAAAGCACATATCAATTTTTATTATATTTCATTGTAAATAATTAATGCAAATAATGTTGAAACTTTGGTAGGTACTATAAATTAAATACTAAGAACAAATGGAAATAACATTTGCTAAGAAAATCCCAAGACCATAATTAAAAAATGAAAGTTCTGGTGAATAAATGATAATTTGTAAATGAATTATTCAAACAAAAATTTTAATTGCTCTTTTTCTTGAAAGAAGATTTTTTTAAATACCAATTCTGTATACTTTACACATAAAGTCGTACAGCAAGATGTGTCATTTTGTATCTTGCTTCTATTTATGTGCCTACTCATAATTGAATTTGAGGTTGTGTCTGCAAATGGTGTAATCTATTTTTTCGGCAAAATCTATACTTTTATCTCCTATTCTTCAGGCTATTAATTTACCAAAAAAATGCAAATTTGGGGAAAATATATAGGTATATATAAATTAAAGGTTTTTAAATGCAATAATTACTTGGTATCTTTTGCCAAACAACTGTATAAAACCTGTCAAATTTTGAAAAGAGGATCAGAATTGGGGAAATTTAAAAAAAAAGATATCAAATGCATTGAACCATGAATTACACCACTTTTTGTTAGAAGCTTCATTTTTGTGTATAGGGCGTTGTCACTTTGCCATGATTTCATAAGATCTAATGCACTTTCTTTATAAAACAAATCAAGTGGCTTAAAATCAAGTATTTACCTTACAAACAAAATAATTAAGGGCGGTATTCTTCAAGCACTCATAAACGACTCTTAAGTTTATAAGGCTAATAACTCAAATAATATTTGTGCTATTCACCAACCACTCATAGCTCTCTTTCAAACTCTCTCTTCACCAAGCATACCCAAACCGGGAAATCAAACTGTTTTCAGATTGACCCAACTTTGCTGGCACTTTTATGATCCTTACAAAAATGAGTGTTAAACGCACATTTACACAAATTCTTTGTGACTAAAGTGATTTTATTTTACTTTCATTTATTTGTTTTCATTTTTGTTTTGTAAATCCTGCGCTGAATATCATTACATGTTTCAGTTTGTTTTATAAAGGGAAATTTTCTTTTAATACTTTTTGGTTTCGCAAGGTGTGTCGTTCATACGTTGCTTACTTCATTTTCGGACCGAAAACAAAACGAACTCCTTTGATTGAAATGGAGTGAAGCTGAAGGATTTGTATTACTGACATTTTTTTTACGTTTTCACGGACTAAAACCAGCAATGATCTTCACCGCGTAACCTACTAAAATAAACTTATTAAATAGGTGGGAAAAAATAAAATCTCTGAAGACGAAAAGAATTATAGTATGTGTACGTGCGACACTCATTTTTGTAAGGATCCAAGAAGTAACGACAAAATGGATAATTGAATTTGCTTGAAGGGTTACTTCGAAGGTTTTTGAATATATTTTTAGAGAGAGCGCTCATATCTTTATGAGTGGTCAGGACCACTCATAACTTTTATGAGCGCTCTTAAATATTCACTTTTATTACTTGGTTAATAGGTTTATGAAGGTCTTAAGTTATGAGCGTTTGGTGAATACCGCCCTAAGAATGCCCCAATTCTTATTAACAGTACAGCAGTACCTTACTCTAATACTGCCAAATACTTTGGAATGACTTTGGATGCAAAGTTTAAATGGAAAGAGCACATCACAAAGAAAAGAGAAAAACTAAACTTGAAGTACAGAAAAATGTACTGGTTACTAGGAAAGAACTCTGACATAGATAGCCAGAACAAACTAATGTTATATAAACAAGTATTGAAAGCCCGCTTGGACATATGACATCCAACTATGGGGCTGTATAAAGAAATACTGAAACCATCTAAAAATTCCAAAAAAAGGTCCTTCGTGGAATAATAAATGCCCCTTGGTATATAAGAAAATGCGATCTACAGCATGAGCTTCAAATTGAAATGGTTACAGAATTGTTTAAAAACTACACTGTATCACACAGTCAACGACTGCAAAGTCATACAAAACTCCGAAATGGAGAACGTCTTAAATGTGCGAGACAATGTTGGGAGATTAAGATTAAGAAGAACAAAAAGTCATGAGGTGTGGGCCATTGACTCCTTTTCAGCATACAAGTCTGCTGGGCCTGACGGAATCATTCCAATTATGCTTCAAAGTTAAAAAGATATAATTGTTCCAATACTACCGGATATTTTTGGGGGTTGTCTTAACATCACCTATATACCCGCTAGTTGAAGAGAAGTCAATGTTATCTTCATTCCGAAAGCTGGCAAGCCCACTCACACTGAACTAAAGGACTTCAGGCCTATAAGCCTATCCTCTTTTCTCCTGAAGACCTTAGAAAGGTTAATTGACACTTATATTAACTAAAATTGAATTATGATGTGCTCTCACAGACCCAACATGCTTACATGAAGGGCAAATCTGTTGAGGCAGCACTTCATGAAGTGGTCGGCACAATTTAAAATTCGATCCACTTCAAGGAATTTACTCTTACAGCATTCCTTGATAAACGGGATCGATTATGCTCCAAACGGACTCTTAAATGCACATGTAGCAGAATTTTTGGTAAAAGAGGGGGTCCCAGCGCAAGAACCATTCATTGGATGTACACAGCTATTATAATTATAAGGCCAATTCTAACGTACGCCTGCATGGTCTGGTGGCCAGCCTTAGATAAGGAAACTAATCTAAGAACCATGACTAAAATCCAAAGACTAGCCTTTATCGGCACAACCAATTCTATATGGACCACACCCACGGCCAACCTAGATACTTTTCTTTCACTTGCCCCTCTCGATCTGTTTACGAAAGAGCTGACGGCCAAAAGTGATTTAAGACCTTAACAGTGTAATAATTGGAGCAGGGCCCTCTACGGTCATAGAACTATAGTGAATTTTACAGACATTGACGTTCAAACAGACTACGTTTCGCTGCACATTGATTTCAACCCCGTTACCATGACAGATATCCCCACCAGGGAACTTTGGAATGAAAGCAGAGTAATCAGTGCAAATCTTGTTTTGGTCTTTACTGACGGTTCCATAGCTTTAGAGGGTGTTGGGTCAGGCATCTACTCAGATAACCCACCAATAAATAGATCTATAAAACTTCCAGTCTTTTGCAGTGTTTTCCAAGCGGAAGTGCTGGCAATTTGTGAAGCCGCGAAACATCTTGCATCATGCGAATTTGCCATCAATAATATTAACATTTTCATAGATAGCCAGGTGGCAAATAAAGCCATTTCATCAATCACAACAAAGTCCAAACTGATCGACCGTTGCCGAAATGAGTTGTCATGATGAAGAGGTGGAGGAGGGCTCTTTTCACTTCTTGTGTGAATGCCCCAGCCCAGCTAGAACCAGAAAAGAAGCCCTAGGAGAATACTTCTTCGACGAACTGGGCGACATCTCTGTCTTGCCACTAAAAAACATCCTAAAATTCATTCAGAACTCAGGATGGTTCAGGGAGGCCTCCCTCACCTAAAACTTCTCCTTAACCTCCTCCCTATCCCTCCTCACTTCCCATCTTTACCCTGGGGAGCGCAATGGATCCAACGAGATCCGAGTGAGATGATGCGGCTCGACGTATTACCACCCCTTCTAACCTAACCTAACCTAACCTAAACCTTATGAGCTGATGGCCTAAAAGCTATGGGAAAATGTTATAACCTTACACTTCCCACAATGTGATTTATAAATTAAGAAAGAAAAATCAAATGTCAATCTTTCCTGTTCACCAGTGCGGTAAGAGTCCCACACTACTTAGTAATGATTTTTACCGAGTGTCTTTTGAAGATTTTCATCGGATGAAATAAAAATTAATAAATCGAGTCTACTGCTCTTTTATTTTTCAGAAAGAGAATTATCATTTATCAACATTCAGTCCACTAAATTTTCAATTCTCTCCTTACGGCCTTAAGCTTGCTTTGATAACAATCGTGACAGCATTATTAGTTATATCATGCTTTTTTTAATTTCTTTTGTTCTTCTACTTTGAAAATAAAAATAAAAATTGGAATATGCAGATCTTCGGTAAGATAATTGATAATTTTTGAAAAACTAAGTAGTACTTCAGAAAAATTTCCGAATAGTGGCAACGCTGTGACTGAAACTGAACACCACGACTTTTGACAGTAGTTGTAACATTTCGTGTTCACAGAACTTTGCAAGTTTGCCAGTGGAGGGGAAATTATTTGCCCTCTCAGCGCTCTCTCGATGCATCTTTTTTGAGTTAAAAAACAGGAATTTGTAAACAAAATTCTCAAAACTTGCAAGAAATTTCAAGATAACAAACAGACCTAATCTTTATTCTTTTACCGAAAAGTTAACTGTCAAATTGATGCGCATCAAAAGTAATAAAAAGTCGAATGTAAAAAAAATTGTTTTCCGCATATAACTTTTAAATGGTAAAAGAAAAATATTTCAAACTTGTACGTCATGCAATTTTTTACAGAAAAGATTCAGTCACATTTCAAAAAGGTTAAGTAGTGACACTTTAGGTTCTTTTCGTAAGCAACAATGAAACAGTATTTTTTGTCGAAAAATTTTGGTCATTTGATATTCTTACAGAAAACATTAACACATATTATCTAATAGTCAGATATTTTTACTTCAAAAATTTGTCAAAACTTAAAAATAAAAGTTATATTTTCTTCTTTGTTTCTATACTGCGAAGTTCTTAAAACATTTATTATGACAATTAGCCAGTTTATATTTCTGAGATCTCAGAGGACTCAGAGCGCTCAGAAATATAAACAGGATTCCTCTCAAAAATTTCTCAATTTTCCCCTTAAAAACTGAGACTGAAATTTTTTGGACTCGCTTGCTCAATTATTTTTTGTCGCAGTAAATTACATAAGAAGCAAAGAAAAAGGGAGTTGTTTTGACTTCTATGTGAGGAATGTTGTTTATATTTTACCCTCCTGCTATTTCAAAAAATTGAGGAAAAATACTGAGCGCTTAAGAAATATAAACTGGCAAAAATATAATATTCTCTAGAAGAAGTTTGATGATATTTATTTCCTAAGTTTAGAGATATTGCAACTTTGAAATGGTCAAAATGTCAAAAATACTGGTTTTTCAGTGCAAAAAGATATTTAAGTTTGGATTTTTTTAATACAATGAATAGAAAATAACTTTTTCTTAACTTTTTTTTAAATGAAAATTAAAGAACAGACTTTCTAGCGACACAGTACCTGCACAGATTAATGTCCGCGAAAAACCAGTATTTTCGAGATTTGACCATTGTGAAAGTCGTAATATCTAGGAACGCTCGTATGGAAAAAAGTATCATCAAACTTATTCTATAGAATATATTGTCTACACAATATGCATTAATTATTTTTTAACAAATTACTTACTTCCTTGCTAACATACTTATCCGGCTCCCTATCCATGGATGATCTCTGCCTGAGATATTGCGGTCTTCCATCGTTAGCAGTTCCTCGCATGCTTACTCCTGTCGTCAAGACCAAGCACTCTTGTGTCTGTAACCGCCTGGTCCCTGTAGTGGAGGTTCGGTCTTCCGAGCGCCCATCTAGAACCTGGGGGCTGGGATTCGAAGATTTTCTTGGCTGGAGCGTTGTTGTCTATTCGCTGAATGTGGCCGGGCCCTAGGGTAGTCGACTTTGGACTACATCCACATCTTGGTCCATCATCAATCGTACAGTTTACGATTGAATTTTCTCCTCCATTCACCCTCTTCGTATATTGGACCAAATGTCAGCCGAAGAATTTTTCTCTCGAAAGTGCCCAGTATGAATTCCCCTTTTTTAATTTTCGTCCAGCACTCGCAGCCGTAGAGTAGAATTGTTAAAATTAGCGTTTTATATAGCTTGCATTTTGTCTTTCGAGAAAGGATTTTGATAGGAGTTTTTGAAGTTTTGTCTATCCAAACCGAAGTAACAGTGGTTAGCTAGGGTAATTTTTCGTCGGATTATCACTAAGGTGTCATTAGTGAAATTAATGTTTGTTCCGAGGTTGATGAACTCCTGACTACCTCGAAATTGCTGCTACCAACAGTGACGTTTTGTCCCAGGCGATGGACAGATGTGACTTTGTTTGTAAATAGCATAAACTTTGCTTTGTCCTCAATCACTTCAAGACCAACGTTTTCGCCTGTTCATCAATAGCTGTAAATGCCTCAAGTACAGGTCGCTTGGAGCGGCCGATGATGTCTTCTGCATAGCCAAGCAGTTGCGAAAACCTGTTGAAGATAGTGCTATCCAGGTTAACACCACTCTTGTGCACTATCTGCTCCAGGGCTAGGTTGAAGAAATCACATGATAGCCCATCTTCTTGTCTGAACCCTGCACACATCTGGAATAGCTCGGATGAGCTCTTACCCATTTGCACGTTGCCCCGCATATTTTGTAACGTCATGCCGCATAGCTGGATCAGTTTTTTTTTGGGATCCCGAGTTCCGACATCGCCAATAGAAGCTCATGGCATCTCTCTTATGCTATTATATGTGGGTTTGAAGTCGATAAAAAGACGGTGGGTCTCGTCTTGAAATTCGATAGTCTTTTCCAAGATTGGCCTCAATGTGAAGATTTGGTCTATCGTTGATCTGCCTGACCTGAAGCCACACTAGTACGTGCTGATCAAAGTGTTACAGAAAGGTCTTAGACGCTCACATAGTACGTTATGAATATGATCTTGTAGGCAATATCAGACAGGGATATGCCTCTGTAGTTTTTGCAGAATATAGGATTGCTTTTTTTGTAGATTGGGCAAATGGAGCTATTTGACCAGCTGTCGGGCAAACTTTCTTCCTCCCACACTTGGTTGATGAGCTGGTGCATGCATCCAACCAGAACATCTCCTCCATATTCCACGGTACTCCTCTTGCTGGTCTTGTTTTCCATTGCAGCATTTATATTCGTGCATTTTCCGTCTCCTGCTTCAATACCGCGCATTCCTCATTATACCACGGGTACTATTTTCTGGGTTGTTGATACCCTATGTTGGTCTCGGCTGTCTACTTAATAATGTCGCGATACACATTCCACTGGTTCTTGACGCTTGTGTCTGGGGGTACGGTTGAGGTTTCTCTGGCTCTCTCAGATGTGCTAAGGCTGAGACATGCATTGTTGAAAATCTTCCTTTGGGTGTTCTTTGTTTTCTTTTCGTTAGACATTCAGGCTCTAAGCTTTGTCACAATAAAAAAGTGGTCAGATTCCACGTTTGCACCTCCGAAAATTCGCACGTTCAAGATGTTCGATGTGTGCCTTGCGCCAATTAGCATGTGGTCGATTTGGTATTTGGTAGACAACATCATCCAATTGAGTAAAAAGTCTGTCTCTTTTCGTGAGCATCACCACCGGTCACAACCACCTAGATTACCACAAGAAAAAGATGATTCTCAGTTTAGGCAACCTATGTAGGGGATGTGGTGACGTATAGATTCACGAGCATACTCCTCACTACCTGTGTCACTGCCCTGTCCTATACCATCCGAGAAACAGGCTCCTAGGGAGACACTTCTTCAGCGAAGAAGAACTTGGAAGAACTCTCTGACATTTCAAGGAAATTTTAAATTCATTAATGCAGCCACTGCTCCTACGGGCCTGGTAGAGGAATGATTGACAAGTGGGGGTAAAGGAAAGACCACACCCTTAAAAGGCATCTACCTCTCCTCGACCAGGTGGTTTTGTAACCGCAGATATTTCTTCAATGACTAAGAAATACCCACCGACTCTTCAGGCTATAGCCTGCTGAAACTCATCAGAAACCACTACGGGCTTGATTGTGTTAGGATTTATCATAGGTTTCTTTTCATGGGGGTCAGAATTCTTAGGGTATCACAATGGATCTACATTTATCAAAGTATGATGGCAACAAGATCAACTGTCAGCCCATTAACCTAACCTAACCTAGAGTTTGTAATCCAAATCAATTCTCTTAAGGAAATACCAACTAAATTTCTTAATTTGTGCAATAGAGATGGGGTAAAGTTTATTTTTTTTTTATTTTTTATTATGAAACAATGATTCATTGACGATACTTTTCTTTTACAAGGTAAATCTTTAATTCTATAAGAAATGAAATTAAAATTAAGCTAACAACGTGTTCACGTCAGAGTAAGATTCAATGCGAGCACGCAACTCTGAATGTTGATTCCCCAATAAGCACCAGAAGATGTTGCAACCGATGAAATAAACACAGTTTTCTCCTGACTAACGAGGCAATGACATAAGGCGTATTGAATTACAGACATTAAATGCTAGATGATCATTCAAATTGAGGTACTATGTAATTTTGTTGTACCTACTTAAAAAGCCCTGAAAGGTAAGTTCGTGAAAAAAAATCAAGTCGCATGACTGACAATCTGATGACACTTGCAATTTTGTGGTCGAAGCAAAAGACATGATGGGGTGCTTATTTGCGTTTGAGTAAGAATTCACACGCAAAATTTTAAAATGATCACTATAATACATACAGAGCTTTGAGCCCATGCCGCGTTTGTGAATGAAATGTATGTATGTTCATATAGAAGGTGTTAGCGGTTCACCCTAATAATAATGAACTTGAACCTATCGATGCATACAACCTATAAGTTACTACAGAATTGCAGTAGATACCACGCCCGGCATATCATGTTCAGCCCAGTTCAATTTTTATATTCATACCAACTACCCAGAGATAGTCCCTATATATATCTTTAAGAAATACGTATATTTAGAATTTAGTTTTACTTTGAATTTTGTGATCAAGATAAGAGTTCTAATAGTTGACTGTTGAAAAAAAACCGTGAAATAACCGTTTAGTTCAACGGTTTTTCCAACTGTCAACTATCAGAATTCTTAGCTTGAGGATCAAAAGAAAATATTAAAATTACTAAAACCATTACCTACCTTCTTTAGATTATTTTTGATTTGTGTAGTTCTTTAGTAAATAGTTGAGATGAAATTTGATTACATTCAAATTATTAAATATCTAACAGATTCTATCAGATTACAGAACACAAAATAGAAGGTATTATACACCGGAGGTTCTTAAAATTGAAAATGACAGAAATAAAAACATGGCTGTGGAAGTGATTAATTTGAGATCGGTTTGAGTTCGGTTTGAGCTTGGTTAGAGTTCGGTTTGGGTGCGGTTTGAGTTCGGTTTGAGTTTGGTTTGAGATCTGTTTGAGTTTGAATAGATATTGGTTTAACGGTCTGAGTTTGGTTTACAAGTGGTTTGAGATCGGGTTGAGATTAGATTGAGTTTAGTTTAAGATCGGTTTGAATTAGATTTAAGTTTGGTTTGAGATCGGTTTGAGTTTGTTTTGAGTTTGTTTTAAGTTTGAGTTTAGTTTGAGTTTGCTTTAAGTTAGGTTTGAGTAGGGTTTGAGATCGGTTTGAGTTTGGTTAAAGTTTAGTTTGAGTTCGGTTTGAGTTCAGTTTGAGTTTGGTTTAAGATATGTTTGAGATTGGTTTCAAATTGAGTTCAGTTTGAGTTTGTTTCAAGTTCGATTCGAATTCAGTTCGAGATTAGTTTGAGTTCGATTCGATTTCGGTTTGAACTCGGTTCAATGGATTTTGTTGTGCTTTCCGAACAATGGTTCTTTGGTCTTTAAGCGTTTAAAACCGGTATCCTGCGGTTTCAGAATTTGTATAGCTTGGATTGAATTCAGTAATATCCTCAAAGAGAATTTAATTGCTTTTGCATCTTTAGGATGAATTTACCAACTTTGCGTAAGACCAAAATGCTCGCACGTTAAGCTTCAGCAAATGTATTTATTCTACCTATAATGTGCGTTAGTTCAAATTTTAATTAGCCAGTTTATATTTCTGAGATCTCAGAGGACTCAGAGCGCTCAGAAATATAAACAGGATTCCTCTCAAAAATTCCTCACTTTGTCTCTTTGAACAATGTTCCAATTCTTATAAACAGTACAACAGTACCTTACTCCAATACTGCCAAATACCTTGGAATGACTTTGGATGCAAAGCTTAAATGGAAAGAGCACATAAAAAAGAAAAAAGACGAACTAAACTTGAAGTACAGAAAAATGTACTGGTTACTAGGAAAGAACTCTGACCTATCTATCCAGAACAAGCTAATGTTATATAAGCAAGTACTGAAACCCGTTTGTACATATGGCATCTAACTATGGGGATGCACAAAGAAAACAAATGCTGAACCCATCCAAAAATTCAAAAGCAAGGTCCTTCGCGGAATAATAAATGCCCCTTGGTATATAAGAAATAGCGATCTACATCGTGACCTTCAAATTGAAATGGTTACAGAAGTGGTTAAAAATCACGCGGTATCACACAATCAGCGACTGCAAAGTCATACCAACTCCGAAATGGAGACCGTCTTAAATGTACGAGACAATGTTCGGAGATTAAGAAGAACCAAGCCTCATGAGCTGATGGTCTAAAAGCTATGGAAAGTGTTATAACTTAAACTTCCCACAATGCGACTGATAAATTAAGAAAGAAAAATCATTTGTCGATCTTTCATAAATTGGTCCTGATTCACCGGTGGTTTTAGTGAGGTAAGAGTCCCACACTACTTGGTACCGATTCTTACCGAGTGTCTTTTGAAGATTTCCATCGGATAAAAAAAAAAAAAAAAAAATTTACTGATGTTTGACTTTTGATAAAAAGAAGTATTGAAATACATAAACTGATGATGTCCATAATCATAGACAAAACGTGCGTCGTAATACGTAAACAAAATTATGTGTTTCATTTAATTATTGAAATATATATATATCTTTATTTTTATGCAAGAAGCATACATAAAACTATCGCGTGCACTAAGGGCCAGTTTTTCAATGTGAAATCATCCTAGTTTCTAGGTTAAACCTGACTTAACTCCAGAAACGAGCTTTTCAGTCAATTTTAATACTAAGTTAACTCGGAGTTAACTTACCTGCTTCGATGAGTTATCTTCAGGGTCAAATTGAGTATCTTTTTAGCTGTGGCGACATTTCAATTTCGATAATGAAAGTTACTGTCAGTGCAATTCCATTATGGCGTCATCTCTATTCAGATGCGTGAAAGGCGTAGAAGGATGGTATCCATAGTCTCGCACATCGATGGCCCCAGATATTTGACAACTGAAAGAAAAAGTTAATCCTCAACTGAAAAACTGTTTCTGATTTAACTCAGGGTGAATCTATTTTCAGGATAAGCTAACTCTGATTTAACTCAGAGCTAACCCCGAACTGAAAAACTGGGCCTAAATCAATAAGTTTAAACCCATTGCTTCCAGTCGAGTCAAAGGGTCATTTGACCTTACGCGCAGAGTAATGGTCATTGATCCATAGGGGCGTATCTAAACTTGAAACCAAATTTGCACTACCTAACAACTTTTCTTTACCAAAGTTATTGGCTTAAATGTGTTTTTGCCATTTTTTGGTCTTTTGTGAATATCTCGGCTGCAGTATGTTGCACAAAAAAAAATATAAATATGCATTTATTTACAATAACATTGTCAATTATATTATAAAAAAATAAATTTGTTACAAAAGTTAAAGTTATTTTTTGTTGTTTGAAAATCAGTTTTTCACTATTATTAAGAAAAAAGCTCATTTAACGATGAAGTTATGATTATCTTTTTATTTTTGAAGTCTTCGTGAAGACCTACGATTGATAAAAATCAGCCCTCTGTGACTAACTGAACCCGAGTAATAAATTAGGTAAGTCAGTGCACACACGTAATTTTATGTTTTAAGATTTTAGCTAATATCTCAGCCCAAGTATGTTGCAATAGACAAAAAGTAACCGTTGGCTTAAACGTTTTATTCTGTGTCTTTTAATAACATTTTTTCATAATTGTTGAGAGAAAAATTACATTAAACGGAACATTTATTTTCGTTTTTATTTTTTTTTTCGTAGTCCTATTAGTTTAATGGGGGTCGAGATATTCATGAATTAAAAATGACATGTCAGTTTACTGACGCTGTGTATAGCCCAGTAAGAATATACTTTTTTAATGAACAAATTTGCAAACAGGCTGATTTAGTACGAATACACTAAGATAAAGGTTAGCTGAAATCTGAGAAAAGTCCTCAACCATCCGATGACTGCTAGGTCAGTTATAGGAGGTCAAAAGTCACGAAAATGGGTTTTTGCAGAATATCTCAAAAACGGCAGTTTTGGGAAAAAGTTTCAATAAACGGATAGCTGAAACAAAGCATTTCGGGGTTGAAACCTGGTAAGTAGTAATCATACTCTCGTCCTTCTGTTAGTCCTGCCACTCTGGAAAAATTCCCAAAAAATTAAGTTAGGACAGAAAAAATTATTATACTAAGGCCCAATGTATGTTCAGGTATGTTCTTATATCGTGCTCTAACGTGCACACTATTAGAGGACGAGTATCATATGCGTTTAGTTTGTAGTTTGAAGTGATGCTACAACTTCTTAACAGTTAATGTTACTAAGAAACTTCTTATAGTTTAGATATTATGGCTTTTTTCCCACAACTTAACCGTTTTCGAGATATTCGGAAAAAAATCTTTTTTTGTGATCTTTAGCCCCTTTTAACTGGGCTATACACAGCGTCAATAAACTCACACATCATTTTTAATCCACGAATGTTTTCGAGATACCGAGTTTTCAAAAAAAAAACTTTTTTTTAAAAATTCAAAAACTTTTTTTTTTGAAAATTTTGATAAATGCCTAACTCTTTGTCTGTTTTGAAATTTGTATATAAACAAATTTATATTAATCCGTTTAGCTGATGATAAGAAAATTAAAAAAAAAAGAAAAACGTTGTTGCTATTTGTGATTTTTTAAAATTTTTGTTAGTATATCGTACTAATTTAAGCACAAAGAAAAAGTTTTATAAAAATCGTAGGAGCCCTTGTTAAGAAAAAATGAACCTTAACGGTTTTTCAACATTTGTATGGAAGGTAGATACTGATATTTTTTCGTGAAAGTAAATTTTTTTCTTAAAATATATTACCGAGTATAAAATAACCTTCGAGTTTATAAAAATCGACCATTTAGTTTTCATAATACATATTTGATTTAAAAAAAATTTACATTTTTAAAAATCAAAAAAACAAGTTTTGGTAAAAAAAAACAATTCACATTGCTTAGAAGTTTCTGCATAAGAACATTATTCAAATCAAAATAACCCTTTTGAATAAAATCGAAAATTAAAAAAATGGTTCATCGGTACCAATAATAACCATTTTTTAAAAAAAAGTTTCCCAACCAAAGATAGCTTTTACTAAAAGAAATATATTTATTTTTTAAAAGAAAAGTTGTGGAGCCGTTTTTGAGGAAAATATGATTTTGTAAAATTTCTAAAAAAAAATTATATGGCAGGTACAGTTATTGTTAGTTCTAAAAACAAATGAAAAAACCATGCGAGCAGAGTCATCAAAAACCACTATGTACTAAGTTTTAAGAAAATCGATCGAGGCAGACGGATTTTGCCAACCACTAATATCATGTTTGATTGTTATCTCGAATGTTTTTTGCACGAATCCAAAACTTGCCTTATTGTACCTAACTTTACTGCAACTAAAAACAGATCCATGCCTCTACGCTCTAGGTCAAGCCCTTTTTCACGACGCTTTGGCTGGACTTTTAGTGCAATATAGTTTAAAAGCAGTGACTGTTCTTATTTTTTTTGTCTATAGCAGTAAGTATCATTATTTAAAATTTTAAATGTCCATTAAATAAAAATCTGTAGCACTTTGTGTTAAGCTTTTAGTTTTTCGACATTTTTTAACAAAAACCGAATTTTACTCTACTTTAAAAAGAAACATCTTATCGGTTCTGCATATAAAATTTTTTTTTTATTTTTCAGTCACTTAAAATAAAGGGTGTTTTTTTAGAGGAATAGAACTTTAAAATGGAATAAAACAAAGATGATTTGTTTAAAGTGACATGAAATTCTTCTGGCATTATATTTTAAATATGATTTCTTGCATATGAATGCCACGGCTGGTTGGACGTTGTCTAATCTGGAGGTCCAATTTGCATGAAACTATGTGGTTTGATTACCAAGCGTTTCCCTCAATAAATCAATTGCGGCTTGAGCTGTGTGACATGTTGTATCGTATTGTAAACACCACAGCTCCTGAACATAATGGTTGTTCAATTGAAGAACGAAAAAGTCTGGCTAGCGTCGTTTTTAAAAAAGCACGGACCAATTATTTCACCGAACCATAAAGCACACTTAATAATCAGTTTTGTGGATGCAACAGTGGTCTCAAAATACACTTGAGGATTATCATCACTCCAAATACGGTAGTTCTATTTATTGATCCATTGTAATCTTTCAAACAATCTTTTAGATCTACATTTACTGAACGGCTGGGTAAAATAGGCTTTCCGACTAAATCTGCGAAAAATAATAAGAACTCTTAATAACTCATAATAAGGAACTAAGTCTCTTTTTTTCGTTTAGGCATATCTTTAGTCTAGCGCTTCTTTCTATCGGTGCTTTTTTTGTTAGCTTTTTGGAAACAAATTTTGATGGCTGACGAGGCCTATTTCATACACTTTTTTGCGGACCAAGAAAAATTGATCAAGAAAAATTGATCAAGAAAAATTGAATTCGCACGAGATTCATTGAACACTATTGCATGACCAAAAAGTTTCAACAAAATGTAAATGGGGGGCCATTCCACACTGCAAATCAAACCCTACCTGGAAAAACAATCTAGTTTTTAACGAGGCCATATAAAGTTTAACATTGATGCTAGCAAGGGTAACTATCAATTTTCTCGAGGGCCTTTCCCGTTAGGCAAACTTTTGCCTAGAGGGACAAAAAAAGTTGTCTCGACTGGGATTCGATCCTGCGATTTTCTGATTACCAGTCCAACACTCTAACAAAACAGTTGTGTAACGTTGAAAATGAAAAACTATATACCTACCTTAATTTTGCTTACTATTGAATGATGGGCATAAAATATTTTTTTTTAATGTATATACCCTATATTTGTAATGGAATAAAAAGACTCGTCAAGACTTTTCCTAGCAAGGGCCTTACCAGTATTTGAAATTTTCGTGTCTAGATTGCCTCTACCGAAGCCTTTTCAGGACCTTGAATAAACTTGACAAAAACTTGCCATTTTCCAGGCGGGACGATGCAAATACCGACATACTGGATATACCAACATACAAATTAATGCACCTCTTATAACTTGATATGCATGTTCATAAATGCAGGTATATGTATATTTTATGAAAACACAATTTCTTACTTAAAAATATTTAAAGATGCTATTCTGCAAAAACTATAAATTGAATTGTTATTTCTGTAAGATTTTTCCTTCATAAAATTAAAAACGTAAAACTTTGAGTAACGTTAATACAATAATTATTATTTTATTTTACTTTAATACATAGACTTTCTTAACACTCATTTTAATACTACCATAATTTTTTTATAAGATAATAATAATATCTACTTATATAAGAAGTCAATAAATACCCAAATGCAATATGCTTATTTATTAAATACCCTTATTTAAATATTTAAGTATAATATCTCTATAATCTAACTTAGGCAGCCAGCCAGTCTTCCAGAGGAATTCTTACAAAAAGTCTGTCCATAAAACTTCGTATGACCATGGTTAATTTAGCTCGTAAAGCTGGTTTCATTTCTTTCAGCAATTCTTGTGCGTTTGAGTTGATAAACAAATTCAAAGCCGCTTCTATAATTCAAATGACATTCAAATATTTTTTGTTAAAAATTGAGATTTTATAAAATATTATGTGTGTACTTACGTATAACTGTATTTCCATTGGCAATATTATCAACACCCATTTGAATAGATTTAACATTGAAGTCCATTTTGACTGTATCTACAGTAAGATAAGTTTTTCCATTTTCACCAACATTTGGAATTGCTTTGAAGTAAATCTTCGCCTTGACACCCTCTGTATAGTGATGGGAAATAAAAAAAAAACATAAACACAAACATAAACAAACCGGACGTCATAATTGAACAAAAAACCAAACCGTATTCTCCCCAGTATTGTCCAGCACCGGATGCCTTAACCAAAATTAAAACACCTGTAGAACGATATTGAGCTTTGACTTTGATCCGTGGAATCTCACAAGTCAATTGGAATTGCATGGTCTCGATATCTGATCTGAAAACGTCAAATGAAATAAGATTTAATTTGTCGTCAAGTTAAATGTACGAGTATAGTATATAACTGCAAGAGGTCTAAGTACTGCAGTATTTGATACAAAGTTATTGCTTAGTAAGTTTAAATTTTTATATTCATGAATCGCCGTCTTATCACGACAAAACAATCGTTTGGTAAAATATTAATACATATTCTAATGTGACAAGTTGGTTCCAAGTAATTGCTGAGATTATTTCATCTAATTGAGTAGTGATGGGGATGTCAAAGGTGGGTGTTTAAACAATTGCGGTTTGAACTGTTATTTTAATGTCAACACGTACCTACATACATAAATAGTTAAATAAGAGATTCTAAAGTTTTGTAATAAGTTTATACTAAAAGTTCAATATACCAACCCAATATAAACAAAAATATTTACGTGCCTCATGTTTGTTTACAGGGTGCAATAGAAACCACCAGGTTTCGGCAGACGTAAATTTTTACTTTTTGACTTTTCTGAATTGGATTCTACAAAGTATTATAGTTTTCCAAGTGACGTCTACGTTTTATATTTACTTGCGAAACATTAAACTTCTTCTTTTAGGCAGACTTATAAAGTATTTAAGAACTTTGTAAGTACCCAGTACCTAGTACTTGTACTTGAAAAAAATAAGTACCATGTACATGATATTGGAAAAACACTAAGTACAAGTACTTTGTCGAGTAATTTGCTCCAAGTACTTTTGTTGTACGTGGTACTTTAATACTGCCTAGTACATTTTCAAGTACTTTTTAAGTACAAATCAATTTCAAATATACTTTTCAAGAACAAGTCCATTTCAAGTACTTTTCAAGTACAAGTTCATTTCAAGTACTTTTCAAGTATAAGTTTATTTCATGGACAAGTCAATTTTTAGTACTTTTAAAGTACAATTCGTTGAGTACTCTGTTTGAGCTATTGAATAATTATGACCATTGCGAAACTTTAGTGAAATGACGTCAAGACAACGAGACGCCATCATCAACCATGATCTGTGCTTTTGAGCTGAAATTATCATAATTAGATAGTTCAACCGGACTACTCAACGCATTGTACTTGAAATGGACTTCTACTTAAAAAGGAATTGAAATGAACTTGTACTTAAAAAGTACTTGAATGGACTTGTACTTGAAAATGTACTGGGCAGTATTTAAGAACCAAGAACATGTACTTAGAACAAAGTACTTGACAGAGTACTTTTACTTGGAATTTATTAAGTACCAGGAACGTCGTACCTGTTTTTTTCCAAGTATAGTACTTGTACTTGAAAGGTAGAACAATAACCTACCTTTATGTCATGATTTAAACAAAAAACTATAGTTTTTTTCTAGGGATTGAAGTCTAAAACACTCATTGCTGATGTGAAAATAAATTAATTGGTTGTCGTCTTTAACAAAAATGCTGTAGAAATATATTCATGAAGAGTTTCAGAAATTGCGAAGATGGAGATAAACGCCGAAGATAAGCACATAAGAAATTTAGATGTCTTTTTCCACAAAATAATAGTTCTGTTCAATACAATATTGTTGATTTCGTCTGCCGAATATTATTGTACTGTGTAAAAAAAAACAGTACAACATTTTTAGTTTATGATTAAATCAGAAAGAAACAGCTGGCAGCTGTTCGACGAGTGAAACTGATTTATTGAAGCAGATTATTTTGATAAGTCTACACTCTTTTTTACACATTCAATTTCAGTTCACATGTTTTAATTTTCGAGTTTTTGATTGGGCAGGTATCAGATGATATTTAAAAGTCAGTACTATTATGGTGCGTTGAACGCACTGCAATCGTATAACAGTTCAGTGCTCAGATGTGCTTCAAAATTATTGCGGAGAGCTCTGGTCATACTCTGCTCAGAGCTAACTCCGCTTTGCTCGAGATCTACTCCATGCTCTGCTCAGAGCCAAAAAAGAAAATCGCTTATGATATTTTCATATTCAATCGGAATCAAAAAGGAGTGGAACATTCAGAGAATCCAATCGTAAACGACATTATGTAAGTTAAGCCTAGTACGCTGCTGATTCGAAACGAAAAATCACATGAAAGACGTTTTTTTTTGGACAAGTGGTTTTCAATCTGGCAAAACTTTTTTTAGAGTTGGTCTTTTTGACAGCTGTCACTTGATTTATTGAAGGAAACATTTATTGAAGCGCCGAATTTTCTCTTCCAAGGCGTCAATCATCTCGTCTCACAAAAGTAACCCCACGACGACGTGAGATAATGCGCTAACCAAAAGTTTCCTTCAATAAATTGATTGTTTCGCGATGCATCACTAGAGCCGAACCATTATTTTGGCAATAAATTTGCACAATTTGCAAATGTTGTTCAGGAGTAAGTCTATTCATTACAAAAAATGATACATTTTTTCTAAATTCTTAAACTAAAAATTTAGTTCTAATTTTTATTGATAAATTGATAAATCGTGGCAGATTATTTGGAGAAGTCTACACACTCTTTTTCGCACACAATCAATAACCAAGACCATTTATTGTGTGTGGAAAACTGACACTTGTGTTTTTTCGTATTTATGTTTATTGTTTCTCTTATTACATTTGTATTTGTTTAAATTTTTTGACTTTTTGCAACTATCAATGAATGATCTTCCGCTTTGACTAAAATTTTCCACCTTTTCTGTGCATGATACTGTTCATGTTTGTTTTGGCCTAAGTTACGCATTGAGTCAATAGTTAACCCTTAATTAAGTATTAAACTGTGAGCTTACAAATGGAAAACAATTATTTTGGCATACAAAAAAATTGTTTTAATTTTAAGACCTACAGTTTATTATAATTCTGGGTAAATTATTGATTTAATGGGTATCTAAGGCAAAAGCAAATATTTTGTGCCTTGATATTTTCAATCTTATGCACAGAATAGGTGGAAAATTGCTTTAACTTAAAAACACTGCCAATAAAAGACAATAAATTTGAAAGAAAAGTGAAAAGGCTAAATTGACAGTGTTAGACAAGTTCATGTAAGGCGACTCACCTTGACGTCTCTCATTTTCATCTCACTCTCATTTCTTGTTAAACAAGAAATGACCTTATGAAGCAGAGGTTCAATTTATGGAAATTCTTGAGCACTTCGCCATCTCTTTCTTAAATACAAAATAGAGACGTCAAAGTGAGTCAACTCAATTGAAGCTGGTCTCAACACCGTCATTGACAAACGAAATGTCACTTTGTTTTTGACTGTCATAGAAACTTTGATCCCGATAATACGATTCGGTCGTTTCGTGTTTCGTCTTTTTGACACATTTGGTGAGGGGTATGGAACTGTAGGGGGAACGAAATACCGAAAGAACGTATGAAAATTTTTATAATTTTTTGCGGATGATCTTAGACGTTTATGATTTGATAAATGAGTAAAGGTTGGGGAAGGGGATGCTTATAATCTTTAAATAATGAACTTTAAAATTGTTTTTCCTGAATCCGTGGGGTCAACGTCATACGACTTTTGCATTCGTCTTCCTTACAGCTCACATTTTTTTGTGGCACAAAATCATCATGAGGAAGTACGAAATTTGTAAAAAAGAAAAACTTGAAGCCTATCGACTCGTGTTGATTCTGAATTTAATATTCGAAGTTTAAGGGACATAAAGTTCCAGCCCAATCCCGGTTTGTATCAACCCTGATAAGCTCTGATAAGTGGTACATTTGTGTGCCATTTAAAGTTAGTGTTTTTAGCCTTGGTTTAGCCTTGGACTGGAATCAGATTCCTACCGTAAACTCCCTGCTCGCTCCTTCTAAGTGAGAGATTTGGCAACAAAGTAATTTTTACTTGGGTTAGCCTTGGGCTGGAATCGGATTCCTACTGTATTGTCCCGGGTTCACTTCTTCTAAGTGAATATTGAGGGCCGAGTCTACTCCTGTATGTTTATGTAATACCGTCGTATATATGATAAGCAATAAACATTGTAAGGTTATTTGATAGTAAATCCCCTCTTTTAGGGGTTTTAAAAAATACTTGACAATTATAAAACTGGTGACAATTCTTGAGTTCTTTTTCCTTGTTAACCTGAGTCTTGCTTGCTTCCTTCGGGAATACACTGGACTACGACCAGCTTTCCTCAGCCTCTATAAATCTATATAAATCTGCTCTGCTAAATAAAGACAAACAAAATTCCCTTATAGTCGCTGTAAGGGATAATTAAATTGATAATTGGATAGCCCTCATTCAATTCAAAATATTAAAAACTATTTCCCTAATTTTTTTCTGATTTTTATATATGCTTTCTAAATAAAGTTTTTATTGTAAATAGTTTTTGAAAAAATAATTTTCAAACTTAAAATAAAAGAAATTATATTTTTTAAAGATTAAAATAATTTTTTCAAAAACTTTTTATAACAAAAAAATTATTAAGAAAGCATATTATAGAATATAAGTGATTCCGATTTTGTTAATATTTTTTTCAAGCCTTTTTTTTTTGAAAAATTACCTCTTCCGCATGAGCAGGGGGAAATAGACCGCCCTCTGATGCCTACGATTTTTCTTTCGTCTGAATCTAATCAATACACTCAGATTGTTTTTTCGCGTTTAATAAGAATCACCCTTACTCTATAGTTAGTACTTGCCTTAAAATCTGAAATACAAAATATCCATTTCGGAATTTCAAAAAACCCAACATACGGACCAAACTAATATATATATGTATATATATTTTCAACATATATAGGTTGAAACAAGAGAAGGAAACAAAATCTATTGGAGGAGCCAAGCGGGCTTGGCAAGGGAGGAAAATTTATAAAAAATTCTTAAAGTGAAAAAAATATTAAAAAACAACAGAAAAACACTTGCAATATTATTTTCAAATTAAGTCTATTCTTATAGTTTATTTTCAAATTAAGTTCTTTTGGTCACTTTGAACAGTTTTGGTAAGAAATATTTTCAAATTCAAAATTTTAATAAAAATTGAAACAAAAATAATATAAAATCCTTTTTTTTTAAAATTTATGCAATTAAGTATTATTTAGCTTAAAGTTTCTAATGCACTTTAATCTTTGATTTAATTGTTATTTTAATGCTTAAAACAATATGGTCTTATGCCTTATAGTTTGACGTTTTACGCTTTACGTTTGAAAACCTTTTTTTTCTTTATTTAGAACCAATTTAGGCAAGGCAAATCCAAGATGACATTTTTTTTAAGGACCGCTCTAATGTGTCTATACCAACATAATTATGACAAGTAAAATAAGACGTGTTTCAGTGATAAAAATTATCACCTCACTTTTTTTCAAATTATTAAAGCTTATTTGAAGGCTATGTCGTTTTTCAAAAAAAAAAAATACTTCATACATATTTTCAAAACAATATGACTAAGCGTCGTCCGTTAGTTTCTGCACACCCTGTAGCAGTAATTTTAATAGTTTGGAAAATTTTGAATAAACTTGTATCTTCAGTGGTCAAATAAATCTTCACATGCATTGCACATACAGCAAAATGCTTACTAACGACTTACACTACAAGAAATGATGATCACTTAATTTTAGTGTAATTCCTTGCACGCAAGATGTCGCGAGTGCTAAGCTATCATCGGCAAAGATCTGATAATATACAAAAATGCGTTGGTTTTTAAACTAGCCATGGTCATGATCAGTATTTGGCCCCGATTGATTGTATATCAGTGTACAAGTACGTACTAAGTATTGTTCATGACAAGATCAAGATTCAACAGGAGCGGCACACATGTTAGTATGCAAAATTGTTCCATCGGTAGCAGTAAACAACTTTTTTACATAGCACTGAAAAAATTGTCTTGTATTTAATTGATGTTATTCGTGCAGCGGTTATTTAGAGGTTTGGCCGTACTCTATGCCACTATGTCACTATGCCATGCCATTGACACTATAAACATTTAAATAAGCTTTTATTAATAGTCGAATGCGTTGAGATAACAGATATGCAAGATCTAAAAAAAACATATCACACAATGTTCTAATACATATATATATTTTTTAGCATATTATCGATTATGAAATTCGTATAAAATGTGACAAAAATTTAAGGCTTGTACAGGTTGGGTGAATGCAAGAAAAAAATCGTGTTTGAAGGGAGTCAAGTTTCCGCTATCAAGGCAGAAGGGTCAGTTTAAATAGGAATCTTATGACACAACCGTCACAATTTTATAAACATACTCACAATATTATATTTTAGATTCAAAAGCGTTAAGTTTTGAGGGCGAACTTTACAATTGTAGCCATATTTTTATTTATAAAAATATCAGAAACTTTTTCCATCACATTATCTTTTCAACGTTTAAAAATTGGCAGCATCTCTGACAACATTAAAGTTAATGGAAGAAGATGACATATTTATTTCGACAGAAAATTCTTCTAAATAAGAAAATTGGACACATTGGTATTCAATTATTGGTGCAACTCACCTTACATTCGTAACTGATATGTTACCGACACCGTATGCTTCGATATTACGGAAAACAGCTCGGTAGCCATCGGGACCACTTCCTAGAACAATTCCAATTTCATCAATGATTACTGGTTCAATCTGAAAAAAAAAAACAAAAATAAAGAATACAAACTAAATTCAATACCAAAAAGAGAAACGAAAATTGCGAAAAATTATAGGAAATGCTTAAATTGGAATGGATTAGGGGAGGGCTGGCCAAGGCCACGCTATCAGACCAAACGACACATTTATAAGTGTCGTGTAGGTAACGCCAAAATCGAAAAATTTCAGTATCGTCCCGGTATCGGTATCGATCTCGTGTAATTCAATCTCGTTTGGCCTCGTATAACAAAGTCTCGTCTCGGTATCGTTTTGGATGCTTTAAAGTTGGTAGATATTGTCTCGGTATCGTTTCAGTTTTCGATACCGATACCAAACGATACCAAGACTTTTCTGGTATCGTGGCCAGCCCTAGAATGGCTATATCGTATATCTATGTCTGTTTTGAATATAATGACTTTTTCAATATGTCCTATTAACCCCTATTTTTGTTTGAGCATATGTTTTGAACTTTTCATTACTTCGTAGAGAATATGCGCAGTTTAGTAATAAATTATACATCTAAATTTTTTTTGATTTCGATTGGCTGCTTTTCGTTAACTAACTCTTCCTTAGCTTTCCTTACGAAGATTTTTTTTATAGGAAATTTAATTTCGTGTGAAAAAGGGTACAAGTTAAATAGTCAAACTCGGCTTAGTTTCCGAGTGCAAAAAGCAAAAACATTGAAAGTGAAAACAATACAACTTGGAGATGCATTCATTTCAAAAAATTGAACTCCAGACTTTACTATGATTTCTTAAAAAATCAGCAAATTACTTTCAGAATTACAATTGTTAGAGACACATGGTTATTAATGGTAATAACTAAAAGACTATTTTTATTTTCGTAAAAACTATATAACTGAATTTGATAATTTATAGTGTTTGTCTGAAATGATAACTCTATACAAAAAATTTGAGCCTTTACTTTATATTGAACTAGAGAAGTTAATTTTTCAAAGAAAATGTCATAAATATTTCAAAATTTTAAGATATTAAGTGGATGAAAATTATTTTAATAATTGAATGCGAAGAAAATTTGAAAAAAAAATTCTTCTGTTTAAGTGGAGCGACTCAATTTATAATTCAAGTTAAAAGTTCAAATGAGCTCAACTCCATTGCGTTTCTCCCAGGTATGATAGTTGGGCTTATCAGTTAGATGATTACGAGTATCATACCCTTCTAAGGCGCAAATTTGTATCGATGGTTACCGACTAATATAAAAATCACAGCATTGGAGATACTGTGAATTTTAAAAATTAAAAAATGAATTTAGAGAGTTATCAAATTTCAACCAACATTATAGGTAATTTTTTTTTTGCAAAAGCTTTCAAAACTTATAAAAAAATATTTGTTGAATTAAGAAAAAAAATATTCCAATTGTTTTTGTTGAAAACTCAATACTTAAAAGTAAGTACTTGTACATATTACAAAAACTCGATAGATTCGACTTGGTTACTTTTTAAGGTTACTTTTGTTGGTTACTTTGATTGGTTATTTTAGCTGCTAACTTATTCGTTACTTTTATTGGTTACTTTAATTGATTACTTTTATTGGTTACTTTCATGGGTTACTTTTACTGGTTACTTTATTAGTTACATTTATTGAATTCTTTTGTTGGTTGCTATAAGAAGGTTTTTATAATACAAATTCTATACACATATACTACTTAATTAAATCAGCCAAGTAGAAGACTTAGCATTAAGGATTGGACTTGTTGATTTATTGATTCAAAATAGCTTTCAATGGCCTTAAGTCCTACAAATTGGCATTTCCAAGTGATAAGCTGATGTTCAAAGGGTGCATTTAAGAGGACACAATCGTTCACAGGTTTTTTTTTGTTAAACCAACATCTGTCTACCAACTCCTACTCTCACCTCCCCCTGGTGAACATCGGGTGCCGAGTACCTCAATCGAAGATGAGGTTTCAATCTGTGGACGATTGTTGGTGGCAGCAAACGAGAGAGGAGGGAGGAGTGTTCCCACTCAGGCACTTCTCCTTCCATCAAAGTGGCAGCGGAAGAACTCCCCAGATGGAATCAACGGTAGCGTCTACAGTTCCAGTCAGGTTGAACTACTTAGTGAACACCTAATATGGGCTACTACGACATATTCGAAGCTTAGGTCTTTAAGGAGCGGTTAATCGGGCTCGCCGCGCTTGGAGTCACACTAAGGGCCTGCTCCTCTAGGTTTGGGGGTCGTGCCGTCAAGGTGACTTCCCGGTCACGTAAAGCTATTTAGTTGTGGCCCACGAAAATTTGCATCAAGGCTAAATTCGCTAACATGAGCCTTATATGCGCACATGCCCCCACAGAGGAGAAAGATGACAACACCAAGGACGAGTTCTACGAGCTTTTGGACAAGTCATACGAGCAATGCCCTTGCTATGACATTAAGATTGTCTTGAATTTATTGCCAAGCTAGGAAGAGAAGACGTCTTTGATGGCTCAATAGGAAAATAATTGATAACGGAGTCAGGTTAATTGGCTTTGCTGTAGGGCAGAACGTTGTAGTTGTTGTAGTTCCCGCACCTCGACATACATAAGGGGACATGGTGAATTCCTGGACAATCAGCCGAACTGTGTGAGACGCTTATCATCCTGGTTCTGGTGTATGGTGCAGAGACATGGGCACTATTAATGGTACATGAGAGCCTGTTTTGACAGGGTGATTTTTGGCCCCATCTGCATAGATGGGAATGGAGAAGAAGATACAACCACGAACTATACGAGCTGTACAGGGAAAACGACCTAGCCAGTAAAGTGAAAAGCCAACAACTGAGATAGCTGGGTCACTTAGAGTGAATGGACAACAATGCTCCGGCCCGGAAAGTCTTTGAATTCAACCCCGTGGGACGGTCGGCGCAGTAGAAGAAGACAGCGCAAAAAGTGGCGCACGGAAGTGGAAGAGGACTTCAACAAACTTGGCGTGCGGAACTGGAGACAGTTAGCTAGAAACCGAGCCGGCTGGAAGAAGCTTGTTGGTTGAGACCGTGGTTCACTCCGGACTGTAGCGCCACCTTAAATAAGTAAGTAAGTAAGTCAGGACAAAATGCCAATTTGTAGCACTAAAGGTCATTAAAAGCTATAATTTGATTGGTTGCTTTAACTGTTAACTTATTCTTTACTTTTATTAGTTACTTCATTTGTTATTTTTATTGGTAACTTTTATTGGTTCCTTTAATTAGTCAATTTCATTGGTTAAATTAAACTGGTTTCTTTTATGGGTTACATTAACTGTTCACTTTTATTGGTTGCTTTTGTTATTTAATTTTATTTTTGTGTTGTGTTGCTTAATGCTTAAAATTATGTAATTTATATACAAAAGGGTGGTCCTTAAATTGGACATAGTCTTGGAAAGTTCTCATTCGATTCAAAACACTGAACAACAATTTCCTTAATTACTTCAGATTTTTATTTCACCCCCTTGGTCTCCATCTTTTAACTTCAAGGTACTAATTATGGGGTTAAAGTGATTCTAACAACACAAATAGGCTATAGACTAGAGTCAGACAAAAAAAAAAATCGTATTGAAGGGGGTCTATTTCCCCCCGTTCGGCGAGGAGAGGTAATTTTGTAAATAGAAAAAAAAATATTTTAAAAAACCGTTACATTTACAGTTCCACGCTATAATTTTTTTGTTGTTGTAAATAGTTTTTGAAAAATTATTTTTATACTTAAAAACTGTTATTTTTTTAAATTTTAAGTTTGAATATTCTGTTTTTTGCTATTCACAATGAAACTTAATTAAAAAAGCATACTAAAGAATAGATTCTTGGCTTTCAAAAAAGCTACAGCATGGCTTTGCAAATATTTCCGTTTTTTAATAGTTTTTTTCAGTTTTAAAAAATTGCTTGAACGAAAAATCTGAATTTAGTCAAAATGTTCCGATTTTTGTGTGTATTATAAGAATCACCCTCATATCATAATAATAATGACAGAATATTTAAATTTATATTTATATTTATATTTATATTTATATTTATATTTATATTTATATTTATATTTATATTTATATTTATATTTATATTTATATTTATATTTATATTTATATTTATATTTATATTTATATTTATATTTATATTTATATTTATATTTATATTTATATTTATATTTATATTTATATTTATATTTATATTTATATTTATATTTATATTTATATTTATATTTATATTTATATTTATATTTATATTTATATTTATATTTATATTTATATTTATATTTATATTTATATTTATATTTATATTTATATTTATATTTATATTTATATTTATATTTATATTTATATTTATATTTATATTTATATTTATATTTATATTTATATTTATATTTATATTTATATTTATATTTATATTTATATTTATATTTATATTTATATTTATATTTATATTTATATTTATATTTATATTTATATTTATATTTATATTTATATTTATATTTATATTTATATTTATATTTATATTTATATTTATATTTATATTTATATTTATATTTATATTTATATTTATATTTATATTTATATTTATATTTATATTTATATTTATATTTATATTTATATTTATATTTATATTTATATTTATATTTATATTTATATTTATATTTATATTTATATTTATATTTATATTTATATTTATATTTATATTTATATTTATATTTATATTTATATTTATATTTATATTTATATTTATATTTATATTTATATTTATATTTATATTTATATTTATATTTATATTTATATTTATATTTATATTTATATTTATATTTATATTTATATTTATATTTATATTTATATTTATATTTATATTTATATTTATATTTATATTTATATTTATATTTATATTTATATTTATATTTATATTTATATTTATATTTATATTTATATTTATATTTATATTTATATTTATATTTATATTTATATTTATATTTATATTTATATTTATATTTATATTTATATTTATATTTATATTTATATTTATATTTATATTTATATTTATATTTATATTTATATTTATATTTATATTTATATTTATATTTATATTTATATTTATATTTATATTTATATTTATATTTATATTTATATTTATATTTATATTTATATTTATATTTATATTTATATTTATATTTATATTTATACATTACATTACATTGATTTGTATTGGCTCCCCTAAGGGTTACAAGTCTCCCGCTTCCTTACTCTGCTCCCTCTCCACCCCTCTCTATCATCTTGTCTTTTCTTACTGCCTCTAGTTCCTTTATCCACTCTTCTCCCTTCCCCGTTTCGTCCATTATTTCCCTCATCCTTTCCCCTATTGATTTTCTTTCATCTCCGACAGATCTGCATCTTTCTAATACATGCTCCCATGTCTCTTGTTCACCCTCACATATTCTGCATATTCTCTCCTCTTCGCGTTTCCAGTACCATCTTTCCCTCACCTCATTCCCTAGCCTGACTCTTGCAATTCTCCTTGTTCTTTCTGTCTTCCAACCCGCTGTTAAATATTGTGGAATCCCTTCTGTCATTATTTCTTTGTACCACCTGTTGTAACTGGATTCTCTTATTCTTTCCCTTCTTTCCTTCTCTTGCTCTCCCCAGTCTTTTCTTTCTATTGCTTCGTATCCATTCATACTGTCTTCTCTTCCCTTTATTTTTTCTCTCCCTTGTTCCCATCGTGACCCTCTTCCCCGTTCATCTCTCTGTCTCTCTTTCATCTCCTCTAAACATTCCCTTGCTATGTCACTTCCTTTTCCATCTGTTAATTTCTGTTCATAATTCCATGCCCTTTTCCGTGCTCTAATCATTATCTTATCTCGTTTTGTTTCCTCTCTTACCATATACCCTGGAGTTTGCCATTCTACCCCTAGCGTCCACTTGAGGTACCTCTCTTGCACCCTTTCCATTTCTTGTCTCTCCTCCCATCCCCATACTTCCGCCCCATATCCCATCACCGTCCACACCAGAGTGTCAAAAAGCCACATCTTTCTCTCCCAATCCTTCTCGAATTTCCTCCTTCCAATCCCCCATGCTTCCTTCATGGCCACTGCTGCCTTTTTTTATTCTGTCCTTTATGTGTGCTTCCTGCCCTCCATTTTTTTTGAACACATACCCCAGGTATTTAAATTCTTTTACTTCTTCGATCTTCTTTCCTCTCCATCTCCAGTCTACTGTTGTGTTCCTCCCTCCTCCCTTCCTGAACCTCATCACTTTCGTCTTTCCCACATTTACTTCCAGTCTTTTCCTCTCAAAGTACTTCTCCAGTCTTCTTATCATGCTTTGCATCTCCTCTTCATTTTTCGCCATTACCACCACATCGTCTGCGTATGCCAGCGAGTAAATTCTTTTTCCTCTCACTTTTACCCCTCCCCAGCTCCCTTTACCCAGTTCATCCTCTATATCCGCTGTCAACAAGTTAAACAGTATTGGGCTCATCGGACACCCCTGTCTTACCCCCTTTCCCGTCCAAAATATTTCCCCCATCACTCCTGCCGATTTCACTCTACTCGTTGTTTCTTCGTAGACCTCCCCTACTCTTTCCCTGAGCCCTTCTCTCACTCCTCTTTCCTCCAACGCCTCCATCATAATTTTCCTGTCTACTGAGTCAAACGCAGCTTTTAAATCTATAAACAGTGCCACTAGCTTGCCCCTCTCCTCTGCAACCTCTTTGTTCACCAAATAGTTCAGCACATATACGTTGTCTATCGTTCCTACTCCTCTTCTGAAACCCGTTTGATTTGGTGGTATCATCCCTTTCTCCTCCACTTCTTCTTCTAACCTCTTCGCTAAAACCGTCGTATATATTTTATACAGCGATGGCATGAGCGTTACTCCTCTGTATTCTTCTACCTTTGTTCCTACACCTTTCTTTACTATCGGGGCAATTACTCCCTCTTTCCACCTATATTTATATTTATATTTATATTTATATTTATATTTATATTTATATTTATATTTATATTTATACAGTGTTTTGTTTACTATTTATATTATGACAGTATAATGCTAAATAATAAAAATAATAATTACAAGAAATTGGATGAATATGAAATAATTTTTAACTGGTCTGAATTCAGCGTTAGACTTTTCACTCTTGCGACATTCTTGTGAATCTTTTAAGAAGATTGATAACAATTTAAAAATCTTCCTAGTGAAAAAACCACCTTTTACTTTTCGAAGCTAAACAATAAAATAAAAGAACAAAGACGGCATGGCTTAAAGGCAATGCAATCATCAATTTATATAAATGTGCCCCTTATGTTTCTGGGTCACCTTATAATACAAAAATATAAACTCCAAATATTATTTTCTAGAACCTTTCCATTCACTTAATGATGTATGGTGCTATTTGATTGCATACCAATATATATAAATATGCACAAGCACATACATAATGCAAGTAACGATTATATTTTAAAAAGTTTATTGAACCTCTTAGATTACAAAATATCATTTAACAAAACCAGATATGAACTTTTATAGGTACTGGTACCTTTTCCGCAAAAGAAACCTGATTTTATGGGCTTCATGAAAAACCAAAAACTTCCTGGAATATTTGCCTTTTTGTTTTTCTGGGTCACATTTTATAGCTATCCAACTTGATACATATTTTGATTGCTTTACACACTCGTTGATTATTTTTTTTTTTTCTCGAATTCGCGATGAGTTTTTTTTTTTTTATTTTCATATTATTTTTGTTTACCTCTATATCATTCATTAATTCATGACTATTAGTGAAAGTGTGAATAGGTAGATAGAGAAAATATTTATCTATATCTTTTTTATATTTACCTCATACATGTCCAGTTCTGGAACACCTTGTCTCAAATAGTGTACCAGTCTGTTTCCACTATCACGTAAACATTCATTAACAACATCTTCATTTCTCGGGCATTGTTGCAAGTAATAAGCTGAAAATACATACAAAAGTTAATAAACTTAGTCAAATATATCTTCATATTAAAAAAATAACATTTAAATATCTTTAAAAAACAATACATATAAGTTAATTATTAATAATGCAGACTGGGCAATACTATTTTTAACGCAGACAAAATTTGACCGAAACTGTTTTTTTTCTGTAAATTTATAAATAATACTAAAAGATCATTAGCTGAGCTACCAAATTTAAAATCAATCATTTCAAAATATGTACGCAGTTTAATAATTAAAAACAAAAAAATATTTGTTTGAAAATTTGGTACACAATGCTACACAGTGAGTGACAAAAGTTAATAAACACCAATATAAGCAAACTAATAAACAAAAATCGCATTCTAGTAAAAAAAAAAACAAAGCTTTATTTGATAGCAATAAATCAAAACAATACTATTTAGAATAAAACTTATAGATTTCTTTTTCCTGATAAAAACTAAACATACTCTAAAAATTAAACGAAAAATCCAGAAACCATAGTAGTGTAAACTCACTTTTGACGCTCACTGTAGTACAAAAAACTATAAGATATTTTAGCATTGCCTACGTATGCTTAGTATTTTTAATTTACGATTAATGAAAATTGAAAAATTGTACTGAATAACTTAAAATTAAACAAAAAAATAGTTTACAAACAAATTTTTTTTAATTTTATTTTTTAAATTATTTAAATAATTTTTTTTCAAAAAACATTTACAAAAGCAACTATTTTTACAAAATTAATTAAATAATAGAATTTTACGACCATACACATAAATGATATTCGTAGCACCCGTTAAAAGCCAGGTAACTGCTAAAATTTCAGTAGAAGAGTTTTAAATTTAGCATCATACCCAAAATCAAATAGCTATCGAAAACCATTTGTAAGGCTAGAATTACTTATAGGTAAAGCTTCGTTAAATATTTTGTATTTATTATTGAATTATAATTACGTTTGTTTACTACCCATTAATAGAACAGATTTTATCTGTGACTAACCTGGTTGTGCACCATATTTTTGATGCAAAATTATTTTGTTTTGAGTAGAAGTAGAAGACAGTTTTTAAGTATTCTCTAACTAAAGGTTTTTTTTTTAAACGTTCGGTTTTCAATTTGGCAATACTTTTTTCAGAGTTGGTCTTTTTGACAGCTGTCACACTTGATTTATGCCCAGCTTGGTTTGCATTATATTTTAAATAGACTGATTGTTTCCTTGTTTTGTGTGTTATTGGGCACGTTCAGACAACCGAAGGGACTAGATATTTATATAAGTCAACTATGCATTCATTGAACGCAAATTTGACCAATGTAACTGGGTTTCTTTGATATATCAAACTTGGAACTTCACTTCATTTACTGTCAGTTGATTGTGAAAAGAGTACTGATATTATTTCTATCGATGAAAAATGTCACGTCTGAGATAACCCCTTTACGAAAAAAAGTTTTTCAAGACTATTTGGCTTCGGTATAAGGAAACGAAACCTAAAATTTTCAAATCTCATACAAAACTTGTATTTTTTTCATACCATACGGTTTTAATTTTTGTGTTGAGCGAACCATCCCCAAACTTTCCAATAAATTTGTCTTAATTGGAAAGCAATATTTTAGCAGCTGGACAATCAGAGACTAGAGACTTGCCTTAATTTCTAGTTCTTTGTGTAGTCTGAACGTACCCATTTTTAAAAAATTGTTTTGTTGTGGCTTATAAAACTTAAAAACAAATCATTGAAGATATGCCATCAAAATGCTTGTACTTATATGCATAGGTTGTTGCCACAAATTATTAATCTTTTAATTGCGTCTTAAGATAGGTGGGTTGATGATGTGGCATGAGTGTCAAGTTAGCAAAGCAACTTTGACGAATCGAAAAATGAATAGGTGGATAATTTGCCGTTAATTAGTCGTTAATAAGTCGTGGCAGTTTAGAATTTGCCGTTAGTTAGTCTGTAATTAGTTGTGAAAAATGTAATCTAATCGCGCCATGTTTTCTATGTTTTTTTTGCGTCCTTTGCTTGCTAGCTTGATATCAAGTACACAAAGTATCACCAAAAAAAGGAGTAAAAACTGCTAATACCAAATGGTTTTTTGCTTAAAAATTTGTCGTTGACAAGTTTTGAATCAGTTGTGACAATTTTGAATTTGTCGTGCAATGTTTATTATGTTTCTTTGCATTCTTTGTTGACTTCACATCAAGTAAGCATATCACTTCCTCAAAAAGTGGTAAAAACTATTTAAACGGAATGTTTTATGGCCTAATAATTCATGGTTATTTAATCGTTGGTAAGTTTTGACAATTTGGAAATTTGGTAAAAACATCTATACATAACAATTTATTGCTTAATAATTTTCTTTTAGTTAGTTGTTAATTAGTTGTGAAAAATAAATTTTCTTGTGCGATGTTTTCTAAGTACTTTTTAACAATCCCAGTGAAAGCGTAGTAATGTAATAAAGCCTTTTTGAATGTTACTTCATATGAATTGAAACAAAAAACTAAAACAAAAAACATAGAAAACATTGTATGACAAATTCAAAATTGTCACAACTAATTCAAGACATGTTAGCGACAAATTATTAAGCAAAAAACCATTTGATATTACTAGTTTTTACACCTTTTTAAGGTGATATTTTGTCAACTTGATATCAAACTAGCAAAGGAAGTCAAAAAAACAAAGAAAACATAGCGCGATTATAACGGGTGATTTTTTAAGAGGTTTAGAACTTTAAAAAAAAAAAACACACAAAATTCGAAAAAATGAATGAAATATTTATTTGAATCGATAGTTTGAACCTTGCAATTTAATGTTTAAAGATAATTTCATGCAAATGTTGACCGCGGCTGCGTCTCAGGTAGCCCATCCGCTGAGTCCAATTTTGGCATACTCTTTCACACATATCGGCCGGTATCTCACGAATGAATGCATGGATGTTGGCTTCCAGTGCGTCAATCGAAGCGGGCTTGTCCCTATAGACATTAGCGTTGACATACTCCCACAAAAAATAATCTAATGGTGTCAAATCGCACGATCTAGGCGGCCAATTGACCGGCCCGAAACGTGAAATTAACTGTTCACCAAACTCGCCTCGCAATTGCGCCATTGTTTCGCGTGCTGTGTGGCATGTGGCACCGTCTTGTTGAAACCACATATCATGCAAGTCAAGAACTTCCATTTCGGGCAAAAAAAAGTTTGTTATCATCGCTCGGTAGCGTTCACCATTGACAGTAACGCTGCGATTCGCATCATCTTTGAAGAAATATGGCCCAATAATGCCGCCGGCCCATAAACCGCACCAAACAGTGGCTTTTTCGGGATGCATTGGTAGCTGTTGCAATGCTTCTGGCTGATCTTCACTCCAAATGCGGCAATTATGCTTATTTACGTACCCATCCAACCAAAAATGAGCCTCATCGCTGAACACAATTTTTCGATAAAAAAGCGGATCCTCGGCCAGCTTTCCAAGAGCCCATTCACCAAAAATTCGGCGTTGTGGTAGGTCGGCTGGCTTTAGTTCTTGCACCAGCTGTATCTTAAAAGGCTTTACGCCCAAATCCTTCCGCAAAATTTTCCACGTAGTGCTGTAACAAAGGCCTAACTGCTGGGAACGGCGCCGAATCGACATTTCGCGGTCTTCTGTCACACTAGCTGATACGGCCGCAATATTTTCTTCACTACGCACAGTACGTAAACGTGTTGGTGGTTTAATGTCCAACAAAGTAAATTTGGTGCGAAATTTGGTCACAATCTTCCGAACAGACTGCTCAGAAGGTCGAGAATGCCGACCATAAAATGGAAGCAGCGTGCGATGAACATTTCGAACCGAGCACGAATTTTGATAGTAAAATTCAATAATTTGCAAGCGTTGTTCATTTGTAAGACGATCCATGGTTAAATTGCAAACCAAACTGAAGCTGTTTGACAGTGACACAAGGTACTAAACACACGTCAGCTGTCAAAACCAGTGTTGCCAAAACCAAACCAGCTAAAAAATCACCCGTTATTACATTTTTCACAACTAATTTAAGACAAACTAACGGCAAATTATTTAGCCTAAAAACATTAACTTTAAGTAGTTTTTACCGCACTTTTCGAGATTTGTCAAGTTACCAATGCACCCAAAAAAAACATAGAAAACATTGAACGACAAATTCTAAACTGTCACAACTAATTAACAACTAATTAACGACAAATTATCCACCTATTCATTTTTCGATTCGTCAAAGTTGATTTGCTAACTTGACACTCATTTGTCTGGTTATTTGTATCACGTGTCTCGGATCTTAGTGGATGGAAATACTCGTATATGAATTGGAAGGTAAAGAGGAAGGATTTAGTTTCAGTTTTAGATATGAGGTCCCTGTCCTAACCATCCTGATTTCTGAACAAAGTTAAGGAAGTATTTTAGTTGACAAAATGAGATACCACCCCGTTTGTAGAAGAAGTATTTTTTAAGAGGATCTTTTCTAGTTCTATCTATGCTGGGCCATTCACAAAGAAAGTGAAATGAGCCCTCTTCCACCTTTTTTTTCTGACACCGTCTGCATTAGTCAGATGTGCGGATTATCATTTTTCTCATGGGAGAGTAATGAAATTCCGCCGCTCAGAATCCCGGAGCACAAAATCCCGCCGATTACAAATACACAAAAATCCCGCCAGCTAGTACCCTAGTACTATTCGGCGGGATTTTCAATACTCTAAAAAAATTCAATTGGAAGTCGGTGATTGCAAATTAAGTATTTTTTTGGAATTAGATATATTTTTCAGAGAGCAGAATTTTACGCGGGATTGTGTTTGGCGGGTTTTGGTGACAGGGTGAGGTGGTCTTGACCTGGACAGAGTTGGGTCGGGGTCTGGACAGAGGAAGGTCTTGACTCTGGGCAGAATTGAATTTTTTTGGTTTTGGGGGACTGGGTGAGGTGGTCTTTGCCTGTCTATATCTGGACTCTGAACAAATTTTGGAATTTTTTTTTAAAGAAATTATATAAAAATTAATTTTTCATCGAAATATAAATGATAAGTACTGTTGCTCAAGAAAACTTGACATTAGCGACTGCCAGGTGACCTTAAATACCCGAAGCGGAGCAACGGACCGAGGACCCAAAAAAGAGGGTTGAAATCCTGAAAACCAGCGAAACGGGCCACCCAAGTTACTGCTGCTCAAGAAAACTTGACATTGGCGCCTTTTTTTGTAAACAGGGACGTAGAAACGATGCAAGGCCAATTTCAGTGCTGATGGCAGTGTAAACCAAGAAAATAGCTCAGGAATTTCTGTCATACAGCTTGAAACGCTTTTTAAGTACAATTAAGCTTCAACAGTTCTTTTCAGGGCTGAATAAGAGATTGTAAAGGGGTATTTTATTGTCTAGCTATGAATATAAGGTTATTTTGGTCAAGAAAAATAGGAAGTGCCAGCTTTAAGTTGATACATCGCATTATATGAAAATCGACTTTTAGCTTTAAACGCGATTTGCGGCTAAACTCAACGTCCTAGCGACTTATAAATACAAATTATTTAAATGCAAAAGAAACTTTACACACCCCAAACCCTACAGAGAGCCCAAGAAGGGGGATTGCATGCCCCACTGTTTATTCGCATTTATTCGCCACCCAAGGTACTGTTGCTCAAGAAAACTTTACATTGGCGCTCAATTGATGCGTCAAATTTTACAAAAAATTGACTGTTTGCGGCTAAAATAAGCGTCCTATAGGCATCAAAGCTTACATCTTCAAACATGATTTGCGGCTACCGTCCTAGGGACTTAAAAATCCAGATTCTTTAATTCCAAAAGAAATCTTACATAGCCTGAAATCTTGAAAATTCAGTTTTACAATTTTTTTTATCTTTTTACCTTAAGGAGCGTGAACTAACCTCTACCGAATTCAAATAAGAACTGAGATTAATTTCGGAATCGAACCTCTTTATATACTTTTTTGTGACGACTTCTTGGTTTGCAAGACACAAAGTACCAAATTCAAAATAATGTGAAGTCGTTTTCGTACTGAAAAATCAGAGAAATAGTAGGAAGCTTCGTTCCTGTTGCACTCAATTATATGGAAGAAATAAATGTATGTGATGTCGTATTGAAGTAGAAACGGCGGGATTTCGTGATAAGGGATTTTGTGAGTCGGGGTTTTGTGAAACGGGATTTTGATATACGGAATTTTGCCTAACCTCTCAGGATATTTGAAAGAAAACAAATTTCAACGATTTTGGTACAATTTCTTGCTGTTTTTTTTTTTTTTTGGTATACAAAAATTTCAATATCATCGTTTGTTCTCAAGATATTCGAGAAAAACCACTTTTTTCAAAAATGTTCCGGAAATTAGTTGATATCTTTTAATATTTTTACTAATTCTCTATCACATGAATATGTGTAAATTAAACTCGAACTCGCTAGCATGATTCCTGATATATTCGAGCCTAAAGAAACTTAACAAGGGTTTTTGTAAATTGCTATAGTACAAAAACCTCTGATTGAATTTTTTGAAAGTCTTTTCTGAATTATATTATATTATATAGTATTAAAACTTTTATCTATAAAATAAAATTTATTTGAAGTCAATATCTTCATTTGTTCTTGAGAAACGTACGAACGTACGTACAGACACAGCCATCTCTCTAAAAACGATGGATTCCGATTCTAGGGAGCTCGAAACGTGAAGATATGTCAAAAATTTCGATTCGACAAATCGGACCAATTACAATAACTTCCAATGGAAAGTTAACAAAAAAGAAATTGGGGAACTATTTTATTTTTGAAAAAAAGACATTTTTGGGACATTTTTTTTTTTATTTCGGTGATGGGGCCTGATTTCATTGGGACATAGTTTCACTATAAAAAACTACCCCCGTTCAGGACCTTATTTTCTTTTTCCTGTTGGGGCCTTATTTATTGGGACCTAATTCCGCAGAGCCACATTGAATCGGTTGAATACATTTAGAGAAAATGGTGCGAAACAATTTCATTTTTTAAATGCCATTTATTCACTTTTGATAATAATAAACTCACAAAAAAAAGGTAAACAAAAATTGGAGATAAAAAAACTAAAACAAAAATTTAAATGTTGTCCCGAGCGAAGCTCGGTTCTCTAGGTACAAGTTCAAGATGAAGAAAGAGCTAGTTTTTCAAACTCTGTTAATTCATAAAAAAATGTCTATTAATTAAGTTAAGTAAAAAAGCGGTAGGGAACAAAAATTAAAAAAAAAAAACACTTATTTCAAAAGATTTTGTTGTACAAAAATCAGAAATGTAGTTTGATATTTTTAACTCTTAATCAACGATTTTCTAAAGAAAGTTCCTTAATAGATTGATTAAATTTAAAGTTTAATTAATTTGAAATACATTTATCATCAAATCAACATACTTTATCAATGAAACTATTTTAATTGAGATGAAAATTATTCACACCACATTTAAATAAAAGCCAATAATCTATGCATTATATCAAAATGATGATAGTAAGGTAAGGTACTTACGTTGTTGTGCTAAAGTTCCACAGATAAAAGAGACAACAAACACGATAAGTTTATTCATATTTGCTGATGATTTATTCAAACAGTTCTGTTCCTTTTGTGACTTAAATATTAGGTATACGTTTCACTCTCTAAAATTAACACTTTTTCCAGCAGCGAAAGTACGAATTTATTTCTGTAAAAGTTTTTTTTTTTCAATTTATTTTCTATATTTTTTTTTGTTTGGACTTCGGACACACTATGACTAGCACCTTGAAAGTCTCTACGTACAAGACGAAATATACCCCGATAAATATTTTGCAAAACGAAATCTCTTTTTAACACACGGCTAATTATCGACCATCAACACCACCTATCACCTGATTCCATGAAGCGAAACGAAAGAAATGCAAACGTTACAAAGTCTTGTAAACCTTAAGTCCTCTGATGGCCCGTTTTGATGGTTGTGAGTATCTTCTAGCTTAATGTTGATATGCGTCACAGAAATCACTTAAAACCATGTCACGCATATGAAACTAGATTGAAGACGTTCGAAGCAGAAGAAGATCCACAGCCGATAAGCGGACGATTTTTTTTGGTGGGCAACTTTCACGAGGTCTAGGTCACAAATGAACTGAAAAGCGTCTTTGGGGTACCGTTTTAAGCTAAAAGAACGTGACAACTCCAAGTAGATACTCCACATCAACACAATGAAAGACCAGAGGCAAGTGGCTTAAAGGTATGTACCTTTGTGTGGTTCTGGTTGGAGCTCTCATTTCTTTCACTCTACGTTACTTCTTCTGTTCTGGACGTGAATAAAAATAAGACGATTAATGCAGCACGACAGGAAAAGCGACCGATTTACCTACACAGGTAGATTAAGAACCAGCACAGGTGAACAAAAAAAAAAATAAATAAAACCAGAACAGAATGGTGTGAGTAATATAAACTTGAGAAGCATTCGGATTCTGAACTAAACCATTGTGCGAGAGGTTTGTCCCTCTTTCTGAAGTAGATTCCTGAGAACATGATGATGGTAAATCTGGCCCAAGTTCTACACAGAGCCCTCACTTAACTTGGATGTGAAGTGTATATATGCTTGGGGCCTGAGGTAAGGTTGGAAGAATAGGGGAATTCTATGTTGATTGGCAACCCGGAGGTGATGGCTCTCCCTGTGAACATAATTAAAAGTTGCGTTTATAGTTTGACGTGAAACACAGTGTTCTTAAAATTTGCAATCCCCCACTTCCAAGTCAAATCATTTCATGTGCACTGAATATAAAAATACAAAAACTACCTATCATGCTGCTCTGAATAATAAAATTTTATTTTATTTTATTTTTTTATTTTATTTATATTCAATTCAGTGCATTAATATTGCTTGTGATATTGAATTATTCACAGAGGAGTTTTAATCAGAATCACCTCATTGACCATGTTTACCCTTTTTTAAGGATGATTCAAGACAAGGTACACCTTGTTTACTGTTCTTATATTCAATGGATGAACAAAAGATTGTAATCAACAAAGAAAGCTGTCGAAATAAAGACAAGGAAGCTGGTCAATAAATACACAAAGTGAAGTTGAATACAATGATCTCCAAGACTTCAAGTTCTTCAAATTATTGCATACTTTTAGGATATTTTTAAAAATCAAATTTTCTTTAAAGAACTTGCATAGTTTCTAAGGTCATTACGAATTTGAAAAACTTAACTGGTAAGTTTCTTCAATATTAAGGAAAATTGTGCAGAAAATATAAATTTCTTCTGGAAAAACACAAGTCTCAAGGAAATATTTGAAACTGATAAAGCTTCTGTGATTAGTGAAAAAGTAGATAATATGACGTTAATTAGTCGTAAATTAGCTGTGACAATTTCAAATTTATCTTTCAATGTTTTCTATGCTTTTTAGGTGCTTTGCTTATTTGATATCAAGCAACTCTCAGAGATTGAAAAATGAATAGGTGCTTATTTTGTCGGTAATTAGTTGTGACAGTTTCGAATTTGTCGTTCTATGTTTTCAATGTTTTTATTTATAAAACTGTAAAAACTTATAAAATATAATATTTTAATTGTTAATAATCTGCCGTTAATTTTTTGTTATTTATATTTCGTTCTATGTTTTCTATGTTTTTTTTGAAATGCGGTAAAAACTTTTAAGATATAATATTTTAATGCTTAATAATTTTCCGTTAATAATTCGTTAGTTGATTGTAAAAAATCAATTTTGTCATGAGATATTTTCTATGTGTTTTTGGGTTATTTGTTTTTTATGAGATTCAATTTAGCAAAGCAACTTAGACGAATTGAAAAATGAGTAGGTGGACAGTTTGCCATTAGTTAGTCGTTAATTAATTTTGACGATTTCATGTGTAAAATTGGTAAGAACTTCTCATGCCTGATAGTTTATGGCCTTGTGATTTGCCATTAATAGGTTGCAATAAATTTAATTTGATCGTGCATTGCTTTCTATGTTCTTGTACGCTTTTCTAACTAGATATCAAGTACCCCCCAGGGATTGAAAAATTAATAGGTGCATAATTTTTCGTTAACTAGTTGTGACAATTTCGAGTTTATCGTTCTATGTTTTCTATGTTTTTTTGAAAGCCGTAATAACTTTTATAAATCTAATATTTTAGTGCTCGTTTGCCGTTAGTCATTCGTTAATTATTTGTCGTTCTATGTTTTTTATGTTGTTTTTTTTTACAGTAAAAGCTTTTAGAACATAATATTTTAGTACTTAAAAATTTGTCAATAATCATTAGTTAGTAAGTTGTAAAAAATTTATTTTGTCGTGCGATATTTTGTACATATTTTTGGTTTATTTGTTTTCTATGAGTTTAAAGTTAACAAAGCAACTTTGATGAATTCAAAAATAGTAGTTGTATAATTTGTCATTAATTAGTCGTTAATTAGTTTTTACAATTTTTAATTTGTCGTTCCATGTTTTATATGCTTTTTTGGGTGCCTTGCCAACTTAGGAACTATGCCAAAGCAGTAAAAACTTATACCTTTATACTTAATGCCTTATGGGTTAATAACTTTCCTTTAGTTAGGCTTTAATTAAGTTGTGGAAAATTAAATTCAATCGTGCAATGTTTTCTATCCTTTAGTTAGTCTCTAATTTACTGGTGGAAAATTTAATTTAATTGTGCAATGTTTTCTATCTTTTTTTGGGTCATTTGCTTGTTTCACATCAAATCAGCAAAGCACCACCTAAAAACTGGGTTAAAACTGCTAATACCAAATGTTTTATGGATTAGTAATTTGTTGTTAACTATTCTTTAATTAGTTGTGACAATCTCGAATTTTTGATGCAATGTTTTTCATGTTTTTTAATCACACATCACAACCGCAAAAAGGCGTAAAAACTGCGTATAAAAACTGAAATTTTAAATTTGTCATTCTAGAGTTTCCATGTTTTTTTTAATTTATTTGCCATTAATTAGTCATTAATTATTTGTGACAAGCTTATAAGATGTTTTATATCTATTTTTTAACGATATTATTTGACCCAGTGAAAACATATAATAAAGCAATAAATAGTACAGTATAATCAATTTAAACTTTTTTAGAATGTTACTTCATATGAATAAATAAACCTAAAAAAAACATAGAAAAAATTACACTCAAATGTTGAAACTGTCTCACATAATCAATGGTTAACTGAAGACAAATTACTCTAGTTTACAAAATTTTGGGCCATGGTAGGGTCCTTGAAAAAAAATATATTTTCAAGACGAACACGAAAATGGAAAAAATTTGTTTTCCAAAGAAACGTTTTCACTTTCTCAGCTATTTTTCAGATACTGGCATAAATCTGGCTAACGGTTTAGCTAACTAATATAAGATATAAATGTTCTGAATTATCTGATTCGACTCTTTCCGAAAAAGTATACTGCTTATATAAGTCGTATTGAGCTTTAATAAGTTACAGGCACTTACATTTTGAAAAACGAGTATTTTTGAATAAAAAATTAGTTTTTGGCTGCTCCATATGGGTAGAAAAAAAATTATTTTAAATAGTTTTAAGTACTCACAAGAAAAACAATCATTTTAAAAAACATTTGAGGTAAAGTTTTCCAAAGTCGGACGATAAATGTAGGAGTAATAAGAGTATAAGTGAAAGAAGACAATTTCAATTTTTCAAAATTAGTCTAGAAAATATATTTTTTTGTAAACTAGTGTTATTAATCAATAAAAATTTTAATATAATAAGTTCTAAGCACTTTTCCGGAGCTCTTTGCTGATTTCATATGAATTTGGGAAAGTAAAACAAAAACATAGAAAACATCGCTTGGAAATGTTGAATTTATCATAAGGTTAAATTAATAAGCAATAAAATGTTACGTTTTAGAAGTTCTTACTACTTTTTGAAGAAAAAAAAACATATAAAAACAGAACAACAAATTCGAAGTTGTCAAAGTTGTCGAAGTTGTTAAAACTTACGACAAATATGCACCTATTCATTTTTCGATCATTAAAGAAGTTAAAACTAGAAAAACAAATCATAGAAGGGGATCCTGGATCCATTTCAACTCATTTAGATGGAGGAAGCAATTTTCAAAATAACTTAATGTGAAAAATTAATCATTAAAACAACGGAAACACTCACAATGTTATACTATAGGATAGTGAGATTACTGGTGCTGAGACAAACGCAAATTTCTGTCATCATCATCAAAGATCAAAATAGTTACGAATTAATTATAAAGAAGGTGACACTGTTAAACAATGGTGCACTGTGACGTATGTATACTTTTTTTGTATAAAACCGACCTGGATTTAGTATTAAAATAGTTCTTAGGCCGAAAGGCATTAGCATTAAGTTATTATAGTTTAACTTAGAGCGCCCGACTGGGGCCAGTAAGTTAGTTTTAAGATATTGATAAGTAGGCTAGTTTTTATGAATTTTTGTCTAGCTTTAAGATAGTTTTAAGAAAATTGAAAAATAAAAATGAATTTCAAAAAAAAAAAAAAAAATACTTTTTTTGCTTAGTTTCCTTCCATTAGTTAATTATTTTGAAATCGTTTTGATATTCTCTTTTTGGTCTGGGAGATGAGGATGCCAACCAATTGCTTTAGTCGAACCATTTACAAAACTACTGGTCAGAAGAGCTTTATCTGGTGGCAATTGTTAGAAATTTTTACATTTCAGGTTACTTTTTTGACTTGGTGTACCTATATTACATAATGTAAGAAAATGCTTTAAATAGGATATCAAATGAAAGCTAAGACTGTTCTCTGCCTACATTATACCAATAGTTGGACTGAACTTTTTGGTTGGTGCGACGAGTTTTATCTACATCGCTGTTCTCATTTTTAAGTGAAAATCGCTCATTTAAATTTGAAATCCAACTTATTACAAACGCAGTCACGTAGTAGCGTTTTAACAAAAGGTTTTTGTTTGAGATATCGGTATCGATTTAAATGTTCAACATTCTGGATTTATTTAACATAAAGGTTGAATGGAGCAAAAACTTGTATTTTTGATTTCTGATACCTTTTAAGTGGTCCACTATTACAGTTTTTTTGTGAACATAAGCATAAGCTTCAAGAAAATTTTCGGCTTAGAAGTTGTAAGTATACGAAAAACCCATATTTTCCACACTTCGCCTTTTTTCGGTAAACTTGTAATTGATGGCTTTTATGAAAAAATATTTTTTATAGATAGTAACTACCTACACTCAGAGAAAAATATCATATAAAATATAAACGAGGCACTAATAAAATTAACAAAGGTGCACTATCCCATATAAAATTACAGAAATTCACCTGACTTTAATAAACTTAGGTATATTCAATGTTAAATCAACGTTGTGTTTTTTAACACATTCGGGCTGACTTAACGTGTCACATGGTTATTTTTATGATTTTTAACTTCCTATTAGAAGTTACTAGAACAGGTCTGATTTTTTCGGATCGAAAATTTTGACATATCTTCACGTTTCGAGCTCCCTAAATGATATTGAGATAAAACGGACACCCTAATGTTCATGGGAACGATTTAATATTAAAAGACTGAAATTGAAAAAATTAAAAATTCAATAATGGCCAATTTCTCCACAAAAGTACTAAGCTATACTGGATACTAAGTCTAGTACCCAGTATAGCTAGACCAGGTACTAGGTCAAGTACTCGGTCCTAACACAAAGTTAGTACTTGAACATTTCTTCACCTGATCTAAGTTCACACATCAGTACTTGGAATTTAATACGTCGAAAACTAGTTTAGTACTAATGTTGATGCAGTTTAAACATTTCAAATATTATTTTGATTATTATTTTATTTTAGACTTCAAAAAAAATATCATTGATTATTGTGGTTTTGTTTGCAAAATGTGGTCCTAAAATATCGGGTTTTTCAATAAGAGCGCTACAAACGTTTTTTTTTTTTTTTAATAAGTCAAAAACGGTTTTGGATATCAATGAAATTCTTTATTCCTGTGAAAGTACGTTCCATGCCATTATGTATGGAACTCGATTTTTTTTGCATGGCCACCACGGGAACGCTTGCAGAAGTCCAGACGCTGAACCCAATTTTCGACGGTTTTCAAGCATAAATCAATCGTCGCTGGCTTGTTGGCATAGCCCCACAGGAAATAGTCTAACGGCCTAAAATCACACGACCGAGGCGGCCAAGCGACTGGACCATTTCGTGAGATAACACGTTCTCCAAACTTGGTTTCCAACAATTTGATTGTGACATTCGCTGTGTGGCTTGTGGCACCGCCGGCCGTCCTGTTGGAACCACATGTCCTCCAAGTCCATATCATCCAATTGGGGCCAAAAACCACACCAAACCGTAATTTTTTCGGGATGCGATGATGACTCATGGAGTACGTGTAGATTGCTGCCTGACCAATACCGCATATTTTGTTTATTGACGAAGCCATTCAGCCAGAAATGAGCCTAATCGCTGAAGATGATTTTTCGATGAAAATCCGAATCATTTTCAGGTTGTTGCTCAGCCCAATTCACGAACATACGATGCTTCTGGTGGTCAAGCAGCTTCGTTTTTGGGATCAAGATCTTTTCGCAAAATTCGCCACAACGACGTCACAGAGATGCCCAACGCTTGAGAACGATGTGTGAGAGACACATTTGGGCTTTCTGCAACTGAAGCCTCAGCGGCAGCAATATTCTCGACACTACGGGCACTTCTTTGTCTCACTGGCACGGGAACATTTTGTACTGTGCCTGTCGATTCAAATTTTTCTACTAGACGCTCAATTGTTGATCTACTAGGACGATTATGACGACCATAAATTGGACATAGCGCTCTTAACGTTGAGGCCACTGACTCCGAATTTCGGTATTAAATTTTAATAATTTCGAGTCGTTGTTGGCTCGTATATCTTTCCATCATAAAATGGCAAACCTTACTGAAGAGAAATGTCAAAAGAGCGGCAAGAAATATGGCGTTGTTTGCTGTCCCTGATGCTCTACTTTTGTAGCGTTTCTGTTGAAAAACCCTTTATATTTTAATGTACAAGAAGACATAATTTATATCTTTGATTTAATAAAAAAATTGTTGTTCCACTCCCTTGGGAATTTTTAAAATTTAGTAGAGTTGTAGGTACAGTGTATGTGTGTTTCATCGCCACAATATTGCAAGATTGAAACTTGGATTCATCCTAATTTTATAATGTCTAAAATCGTATTAATACTAAGAAAACTTTTAAAAACACTTTCCTTTAGGTAGTTCTACTTCGTGAAATAACTTTTTCTATTGATAAAGTACACTTTTTATGAGATAAAGAAGGGATTGCTGCTTTTAAAGTTACACTAGTGCTTTAGAGTAAAAGTATACTTTATCTGGTTTAAAATTGAAAAAGAGCCGACTCTCGCTCTAAAAAAATTATTTAGAGCAGACTCTCTTTTTAAGTGTAATTTAGTTTTGGTTTTAAATGTTTAAAATTTTGCGCCTATGAGTTTTGATTAAAAGTCTTGGAATATATTATGTTTACAAGTTTTCTCAAAAACATGAGTAAGGATAGAAGGCATTATAAAGAATTTAACAGATGAAGTTTAGTTGGACCATCTTCTTAAAAATTTTTAAAAATCAATATTGGAGCTATTTTTATATGAAGGTATTTATATATTCAGCCACATATTTAAGGACATTTCAAATATAAACTTGACTCAATTCTTATATAAAATACAATACAAGACAATACTTTATATAAAATTTTGAAATTTGGGACCATATTCTGACCTAAATTGTAAAGTCCCTGTTAGGCGTAGAGAAGAATAGGCAGTACCACTGAACACTGAATACAGCATCCTTAAATCATTGAGATTGCAAAATTTCATCCAATTATTTTAAGAAACAAGTAAGTTACAGATTTATGAGACGGTCCCCCCATACATGACCGATATCGTTAGCTCTGTTGAGTGTGACTAGCTTTAAATTTTAAATTAATTGACACTCTAAAATAAAGATAACTATTTTATGTGTGCTTGACTGCTAATATCGCCAAAGTTTTACATTAATTGGATTCAGCATTAAAAAAGTTAAAATTTCAAATTATGTAGGTCATTGTACATTACATTTATATTCCAAGGAACCTACTTTGTCCACAAAAATAAAATGTTGGGTCAAAAACTCACTTTCCTTCTGGCACACAAGAAAAGCACTCAGACCATGATATACTTACCTACATTATACATTTGTATGGTCTCTTTTCATTTAATAATAAAATAATATAGGGACTCTAGCTCCCGAGGGCTCCAATGGGAAGTTACCAGTGTGGGTCGCACCCCTCCTTTTTTTTATATATAAAATAACCTAACAAAAAAATTTTACGGTGTTATGTTAATTCACACGCACTGTAATGGTTTGGGGACCCATTTCTGCATCAGAGCCTTGTGCTTTAAATATAACATTTTTTATGTCACATAGAGCAGATTTGAAAGTTCCTTTAGGAGAGTCGAATAGATTTCAGGTTGTTATTTTTCAACACGGTTGATCAGGTTTACTGTCTACCCAGATACCTGATTAATGTCGTGTTCAATCAACGTAGGTACAAAATCCACATGACAACTTGTAAATTTACTACTGCTTTGAAATAGTAAATTTTACTTGAAAATCTTGTTGATTTCTCTTGGGAATCTAGTTAATTTTACATAAAAATCAATTTAAATTGAAATGAATAAATGTTCAATGTCATGTTAATTTAACACGCAAATCTAGTTATTTTAACATTATTCAATATTGAATCAACCCTGTATTCTGTATATATTATGTCTTGGATTATCCATGCGTCTAACGCTCCTCACCGTCAAATATAGAAATTTAATATTGTGAACAATATTTTTAATTTAAAAATACTTTGTGGTACTTTTTTAAATTTGAACTGGGAACCTCTCACACATGGAGATAGTACTTATGTATTTTAATTTGATGGCTTGTGTGTGTGTGTTAGTCTTACCACTGGCGTCAGGTTGAAATGAACTGACAGAGTGCTATTTTAACAGAAGGCCATGTTAAATTAAAATCGATTTATTTGGATACCCTGTTTGTGTGCCTGTTAGTGTTTCTTTTACAGAAGGCCAGGTTTAACTCAAATCATTTTGTATGTGCTTTTCAACACTGGTGTCTTGTTGAAATTAATGGTTAAATTGCTTCTTTAACAAGAGGCCAAGTAAAATTCAACAGGCAAGCATTGTAAAAATAATAAATAATTAAAGCTTTTTCAACCTGATTTGAGGTAAAACAAAAATTCATAGCATACAGTGTAAAAAAAAAACACGATCTCTACTAAAATTAGCATTATATTCTTGTCAAATTAAATTTCTTATTAACCAGAGTCTTAGTGATTAAATAACGGGCCATCTTCTTAAATCAACTAGAATATGGTTTCGTTTTTCTCGGAGTGTACCTGCCATATTTTTGCATAGTCGTATTTAAAAAAAAAACCGCTCCACAACTCTTCTTAAAAAATTATTTAAAAAAATACTTTAAGTACAGTCAATTCTTAAGTGGAAAACCATTTTTCAAAAAATTATAACTAATGGTACCTCCCAAAGAAACATTTGTTTTATGTTCGATTTTTTCAGACTCAGACTATTTGACTGATTTCAGTTTTTTTTTATATGGAAGCTCCTAAAAATATTGTCAGTTTTTTTGGATTTTTAAAAACAAAATTTAGTTTGAAACTCGTTGAGGGGTTTTTAATACTTTCTAGAATTTTTGAGAACAAATTCTGCTTTAAACAAATAAAAATCATAGTATCTTCCATTCAAATGTTAAAAAACCATTAATACAAAATATTTTTTTCTCAAAACCTCCTACGATTCTTATGAAATATTTTTTGTGATTAGAAAATATTCAATTCAATTGAATCAAGTTTAAATGCACGTTTTAGGCCTGGCCAAGAAAGAGTGCGATCCTGCGATCTTTGTGAGAATTAACAAAAACAAATTTGACTATCGCTATTTTTTTTTTCTCAGTGAAGTATTGATCGTATCGCTGGATCGCGTTCGCCCAGGCCTTTTACTATGCACACCGTAAAATCAAGTGCATGCGACCCATTCAATAGCTGTGCATGTTATTATTTTTACATACATATGTACAAACATAGTTACATTTAAGTTTTTTTTTTTAATTTCTTATACTCCAAAATTAAGAACACAAGTTGTTAGAATAATTGTTTTTTACTGATCATGGTTAGCATCTGGAATGAGAACTCTTCCTTGCTCCTAATAAGAGTGTCTGGCTAAGTGGCGTATGAGCATTGACCTTAAACTCCAGATACGTGTTTCAAAGTTGTGTATAAAGAATTATTATTGCTTTCGATGCATATTACAATGCACAAAAGAATGAATAATTTATTATTGTTATGATTTGTATTGTTTTTTTTTTTTGTGTTAATTGATTCCCATCACGTATTTGTAATGTTGACAAGAGAAATAATCATTGTTCATTTCTTTAAAAATAATTTCTTCCTGCGTTTTTGTAAACCTGGGTTACAAAAAAAAAACATAGAAGCTTGTTACAATGGTCGGTGGCATGAAATATGAGTATTCTGTATTGTGTTGTAAAGATGAGTTATCATCAAAGTTTTATCACCGCTGGCTTATTGTTTCTGGAATGTTCTTAACCAAAAGTGAATTTTGTATGAAATAATATTAAGAAGTTATTTTATTTTTATTTAATCAAATAAAGGGACTTTCACAAACCTCACACTTTTGTGAAGTCATAATAATTCCAAGAACAAGTGCCATTAAGGAGAATTGATTGAGACTTGAATTAAAAGTCAATAGAAGTTCTTTTCTTGTTTAATAATCTTCAGTCAAATCGTGCTCTTTCTGATTGAGTAATTTTTTTGTGTTTGAATCACCAAAACAAAGAATCAATGATTGTGATTTAGAATGGATTTCTACTGGCTTGACAAAGTGAATATTGCACAGAATAATCGTTCTAAATATCTTGTTGGTCTAACAACTCCTTTCACTTTTAAATCAAAGATCATAGTCCATTTTTGACAAGTAGGTATCAAGTATAAGATCAGTAAACATATACAAAATATCATAAAACTAATTTGCCTTATTTGAGTTCTTGACTGATTTCAGATTTTGTTGCCTTCTGATTTTTTGCTGAGTTGTTTGTTTGTGATGTTTTGGCTTAATAAATAATCCAAGTTTTCGCGCTTTTTTTAGTAATCGTCTTTTTCATATCTAAGAACTAGTTTCTGACTAAAACATTGCTTTATGATTTAAAAATAATTAAATTCACATCATTTTGAGCCCATAACCGTCTCCGTAGAACCAAGAGTTTTCAAGAGTCTGTCTCTTGACTGACTTGAAATAGAGAAACAAATATAAAAGAACAGTGGTAATACCTGTAGAAAATTCCCTTAGGTGCTCTTAGACCAGAAATTTTTTCTTCAATATTCTATTTTCAATAGATAGTTTTTGAAAAATTAATTTTCAAATACAAAATTTTGATAAAAACAATGTTTTTCGTTAATATATTCTTTTTTTTTAAATTCTATCTCACTCCTCAATATTTTTGATCTAAATATTTAATACTCCTACCAGTTTTGATTCAAATACCGAAAACCAGGGATCTATATAACACAATACATAAAGTGCTTGTTTAACAAGTGAAAATAATCAACTTTTTAAAATTTGTGTAACACAGAACAACAAGTCTAGGAGACCTTAAACAATTGTTTTGGGTTCTTTCACCGATTGGGCAATTTCATAAATCTACCGTTTCTGTAACAGAAAACAACAAGAATCAAAGAATAATTAATAAACTTGTGGAATAGTTCGTAAATTTCAACAAGTTCGAAGTCAACAAGTTTGAAATAATACTTTGTTTATCATTTGATGGAGTTAGGAAAATTGTTTAGTATTTATATTAAGTTGTAAGGAATTTGGTAAGCAAAATGTTTTAATTTTTTATTCTGAATCGAACAGTGATATAGAGAATCAAAAATAGAAAAAAAAATATTTTAAGTAAAATTTGACTTTGAAATAGAGCCACATATATTTTCCGTGTGCGGTGTATAAACTGTTGATTATCTTACTGAAGTTCCCTCATACATAAAATAACGTTCGTCCACTAATACAAGAAAATCGCTGATTTTTAAATGAATATTTTTCTTTTCGGAAACTTTACGACTCTATGACTCGAAACTTACGAACTGGTTCAACAAGTCAAGGGAACTTTTTTCAGTTGACAATTGTAACCGTTTTTATTGAGTTATAAAATGATTTTCACTTGTTTAACAAACATAGTTTTACAAGTAATTGTTGACTAGTTGACTAAATGTTCTGTGTTATAGGCCCCAGGTGGTAAAAAGTTTTTTAGCTTTTGAGCTATCTGAAAATAACTAAATCTAGCCCACCTTTCTCAGTCTTGTTTGTCTGAAACTATCCAGCTTTTTATCATAAATTAAAGTATATGAAGTTAGCAGGACACTTTCGAAAATGACGATTAAAAAGTAAGTATTTGAGAAAGTTATTCGCTAAGTTCATATGAAGTTAGGAGGACACCAATTTTTTCGTAAACCAAAAAAGTAGTTAATTTTGTTTGCGTAACTAATTCGCAATTAATTAGCTCTCAAAACTAAATTTTTGGTTTTTTTTGTTTATCTATATTTTTGAGAAAGGTGACCTGCTAAGTTTATGCAAAGCATAAAAGCAATTCATTTTTCTTTTAAGTAACTAATTCGCAATTAAGTAATGATAGGATAGTAACTAATGATAGAATACTTTTTAATCGTAATTTCCAAAAGTGTCCTGCTTACTTCATATAACGGGTGATTTTTTAAGAGGTTTAGAACTTTAAAAAAAAAAACACAAAAAATTCGAAAAAATTAATTAATGAAATATTTATTTGAATCGATAGTTTGAACCTTGCAATTTAATGTTTAAAGATAATTTCATGCAAATGTTGACCGCGACTGCGTCTCAGGTAGCCCATCCGCTGAGTCCAATTTTGGCATACTCTTTCACACATATCGGCCGGTATCTCACGAATGAATGCATGGATGTTGGCTTCCAGTGCGTCAATCGAAGCGGGCTTATCCCTATAGACATTAGACTTGACATACCCCCACAAAAAATAATCTAATGGTGTCAAATCGCACGATCTAGGCGGCCAATTGACCGGCCCGAAACGTGAAATTAACTGTTCACCAAACTCGCCTCGCAATTGCGCCATTGTTTCGCGTGCTGTGTGGCATGTGGCACCGTCTTGTTGAAACCACATATCATGCAAGTCAAGAACTTCCATTTCGGGCAAAAAAAGTTTGTTATCATCGATCGGTAGCGTTCACCATTGACAGTACCGCTGCGATTCGCATCATCTTTGAAGAAATATGGCCCAATAATGCCGCCGGCCCATAAACCGCACCAAACAGTGGCTTTTTCGGGATGCATTGGTAGCTGTTGCATTGCTTTTGGCTGATCTTCACTCCAAATGCGGCAATTATGCTTATTTACGTACCCATTCAACCAAAAATGAGCCTCATCGCTGAACACAATTTTTTTTTTCACATTTCGAACCGAGCATGAATTTTGATAGTAAAATTCAATAATTTGCAAGTGTTGTTCATTTGTAAGACGATCCATGGTTAAATTGCAAACCAAACTGAAGCTGTTTGACAGTGACACAAGGTACTAAACACACGTCAGCTGTCAAAACCAGTGTTGCCAAAACCAAACCAGCTAAAAAATCACCCGTTACCTACATCATAAATTTACTACCTATCGCTCTATTTTGAACAGCTGTATTTTGGAAACTATATTAGGCTAACCGAAACAATTTAAGGCTTTAATTCAAGGCAAGTTAGTCGTTTAATTAAGCGTAATACGCAATTGCGTATATCTATGGTGAAAGAGTGTTTTGTTTGAAGGGTAGGGGCAAGTGTAGAATTTCAACCATAACATCAAAGATAACACTTTTGTACTCATGAGCTATAAGTGCTAAAGGAGAATGAGCAAAAATATATGGGAGCTGGTCCATTATTGTGAGTACATCATATTTCATTTTATGGTCGTTAAGCTCTTAATCATGGGGTTCGCGAGATATTCGGGCTGCAACCCCGAACAGTTATGCAATTTCACATTTCATTGTCCTCCCACTCAACATCAATGAGTCTCATATCATTAGAAGGGTTATAGCCTGTATTTCATTTTTGTATGCGACCGTTAAGCTATAGATCATGGGATTTGAGAGATATTTGTCAAAAACGCATTTTAGAACAATAATGAAGTTCCGCATTTGGGAGCTGGTCTTCCAAGTAAATAGTAATGTGTTGTACATAGTTGAAAAGGTTATTGCATATATTTTCATTTTTTGTCATTTAATTGTAGACCATAGGGTTCGAAAGATATTTGGCATCAAAAAAAGGCAAATAGCAAATAGAGAACAAAATTGAATTTTGCACTGGGCACTGGGCTCCTTGCTCTACACGAATGTGTTATACGTTGAAAAGGTTATAATAAAAGCTTTATTTTATTATTTAACCGTTAAAATCTAAACCATGGGGTTCGAGAGTTATTCATCTTATAAACACCCAAACAAATAATAATGCAATTTTTCATTGGCTTGAGCTACACCAGTGTAGTGACTTAATTTTTTTGTACCCGTGGGTGGGTGCAAGACCTGTATAAGACTCTATGAGGACCGAAAAACGCGTGCTTCCCGATTGCAACTAAGTTAAAACTTATCTAGCAATTTATTTTTAACGAAGCTAAGTAACGTGTTGCAGTTTACTTTCCGGTAAAAGTTCACGCTTAATCCACGATTTTAAAGCGGTTTTCTGTTCACCGCACCAAGTCGGAAGGTTTTGTTCTTCGCAGACGGCGTACTAAATTCGACTCGTCAAGAATGTCAATAATCGTTTAATTAGCGTGTTCTAATAGTCGATTTCTATGTTTTCGCGCGAAACTTTTTATTTCCTCCCGCACCGTAGGAATCCCGAGATCCCTGTGAAGATCTACGTTTCTTATATACCACGGAGCATTTACAAATGACCTAAGCAATTTATTTTCAAACGTTTCCAAGTTTTTTAAGTTTGTATCGCAGGTACAAACCCAAAGTTGTATACCATAAGTCCAAACAGGTTTAAGAACCTGTCGGTATAAAATCAATTTATTTTCAATACTAAGCTTTGAATATTTACCGAGTAACCAGTTCATATCTCTTAATTTACTTTTTAGTTCTTCGCATTTCTTTTTCACGTGCGGCTTCCATTTTAATTTTGCGTCTAGAGTCATTCCCAGATACTTTGCCTCATTCGCAAATGGAACACGGGCGGTATTAAGAAAGACGGGTAATCTATTTATTTTTTTTATACGTAAAATCCACGTGGACTGACTTTTGTTCATTGAACGCTATTCGCCATGTTTTCGTCCACTCATTAACATTATTAAGAGCATTTTGTAATTTAATTGTAGCTTCACTTATCTTTTTGCCTACTGCTAGTATTGCAGTATCATCAGTAAACGTGGATACGCTAGTGTCTTCTGTTTGAGATATATCATATGTAAATAATAGAACTGGACCTAATACACTTCCTTGTGGTACCCCAGCCACTATTTCTTTGAAATTAGAATAGTCATTTCCGTGTCTTACACGAAAAAGTCTGCTATCTAGATATCCGTTAAGAATGATATAAAGTCCGTCAGGCAGAATTAGTCTTAATTTAAATTTGAGGCCTTCGTGCCACACCTTGTCAAACGCTTGCGACACGTCCAAAAAGACTGTCAAACATATTTTCTCTTCTTCAAGAGCTCTCTCAATTACGTCAGTTATTCTATGCACTTGATCAATTGTCGAATGCTTGCTTCAAAATCCGAACTGATGTTTAGGTATTGATTGTTTCTCTTCTATTATCGGTTGCAGGCGCAGTAGTAATTTTCTTTCAAAAACTTTTGATATAATAGGACTTAGTAGTGACTTAATGGCTAGTGACTGTGTTGAAATGGCAGAGTTAATTATGAATGTGAGAGGGATATCCTTCCATGTGTTTGTTTTCTCTAAAGTGATCAAGTTATAATTACCCGTATGTAAACAATTATAACTACTCAAAAAGTTGGAGCTGGAGTTGTGTTGAGCATATGGGCCAATTTGCCCATGCTACTTTAGTATTTATTTTTTATATCATAAAATAAAAGAATACGAGTATGTACAAATACAAATATTCTATGTATATATGTTAATTGGTTAATTGAAGTGTATTAGTAAAGCAAAAACTTTTAAGAAACACATGATTTTTATTTTTGTTTTTATGCATGAATATTAGAAAATTTTAATTAGGGGAGAAAAGGGGGAAATTTTTTGAAGATTGGGTTTCCTGATAAATATAGGGGAAAAGGGTTATGAAAGTCTGGGGACACTGCCTGTGCGTCGTGGGCCAAGTTTCCCGAGACTCTTTTTGACGTTTCTTTTTAGCACTTTCCGTATTTTCGTATTTTCTTATACAAACCGCTTATAGAGTAAAGAGAACTGTCGATTTTGAATCAAGCGTCAAGAAGCTCCGTGTAGCGCGTAGCTCACAGGATGATTTTCAAAGAGAAATTCGAAAAAAGAGTCAGGCGCAAAGAATCATCGTGTAATAGAAGACTAACAGGGGACATATTATTTTTCGTTTCGTTTTGCTTTTCCCTGTACACCCTTAACACTTGCGCATTCCGTCGCCGTCAACATTAAATTATGAAATAGTGGTAAAGTTCATTTTACATATTTGAACATTTTTAAAAAGTCTAAAATTATTTGAATGAAATTCTTGATAAAACAAACTACTTATATTTATTTTACAAGCTTCTGCATAAGAAAAATTATTAAAATCAAAAATAAGAAATGGTTCTTTGAGAGGTACAATTAATAAACCTTTTTTGGAAAAATGGTTTCCCATCCAGAGGTAATTAATTCAATTTTGTATCAAGTTTTAAGAAAATCGATCCAGCCGTTCAGGCTGTAGCTGAACAGACACAAAGACGGACAGACTTTGCTATCATCGTTATGACAAGTCTGATCAAAATTTCGAGATCAATATTTGTTTTTATAAATCCAAAACTTACCATATATGTACAAGTACTTATAAACATACAATGTACACTGCACGTCACTTGCTCGAGGCTACTATTTTCGCAATAATTTTTTCTCGATAAATACCTGTGAGTAATATTTTTTTCAGTAAATGTTTGCAACCTGTGGGTAGGTACAACTATCCAATATTTTCATGGAATGCTGCTCTTAAGGCATCTATATCTTCAAACTATCTACCAGCTTCATACAAAAAAAATGTCTGTCATGTTATTTTATATTTTATTTTTAAATTATCAAAAACGATTTTCATTTCGAGTGAAATTACAAATCGATTTAAATTCAAATTTAATCAAATTGAAGAACATGGGTGATTAAAGGCTTAAAAACTTAAGTGTTGGTATTGAATCTTTTATTTTATAATTAATACCAAATGCATCCCCATTAAATCTTTACATCTTAACTGTAAGGGATTGAAAGCGATTTTTATGGTCTCCCAAGTCTTGGTTATTAACACACGCTCTGCATGGTTAAATTTGCATTAAGAAAATAACATCACGTTTCAAATGGTTAAACATTTTTCGTTTGTGTATTTGTAATCCGATTATAACTGAATTAATTTATTCGCATGCCAAACATGTTTATTTTATTAAACAAAAAAAAAAATATATTCTAGTTAATTTAGTTTTGATGATTTTTAATTATAATATAATAAGAAAATAAACAATTAATAATAACAGGATTTTATCAGCTGGGATCATATTTCTGTTTTCGTATAAAAGTTCTTAAGAGATTCAGAAATTCATTTCCGTATACCTTCCGGTTTAGTATTGCCTTTTGATTTAGAATTTAACTGTTAAATAGCTATTATTTAAATCGTCTGCTGCATGAATTTTTATTATTATGCAAACCTACTGCCACAATTTCACAAAATTAAGCAATAGTAGAGTTGACTATTTAAATAATATGAAACTGAGATTTTTATAGTCAGTTTAAGCCTAGGGTTAAACAAAAAACTTCTGACATTAATTTTTTTTAGTCAATTTAAATACTAGCAGCTCTATCAATAAGGACCAGAGCTGCACGCGAGCTCTACAAACAGAAGAGTAGAAAGGAACGGCGACTTCTCAGAAGGAAAAAAAGAGCATGAGAGGTAACTAGAAGGATTCCACTGCAGGAATGAAGTTCGGAAGTTTAACCAAAAAGTAAAAAAAACTTCCTAGGGTTATAAGGGCCTGCTGAAGCCTGCAAGGAAGATCAGGAGAACATCGTGGTAGAATCGCAGTCGAGGCTTAGGATACGGAAAAATCATTTCTGCAAATTGTATAACGTCGATAATGAACTGAAGTCTGCTGCCATGCAACAATTCCGTCCACCCGATCTCGACGAAGTGAAGATAGCTTTATCAAAACTCAAGTCCAACAAAGCTGCTGGAGTTGATGGCCTTGCGGCCGAGCTTTTTTATGTGGCTGTCGATGAATTGGTCAGGAGTATGCCAAAGCTCATCTGTAAAATATCGTCGGAGGAGAACATGCCTGATGAATGGAACCTCAGCATTGTTTGCCCGATCCTTAAGAAATGTGATCCTCAGGACTGCACCAACTACAGAGGAATCAGTCTTTATAACATCGAGTACAAGATCTTTTCTGCCGTACTTTGTGAACGCCTGAAGCCATTCGATAACAAGCTGATAGGTCCATATCAGTGTGGCTTTAAGCCAGGAAAGTCCACCATAGACCAAATATTTGCACTATGGCAGATATTGGAAAAAAGCCATGAGTTTTAAATTGATACCCACCACCTTTTCTGTGGCTTGGAGGCCGCCTATGATAGCATCTATAGAGACGAGCTATATATAGAACAATGTCTAGTTTTGGCATCCCTCCAAAACTCGTTCATGTCAACGCTAAAGGCACAATTTTTCAAAAAAAAACGGTCCAAATACTCGCTTACGTGGTATTGACATAATTGTATGAAGAAAGCGTGACATCAGTGATGCTTTCATTTGTATTGAGGAGGAAGCCTGGAAGATGGGCTTAACAGTGAATGAAGGCAAGATCAAATATATGCCGTCATCATGAAAAGACACCCAACACCAAAGGTGATGTCTCGGTCAGAACGTCGCTATAGATAGCTATAATTTGGAGGTGGTCATAAACTTTGTCTACAAAGGCTCTGCTCTAAACACAGCCAACGATGCCAGTGTTGAGATCAAACTAAGAATATTTCTTGCCAATCGTAGTTTCTTTGAGGGGTTAAGAAGGCAATTGATAAGCAAAGCCCCCTCTCGCTTATCATCCCTGTCCTGATGTTTGCTACAGAAACATGAACAATTTTAACGGTAGACGAGAACGCTTAAGGCTGTTTTGAGAGGAAAATTCTCCGGGTAATTTTTGGTACCATCTGCATAGATGGGGAATGGAGAAGAAAATAGAATTATGAACTGTACAGTGACACCGACCTAGCCAGTAAAGTGAAAAGCCAACGACTGAGATGGCTGGATCACCTAGAGCGAATGAACAACAATGCTCTGGCCCGAAAAACCTTTGATTACATCCCCGTGGGACCGCAAAATAGAGGAAAATAGCTCAACAGGCTGGTGTTAGACGCAAGTGGAAGAGGACCTCAACCAACTTGGTTTATTTTGTTACAAATTACCCAAAATTTGAGTGCTGTGGTCAAAAGTGCATGACAGGCGAGTCTAATGTTTTTTCTTCTGAAATATACATACTTAGGTCCTACATACATACATACATCAAGTGTCAAGTTACGAATTCGTTAACAAAATGACGAAAAAATTTGGTCTCATAATTCTACATAATCGTATTTTTCTCAGAAATGGGTCCATACTCCAGTCAATTTGTGCTTAGAAGGGACCTTAGCGAGCAAATGGGGTAGTGCTAAATCCGAATCTGCGGATTTCGACTAAAATTTTTGTACACATCACGGAAAAAAATGCTAAAAAATAAAGCAAAAAGTCTTTGTTAAATGTTTTATTCTGAGACAACCCATTTGACTCATGCGCTAGTTGAAAATTGACACATTTTTATAGTTTCCAAAAATTACTTTATGCAGAATTTATCTACTCTTATGGAACATCGATTACAAAAAAATCTGTGTATTATTGTACGAATGGTGTACTTTCTGGTAAAATTATTTTTACTGAAAACCGTTATTAACGGTACCCGCCATATAACGGTTTTTTTTATTTTCGATTTTCATAATAACAACTTAACCAATTGCAATCAGAATTTTTACTCAGAAGATTTTTTAAATACTGCATATCAAAGTTTTGAAAAAATTTAATTTCGGAATTTCAAAAAAGCGTACAATTTTAAAAAGGCAATATTTTGAAAATGGATTGATTAATTATTTTGAAAAAAAAGGTTTATAAATGTTAATTAATAATTTCTAAAAATTGGCATACCAAATTTTTTATTAATTTTGTAATTAAGTTTTTAAAAAACCCGCTCCAACGAATATTTTTTTTGCATTTTTTGAAATTTGTTCAATGTTTTTAAGCTCTAAATATCTTATGACTTGTTCATACCATTAAAAAACTGAAAAAGAACTGTCATTACGATGATAGGGAAGGCGAATTCTGTCTGTCTGTTCAACAACAGCCTAAATGGCTAGATCAATTTTCTTAATACTTTGTGCATAGTGGTTTTTGGTGATTCTGCCCACACATTTTTCTCACCTTTTTCAAATTAAAAATAACGCAACCTGCCATTAACTTTTTTATACAATTTAATGAAATCTTATTTTTCTCAAAAATTTCTTCACAACTTAAAAAAAAATCAATGAATATCTTTTGGTAAAAGCTACCTTCGGACGAGAAATTATTTTTCAAAAAATGGTACCTTCCAAGAAATATTTTTTTCAATTTTCTTCAAGTTTTTATTTACGATTTCAATCATTTTTATACACATGCTTCTAAATAATATAAATATTTTTTACTAAAATTTTCAGAAAATATTTTTTGAATTTTTAAAAAATGTTCTTTTTTTTAACATCAAATACTTTGAGAACTACATATTCGCTATTTATAAAGATTTAAGTATTTAAGATTTTTTGAAAAAATAACGCGGTACCTTCCATACAAATGATAAGATAACGTTAAGGAAAATATTTTTTTTTTCTTAGAAACAACTCATACGATTTTCATAAAACTTTTTGTGCGTATAAAAATTAGTGCGGTATACTACCAAAAATTTAAAAAAAAATTACAAATAACAACTATTAATAGTAACTCTCATAGAACGTTTTTTTTTTTTAATTTTGAATTTTCAGCTGAACAAATCTAGAATAATTTTCTTATACAAATTTCAAATAAGATTAAAAATATTGCAAATCAAAATAAAAAAGTTTCTGAACTTTAAAATTAATCAAACATTTTTTTTTAATAACAAATTCGATATTCCAAAAACGGACTTAAAATTTTTTTTTGAAACAAAATGCACGTCTGGATCAAGCGTACTTGCTCTTTCTGGTGTTCAAGTTGCTTAGAATTAAGAACTTTTAAAATATGAAAGTATTTATGAAAAAAAGCATTTTTAAATTGTTCTTTTAATTGTATAAACATCTAGTAAAATAGATTATAGGTCAAAAACAAGTAAGATTACTTGAAAAAGTATCAATACATGCAAACAAAAATTAAATATCGTTGGAGCAGTTTTCTTAAAAACGATTTTTTTATAAATAAAACCTTGCCAATATTTAAAAAAAATTGGTATGCCAATTTTGAGTATACATATAATAAAATTCATTTATAAACCTAGTTTCAAAAAAAATCATTAACCCGTTTTTGAAATATTGAATTCTCAAAAAAAAAATAAATTTTTTTTTTTTAAATCCAAAAATTTATTTTTTCAAAATTTAAATGTGCGTTGATATATTAACATTTTAAAGGAGATTTTTTATACAAATTTTGATTGAAATCGGTTCAGCCATTAATGAGAAAATCGAAAATAAAAAAAAGTTATATGGGAGGTACCGTTAATAACACTTGATTGTTATTTTTTTTAATAAAAATTACCTATACTTACCTACAGTTATCTACTGTTTACTTTGTTAAAATAGTATTTGAGATAAATAAGCTTATCCCTAACGGGATATCATTATTTTTGAGGAGGTTTGGAGAATTACAAAAAACCTTAAATTCAAAATTTGAAGAAAATCGCTTGAGTAGTTTATGCTGTAGATCGAGGTAATTGTGCCACATACTCTTTTTTGTGTTCTGTATTATGGTAATGTTTGATTTGATGTTTGATTTTTATTTTGAAATTTTTTTGTTCGAATCCAAAACATGACCTATATTTTGAATTGGTCTGCTTCATTGACATTGACTAGAAACAGGGCAGGGAAAGCTATACGTGCAAGCTGTGAAAATGCTCAGCGCATTGAACCTAATGGGCGCATTGAGTAAGCATGGAAACCGATACCGATACCGATACCGATACCGATACCGCAAAGGGCCCTAGTAACCTCTGTTTTTCTTTCTTTCTTCGTCAAACTGCAAAACATAGCGTGGATTGTTGTTCACGTGAAACTCACAATAAAGCTGATTATGTTTTTGAAATAGTTTTTAAATACTCTTAACTATAATTTATTTTTTTTTTTTTTGAGTTCAGTATATGTTGGTAATATGTTTTTTGACTTTTGTTGATTATTTTTATAATAGATAGTTATTTTTCGGATAAACCGCGTTATTAAAAGTTTTAAGAGTGCACTTTGGTACTCACCGAACGTTTGGTGAGTACCAAATTACACTCTTAAAACTTTTAATAACGCGATTTATCCGAAAAATAACTATCTATTATGTCTATTAACAACCGCGAAAGCCTAAAATGTTATAATGTTTTTTATATTCTTTAGTTGCTATTATTTTTGTGACATAATAATCAATTTCCTAGTTTTAAATGGGGAAGTGAATTCTTCCACCAATAACCACTATTGAGGGTGCTAATGATGAAGCTTGCACAGGGCCCTAATTTATATCGGTCCGGTCCTGCCCTTGGGAATATACCTTGTTACATTAAACGCATTGCAAAATCTACCCCTTGGGTGATGAGGAAGTGAATTCTTCCACCAATAACCGCAATTGAGGGGCGCCAATGAAGAAGCTTGCGCAGGGCGCTTATTTAGCTGGGACCAGCCCTGACTAGAAATAATGTTTTCTTTTTTTAATTCGTCTGTACATTTTTTTTTTAAACCAAAAATAATAATTTTATTAGATAGATTTTAATATTTCTTTAAGAAAAATCTTTTTCTTTATTTTTGCACAAAATATATGCAAAATTAATTAATAAATTATTATTAATAAAGTTCCTATGAATGTTTTATTGATAAATTCAAGTTTTGTTTATGCAATTTTTGTTGAAAACAATTTTTTTTTATTAAACAAGACAACAAATAGGTTACCAGGCAACAAATACCAAAACACCTGCTAATATTTTACTAGGTATATCTATTTCTAATTGCTCTAACAGGAAACAACATTTCAAAAATTTGGAAATAAGTTTATAAAATTCCATAAACAACACATCGATAAATACATTTACTTATATGAAAGGTTTTCTATAGTTATAAATATATTCTTTTAAAATAGTCGAAACTAGCTGGACTTGTCTTTACTGTCTAAACGGGAACTTTAGCAACACAGACAGCTCATATTATGTTAAGTGCAGACGTTCTTATCTCCTTAACAAAGCTTTCCCTCTCCCTCTCTCTCTCTTTTTCGTGTGTATCAACAAACAACATCATATTGTCATAATGACAAAATTATTTTACATTTATCTTACAGACGAACTTAGTGAAAGACATCTGCATGCCAGTGTGTTGTGTAGTTGTCAATCATTTAACTCCCATGATATATTTACAACTTAAATCAAGTTTTCGCAACCTTTTTGACTATCACCAGCTTTTTCCTACAGCCAGCACTGCCAGCTAGAAAAAAAAAACTTGTACCTACTACTACTAGCTGAGGAGTCTGTGCGAGATCTTAGTCAAAAGCTCATCTCATAAAGCTATGTATAAGCAAGATAACTACTTCATCTGCTTGGTCAGATCTCAACTTTGGATGAATGTATCTTTTAGATAAATAGTGGTGCAGCATCGAGATTGGCTTTTAAGTTTGTGATCTCTGTGCGCGCATCGTCATCGATTTGAATTTTATCTCATCATTGCTCTTAAGCTAGATAACCGTTAAATTTTAATAATACAAAAATAAAATCTTAAACTATTCAAAATGTGGAGTTCATTAATTGTCCTTACAGTATTTCAAGTAATTCTAGCTGCTAGAAATGATATCCGTAAGTTTGATAAAAAAAATGTTTTCTGATTTTGGTGATGGTTGTAGTTAAATGTAGTGTGAAATTGGATCATCAAAACATTTTACTTTCGTTTTTTAATTGGAATAAAGATAAAAATAATGTGTGTGCGTTCGGAGGCAATTTATTAACTTCCGGTACAATGGAGCTAAATTTGGACGTCTTTTGTCAATCTTCAATGGGGGTCGGTGTCTCAAAATCATAATAAGTGTTATCACAAGTGACTCTGATAAAAATATATTTTCTATTATTATTCGTTTATATTGGTTAATGCTGTCTAGAAATGCGGGTACTAAAAAAAAATAAATAAAAAGATACAACTCGGCAAAGTTGGATATTATATGTACTCGTTGTCGTATACTTGCTCTTGGATGCGGGAAGCTATATAGCTTGATGCACTTTTTCATCTTTTTCAACATTTTAATCGAAATCTTAAAATAAGCATATTCTTCACAAATGCCACTGGCCACTCAATAAATGTATTTGTCAGAGAAAACATATGAAAATGTTTGAAATAAAGGGTGGTTAAATTTTAAGGGCCGATGTTGATTTTGAATAAAACATAAATTATTTAGGAAATTATCGTCATTTCTTTTTATTATGATAATATTGGTATGGTTTAATTATGTATGGAACAAAATATCGGCTAAATGGCTGCGGCAACCTCGGCGGCACACCTCCATCCGATGGTCCAAATTTTCGATGACGCTGAGGCATAATTGAGGTTCTATGTCGTTAGTGTGCTGAATTATCTCATCCTTTAGCTCTTGAATTGTTCCTGGCTTATTGACGAACACTTTTTCTTTCAAATAACCCCAAAGAAAGAAGTCCAACGGTGTCAAATATACTTGATCTTGGCGGCCAATTGACATCGCCACCACGTGAAATAACACGGCCATTGAATTTGTCGCGCAAAAGAGTCATTGTTTCGCTAGCTGTATGGTAAGTGGCAATATCCTGTTAAAGCCATATATCGTCCACATCCATATATTTCAATTCGGGCTATAAAAAGTTAGTTATCATCTCACGATAGCGAACACCTTTCACAGTAACTGCCTGCTCGACCTCATTTTGAAAAAAATACGGCCCAATGATGCCACCAGCCCATAAACCGCACCAAACAGTCACTCTTTGTGGGAGCATTGGTTTTTCGACAATCGCTCTTGGATTATCATTCACCCAAATGCGGCAATTCTGCTTATTGGCGAATGCACTGAGGTGAAAATGTGCCTCATCACTGAAGATGATTTTCTTCTAAAATTGAGCATCCACTGTTGCCATTTCTTGCCAAAATTCTGTCCATTGACGACGCTTGAAATGGTCAAGAGGCTTTTGTTCTTAAGTCAATTGCACCTTACAAGCGTGTAAATGCAAGTCTTTAAGCATAATGTTCATCAACGACGAGTGTGAGAGGTGCAATTATTGGGCACGACGACGAGTTGAGGTGTCCGGCTCTTCAGCCACACTATCGCGAACAGTAGCAATATTTTCTGCAGTACGAGCTGTCCGAGCATGTACTGGTGTTTTCACATCTCCAACAGACCTGGTTTGTTCAAATTTTTCCACGATTTTTCCAATTGTACGCAAATTTGGACGGTTAAATTGATGACCACTTTCATAATAAGCCTGAATTACTTTAACGCGTTGTTTGATTGTGTATCTTTTCATAGTTCAAATTGAGTTAGTCTGAAATTGAGAAATGTCAAATGAAATGCAGAAAAAACTTGACGTTTAGGTGTGGTTCACATTCATCCATAAAATTTAACCACCCCTTTAATACAAGTGAACATTTCAAAGCTTTTAAAGAAAATAATGAAAACAATATTATTGATTTGGAATTTGATGTTTTCTAACCTTCATATACCTATCTACATTACATATTTTGCTACGCATATTTTTAATAGCGGTATTTACATTCTCCGTATATATACCTTTGGAAATAACTTAACATTATTACTTGCTAATAGGGCAAGTAGGTAGTGGTTTCGTGTAAACAAATTTCAAGGTTTTAATCAAATTTCAAACCTAACATTACGATATTAGAGAAGTTCAAAAAAGTGGTTTTCGTCAATCTGTTGTGTTTTTAGTACATCAAGCTAGAGCCTTAGCAAATTTATGGAGCTTGCTTTCTGAAGATAATTTTTATTCAATTTTTTCCAAGAGAAATTCAGTTTTTTTTTAGTATAACTCATCTAGAACAAGTAGCTGGTATATAACGATTGTAGTTTTTTTCTTCAAATTTCCTTGAAAACGGGTGTACCAATTTTTAAACTTTGAACATTTAATGTTTGATAAGTGAAAATCAAATTTGATTGTATGACAGCTCAGATCGTAGAGTACCTACCTAGGGTCAGTGGCTTAAATCGTATACCATTTCTGCGTGTTTTGTATTAATAGTAATAGAGACAAAATGAAGAGGACTTTCTTTTTTAATGACAATACTTTTGGAGAATTTGATTTACGGCTGAATTGATTTTCTTTTAACTTGGTGTCTGGCGTTTTTGGTAACTATTTTTTTGCGAAAACAGTTTTAAGTAAGGGCTACCATATGGTAAAATTTTGTATTGTATATAACTATATAATTTCGATATTTAAACACAAAACAGAAACAAGCTCAGAAACAAGTATGCCAATTGATTACTTGAAAAAATATGAATACTTTATGCAATAAAATAATAAAATAAAAATTTTAAATAATTGGAGCGGTTTTTTTAAAAATTATTTTTTTATATATAAAAATTTGGTAACATTTGAAAAAAAAAATGTGTATGCCAATTTTGAATATTTATTGATTTAAATTTACTACCTTAGTTTCAAAAAAATTCAATAGCCCTTTTTTAAAAACATATTTTTTCAAAATTTTGAAGTTTAATTCTATTGACGTTTTAAGTGACCTTTTGCATAAAATTTTTTATTTAAATCGTCAAAACTGTTAATGAGAAAATCAAAAACCGAAAAAACTGTTATGGCAGGTTTTTGGCAATTTTTTTTTACCAAAAAGTTCACTAAACCTAAAATAATACCCTGATTTTTTGTTATCAAAAACGTGAAAGCCGTTTTTGAAATAAATTAGCTTTTCCTTATTGGTTGTATGGCAAGTACCGTTATTTTTGAAATTAGAAAAAAATTCAATTTCCCTTCTTTGTCCAGTTACCAACCTTGTAGCTTCATAGGACCTTGCGTCAGATCGGGCAGTTCTGGTTTTTTTTGCGGAGTTTTGAAAGGCTGTGTCTTTGAAACTCTTAGGTCTACAGACACGATTTTGGGCTCAAATTGATATAAGTTTAATTAATTTCAAATCGTACAGCAATGTTTTCATCAAAAATTATTCATTCAGAAATAAAATTGACAATTATTGAAAAAAGGGCGGAAATTTCGCGTTTTTTTTTTATTTTTCACGATGAGTTCTAAAACTTGGATTATTTACTAGGCCAACACTTCAAACGAGAATCGACTCAGCAAAAAATCAGAACAACCGGATCTGACACTAGGTCTGATGTACATATATAGTTACTGGACTATCTGGAGAATCACAAAATACCCTTAAGTTCAAGATTTGAAGAAAATCGCTTAAGTGGCTTAGGCTGTTGATCCAGATACAAACAGACAAACAGACAAAATTGTGCCACCCACTTTTTTCGTGTTCTCTATCATCGTAATGTCATGTTTGATTGTTATCTCGAAATTTGTTTAAACGAATCCAAACTTGCCCTATAGGTAGTACCTATATAATGAACATTAGGGAGGTCCTTAAATTGGTCGTAGTCTTGGATAGCCCTCATTCGATTCAAAACATTGAATAACAAATTACCTAATTTTTTTCAGATTTTTATTTCACCACCCTGGTCTCCCTATTTTTACTTTAAGGTACTAATTATGGTTAAAGGATTATTGATATAAAACGGGAAAATAAATCAGAATGTATAGATTAGATTTAGACGAGAAAAAAATTGTATAGGTTTGGGGGTCTTTTTCCCCCCGTTCAGGCGGGAGGGGGAATTTTCTAGAAATTTAGCCAAAAACAGAAAAATATTTCAAAAAACGGCAACACTTACAGCACCACGCCTTAGCTTCTTTTAAAGCCACGATTCCATTCTATTCCTAAACCAAGTTTTTATTTTAAATAGTAAAAATAAAAAATAAAAATTTTATCTTAAGAAATTATAATTTTTGTTTTATTAATTTTTAAGAAGAGGTGATGTTGATTGGCCTCTACGGTCGCGTGATTTGACTGCTCCGGACTTCTTTTTGTGGGGATATCTGAAAAGCAGGGTTTATGCAAACAAACCAGAAACGCTTGAGCAACTCAAACTAAATATTCGTGATGAAATTAATGAAATACCGCGTGAAATGTATGAGAATGTATTGAAAAATGTGCTCAAAAGGGCTCGCATTTGTGAGACTAACAGAGGCGGACATTTACCTGATATTGTATTCCATACATAATTGTCGACATTAAACAAATCATTTATCAATATAAGATCTATTCTCTTGCATTTAATCAAAAATTATAAACAAACAAAGTAGTATACCTTCTTGGCGCACACCTTGTAGATAATCAAGAATTAAGGTGGCATTCTTTTTTTTCATTTGGAATTCTATAAGAAATTATTCTACCTAATCGAAACGTTTTTTATTCTCATAGTTTCCATGTGTTTACATTAAATATTCTTAAGCCCTCAGTATCTTGAACATAATTATAATTTAAATATACTACAACATAAAAACAAGCAAAACTACATAGTTATGAGTATTATTTGTTCAGATACATCGTTTGGGAAATCATTGTTAATTTTTCGGTAGTTCAGTTTTATGGGAGCGGGTCGAAATTATGGTTTTAGAATTCTTCTTATCAAAATTCTGCTTTTAAAAACACGGTTTTTTCAGTTCTGTCTATGAAAATTCTGTTTTTCAAAACTCTGTCATATAACATACTTAACAATAACACTCTGTACTTTTCCAAAACTGATTGCAGCCTTATTTGTCAAGATGAAAAACATTGTTTCTCTATATTATTTTTTTTTGCTGTACCCTGCACATATTTTACCACAACTCTAGGTACATAGGTGTTTTGGCCTGACTGTTTTTCAGTTGTATGCAAACAACTATTCACAACTCTTCGTAAACTATTTCTCTTATTGTGGGTTTGGACATGTCCAATTTTAATTTAAACAATCACCCTATTACGATTGTCGATTATCAAATTGATAGTTGATAAACCTTGACATTTGGATTTTTTAACTCAATTTATCAACAAACTGATCAACTGTTCTTTAATAATTTTTAATTTTATTGTGATTCGCAACCATCGGCATCATCAATCTCTATGATCAAAACATTTTTTCAGTAGGGTTTATAAAGATCGAATTTAAAATGAATCAATTATCAATTTGATAATTGACAATCGTAAAAGGGTAAATGCTAAAATTATAATTGAACATGTGCCAACCGGAAATAAGACATAATTTTTTCAAAATAAAACAAATGGCGAGTGCCCAGCTTTCCTTTATTTTATAGTTTAACAGGTTATTGAGGCTGTATCTTAAAGCGGATAGGTAAAAGGTGTAACCCATTTTTCTACAATTTTTTTTTTAATCGATTCTGTATAATGCTAAGTTCATCCTTAACCGAAATCTGATTTTTCATTAAATTTTTTTTTGAGATTTCAAATGGGTGGACCAGGGTTTCATCAAGATTTTATTGAAATCTAAAGATTTCGTTGAGATTTCGATGAAATTTTCATGAAATCTTTTTTAATAAATTAAGAATATTAAAAATCGAATTTCGTTTTGGTAGGAACATAGAATAATGTTCAAAATAATAAATTCAAGTAGCTAGGTCATATTTTTGAAAAACTTATGAAGATATATAAGAATTTACAGAATTAACAATGGTATCTTATATAGATTAAAAAAAAATCAGCTATGTACACCACTTCTTCACAAAATAAAAGAAATTTTTCCTATAATTCATACTTAGAAAAATTTAGAAAATTGACTTAGTAAATTCAAAAATTTGAAAGGAGAATTTTGACAAGCTGAATTTTGAAAAGCAGAATTTTAACAGACAGAATTTTGACAGCTGAATTTCAACCAGCTGAAAAGAATTTTGACCCTGCCCGAATTTCAACCCAAAACTAGTCTTATTCCGCATCATCTGACTTTTTTTAGGAAACAAAAAAAAAAAAGTTTTTTTTTAAATACAAATTCTTACTGAACTAAATAGGCCAAATAGAAGACTTTGCCTTAAGGAATGGACTTGTTGAATTGTTGATTCAAAATAGCTTTTTATGGCTTTTAGTCCATCAAATTGGCGCTTCGTTAATTATACCAAAGAAAAACAAAAAAATATTCCACATACGCCGTAGTTCACATTTACATAATGTAAATAACTAATAAAACAAACTTGATCTTACTAGAAGGTATTTCTACTTTTATAATAAATTCACTTGTAGTAACAAATTCATGAAAAATAAATAACTTTTCTTCGCTTGTACATATTTTTATGAAACACAAGTACTCGATTTACTTGTAATTTTATGTAGCTACAAGTCTGGAATACTTACAATATTAATAAAATAAAAATTCACCAAAAGTTGCTAATAGAGCTAGAAGTATTTCACAAAAAGTAATTATCATTTGTCGCTTTTTCTATAAAAAAAAAAAAGGTGCCATAGCATGCTCAAACTATTCATGTTCACAAGATTTGTTTGACAAACCATCAGGTAGATTACAACCAAAACAACAAACTATAAAACGTGAGAAGATTGCCATTTAGGGTCAACATACTTTTGACCAAGTTTAATTGTTGATTTTAAATTCTTTAGTTAAAAGCCAATACAAATTCTTGTATACTTACATATAATTTTAAATATTATTTTTATTTAATTTTTAAATTAAGACCCAATCATTTAATCAAATAGTTGCATACATATATCATTGGAAAAGCTAGCCCTTGTATGCTTGAAGTTTGTTTTCTTAATTTCTGTTCCCTTGACATTTTTTTTTTTGTGATTTATTTTTTTCTGATTTTGATATTGCGAAATTAAGATAATATTTTGTACTAGCAACGGATGGACAAACATTTAAACAAGAGACGTGATGTTGTTATTGTTAATGACTTGACCATCATGCATCTTTAAAGTCATCAGTGCGAGTAAACTCTATTGGATAGCTTAACGGTCCGCATTTATAATTAAGATTTTAGATGATGAGATTTTTTTTTTTTTTTTTTGTCTTTACTTATTATTAGTTTTAAAGGTCGATTTGACTGTGGGATTGAAGAAAAATTGAGGTGGAATGACTAATTTGCGGATGTTTTTTTTAAAGATTTTGTTTGTTTATAACATAAATACCATCTATAAAGTAAAATATAAAGCAAGAACCTCTTTTGCTTTGATTTGAATTTAGCATCAATTAGCAAATAAATATGTAGGTAATTCTAAAAAGATAACAACATACAAATAATGTGTTTACTTTATTTATTTAACTTAATAAGTCTCAAATTACTTTCTGTTTGCAGAAAAATGTATTGCCTTTAGGGGTTTTTTACACTGCGATTTCCTGAAATTTATTATGATTGGACTATTGTTAAAATCAATGATATCGGATAGTTTGATGAAGGTGAATTGCTTCTTCAAGCGAGGCAATGCCGGTTCAGTTTAACTGTCTATTAATAAATTGCAATATTTAAATTTTCTTTGATTAATTATTCAACTGAATAATGAGATGCATATTGAAATAAAATGATTGTGTTTTTGATTTTTGACTTTTTTTCCGTTATTAGTAGTTGATTGGATTTGAATAAGGGAGAATAAGCGTTTCGTCCAATATGTTGCAATACTTTAAGACCTATATCATTGGAAAGGTCTCAATGAGTGCTAGTTTTTGTTGTATGGGTATAAGTCTGTATTACGTGTAGGGAAAGTTTTATAGGCCTATAACGTTTATAACAGTTATTAGGCTACAATACTTTCGCTGCAAGGTTTACAGACTTTATGCTCATAGGACAAAAAAAAATACTACTTATTGAGACCCTTTCAATGAGCTGGCTACAACACCAGATGAGATTTTAGTGGGTTTCTCTATTAAACACGTTTCTAGCTAAGAACTATGGAAATCTAGGAAATTATATTTGATTAAAATTAAGGTTCTGAACGAAAAAGCAGAAGAACCATCATTGACATTTAATATTTAAAGATTATTTCTTTTAAACTTTGGACTCTACTTCGTACATGGGCTTATTTATTCAAAATATACTTTATTAACCAGGCAAAAATAAGTTTAAGGGTGTGAGAAATTAAAGGTACACCGAATTGCTGTCGCAATAAAGTCTTGTTGATACCAAATATCTTGGAGATCACAAATTTCAATTATACAGAAAATATAGCCCATTAAAATAGATCGAGAGCTGGTGACCGTTTTGCTCTAATTATTTTCTACTGCTTGAAATTTTGTGGACGTATTATCTGCATCAAAGCAAAGTGCAGTGGTTCTCCAGTATAACGAGTGATATAATAAACAAGGAAAAACGTACCAGGAGGCAGATACAGGACACTTGCTTCATGCACTTAACTATATGCTTAAGATTTGCATACCAAAAGTTATCCTTAAAAAGTTTTAAAATAATTTTTTAAGAAAACCGCTCCAACGATTTAAAATTTTTGTGCCCATGCAATCATATTCAATAGAAGAACTAACATGACGTTCTTTTTTTTCATCTCAAACTCTCAAAGAAGTTTTTTTTTTTAAATGCTTTCAAACATTTTTATCTAATGATTTACATGTCTTTACTTATAATTTTCTTAAACCTTCCGCGCCTTGAACATAACAGCCAGCACATTTTATTTTTTTTTTAAGCCCAACATTTATTTTTTTCAAAGTTTTGATATGCGAAAATATGCCATCAGAGCTACGACACGACGCACAGTGGGGCAAAAGGCGTGATTTTGTGCGATAAATTATTTTGAAAGGTTTAAAGTGACTTCTTGTGTTTTAAAGCCTTGTATAAGAGTAAAAATGAGTTCAAATTTAATTTTTATTAAGAAAACACAAATTTTGAGGGTTGTTTAAGGATACACTTACGTTTTTACTCCCAAAAAAATCGTTGTTTTTCATTTTGGTGTTTAATATTAAGGATAATGTATTTTTTTCAAAGACAAATGAGTTGTTAATAATAAATATACAAAAAAAATTAATATATATATAAAAACTATAACTACAATTTTTAATTGCTGAACCAAAAATGTATATTAACAATGTGTTGTAATGAATCTCATAATTTACATTTAATAATACATTTAATATTTAATAAAATTGCCCTCATTCATTTTCAAAAGAAATATTTTCCACATCAAACATACTAATAGCATCTGAATGAAAATCTTTTTTACTAACAAAATGGTTCTGACTTCTGAGACTTGATAACAGAGGATCTGACGAAATCATCATTCTATTAAAAATATCTGTAAAATTGCCTTTTCTTGACGTTTTTCGGCTTTATTGCTCTCTGAAAATTTTGAATATTTGTTTCGTAATTCTAAAGCTTCTTCACTTTACTGACCAATCGGTATGAGGCAAGTAGAAGCAATTAAATGGCCATGAATTAATATTTTGTGCACTGTTGTGCTCATATAGTACCAGAGATACATTGTAATGAAATTTCGGTATCTTCACAACAGTTTTTAAATTCAACGTTGTTGAGCTTTAAGCCACTTAAAAGACTTTGCAAAATTATATAAAATTTTTGAATTAAAAGCTCATCAATTCCAGTGATGGTGGCGGATAAATTACTTTTTTCCAAAACATCTCCTCGCAACATTACCTCTGTTGGTATTTCCATATCCTGGATTAGGATGATCAACGATTAAGCCAAGTTTTTCTTTAAATTCTCTTTGAATTCGCTTTTTATTTTCATTGACAACAACTACTGTTGGTTTGGTCGCTCTCCACTCCTGGACGGGAAGCAACATGCAGAAGGCATTCAAAAAGTCGAATCCATGCATGTAAATCAGAAAGACCAAACGATAAATATTTTTCCGAATAATTTTGAATAATTTTGTCTAGGTTGTTGAACTCTTTACATGTAGCATTGCATAAATAACATCTCATGGAAGATTTTGTATCGGATAAACTGTTGCATAGCTTGCCATCAATCATTGAAAGTATCGTTTCATGTTTCACAACAATTTTTTTACTATCAATGGTTATAATTGACCCATGAAGATTTTGAATTTGTGTATCTGTTATATCCTTTTCGATCCTTACAAGTTCGTCACTCTCTTTTTGAAAGTCAATTTTTAATGGACGGCAATAGCGCGGAGATGAAGGACAAGGGTTTTTCCACAGAACTTTTTGGTTAAATGAAAGTTGTAGTGGGACCAAACACTTCATAAAAATAAACTTATCATCGCTCCCATGGCTCTCTAAATATTTTTGATGATATTGGCTTTGACCCGAACTGCCATCGAAACCTCACTTCGATACTAACTTTAATTCGTTTTCTGTATCTGATTGAAAAGATTCTAAAACGTTTCTTTGATATTTATATCAGTATTTTTTCGCTAGTGTGATTGGGTAGATTTTGCATGGATACCTCAGCACAAGTTTCTGTTATTTTAATTTCATTAGGGTAATAATTTTTCTTTTCTTTTTGAACCTCTTTATAAGAAGGGAACACATATTTGGCACAGGAATATTGTACTGGTGCCTTGACAATTTTGCTTCAATCATCATAGACAAAGCTTCTAATGATAACACCTTTCGTGGTTCTTCAAAACTTTTTTGCCTTTGTAAAAAAAATTTGAGATGTTGTTGCTTCTTTTACCAAATCTGCTGCTTGCTTTTGACCCGAAGCCCGTAAACTCATTTGAGCAGCATAAACAAACTCATTTGTAGGAACCGTATTTCTTAATTCCGCAGCTCGTTTGCTTTTGTTGATCGACTGCATGTTTCATAAAAAAGCGATGGACTGGACGTCCAGAGGAAAAGATGAGGAAAATTTTTTAAAAGAAATGAATCCGTTGAGCCATTTTAACGCTGAGGCAAGAAAAAGTTTTTTTGTTCGATTTGCTCGTTCCCATTTGGTTTTTAACTGGTGTTTGAAATTTTTCAAGTCTTGTCGAAGCTCGCGTAGATGAGTTTCGCTGAATAAAGTCTTACGTTGAAGGAAAGTCTCAACTTCAAAAAATTTGGCATTAAAAGTCTGCTTTTCATTGGCGAAAAATACTTCTACCAATTGTTTTCTTAAACACTCGTAATTGAACCTTTAAGAATCTTAAATTAAATTACAAAATAAAGATGAAACTAATTCCTACAAAATGAATAAAAAATCTTTTATAAAACTTATCATAAATACTTTAACTGAGTACGGTATAAGTATTTTTACTCTTTTCTTTGTTTCTTTTTTGCTTTGCTTTGCTGTGTAATTTCTTTTTTTATTTCGGTAATACTTTCAATATAATTGCATTACTCTATAGAAAAAAACAACAACCCATATTCAAGCAATATTAGAAAACAAGAATTTACTAATTCTGTTGATCAAAATTGTATCAACAAAAGCCGTTATTAACATACCCGCTAGTGAACGAAGTTGAGGAAATTATATTTTGAAATGAGCTGCATAACCTTATCTTTCTATAAAGAATGCAAATATAAAAAAAATTGGAACAGTTATCGCTTCTCAGGTTAATACAACAAAAAAAAACAACAATCGGCTCTTTTGAAAAATCACTAACACTATATTTCTAAAATTAAAAAAATATTTCCGGAAAAAGTTTAGCACTTCTGCTTTCACTTTTATATTGAGGAAAAATTTCTTTATTATGGACAATTAATAGACCTGCTAAACTTTAGCCGGAACAGAAGATATTACGGGAAAATTAAAACAAAGTCTAAAAAAAAACACTCGCACTTCAAACGCCTTAATTAATTATAAATATATTTTTTTTTCATTTTTGAAATAAACAAATGAAATTTACACATCTTTACCTTCTCCAGGCATATTCTTTATTTTAAATTGCACAATAAATAGCAAAGATATTAGAAAAACAGTACGAACTGCTTTATTTACTTTTTCCCAATTGCAAATTTCACAACAAACTTGTCAACTTTGATCGCTTGGCTAACTTAGTGCGAAGCATGCAAACAAAACAAAACCTGCACCTGGAGTCATTTGGCCAGCATTTTGTTTTTAACGTTTTTTTTTTTTTGTTCATAGAAGTAACTCACGCATTTTTGAAACTTGTAGAAAATTTTATTTTCTAAAAATATGTTAACATTTTGAATGCAAATCTTCAGTATTTATTTATGTGCATATAAAAAAAAAATTCAACAAAAATTGACAACTCGTTTTTGAGATACCAAATTTACAAAAAAAAAAATTGAGACTTTTTTTTAATTCAAAAACAAACACGTTTTTTAAATTTGATATGCAAAACTTATTGTCTTATTTGAAATTTGTATATAAGAAATGAATCTTAATTTGCTTATCCAATAACGAGAAAAATCAAATTAAAAAAAAACGTTATATGAGAAGTTGCGATTTGTAATTTCTTATAATTTTTGTTTGTGTATCGCACTAATTTAAGAATACAGAAAAATGTTTATAAAATCGTAGGAGCACATTTTCCTCAACGGTTTTTTAATATTTGTATGAAAGGAACCGTTATTGTTGCATAAAAATAAGTTTTTTCTTAAAATACTTTACAGTATATTTGAAAAAAAAATAAAAAAAAATTTTATTTTGGGAGGTACCATTAATAACCATTTTCCCTTCTAAAGGTAGCTTTTACCAAAAAACATGTATTCACTTTTTTTAAGAAAAGTTGTGGAGCCATTTTTGAGAAAAATAAGATTTTATAAAATTGCAAAAAAAGCGAATGAAATACGTTCAAATAATTATAATAATAATAATATCACTTTTGTCTGAGCAAAATTTTTTCTTAAAATATGTTTAAAAAAACCCTACTGAGTCTCACAAAAAATCGATTAGGTCTTTGATTTTCCTAACAAATTTTGAAACAGTTTTTAAAAAGTCAGGAAATATTTTTTGAAAATTTTGATACGCAATACTATTAGCCCATTCAAATTTGCCAAAAAAAGGCATGAAATCGCATTTTTCGATGGACAAAATTTTCTTATGGAATCTGTTTGGGTACGCCTCCTTCCTATAAAAACGAGTTTTCTGGATTTTCTTATAGATAATTTAAAATACAACAAGTTATTTTGTGAGCATTACCTGAAAAACACAAAAGAAGGAAAGATATAACAAGAAACGTTATACCACCCCCAACACCTGACTCATAGGTGAACTTTAACCCACTATAACATAAAGACTGAACAACTTGCAGAAGTCATTAATAGCTTATTTTGTAGATAATGTTATCCTCTATAAGGTTTAAGTCGGACATTTTGTTGTTAAATGAAATATAAAAGAGTTATTAAATCGAAATGAAACCAATCTCTTTTTTAAGATGACGGTTCTTCCCTAAGCCTGAAAACCTGAAAACTCGCTTTATAATAAGGAGGTAGATAACAAAAAAAAATTGTCCATCGAAAAATGCGATTTCATTCCCATTTTTTGACTAATTTTACTGGACCAAAAATTATTAACATTTACATACATATATGTAAATGTTAATAATTTTTGGTAGTATATCGCACTTTTAATTTTAACATACAGACATTTTTTTATAAAAACCGTAGGAGCCATTTTTAAGTAAAAAAAATATTTTCTTTAACAGTTTTTTTTTTTAAATAAAAAAAATAAAATGTTTTCCCAAAATATTTTAAGAAAGGGTAAAACAAAGTCTTAAACACCGAGCTTCATAAAAATCGATCATGAGGTTTTATAAATATTTGATTTTCATAAAAAGTCTTTAAATATTTCTTTTAAAGCAAAAAAAAAATGTTTGAATATTTTGGTGGGAAAAAATGTCTTTATTAAAAAAAATGTGTTAGGTATAATTTTTGCGTATCTGAATTCTAATTTAAATAAAATAAGACATAAGTCACAGAAGAACTAGATTTAAAGTATGCATATACTTACATACTTTTAATCGAAAAATAAACAAAATTTCAAAGTCGTGTAAGAAAAAATAAGATTTTTTGTGAAAATAGAATTTCTAAAAATTAATCTGAAATCGAGCACAGTGTTTTAAGATTGATAATATTTTCCTAAATCCTTCCACAAATATAAAAGAAGTATACGGATTAAATTATTCTTAATTAAAAACTCATCTTAAAACACAATAAAACACAAAGTATACTTTTCAAAAAGTGACACTAGTATGTACTACCATTAAATCTAAAAAATGGTTTTATAAAATACGAACACAAATCGTAGTACAAAAATCAAAAACTCAATTAGTAACCTGTGCGCTTTAGCAATTCTAAATAAAGAACACACCGATATTCCGTTTTAGAAACAAGGTAGTTTACTGAACTCAATAAAAATGCATCAATTTATTTAACTTAGCTAAAAATACGTTTCAAACAAAACTTAATTTAGACTTAATAAATCTATTCACATACTGTTTCTAACACAAAAAATATTACAAAAGTAGATTGACAGCACCATTCGAAATGTTTAATTTGTTGTTTAATTTTTTTCTTTAGAAATGGATTTGACGTCCACATTATAAAATGATCTGTCTCTGTATGTTTATTGCCTAAAACAATAAGTTTTTTTCAGATGATGAAGTTTTGACAGAAATAACTTTTTCTCCTACAAATCTCGATTTAACGATATTTTATAAAAAAAAGAACATTAATGTGGTGTAAATCCATCTCTATATGCTTGGTTAACTATACAAAAATTTTAATTAAAGGATTGTAAATAAATAAAACTATAAACGGGCACGCCAATGTCATCATGAATAAATTAATGTGTTTTATTTTTTGAAGAAACAAGAAAAATCATCAGCGAATGATAAAATTAAACAAGAACAAGAAGAATTGAAGTCTCTCATTAAGTTTACTTTTAAGTAACGTAAGAAGCAAGGTTATGCATTTATTGATGCTCTTAAGAATATACATTTTAACTATATTTAGTTCAAGGCAAACATGAGAGGATACAAAAAAAAAATTAAACAAAACAAAATCCTTCAATGTAATTTTATGCCTACAATAATACCCGTAGCTATGTCTACAATACTTTGAAAGTACTTTTTGTAAGTTTTGTACTAAATTATAGTAGTAGTTAGTAGTAGACATAGGTATATAAATACAAGAAATTAAGAAGAGAGCAATGATTGGGAAAAGCCTGTAGAGTGCGAGGTTCTAAGGTCCAGTTATTGCAGTATTGAGATAAGTTTGAGTTAAATCCAGTTTGTTAATCAAGAAAATAAATTAACCCCGAGTTAAATCAAGAAAAAGGTTTAAAATTGAGTCAAAAATCTGTGGAAATCCATTAGCGCCAACCAAGGAAATTGAACTTTCTAAGACAGTTTTTAAATCGGACTGATTTTTTGACTTTTCAGTATTTACATCTCTCTGCCACCCCTTCAGAAGAATGAGTTGTGAATATAAAAATCAAGTTTCTTAGTCCAGTGTGAACACTTTCAAAGATTTAAATAACCTTTACTATTGAAATTAAGATGGAGGGCGGCAAAATGGTCCTTAGCTAAGTCCTTAAGTTAACTCACTAAATTAGGTAAGTTAACTCGGAGTTAACTTTGAATTGACTCAAAACCAGTTTAACTCACGTTAAATCCCGACGTTTTTTTTTTTGAGTTTTTAGTTTTAAAAATGTTTATAAATATTTTTTCTTCAAAAATCTTTGAAACACTAAGACCCCTATTACACGAAGATCTTAGAGTCATGACTTTTTTTCGAAATTAAATGAGTGCGAATGTGAGATCAGATGTTTTTTTCTCGTTCGCACTCATTGAATTCCGAAAAAAATCATGACTCAAAAGTCGTCATGTAATATCTCTCAATTTTTTTTTTTAAGAAAACTGACAGCTTCTTTTAAAAGTATACAATTTTATACTCACACACGTCACACTCTTCAAAACCTTTTGTGTTATACTGATTTTTTATTGGCGTGTGCAGAAAAATAAAAATAGATCAGTCTTTAATTCTAATTCGTATTCATCAACGTCATTCTGTTTTGGTACCTATGTATCTACTTTTATTTTATATCAATACATAAATATTAAAAACATCTTTTTGAAAGTTCATTAATTCAAATCACGATGGGTGGATTTTTTATTTTAACAGACTTAAAAAAAACTCCACACTTCAAAAGCAGAGCACGAAGTTTGCAGCCATAAACCAGGAGCAATGGATCCTCATGATCCAAATTCATATACCGTTTTCTGAATAATGTTCCTTAAATAATTCCAAGGTTGAATGAATTGCAAAACTAAAAATAAATACTATGAATATGCAGAGGTGCTTCTACCACCTAGTGGCATGATGGTAAGTGCGTTGGACTGTCATGCCGAAGATCTGGGTTCGATTCCCAGCCGCTGCCATCTAAAAACAGAAATGTTTTTCCCGAGGTACTGCCTCTTGCGAGGAACTGACAAATCTTCCAAGAGTATAATTGCCATGAATAAGCGCTTCTCATCTAGCCGTTTGGACTCGGCAAAAAATTGTAGGTCCCCTCCATTCCTGCCAATCACACACACATAGGAATAGTTGAGAGTTGTAAGTCACTAGGCCCTGGTTCTCTACGAGCTGTTGCGCCACCAAAACTATTTATTTTTATTTATTTTTTTATGATCTTAAGCACCAATTAGAATTAAAGTTCATATTTTCACTGACAAAAAAATTAACTTTTTTCAATAGCTGTGTTTGTCAACGTGAAACTTCTTGCAAATTTTCACAAATTCTCACACAAGTTATCACAAATTCCTGTTTGTTAACTCAAAAAAAGTTGCATCGAGAAAGCGCAATGAGAGAGCAAATAATTTCCCCTCCGTTGGAAAACTTGTGAATTCCTGCTACACAAATTCCAACAACAAAAGAAATTAAAAATGACGTATTTTTATTAATTATCATGTCACGTTTGTTATCAAATCAAGCCAAAAGCTTTAACAACAGATTTGAAAAATTAGTGGACTGCATTTTTATGAATGATAATTTTCTTTTCCCAAAAATAAAAGTGTAGTGGACTTGATTTTAAAACAGTAGATTCGTTTTACGAAAAAAGTACATTATATCTATTGAAATCATGGCAAGGTGGCAACGCCATTTGTATACAAAAATGACGTTTCTTACAAAAAGTGGTTCAGTTCATGGTTCAAGCCAATTGTTAACTTTTTTCAAATTTCCCCAACTCTGATAGAATTTTCCCATCTTTTCAAAACTTGACAGGTTTTACACATTTAATTGGAAAAAGATACCAAACAAACCTAATTTAGCAAAAGCATATGACCTTTTTGACATTAGAACTGCAGCTAAGTCCATTTAAAAAGTCAAACAGTATTAGTTGTTTTCATGGAAAATAGTGAATTCAGAATATTTAAAATATAAATATATCTACAAAAACTAGAATTTTCAGTGGGCTTAAGGTATTATCTTGCGCGGGTTAGGTACGAAGTCCCGCTTTATAAAATCCCACGTAATAAAATCTCGCCACACAAAATCCCGTCGTTTCCAAAACAATGCGTATGCGACAGCGCATACAATTTTTCTTTCCCAAAGGTATAAGTGCCTTGATTGCATGAGAATCAACGGGAACGAAGTTTTTTACGACGACGACGACGACGCTGATATTGCCTCCGATGACGTCGATGTTGCCTCCGACAACGACGATGGTAGGTATGACGGGGTTTGGTTTGTCAGAGTGGGTCTGAACTGGAACAAAGGATCAACTTTTTTTTTGAAAAGTTTATTGTATTTTTGTATTTTTTTTTTTAAATTAAAAAGGAATTGATTTTGCGACAAATTTTTTTTAAGATAATAAAAAAAAATTTTATGATTGATTTTTCGAAGATGAGAAAAGTCGCCAATAACAAGTTTTCTTGAGCAACATTACCTTGAGTGGCCCCTTTTTGGGTCCTCTCTCCCGCTCACGCAATTCCGTTGCTCAACTTAGGGTTATTAAAGTCGTCTAGCTGGTGCCATATCAAGTTTTCTTGAACAGCATTACCTTGGGTAGTGGTTTGTTACCAAAGCATCCGAAATAATAACGAGACGGTACCGAACCAAAAGCATAATTTTTGTACCGAAAGTTACCGATAATTTTGAGGAGGTATAGATTTTTGAATGTTATTATTAATTTTTTACAAAGAAACAATTTTTGTAATTGGTTTTTTGGATACGGCTCTTTTATTTGGATGACATTTTCAGAGCTTTTCTCTTTACTAGGGAGAAAGTTTAATTGGAACTGCTCACTGCCACGCCTATTTTTCTTATGCTTACTATTCCTGAAGCCAACAAATTTAATGAAATTTTCAGACTTGGTTCTATTTATTGAGGAAAATCCATAAAATATTTGTGAGTTATTTTCCTGTGAACTTATGATCTGCGTCAAATTTTTGTGTCGAGCTTTACTTAGGTATCGTGAAACAAGACTTTAAAAATGTTTAAACCAACAAAAAAAAAACTTTAGGTACAAAAATTATCTTTCAGAATTTTTTTTTAAATCTTAAAAACACCAAGAACTACAAGATCAAGAACATGTAAGTCGTGCATTTTATTTTGGTTTGAGACTAAGACCAGACCGAAACCAGTCGAGACCGATACCCACAAAACCAGAATAGTCTCGTGATTGTTTGGTATCGGTATCGGAAACCGAAGCGATACCGAGATTTAACCGAGTTATAAAAAACCGTATATTTAACGATACTTTCATTAGTATTGTTTGGTACCGGCAAAATACTAGATTTTTGAAATAACGGGTGATTTTTTAAGAGGTTTAGAACTTTAAAAAAAAAAAAACACAAAAAATTCGAAAAAATTAATGAAATATTTATTTGAATCGATAGTTTGAACCTTGCAATTTAATGTTTAAAGATAATTTTATGCAAATGTTGACCGCGGCTGCGTCTCAGGTAGCCCATCCGCTGAGTCCAATTTTGGCATACTCTTTCACACATATCGGCCGGTATCTCACGAATGAATGCATGGATGTTGGCTTCCAGTGCGTCAATCGAAGCGGGCTTGTCCCTATAGATATTAGCCTTGACATACCCCCACAAAAAATAATCTAATGGTGTCAAATCCCACGATCTAGGCAGCCAATTGACCGGCCCGAAACGTGAAATTAACTGTTCACCAAACTCGCCTCGCAATTGCGCCATTGTTTCGCGTGCTGTGTGGCATGTGGCACCGTCTTGTTGAAACCACATATCATGCAAGTCAAGAACTTCCATTTCGGGCAAAAAAAAGTTTGTTATCATCGCTCGGTAGCGTTCACCATTGACAGTAACGCTGCGATTTGCATCATCTTTGAAAAAATATGGCCCAATAATGCCGCCAGCCCATAAACCGCACCAAACAGTGGCTTTTTCAGGATGCATTGGTAGCTGTTGCAATGCTTCTGGCTGATCTTCACTCCAAATGCGGCAATTATGCTTATTTACGTACCCATTCAACCAAAAATGAGCCTCATCGCTGAACACAATTTCCAACATTTTGAACATTTCGAACCGAGCACGAATTTTGATAGTAAAATTCAATAATTTGCAAGCGTTGTTCATTTGTAAGACGATCCATGGTTAAATTGCAAACCAAACTGAAGCTGTTTGACAGTGACACAAGGTACTAAACACACGTCAGCTGTCAAAACCAGTGTTGCCAAAACCAAACCAGCTAAAAAATCACCCGTTATAATTAATTTATTAAATATAAACAATTCCTGTAATTAGTCCAACTACAAAATCAAGAGCATGTAACCAAGTCGTGAATTTTATTTTGGTTTGAGATTAAGACCAGACCGAAACCAGACGAGACCGATACCGAGACGAGACTTTGTTGTGGAAGACCAAACGAGACTGAGTAATACAAGGCCTATACCGACACCGAGACGATACTGAAATTTTTCAATTTTGACGATACCCAGACGATACTTAGCAAAGTGTCGTTTGGTTTTGTATCGTGGCTAGCCCTATACACGATATACGAGAGATACGAGATCGAGACAAAACTGAGTTATACGAGAAGTGCGAGGAAAAGCGAGAACGAGACCGAGTATTAATTTATCGTAAATGTGACGTTTCTATTTTTTGTTTAAAAAATGAAAAAACTAATTCCTCAGTTATCGCCTCTGGAAAAAAATCGGATTTCTGTAACTGATTGCAAAAAGTTCACGTGGGATAATAACCATTCCTTGTATGCAGGTGCTGCGAGTCCAATAGTCTCTTGCATCTCACCAACAGTTCCCATTCGCACCTTTTTGTTTGGGTCCATGTTAATGTTCAATCCTCTTTATTTTTATTTTTTCTCTATTTACTTTTGACTCACCAGCTTGTATGTCAGCAATAAGTTTTGATGTTTAAAATGAGAAACTTATAGACTTTCAAAGATAAGAAATCGATTTTATCGAATTTGTTCCAGTCGATAAAATTAAAAACTGTCAAAGTTACAGAAGCCCGATGATGTGATAAAATGAATTTCCTTCCAATTCTCAATGTTTCTCGATGATTTTTATCGACTTGAAAGTTACAGAACATGGGTCAAGATTAGAATTCAGTCGCAAACCTCAGATTTGGATTCAGCACCCCTGAAAACATAAAGCAGTAAACAAGAGTAAACAAAATATTACCCTACAATTAGGTGGTTAAGGGCCCTTTTGAACACAAATTGACTGAACTTATATAGAAACCTAGAATCAGATCAAGATAAACGGCAATAGGTTTTCAAAAACAAAAATTTTAAAGTTTGACAGACAATAAGTCTAAAATTGAACCTACTCACACAAAACCAGCCAAATTATACCCAATTCAACGAAAGTTAGCCCAAAGCTATTTGTGTACGCAAAAAAGGTATAGTTTTTCGCAGAAGAGATAAAAGAACGACAATCTTTGCCAAATTCTGCCCGAAAGGAATTTGTTTAAGGAGACATTTTCAGTTTTGTATTTTGTCAGTTGCTCTGTTGAAAATAACAACAGAAAAACAAAATGGCTATTGTTTACTTTTAATTTTTTCTTATAAAAGTTATTTTATTTCTTATTTTTATTTTTCTATTTTTAAGCTAAGTACGCATATCGAGACAAATTTATCTCATATATAAAAATCTTCCCAGGACAAATTTTATTTCAAATTTTTAACAAAGCGGTACGCAGCTCCAGCGCAAAATTTGACAGTTGCAACCACTGTACATGAAAAGGTAGAAGAAAGTCTCCACTTAATTTTGAAAAGATGCTCGAAGCACTATTTTTCCGGACCAATTGTGACATATTATGAATATTTGGCTTTTTATAAACTTTTTTTAACATTACAAAGGAGTTTTTAGAACACTTGGCTGAAATAAATTATAAAATGCGTAAAAAAAGAATTGAGAAAAGAATAAATAGAACCACTTTTGAATCAGTAAGTGGCTTTGCTAATGGGAAAGGGTACAAAAGATCCACATACAGATTCGGAAATCATTTTCTTCATTTCAAAATTTAAATTTATTTCTAAATTGAGTTACACCAAGTTGGAATCAGCAAACTGATTTGGCAAATCAAATTTGATATCTGGAGCAGTAGAAAACTCTGAACATTTTGCAGGGTTTTTCTAATCCATCGACATCATTCATCCTTTGCAATGGAATTCAATAGTTATGTAATAATAATAGCTTGACAGATCCAAATGTCTACAAATTGTCCTAAAATCACTTTTTCCGGAAAAGTAAGAGGTTTCGGAGGTTTCTTAAATCAACGACATCGTTGCCATCTATTTCCGGAGAAGTAAAAAATTTCCAAAATTTTGGAAATTTCAGAGCTTTTTTAAACCAACGACATCGTAGCCATCTTTTTCTGGGGAAGTAAAAAAGTTTCAAAAATGTTGGAATTTTTAGAGGTTTCTTAAACCAACGACGTAGTAGTCATCTTTCAATCGAATTTAAAAGTGAATTGCTTCACAAGTGGGGGACAAACTAAAACTATGTTTTGACGGAAAAAGTTCATTTTAATCCAAATATCAACCAATTGCTCTGAAATCACTTTTGTCCGAAGTAGTAAAATAAATTTACAAATGTCAAAATTTTTAGAGTTTTTTTAATCCATCGATATCGTAGCCATCTGTCAATGGAATCTGACAGTTGAAAGATGGAGGACAAACTATATTTTTGCGAAAGTTAATTTTGGTCCTAATCTTAACCAACTGCCCAAATATCGCCTTTCCAGAAAAAGGGGGAAAAGAGAAGACTTTTTAGAGGTATTTTCATCCATCTATATTATATTGTTCCATCACGCACAGGGGCTCAATTTTTCTTGCACTGCAAATGCTATGAAAATTTTCAAATTTATATAAATTGAGTTAAATTTTATAATTTTTAAAATGTCTAGCTACGCTACTGTTCTTATTTGACTTTTCTTTTATCTAAACACCTTCAGAATTTGTCTTGAGAAAAAAAAATGTAGAAATAAAATTTATCTTTGCTCGATCCGCGTACTAGGCTTTAAAAAAGAAAATGTGACTAAACTGTGAATTTTTTGTTTATTTGATTTTCGCCCCATCTGTCGTGGTACCCTAGGCATGGGCCTATAGCCGGCCTTATAGAAAATCCATGCCTGAACGTATACCTCCAAAGTTTTATTTATACCTAAATGAGTCTTGAACAAAAAGAGCAAGTTCGCTTGACCCACAGTCGCATGTATTTTATTTTATTCTCTTTTCCTTCAAATTGACCAAAACAACACAATAACTGTTATCTATACTGCACTTAAAATATTTTATCTTATTTGTATAAATTAATCATAAATATTTCATGTCTACAAAAAAATTCAAAACCATAAGAAAACAATAATTCTGGAGCATGATGTAGAAGGTCTCTTACAGATTTTCGTAAAAAAAATAATTAATCAGTAGCCGTTGCCATTGCCGGTAAACAAAAAATGAAAACAAAACAAAAATACCAACCTACCTACCTTCATTTGGAAACAAGTTTTCATGTAATAATTTGGCGACTAAATTCGCATACTAATCTGTGCAAGGTCAAGACCACCAATTTATTTGCATCAAGTTCGAAAAAGCCATTAAAGAGAAGCATTTTAAATGCTTTAACCCAAAAAATACTATTCAGCTACCTACCACAACTACTGCTGGCCTCTTATACAGTTTCAAGTTTAAGGTCGATTAATAGTTTACCATTGTGTGTTAAATAATGATGATGATGACGATGATGTTGATGAAGATGATGGTGGAATGAATGCATGTTGTTTTTATAAATTTTTTATTTAATTTCCTCTTCTACATTTTTGTAATAATTTTGAATTTTTATTTATTTTCAGCTGAATACATTAAACCTTGTAAACGAAATGACCCAGACATTATATCTTGTTTTAAGGGTTCACTGGAGCACTTAAGGCCGTACTTAAAAGCTGGAATTCCTGAAATTGAGGTGAGTTTGTAAGGACAGTTTAGGGTAATTACACTGAGGGACTCAGAAAAGACAATACAAATATTACATCATAGTTCATTGGCTTTATATTTATCTCTCTCGTAACTAGTATGTGGGGATCGATGAATTGCAAAAGAAATTGCTAAATCGCAGTTGCAGCATTAGTGTTGTGAGTATATGCTTTTCCAACTTGCAGCTCATTGTTTGACCAATGGTTGAGTTACTCAAATTATAAGCAACTTGTGGTAGAATTGAATAAATTGAGCAAACATAACTGGCAAAACGCAATTAATGGAAACTCACTGGAAGAGACTATAACTTGACTGACTATATTATAAGTGAGGGGATAGAAATTGCTTATACCCGGCCCGGCAAGAGGTTTTAGTTTCTCGATTTTTAGTTTTTGCTTGATGTTATATAATTTCCGCTAGCCATACATACAGACACGAGTATAGTAAATAAAATAACATGATTGACGGAAAGTGAAAAAGGTGGCAGGTTTCGTGGAGGTACAAATGTTTTGTAAAAGCTTTGACACTTTACCCCTACTTTTATAACATGAAATTTATGTACCTAATTTAAAAGAAATAAATAAAGAAGATTATAATTTTAAAATATTAATTTTACATATAAATTAAAGTTCAAGGAAGTAATAATTAAATTACAAAAAGTTGATCTATAATTTTTTATGAGATTTAGAGGAATTTAGGAGGAATTTTTATAGCTTTTTTATATATTTTTATATTTTATATATATACTGTAAACTAGATTTACATCTATGCCATTATGTGATATATTTCGGTTAGTCATTTTAATAGTGGTCTAACATCATTTTTGCTTGAATTAATTGCTTCAAGCTTAAACAACTTAAATATGAACATAATGAACTTCTTTCTCAGAGATTACAATATGTAACTACATTTTATTTAAACAAATATATTTATACCCAGAGTTGGGTAGTTATGAAATTGTATAATGGAATATACAATTACATGAAATCAGTAATTGACTTTTTCTAATTATAATTACATGTGATTTGTAATTGAAAATTTGCAATTACAATTTGATACATGTATTTTTTTTTAATATTTAATTTAATACTTTTTTATTACTTTTTTCCATTTAACATATTATTTAAATGGAAAAAAGTAATAGTAGAACAAAAAGTAATTGAAAAAAAAAACCTGTAGTGATTACAAATATAATTGATATTACAAAATATCAATAATTGTATAATGGAATATACAATTACATGAAATCAGTAATTGACTTTTTCTAATTATAATTACATGTGATTTGTAATTGAAAATTTGCAATTACAATTTGATACATGTATTTTTTTTTAATATTTAATTTAATACTTTTTTATTACTTTTTTCCATTTAACATATTATTTAAATGGAAAAAAGTAATAGTAGAACAAAAAGTAATTGAAAAAAAAAACCTGTAGTGATTACAAATATAATTGATATTACAAAATATCAAATACATATGCGCAACTACTCAAATGAAATCGATATTTTTTTAGTCAATTACATTTGTGTATAATGATTGCAAAAAAAATGTAGTCATTACAATTTTTTTCACTTACTTCTTCTTTTTGTTCAAATACTTTTTTCCAATTAAATGTAATTAAACCAAGTTACTGCTTTTTTTTCAATTACATGTAATTTATGATTGAAATTTTTTCATTACAATTACAGGTAATCAATAATTGATTTTTTTTTAAATTACAAATTACGTTTAATCGTAATTAACTCTTTTCTAATGATTACTACCCTAGTCTGTTTATACCTACCTAATTTAACTTGAATACATTTTTGTTGGAGCAGGACTATACTATTAGCCCAGGAAAAATTTACAATAAAAAGGCCTATATGCGCTCAAAATCGAAGAAAAAGTTATTAAATTCAATTTTCTTTTTTTTTCTAAGGTAAGTGATAAGGAAAACTCACCAAAAAAATTTTATTTTTCGCATATATTTTTCAAACGTTAAATGTGATTGAAAAATATTTTACACAAAACCTTTTAGATCATGCAAAATTTTTCTTCTCTAAATGATCCCGTAGAAGATGTCACAATTCCAAAAGAGGGTAAAATGACGAAAATGTCAATTTTTGGCACATACAGAAATCACAGAGGCTTACAAATAACGGAGCTTGAATTTGAAGTTGTTTCTCAGTATGAGGTATTTGAAAGCTTAAAATCAATTAAGTCTGATGCTGTTGAAGAAGATGGGGTGCCTCTTAGTTTCATAAAAATGATTATGTGTCATATTTTACCATCTTTCACTCATCTGATAAACTTTTGTATTCAGTGCCGTCTCTCGTACTTAAGAGGCCCTAGGCTAAAAACGTTGAGGGGCCCATTATCCGGCAGCTTAAACCGCGAAAAATTCAAACTGTATAGCCCAAATACCACGTAAACTAAAAAAGCCTAGTATATCACTAACATCTTAATAATCCCATATAACTCGGCAATCAAGCTCTCTCTAAAGCTATTAACCCAAAAAACCCGGAGCTCGGAGATGCCAAGCTCTCGTAGACGATTTAAAAAAATAAAACAGAATAGCTCTCTCTAAAACTATCCCCAAACCCCCAATAACCCAAAGCGCAGAGAGACCGAACTGTCGTAAAATATTTCTAATTGCTTTCTCCAAAGCTGTCGACGTTTATTAAATAATTAGACTAAAAATATTTAACAAAAAGTATTTTAAAGTTTGGAAAAAAAATTGAAATTTACCGCCACTGACGTATTCTTGCTCGAAACTCGAAATGCTACTTGAGTTTATTGGGTTAATAGCGGAATCCGGGGGGCCCTTACAATCCTGGGGCCCTAGGCTTGAGCCTACAGAGCCTATGAATTAAGACGGCACTGTTTGTATTGCCTCCTCATCTTTCTCCGATTGCTGGAAATCAGCTAAGGTTATCCCAATTGCGAAAAACACTAACCCAAGTTCTTGCTCTGATTTCCGACCGATTAGTATCCTACCCTGCCTGTCAAAGGTTTTTGAAAAAATTCTAGCAGCTCAGATCTCTAGTCACCTTGATAGGTTTAATTTATTGTCCCCGCTTCAATCTGGATTTCGTGCTCACCACAGACTGCAATGATTAAGGTGCTTGATGATATACGGGTTCAATATGACCTGGGCAATGTGACTGCCTTTCAAAAGCCTTTGACAGAGTTAATCATAAAATTCTCTACTTGAACTTGAAGCGCTACTTTGGCTTTCATGGTAGAGCGATGAATCTTATTAAAAACTATTTGACTAATAGGTGCCAGAGGGTAAATGTTAATCTTATGGTTTCTGAATATATGAGTTTGCGGATGGGTGTTCCACAGGGCTCTATTTTGGGACCTATCTTATTTTGCCTTTTTATCAACGATTTACCAAAAGTTTATTCTAATGTATCAATTCAATTGTATGCTGATGATGTGCAAATTTATTTGTCTCGTCCAATTGGCTTTCAAGAGGATCTTATTTATAGAATGAATGAGGACCTTTCAAGAGAACAGTAATTAGTCCCTTTACAACGGCCTAACCCTCAACCCATCTAAGTCCCAATTGATCGCGATATCTAAAAACAAGATTCGTACTTTACTTTTACCTCCGGTGCATTTTCACAAGTACAACTTAAGTTTGTGAGTACGTGATTAGTCTTGGTTTGAGAATCAACACTTCTCTTTCGGCTGAAAATCAAGTTAACCATACGAAGAATTTACGGTGGGTTACGTAAGCTTTGGCTATTTTCAAATATAACTCCTATTAACACAAAATTAAGACTTTGTTAAAATACTGCTAGTTCCTCTCATTGATTATTCTAATGTTATTTATTGGAAACTTGATTCTTATTCCCAACATAAACTTCTTGTGACATTCAATGACATGTTAAGATACACTTATGGACTTCGGAGATTTGAGCACATTTCACATTTACATAAACTCGTTCTTGGGTGTTCTTTTCAAAAGTTCCTGCATGCAAGATGCTGTATGTTTATTCAAAAAAAATTCAAAATAGAAAACTATCATACATTTATGAAAAACTTCAATTCGCACAATCAAAGAGAATCCTCAATATTTTAACACCTTCTTACAAGTTTTTGAATTCTTCAAGACTCTTTTTTGTTCGTTAATCCAAATTTGAAAGACGATAGATTAGTTTGTGCGACGTAAAAAAATTGTCGAAAGTGACCGTATGTTGGCTTGGCACATCGATTTTTGAAAGTAATCTCAGTACAACATTTTCTCCCAAACCGAATTCAAAAGAGTTCTCATTGCTTGCTCCACCGTATGGAATAAATTGAAACAAGTATCCATTATGTGAGCACAAGTTCCAATACTTATATCCAAAACGAATGGGCTTTCCTCTAATGAAAATTTTTGAAATCATCTGTTCATCTATTGAAAGATGATGGGAGAATACTCCAAACGGGATAAATCTTTCATTGAGCATATTGTTTTTCGCAAACTCGCTGGGATCGATTGTACTGTTATTACAAACTTCTAATACGATTTGCTAACTCGATGGCTTTTTGACCACTTTGGCATATCGTAATGAAGAGATGTTGATGATTTATTAGATGTTGAAGCGATGTTTTGACATGTCGATGGATTGCTCAAATTATTTGACACAACATTGACTTCCAGTTCGTCATATTTTTCTAGAGAATTCAAATCATCGAATATATATTCAATCTCAATTTCACACGCCAATTCATTTGGGAACACGTTTCTATCTTCCTAAATCAGCATATTATCATCAATATTCGTGATGGGTTTTTCAAAATGAGCATGCGTTTATGAATCGGTTTAATTTTTTTCTGCGAATTAGAATATGCACCACGTTCTCTTACAGGAACCACGCTCATTAGCAAAAATACGCTGTGGTTTGAGGTTTCCTATACGCAGGAAGTACTGCCTAATTACTTCTAAGAATAAAGTCGCGTAGATGGTAAAGGGTTTTTCCAATATAGCACTGAATGAATGGTTTTATTATTTTCTAAGAATAAGAATATGCATCCATTTTTAGACAAGATGCAAACGAAAACCCTTTTCAAAAATTCGTGCCATAAACTAATTATACCTACACAATATTCCGAGAAAAACCGTTTATTCTGATTTGAAAATGCAACCAAGTGCAGAAATTGTTTTCAGGGTCTAATGCTACTACATTAGGCAAACGTTGCCTAATATATTTTTTTTAAATCCAAAATTTTCTCTTATCATAATTTTGAGATGCAATATTTACGACGTTTGAATGAAGCCTTTTTTGTAAAAATTTTGTTTTTAATCGGTTACGTCCTAAGTGAAAAAAACGTTAGATGGGAGTTACTGTTAATGACAGTTTTTTTCCATAAAGTCGTTATAAGGGATCCGCGCACAAACCTTAAAAAAAATGCAGCAGTGCAGCCCAACAAAATTATTTAAAACTGACTTCGAAAATATATAATTTTACTTCAAATTTCAACTTGAGAAATTGTTTGCTAAACTCAAATTAAATTATATAACCTTTGCTTATAACATTCAAAATCTAGCTTCGGTATATGTAATGTTGGGTTTTGCTTATTTTAGAATTGATGCATCATGATTTAGCCTTTGAACGACAAAACTGCCAGTTCATTTCCACTAAATCAACACAAAATACTTGTTTTTTTCAAAGGCAAACAAGCTTTGACAAACACCTTTGTCAATTCAGCTATCCCCATTTTTTTCGTCTTTTATGAACTGATTCTCACTGCCAATGAACAAATTTTAACAGCTGTCTATCTGATTGTCATCATGATCTTCAATAAAATATGTGATGAAAAAAAGTTTTATCTATTTATATAAAATTTTTGGTTTGAGTCCCAAATATTTTAGAATTTGGGGGGGTCCATTTGTGTCAGCAATTTTGGTTCAGTGCCTACGATCTGTTCTGTAGCTCTCACATCGAAAAACAAATAATTTCAATCTTAAAAATTATATTTTTTTTTTTTTTTATTTTTAAGTATGAAAATCATTTTTTCAAAAACTATTTGAAATAAAAACTTTATTTATGAAGCATATTATAGAGTGAAATCGTGGGTAAAAAAAGAGCTTAGACATGGCATTGCAAGTGTTTCCGTTTTTTTTTTTAAACAATTTTTTACTGTTTTGATACAGATTTTGAGAAAATTTCCCCTTCCGCCTAAACGAGGGGAAATAGACCCCCCTCCAATACTATTTTTTCTCGTCTTACTCTAATCTATACCCTCAGATTGTTTATTCGCTTTTTTTAAGAATCACCCTAACCCCATAGTTAGTACCTTAAAGTGAAAATAGGGAGACCGAGGGGAGAAATAAAAATCTGAAAAAATTATGAAATTTTTTTTTCTATGTAGAACCATTTGATGCCTGTCCATCTCAGAATTAAAAAAAAAAAAACAATATAAGGACCACCCTAATGTACATAGTAACATAGTAGGTACATACTTTAATGTCCGCTTGACTGCCTGACCAGAATAGAGTGCTGCAACTGGAGCTGCAGCTGCAACTTATATAGCTGTCAAAAAATGCTGTACGTGATTTTTTTTACTCGTCCACAATGTACAATGTACAATACACATGTACAGCTTTCTGACATTTTTGGCATTTGAAGTCAGTTGGGTGAATTTAATTCAACACACAAATAAAAATTAAAACAAAAATAGAAATGAATAATGATGAAATGAAAGCTTAAATTACTTTAAGTCTTTATCAGAGAATAAAAAGTGTTTGAAACTCTCTTCAACCCAAATGTAAACGCATAGTTGCGCTCATAATTTTGAAACGTCAAAAATGCTACATGCAAAGGTTAAAACTTGGCCAAATTGATCAGCTGCGTCGTGTTCTGTTCGTATCATTGGTCGCGCTCAATGTTGTACTTACAGCGATCTGGATTGGTTTGTGTTTGTTGTAATTCCTTGTTAAAACACAGCTGATGAGAAAACAGGTGTTGTCAAAAAAGTGATCCCAAGCGATCCTAAAAATGTTCGGATACAAAGATATCCAATGAGAAATGTCAACAACAGCTGATAGGCGTTCGGGCACATATATGGATACAAAGCTATTCTGTTCAGGCAGTAAATGTTAAACCTATTTTAATTTAATTTTCTTTTAAATACTTTCAGTCAAACCGAAAGTATTTTGTTCGTAGGGTTATTTATTATAGGAATTGTGTAAAAATACTTTTTCATTTCAAAGATGACAATTCTTTCGATGTCACCGGATCCTGAATTATTAGCAGACAGTTATATTTACAAACAATCTTTTTTTATTATGTATTTTCACATTAAACATGACAATTATTGAATTAACCAAGCGATACTTAAATGTTTGTCCAACCTTTTTTAATTGCGGTTTTATGTAAAACGTTACTTATTATTCTCCATCATCTTTGGTTCTAATAAGTTTTTTTTGTATATTAATCTTTGAAACCGGGAAATCACCGCTGTTTAAATAAAACAAATCAATCAATTCTCTTTACTAATTGCAATTTTAAATGGATATTGCTAACAATTATAAACAAATTGTGCACTCATCACAGTAAATATGTTTGTATAATTTATAGCAGTAAAATGTCTAATTGACTTAGCAAAATACTAGATGTTTTTTCGTGTCTGCTGTCTAATTAGCATATTCATTAGATTACCTACAGAGTGTTATGCATTCACATCAGTCATATATAATTCACACATTTGAAAACAAAATCTGTGTAAAAATATATTTTTTGTTTTAAAACTTATATTTATAAAATTTTGTTTAACTCTAAATCAAATTTCAAATAGTTACTTGAATAGTGAAATTTGAATTTTACTATTGACGTTTGACAAACTGTCAAATTCTGTATTTTTGTGAACACACCCTATACTCTTCCTGGGGTAAGACCACGAGTAATTAAATATTAATCGTATAACGTCTTATTGCAAACCATGTAGATTAATATCAATTAGTTGCAAAACCCATTTTTCAAAAAGGAGGAAAGTGTTGCTTTTCTATACTCCATATACTTCCGTTTGTATAAACAAAATATTTATCAACAGCTTCATAATAAACATTAATTAACCATTAGTTTGGTAGTCATAACTTTTTTTTGACTCTTTTAAAATACACTTGCTATAATTTAATAGTTTGTAAAAATATTTTTCAAACCACATCATATTTTGGAAATTATACTATAATCGACCATTCATTTGTTGTCTACCAATGATCTTCAGTAAATTTGTTGTTCGCACGTTGAACTCAGATTAAGCCAATACCTATGTGTAATCAAAGTTCAAGGTAGGTATGTTATTGAAAGGTGTTAATCAAAGAAACAAAATTGTTCATGTAATTCTCAGTTAGAACGTACAACCAGATTCAAAAAATTTGAAAAATTGTTTTGATAGAAAATAAAATGCACGACTTGATCGCAAGTAAAATATATTTAAAATCGTTGGAGCGGTTTTTTTTTTTTAATATTGTTTTATATTTATATATTTTTGTACATACATTTAACACTTTGCAAAGTATAAAAACCGTTAAATTCCAAGTTTTATAACAACTAATTGTTTAGTTATAATATTTGATTTTCAAAAAAAAACTTTTGAACATTTTTTTTAAAAATTCTAAAAATTATCTTTTCGAAAATTAAACTAAGAAAAACTATTTGCATTGGTTAGAAGCATCTGTATGAGAAAACTAATTAAAACAAAACTAACCACTTTGAAGAAAATCGAAAATAAAAAAATGGTTCCATGGGAGGTTTAATTAATAATTTTTTTAAAAATATTTTTCCATCCAAAGGTAGCTTTTATCAAACGGTAATTGATTTTTTTTAAGATTGTGGATCCATTCTTGAAAAAATAAGATTTTGTAAAATTGATAAACAAAATTGTATGGCAGGTACCGTTATTTTCAGTTCAGGGTAGAATCACCAAAAACCATTATATCCCAAGTTTTAAGAAAATCGATCCAGCCGCTTAGGCTGTACCCAAACAGCAGACAGACAAACAGAATTTTGCCAACTACTTTTTTGATGTTCTCTATCATCGTAATGTCAAGTTTGATTGCTGTCTCGAATTTTTTTTCATGAACCCAAAATTTGCTTTATGGTACCTACATTTATCGCAAAAAAAAAATTTTAATCTTTGGAACAGTTTTCTTAAGAACAAATATTTTATAAAAAAATTTTTTGGTAAAATTCTTAAAAAAAATTTTTGGTAATCCAATTTTGATTATATAGGTATTAAAATACATTTATAAACTTAATTTAAAAAAAATCACTAAACCTGTTTTGCAATATTGAAATTTCAAAAAACAAAAAATTAAAAACGACATAATACCTACAGAAATCCACTGATTTTTTTTATCAAAATCATTGAAGCCGGTTTTAACATAAATAAGCTTTTCCTTAGCGTTTGTATAGCCAGTACCGATACTTTTGAAGCAAAACGAAGTTCAATTTCCCTTTTGGAGTATCACGAAAACAGCTTTAAGTTCAAACTTTGAAGAAGATCGCTTCATTGGCTTATACTGTAGATCCAGATACAACCAGATAGACAGATAGACAGACTGACTGAATGAACGACTAGGAGACGGACACAATCCTGAAATTCTGAATCCTAAAAAAAAAACAAAATTCCCGAAAATTCAGAATCCCGAAAATCCAGAATCTCGAAAATCAAAAATCCCAAAAACTAAGAATACCGAAAACTCAGAATTCCAAAAATCCAGAATGCCAAAACCCAAGATCCTGACAACCCAAACTAGCGAATACCCAAATTCCAGAAAGGACAAAATCTCGAAAGTAAATTTAAAAAGAAGTTAATTATAAAAATATACTTCTCTGGCGAACCTTACCCCGACGCCACACGCTTACACATTTGTTCACTAACACATACAAACCCAAGCAACTTGCTCTTCAACTGTCATGGAATTTTTGAAGCCAGTCCAGTAGTGAAGAAAGTTGAGAAGCAAGTTGGGAGACAAGGAAGTGGAATGCAAGTGGGAAGTAAGTGGAAGGCAAGTGGAATGCAAATCAAGTATTTGACAGGCAGTGTACGTAACCAACTTGCTTGTCAGTACTTGCACGTGTGGCTTCGGGGTTAAGCCAAATCTTCACTAAAGATATCGATAAAGTCTCAATTTACTATAGAGTTTTCTAAAACAGAAAACAATGAGTATAGGTGTGATTTATTGGTAAATCCATAGCTAAGCTAGCACAGTAAAATTTCCCTCGGCAAACAACAAAGCCAATGGATTACTGTCTTATTTATCGACACTTTCTGGGAATTATTGTTGTTTACCGAGTGCTTGCTATAATATTTTCCAATAAAACACGCCTTATAATCACATAATGGATATAGTCAAGTCATATTGTAGTTTTGCTGTGCAAATTGTGGGGTAGTTTTGATTTTGCCCTTTTTATGTTTTCGGGGGTGCCGAATCCGAATCTGAGGTTTGCGACTAAAATTTCGTGGCGCAACAGGAAAAAAAGGCAAAAAATGACGCAAAAATTAATTTTTTTGGGAGTTTTTCACTAATGGCTCGAAAAATACCAATGATTCGAAAATTACATCAAAGTTTCATTAAAAATGTACACAATTTCCAATAAATATTGGTCCAAGGTTTTTTCCTGCGACAATCCATTTGTACTCAAGCGCAATAAACAAAATATGCGGTATTGGTCAGGCAGCAATCCACACGTACTCCATGAGTCATCATTGCATCCCGAAAAAATTACGGTTTGGTGTGGTTTATGGGCCGGCGGCGTCATTGGGCCGTACTTCTTCCGTGTTGATCAAGACCGGCACGTTACTGTGAATGGGGATCGCTACCGTTCAATGATAACCGAATATTTTTGGCCCAAATTGGATGATATGGACTTGGAGGACATGTGGTTCCAACAGGACGGCGCCACAAGCCACACAGCGAATGTCACAATCAATTTATTGAAAACCAAGTTTGGAGAACGTGTTATCTCACGAAATGGTCCAGTCGCTTGGCCGCCTTGGTCATGCGATTTGACGCCGTTAGACTATTTCCTGTGGGGCTAAGTCAAGTCTATGGTCTATGCCAACAAACCAGCGACGATTGATGAACTTCGTACGAATATCGAACGTGAAATTGCAGCAGTATCAGCCAATTTATGCTTGAAAACCGTCGAAAATGGGGTTCAGCGTCTGGACTTCTGCAAGCGTGCCCGTGGTGGCCATGCAAAAGAAATCGAGTTCCACACATAATGACATCGAACGTACTTTCACAGGAATAAAGAATTTCATTGATATCCAAAACCGTTTTTGTAGCGCTCTTATTGAAAAACCCGATATAATTCTGACAATAAGTCAGAGTTGACAAATTATTTTTGTTCTTCTATTTTCATTTATAAGTATGAGTTATTTGAAAAAAAAACAGAAGCGTTTTACTGTTTATAATTTTAAATTACAGAATTTAGATAGGTAGAATTTAAAAAAGCAGAATTTAAACAGAAAGAACTGAAAGAATCAGGCATATTTTCGTTGAAAAAACCTTATTTTGAAAACCTAAATTTTGATCCAGTCCCGAATTTAAATTTGACATGGTGGTGCCTTGTTATTTGCACCAAGAATATATCGTATAGATTTTTTGTGAACGTTTCAGAGAATATTTAGGTTTTTGAAATGGTAATCTGAAAATTGTACATACTTATGTACCTATTTCATTTCATTTTCACTACTAGTTATCTCTCACGTTTTTCGACGTTCATCGAAAGTTTGCATTACATGTTTTTCTTATCTGATGTTTGAGTTGGCTAACTCGAGTTGAAGGTTAAATGTGTGAAGTCTTTTCATGCGTTGTTCTTGCAACTCCAGTTGGCTTACTCGAGTTGAAGCAAAATTTGCTAATACTTTTCATTCATTGTCTTCGCAAATCGAGTTGACTAACTCGGTTTGAAGCGAAATTTGGTGAGGTCAAACCAGAATCACATCAACTTTTTAAATATGAAGTGGTTTAATAAAAAACAGCATTTAATTAGAATTATCTGGCGCATACAAAAAAACTGCAAAATTTCGTGATTTTTCAAATTCTTTTCTGATTTCTTAGAAGTCTTTAAATCCATCGTCATCGTAGCCATCTTTCAATGGAATTTGACAGTTTATAGTTTGAAGGATTTTGTACGAAGTATATTTTAAGGCAGAAAGTTTATTTCATTCCAAATCTCATAAAATTTGGCCTCAAATCAATTTTGTCTGAAGCATTACAAAATATGCGATTTTTTTGTTTTTTTAGAGGTTTTTAATCTATTGTCATTGTAGCCTTCCTTCAATGGAATTTGACAGTTTATAGTTTGACAGATGGTGGACGAACTATATTTTAAGGCAAATAGTACTTCCATTCCCTAGTAGTTTTTTTTCAATATCTATTTTATTTACAATCAGCGTCATGAAAAGAACTTTTATCGATATAAGAATTCCACTACCAGAATCGACGATAAGACTTCAGGACTTCATTAGAAGAAAAAATCTGTATTTTCTAAGTAGGTATTCAAAATCATCCCAAATACCTAATCAACCAATATGCATTTACATTTTTCTTATGTTTATCTGAATATTTGGCACAATAATGCAAGAAGCCGAAAACTTAGTTTTGTAAATTTTCAAAACGTTTTATCAAATATCACCTTTTTTTCGTGACTTCTGAAAAAAAAAATCATGTAAAAACCTAAAGTTTGACCTTCGAAATGCAAAAACCACAAACATTAAATTGGAGATAAACTTTACTTCCAACGGTTAACATTTAACAAATATAATGAAATTTAATTTTTAATTGTCTTGTTTTATTGATTCAAGAACTATAGATACTGACGCGGGTATATAGGGAATGACGTTAATGGCTGCGTCAATAGAAGCAATTCCGCGATATTAAAACTTATTTTGCAAGAACATGTGAAATTAATGAACTCTTGAACCCCACATAAATTCGTTCTTTAATAATAACTTCTGTATAATTATTACAGCTGCCGTCCGTGGAACCATTCAAAATGAACTCACTATCTCTACAATTAACCGATGGACCACAGGGGTACAAGATTACCTTGAAGAATATGGAAGTTTTTGGTGCCAGTGATTTTCAAGTTAAGTCAATGAAGCTAAGTGAAAATGGTGAACCATTCGAGGCGAAGATTGCCATGCCAAAATTAAGAATTGAAGCCAAATATACCAGTTCTGGAGTTCTGCTTATAATTCCAGCATCAGGAGGTGGAGAATTCCATTCTGTTTTTGGTAATTATATTAATAATTATAGAAATAAATTATCAACACCCTTCAATGATTATTTCATTTAATTTTTTTTTTTAAGGTGGAGTCATTGCCAAGCTAACTGGAAAAGTTTCGACAAACGAAAAGCCCGATGGCACTTACCTGCATGTTGACGCACTTAATATTGAACTTGATGTCAAGAATATCGAAATGAGTATATCAAGGGCTTTCAATAATAATCGTATCTTGAGTAAGAATTTTTAATTTGTCTTTTTATTATAAATGGCAATCGGATGTATAATTTAATTTTATTTTTAGCTGAAGCAACAAACTTGTTCCTCCGTGATAATGGAAGGATAGTTGTTGATGCAATGCGACCTCAATTACAAAAGAAATTGGCCCATGAATTCGGCCAATTAGCCAATCAACTTTTGAAACATGTCCCCAGAGAAATGTTCTACATTGATTAAATTTGACATATATGTATATCGTTAACAGGATGTAAGATATATTATAAGAACAGCATAAACATAACATTAACTTCATTTTTGGCACTGGCATGTTATTTCATTTTAGCTAAGTTATCTTAAATGATAAATGTATCTACTTTGATTTTTTTTTTTCAAAAAAAATTTTTCTCAAAGGACATTTCATGCAACGAATTCAAAATTGTGGACCTATCTTTTATTTTTGTAAATATTTTTAAAATATAATATAAATATAAATATTTGTAAAATTTTTTTTAAGATTTAATTTTAAGTATAAATTATGATCTTAAATGGACTCAAATAAACTTTTAAGTTACGAAAAATAATGTTGAGTTTTGTTTGCTGGAAAGCTGTAAAAAAGAAGCAAAGCGTAGCTTATTATTAAATAAATAAATACAATACAATACAAATACAGTTTTAATGTGCTCACTTCAGTTTTATTGACATCAAGGTTGGAATCGCTGTATTTCCGAAATCAAGCTTTCAAACTGTATGCGGTTTTCAGTGTTGAGCAGGCTTGCCAGATTGGGCTATTTATCAGAAATTGGGCTATCTTTTTCCGAAATTTCAGACAACAATTTCAGTATGACAGCAAAATCATAATTGGGCTACTAATAGCCCAAATCTTACTGTGATATTTATTCGTATAAATAAATAATAAAAAAAAAACACTTTTCTCCCCTAAACATAAATTTTAAGCATTCCACAATTTGGCACCACTTTTTATTCACTAAATAGTCCCCTATTACACGATGATTCTTTGCGTTTTACTCTTTTTAATTAGTGCGAAGGTGAAGCAGGGGCTGAACTACCGCATCTGATATCGAGTAACTGGAGCTGCAGCTACAACTAGAATAGTTGTCAAAAAATGCTTTACGTGATTTGTTTACTCGCCCACAATGTGCTATACAGCTTTCTGATATTTTTTTCATTTCAAATCAGCTGTGCGAACTTTATTCAATACAAAAATAAAAATCAAAACTAAAATAAACACGGATGATGATAAAATGGAAGCTAAAACTACTTTACGTCTTTATCAGAGATTTAAAAGAGTTTGAAATTCTCTTCAACCCCCCGCCATGTAAACACTTGGTTGCGCTCACAATTTTAAAACGTCAAAAAAGCTTCATGCAAAAACTAAAAAGTTGGCCAACTTTTCCAGCTGCGTATGCAGATCTGTCTATAGCTGCGTCGTGTTCTGTTCGTATCATTGGATTTGTGTGTATTCAAGATTTTGACAGCTATTCCAGTTGCAGCTTTGTCTCCATTCTGTTCAGGCAGTAATACGTGACTGAATATTATGTGATTTTGAAATTACCACTCACGTTTCGAGTAATCAAGTACACCAACATTTGAAGTGGTTACTTTCCATTCGATCACTGATGGCACTCATTCATTCGGTCAATGAAGCCGCAATTTGACCCAATTTGGGCTACTTTTTCGGCTCCGATTTTGGGCTACAAACATTTCTAAATTGGGCTATAGAACTTGTTCAAAACATGGCAACCCTGGTGTTGATTTGAAAATTAACACATACCTTTTCACAAATCTCAAAAAAAATATTGTTTCAATGTCTAGTTCATTAGATATTTTTAATAATTTTACTTCACTTTTACGCAAACAGTTAAATTCGAATATATAACGAACCGAGTTTTAAAAATTGTTACGTTTTCAGTGCTGAATAGGAAATTAACACACCTTTCCAAAAATGTGAAAATTTTGTCACATACATTTTCCACGGATTTCGGAAAAAACATGGACTAACCCCTTGCCATTTTTCAGAAAAAAAAATACTTTTTTTAAATCGTAGAGGAAAAATTTGCATCCAAAGTGATTTCTTCACGTGAATTTTTATTTTTCCTGCAGACCATTTTGGCCACAAATGAGTTATGCCATCGTTTATTTTCGGCCACGCTCTTTCGAATGGTGCAATCCAAATTGTTTTATATCTTTTATTTACGTAGATAATAATTGCGCTTTTGTCCTACAGACCACTTTTTTTCGATGATTTCTATGTTTATTTGTCCTATAAACACTTTTAATATGCATAGTAGGCATGATACAACTAAACAGATGACGCCGTCCTGTTTTTTTTTCGTTCCGTTCTGCGCATCTACGTCATCGACGCACAATTTTCCCTGAAATTTTTGTTTTTTTTATAATAAAAATGTGTGTTCAGGATCCTAAAAACAAGTGCATTGTTTCGAGGAAATGATATTTCATATTAAATTAATAGATTTTAGTCAAAAAATCTTTGTTTTATTATTCTTCGAAAAAATATTTGTGTGCGTTGATGACGTCATTTTATGTGAATGATGCGCAATGCGCTATCTTGTTTAGTTGTATCATGCATAGTAGGACAGTTTCTATACTTTTAAGGGGTTGATTTTGCTTACAAAACAGCAACAATCGCTGTGACAAAGTGCTATGGAGGCTTGCCAATTGTTTTGATGAGTAGACAAAATAACATTAATAAAGTAGATAACATTGATAGACTTAAGCTGGTTGAAGAAACAGCTAACTTTGGCACCACATATGGGCCTTCGATCTTGCCCAACAGATAACACATAATTTTCAACACTTCCCCGGTTAAATTGTCAAATTGTTATTTACTGCAGGGCGTTTAGGCCAATGGAATCAAACCACTTAACTACTGATCCCCACTGAAATATTTCCGAGTTCCAATGACAACTTTACACAATGTTCTCACCATTTCTGAAACTCGAATTCGTGGGGAGAAATTTCATTAAGATTTTGTCGAAATCTAGAGTTCTTATTAAGCTTTCGTTAAAAATTCTATGAAATCTCATTCCATCAACTTGCTATATCAAAAGTTTTCCACCGAAATCTCGGATATCATTTTGGTGGGAACACTTCTTTTATCAGCATCAGTAAGGATTTTAAAAGCATTGGAATATTGAAGCTGTGACGAGAGACTTGAGACACTAGTTTTACTGATGGCTCAAAGATGGTGTGCGATATTGGTTCAGGAATCTATCTTTTCTGAGTCTCCTAATATCTCTGAGTCCTTAAAGCTACCCAGCTTTCCAAGTGTTTTTTTAAGCTGGATTACTGGCAATTTGAGAAGCCAACAAAATAATAAAACAAGACCCATACCAGAATCAAAATACATCTTTCTTATCAGACATCATCGAAATTATTCCAGTAATTATCCAGATAACCTCGCAAGTTTAAATGTGTTTCACGAACTTATTCTAATGTGGGTATCAGGTCCCTCACAGTGCCATTGAGGGAAATGAAAGGTAGGACGAACTGGTGAGATAAGAATTGTACCTTCATAACTCACTTACTTTCGCAAAGAGTCACCATTCCGTTTAAAGTTGTGAAAATCAAAGAACTTATCACTCTTGATGAATATAAGTTGTTTCTGAATCGTATTCTGCGTCAATTTCCTTAGACCACAAACAAGAAGGCCACCAGTTTTTTCAGGGAGTTCGTATGGTGATTTGAACAATTAACGGATGAAAACACAATCGGATTGACTGCGTTTCATACCATACAACCAGGAATATGTTAAGCTAAGCTACGTAATAAAAACATTTTGGTATAAAATTTAATGGTTTTAGTATTCAATAGCAGCAAACAAATTTTGACATTAAAATTATATCGTCCTCTCTACCACCGTAGTACCTCGTGGCATGATGGTTTGTGCGTTGGACTGTCATACCGAAGGTCTGGGTTCGATTGCCAGCCGCTGCAACCTAAGAACAGATATGTTTTTCCCGAGGTACTGCCACTTGCGAGGAACTGACAAATCCTCCAAGAGTATACTTGTCATGAATAAGTGCTTCTCATCTAGCCATTCGGACTCGGCAAAAAATGGTAGGTCCCCTCCATTCCTGTCAATATCACGCACACAGGAATTGTTGAGAGTTGTAAATCACTAGGCCCTGGTTCTCCACGAGCTGTTGCGCCACCAAATTTTACTCTACCACCGTATTTAAAGCTGAACTTGAAATGTGAATTAATAGTGCATTTCAGTTTTGTCCGTTATTTATTTTTTTTTTTTAATTTTTGTGTTTTACTGTGCTTACATCCAATTTGAACTCTAATAGGATTGGGAGATAGGGCAAGAAACTTGAATTCACTTTTTCAAGTTTTGCAAACGTATAGAAAGGTGTCCTATATATCCATTTTGCTACTTTTTTCTCAAACTCAATTTGATCAATGTTCAAACAACCTAAAATAAAAAACTGTGATTCGGGTGTGTGGACAATGGAATGGTTAGTGGTGAGTAGAAAATTAAAAACACCTTTTCAAAAATGTAAAAAATTTTGTCACAAAAATATGTCATGGATTTCGGAAAAAACATGGACTAACCCCTTGCCATTCTTTCCAGAAAAAATCCAATTTTTTCATAGTTAATGCAATAACTTCCACTTACGTACATGCCAAGCGTAAATGGAAAGGTCTATTCAAACCCTATCGACACATCGAAGCCATTTTTTATTTCATGGTCTGGTTGAGGAAAAATTCTTATCAAAAGCTATTTACTGATTTTCTGCTTCCAAATACCTACCTCAATGTCTTTGAATGACGATATTACCAAAACCTACCAAAAATCGATAAAGACATGCGAGAGCTTTCTATCGTAATAAGAAGTCTGATCAAAATCTCGAATTAAATTTGTTTTACGAATGCAAAACTCTCCATATAGTACCTACCTATACATATATCGCAAGTAAAAAGACTTCACCACCTTCCTAGAGTATGTCTAAAGTCTTTTGTTGTTGTCCTGGTGGTAATGAATATCCTGTTAAAACTTCATCAACAGATTCTACCAGTTTTGGGATCAGTGAATAAAAATTCAATTTAAGAATTAAATAATACTTATGAATATAACCAGTTAAAAACCTAAAAATTCTTTTTTTTTTTTATCGAAAATAAGTTTGAATCATTCCATTCCACTTTTTATTTTTTGAGAAATCATTATTTTATTTTTAGTTTTCACCTGAGAATTTTTGATACAAAATATCCCACCATTATAAATTATTAAAAACATCACCTTAACTCTGACCATAAAACGGCTGCATAGCGGTTGTTTCCCTAAACCAAAGGTTTGGTTCGTGATTCCAATGCGCGTGGAAAAGCTATCTATAGTATAGTAGGATTTTACACAAAAAACAAAAACAATATCGACAGCAGACTCACTGCCGATAAAAGCTAAAGTAGAATTCTACTACTGATAAACTTTTGACGTTTGTTCTAGTATCGAACTCAACCAATAGAATGTTGGTGTTTCGTTATTGGTACGATTGATACTTTTATGCATCTCAAATTCTCGATGGCTATGTTCGTAGAGTAGAGTTATGTTGAGTGTTTAGATTGTTACTTTTGGCTTCGTCATGACGATGGTTTTGAAGTTGTAATCAGTGATACAATTTTACTCACAAACTCATCGTCATGGCGTAGTTTATATTTGATGGCAATTCGCATCAATCGGCTACCAAAAAATTGATCATGCAATTCGCACGTCGTTATTCGCAGCTCTATGAAAAGCACTTTAACGTTACTGATAATAAGTAAAACCTATATATGTAATCTTGGCCTAATACCAGTTTGTACAAACGTGGTTCAGTTTCGCGCAGTAGAAATAACTAATAACATCATTTACTCCATGTGTTATAAGTCCGCTATTATACGAAGACTTTTAAGTAACCATTGAATGTTTGCAAATGAAAAAAAATATCTGATTTAACCTTCGCACTCATTTAATAAAAAAAAAATTGATTTAAAAGTCCGAGTGTAATAGCAGACTAAATGACGACTTTTTTACTTTGACCATAGTCTACCAACAGAGCCCTACATCTTTGTTTCTCTTATTAGATGAAAAATCAATTTTCGAAACTGAAAAAGGGAAACAAAGACGAAATGGACTGAAAAATTCGAATTAATTCATAAATTATATAAATATGTAGTTATATTTCGTATGTTACTTCAGCATAAGTTAGTTATTGTTAATAATTTTGCTCTATTTCCACTTTTAATTTTCATAAAATTCATTTTTGTGTTGTGATAGCCATTCAGGGATACCATACATAAATACAAAATACAAAAACCAAAAAACAAAAACAAAAATACAAATACAAAAATATAGGCAGCTGCGGATACGTTCTATTGGAAATTTCTCACTGTACTATTTATGAAATCCCAACAAAACACGGGTATTGTAATGAACATTTCCGTTGACTTGACGCTGCAGAATCTTAGCTTTTCCATTCCTGATACAAAATCTTAATTTAAAATCATCCTTCTCGAGGGATCCTCAGCTCTCTTTGCTAATCCACAGAAGATCCGCTGTTCTTCTGCAGTTTTTCAAACTTGCTAACATTCCAGTCGTACATATGAGCCAACAGATTTACAGCCCAATTCTCCCCCTTGTGAGGAGTCATAAGCTCTTGTTAGTAGCTTCTTGACCGATGAGCGCACACATCAGCGATTCCATAAGCAATCGCAGAGAACTACACCAACACACCAACAATATAGGTTTGTTTGTTATCTTTTTCCAAAAAAATAATGTGTAAAACCTGTCAAATTTTAAAGAGCGGGGAAAACTCGATCAGAGTTGGTGAAATTTGAAAAAGTTTTCATTAGCATTCAACCATGAACTGCATCACTAAACGGCGTTGCCATCATCCCATGATTTCGATAGATCTAATGCACTGTTTTCCTTAAACAAATCTTCTGCTTTTAAATCGAGTCTACTGCACTTTTATTTTTCGGAAAAGAAAATTTTCATTCATCAAAATGCAGTCCACTACTTTTTCAATGCTTTTCTTACGGCTTCGTGCTATTGGCCTGCTTTGATAATAATCGTGAATCGTTTTATTTTCAAAATAAAAATAAAAATTGGAATATGTAGATCTTCTGTAAGAACATTTAATATACTGCATTTTTGTTTTGAAAACATTCTTCGGAAAATTTTCTGATTAGTGGCAACGCTGTGCCAGAAACTGACCAATACGATTTTTTGACAGCGATAGCGATAGGGAGAATAGGGCTATTAATCTCTAGAGACCAAGGACTAGCTCCTTTCGGCTTGGCTAAACGACAAAGAGGAGAGGGCAACCAAATTTGAGCATTAAAAGAGCTTTATAGCAACGGTCGTAAGCTAAAATGTCTTTAGATTCTCTTCCATTTATTCGCTAAGAAAAAGTGCAATGTTAAAGATGTAGAGACGCTCTCCAACACGTTACTTTTACACGAGATAAAAAAGACAAACAATTAAATTCTAATAATTTTTTCGTGGATTTTATTTATAATAATTTGTTTTTTTTTCTTTTAAGTATTTGTTTGGATTTCTTTTATTTACTTAAGGATCTTTTGTAAATTGTATTTATTATTATTTATTAGTTTCATTTCTTTAATTTCTAACTCAAGACTTTTTAATTTTTATTATTCATTTTTTTTTATTTTTAATTAAGTGTGTAATTTTTGTTAATGAATATAAGACACAAACTTTGTCAAATTGCAAAATTGAGGAGAATTTAAAATTACTTATGAGTGTTTTGTAAATATATTTTTTTTTGGAGATTATTAATTTTTTTTTTGTTGTAAGATAACACAATTTGAAAATATAGTAAATAATTTTTTGTAAAAATTTATTATATGCACCGAAGTAAATAAAAAATGATGTTAATTTACAATTAATGGATTTTAAGTTAAAAATTTAATCATTTTGAATTTATTTATTTTTTTGTGTTTCATCAAAAAGCTCAAAATTCTTTAAGATTAATTTTTTACTTTTATTCTGGTTTTGTTTTATTCGCTTTTTTTTCTAATAAAAAATTTACTCGCAAATCTATTTAATTTTTCTCAAGTTTAATTTTTTTTTTTTGACGTCTTGCTTCATCTAAAAAAGTGTGTTTTTTATATTATTTTTAAAGATGGTTTTTTATGTATTTATCGCAAAATTTTACTATTATGCCAACATCTGTTTTGTGGCCAGTTATTTATAAGATTTAATTTTTTTTTTCATTAATTTATTTTTGCTGACTAGCTCAACGTCTGAGAAATTTTAAAGAAGTTTTCTTTTTTTGTTTTGTTTTCATCTTTTAGTAAATACAGTAAATAATTAGGTTTTTTTTCTGTTATTTCATATTACTACTATATGTCAAATTGTATTTCTTGAATAATTTTCTGTGTACAAATTCTTTAATAACTTATTTTTTCCCTTGTAAAATCTTACAAATGTTAAAATCTTTACCTTTTTAATTATTTTTTTTTATATTTTCTATTCCTTACGAGATATTTGGTTATTAAAACATTTTATACATTATGTGTGTTGTTTTGTTTTTGGTTTCTCTTAAAAAAGTTTTGTAAAAAGTTTTCCCTACTGAACTTAGATAAAATATTTTAAACAAAAAAATAAAATGGTTCTACGAATTATTTCCAACAAATAAATAAAGAAGAAACAAAACTGGAAAAGTAAATAACTAAGAGCTGTTCAAAAATGTTTTTTTTTTTTAATCCTTAAGTTTAAAACTTCTACAATGTTTACATATGAATACAATAGTTTACACAAAAATCTACAATTGGTTTTATTTTATTTTTCTTTTAATCTACAATTAATATTTTTTTATATATATATAATGCTATTATCTATGCATATATAGCAATTGCTGTGTATAAATATTTATTTATTTGTTTTTGTTTTATCGGGATATAATATATAACGTGTTAAATATTATTTCTTAGGGATAATGTCGAAAAATAATTTTCATCGTTTCTAAAATAATGAGAAACTTATTTAAATATTCTTTATTTTTTGTTTTGCAATTTCTATTTTCAAATTTAACATTTGATCGAGAACTGTAAATTTAGTGTCGTCTTTCCATTTTCTTTTTAAGTTGATTTTAATTTGTAGTTATTTTGTTTTTTCTTTTTTTTAAATTTATTTCCAAAAATTTCGCATATAAAAAAATAAATGAATTCTGTTCTGTGAGTAAATTCAATAAAATTCTATTTTTCTTTTTTCTTGGATATACATATGTATAATTGTTTTTTACAACAAAACTTGTAAATTTCACAAGACATAATTACATGAGTGTGTAATCTTCGCATGTAAAAAATATGTTCATTTGCGTTAAAAAAATTCTTATTCTGTTTTAAGATTTATTTATAATTTTATTTCTTGTTTTTTTTTTTTTTTTGTATTATTGTAATATATTTTGATTATTATTTGGTTATTAACATTGGATTATATAAATTAAGATAAAGATAAGTAAATGAAAAACTTTACAACTTTTACAAGACAGAATTAAGAAGGTATCTAGTTATTTTGAAACTTTTATTTATATACTATTTATATGTATATGTAGTATATAAATTTTGTATATTTTTCTGTTTCGTAATTTTTATTATATTATGTAATTTGGTTTTATCTTTCAAAAATTATTTAAGCATAACTTTGATGTAAATATAAGTGAAAGTGATTGTAAATAAAATATTAGGCATGTTCAGGAAAATAAGATCTCAGAGTCCTCAGCAATCTCAGCCTCGTGAACAGGATTCCTCAGAAATGTTTCTGCCCCCCGAGATCTCATGTTCCTGAGCACGACAATTATAAATATACAAACGTTCATTGCAAAGGAGGAATAAATAAAAACAATCCGAAGAGATATCTGTTCTTTAAAAATCATAAGAACTTTTGTTTGTATATTTTGAAATGTTTATTACAAAACTGTTTTTGATGCATGTAATTGACTTTAATGTTGGTATGTTCCAGTTCTAAATTTAAATATTTCACTTGTTTCAGGCTTTCATTTGTAAAATAATTGCTGTAGTTAAGTTGTGGATCTTTGTGACTAACAGTCCTAGGCCTGATATACATAAGGCAATAATATTCTTTGAATTACTTAAATTCCTGCAACTGCAACTCTAAATAAGCAAATGAGTTTTGTTCTCGACTATTCCAACTTCCTAACCTAAGAAAATTAGGCACAAATGCTTGAATTTAAAAAATTGAGTTAGATGCATATTTGCTATAAATCAAAGCCATTAATCAGTTATTTTTTAGTGGAGTTAAAAATGTAAATGGTCACACAGAAGTGATCACATTCAAACGTATGTTCCTTAATCGATTTCATTTTTCCAGATAACTAAAAGTCAATATGAATCGCCAAATCCAAAAACTCTATAGCAAGCTCTAATAAACGGTTGTTGTAGTTAAAATTTAGGATTTTGAGATTTGATCCTTCTTTGACCGGTATCGCCATTCAAAATTAGCATTACAAAGAACTTTCAAGTGGATTGGAAAGAAAAATTTAATTAAACATTATAAAATTTGTCTTATAGAAACAAAAATATATACAAAAAATAAACCTAAATAAGCTCTATAGAAAAGCGCTTATACTCGTGTGAACCTACAAAAATAATTGGATATTAAAATTTAAAAAACGGTTGCCCTAGGCCCAACTCTCCTCTCATATGTGTATTTTCTGTGTTGATACTGCAGTAAATGCAAACATCCCTTTGGCAGAAAACTTGCAGTTCAGCTGTTGGAAAAGGCATGCGACGCTGTAGTCATTCAGCTCTATAGAGAGAATTCCTCTGAATTTATTCCTTACCGGGAACTCAATCTTTCTTTCTTTGGGAACAACATGAAAAAGTTTAACAAATATTCGAACTTTATTTTCATAGTCGAACAAAATCAAGGCAGAAAAATTTATTTTAATTTTTTTTTGCTAGAAAAGAGTTGGCTATAGGTATTTTTTCCTCGGAATTTTTCTTTAACAAAAGTTCCCATTTTCCTAGCATAGAAAAAAATTTCAGGTAACCCAAATTATTGGGGGATATCTGAATAAAATTTCCCACGGAATTTTTCCTACCGTCGAAAACGGAGAACGTTAATTGTGGTCGAAGTTTCTCTCGGAATTTACTGACATCAAAACAGAATATTCCATGGCCACCTTTTTGATCGACCACATTTGTAAGGAACAGTGTAAAATTTTTTGCATTTCCAATTTTAAGATACGGAAGAAATTCCGTTGGGAAATTTTATACATGATAGCCCCCATTATTGTATGTTGTGTCACCATCCAATGCTTTATTATTCTTTCAATGTTACCATAAGTTGTGCTGTTAGGAAACAAGAGTATACCTACATCAATAGACTCTTCGAATTGAACAAGTAAAAGGGCCTGGTTCTTGACCTCCAAGACATCCATTAAGAAAAATTAATAAAATTACAACAATATAATGTTATACCTACAGCGATAAAAAGAAGGCAAAGAAACTAGTAGGAAACATAAACAGTCACTCAATGAGGAAGCAGCTTTCCATCAACGCAGCCACCGATTGTATCAGAAAAGGAGTGAAAGCTTTGTATATAAACAGTATATATAAAGGTGAAAATAAGTATATTTTATAAATATGTATAATGCATATTCCAAATATTGACCAAATTGTAATTGTTTGTCACCAATTTTTGTCCGATATCTACTCCAACCCGTTCCAATTTTGTTGTCAATTCTCTTCTCTGTGATAGAATTTTATCAAAATTTAACAGACTGCCAATTTTCACCAAAAATCTCAGGAATAAAGTAATAACGTTTTTGTTTCAGAGATGCTCCATTTTCAATCCTTTTACTCCAAATTATTCATATTAAACAGCAATATAACCGCTGGGTAATTTTATTCTGAGCTCATAGAACAGGCTTTGTGCTAGCTTCAGGGTTTGAACCCAATGAGTACAATTTGGGATTAGATTTGGAAAAAAGTGAAGTAAAACCAAAATTTCCCAAGTAGGTTGGAAAAAAAAAAAAAAAAACTCAAATCATTATTTTAAAATTCGCAACTCAGGTACACTTACATATGTATGTCTCTGCATGTACTTACATAGCTATTAACAAGGAACGAGAAAGAAAAAAAAACAAATAATTCCATTCAGAGCAGAAAAAATCTTGTGATTCAGGCATTCAGAGTTGGATAAAAGTGGAATAACACAGTGATTCCATTAAATATCATGAAATTTGCTTAAAAATTTGTCTGTGCAAGCGGTGGAAATGTACAAAGTGCTGAACTCAATAGACGCCTCAAGCAAGCTTCTTCCCTGTAACCTTGTAAAAAACTACCTACCATTTTAATTTTCATTTTATTTTAATAGCTCACACCAATATTGAAATATAACTACCCCATTATCCTGAATTTAAGATGGATAATTGGGGCTATCGTGAATAAAATTTCCCACGGAATTTTTCCCATCGTTGAAAACTGGGAACGTGAATTGTGGTCGTATTTTCTCTCGGAATTTATTAGCATCGAAAATGAATATTCTATGCCCACTGGGCTCCCATTTGGATTGACCAAATGTGAACCTGCAAAGAACAGTTGAAAATTGTTGGCATTTCCATTTTTTGAGGATGGGAAAAATTCCGTGGGAAATTTTATCCACGATAGCCCTCAATATATTTCATCTACTATTCCAAAAATAAGTCGTTGCCTACCTTCCTATTCACACCAACAGCAAACAAAAAAATACTTCACGTCTTGCTTCTTCAAAATCTGTTCCTATTGAAGTAAGGTCCCAACGCTGGCGCTGGCCAGCTATCTCTAATTAAAAAAAGAAGAAGATGCGTTTTGAGAATCCTTTTCCTCCACCTTTGTCATCTAAAAACAATAATGCCTGGGTTTTCCATGATCTGCTGATGCCACGGCACCAAATTTATTATTTGTAAGATCTTTACTTGACTTGACACCTCAGTACTCTTCTGTGAGCTTAAAAAGTAAAATGCCTATTAAAATTTTATAAAGAATCGCTCTGCTGTTATAAAGTTAGAAAGCTTTAATGTTAAGGTATAACTTTTTTTCATTTATAATTCCCCAAAACGAAAAACTCATCCTTCATGAATAACTTGTGCCGGTTTTTAAATGTGTATTTGAACTGTTCACCATTTTCTATTATAACAAGATTTTTGTTCAACAAAAAAAAATACACATTTTTAAAAAATTTTTATCATCGCGGCCATGATTTGAATTGAGATCCCACCAACTTTATTGCATCATTACTTTTAATCAGATTTGCCTGATAAATCATTCGTTATATCCGTTTAATTTTCATAAAAATCATTATGGTCACTTTAAAATGTCTTTGATTTTATCAGAGGCAGCATTTCGTTCCGAAGGAATAAGCAAGAATCAAAATTGTGAAAAATTAAACTCTGCAAAACAAATCATTATACATTAAAGGCATTATGTACGTAAGTTCAAAATAATAATATCTATAGTAAAAAAATAAAACAAAAATAAAACAACATTCAATTTTGCTACATTTTAATTAAAATTGGTTTTTATTCAAATTAATTTTTGTTTTCTTATTTTATATATTTTCAGTTTTAATATGTAGTTTTCTTTTTTAATTAATTAAATTGTTTTAATTTATATAAATCATAAAAACTAGGAGACGATAGATTAAACAGAGAATAGAAGATGTAATAATAGACAATAAAAATAATTGTAAAAGTTGTCATACTTAAAACTTAATTATAATATAAAATAATAATAATCTATTATAATCGCATGTAATAAAAACTTAGTAAAAAAAATTTCAAAATGAAATAATTATAATTATAATTCAAATAAACAAAAAAAAAAATACATCATTTAAAAAGCATTATTCACCTCGGTTTTGTTCTCCTGAGGTTTGGTTTGATTTTATTTTTTTTTGTTTTGTTTTATTCCCTTAATTGAATGAACGTTCATTGCAAACAAACAAAAAAGGAAATCGAAGCTAAACAAAAAAAAAAGTATTAATCAAAAAATTATAATTTAAATTATGTATAAAAATGTGTATATTTTGTGAGATATTTATAAAATGGATGTTTATAATGATGATAAAAAGTATTTTGCAACTTTTGTGTCTGTGTTTATGTGTTGAACGTGTAAACGTGTTCTAAATATATATATTAATTGCTTTTGCATCTTTTTGTTTTAAATTTGAAATTGTTTAATTTTTCTTTTAATTCGTGCCATAGTATGTTGGGTTGGGTACACTTTTTAATTTCTAATTTTTTTTTATACAAACGAAGTCAAATCTTATTTTCAATTAGTTTTAGTTCACCTTCATGAGAGTGTATCTCGTTTTTTTTTTTTAATTTTATTTAATACAAACATTTACAATTAATACACGGTATATAAATATTTAATTTTGAAATTTCAATCTACACGCGCAACTATGCTGCATTTAAATTCTTCTTCTTTTTTTTCTAAATGTTCTCATTTATGTTTTTGTTGAAACAATTGTTGTTCCTAATATTATGAATAAATTGACACTTTTAGTTTTAAACAAGTGTCATTTTTGTTGTTGTTTAAAAATCAGCATTTTCCATTTAAAAAATTGTTTCTATTATTAAGGGTTTTTTCTCTTAGTATTTTTTTCTTTTTAATCTACATTTATTACAATTATTTATAAGACTTTACACTATAGATTAATTGTTATATATTTCTTAATAAATGTATGTGTGTATATTTTTTAGTAACGTTTAATGATATATAATATATATATATTATAAATTGTTTTTCTTGTTTGTAATAATTAAAGGAATCTATATAAACTTGTTTAGCACATTTTCTTTCTTCTTTCATGTTTACCATTAAATACAATGTTTCCTTTGCAAATAGGATAAATATTATTTGCCTTTTAAAATTTATAAAATATGTTTTAATACAAAATGTGCTGAAATATTTAAATTAAATACAAAATATAATTAACCAGAATAGTTAAAATAAACATACAAATATAAAAAAGAAAATAATAGTTACATTATAATGAATTTAAACAAAAAAAATAATATATATAATATATAAATCTATAAGCTAGGTAGTTGAAAAGAAAATCCACGTCTCGTTACATTATCAGTGCATGCTTGATAGAAGCAATAAAAATAAATGGAAAACCATGAAAAAGAGTAGTTACACACAGAGTTAGATAATAAAAATACAATACACACGAAAATTCATTTAATTTGTTTTTTTTTTTTGTTTCGATAAACTTAAAATTAAAACGGATTTATTTTCTTAAAAATTTACAAACTATTTTTACTTTGCAATTTTATTTTCATTATTTTGTTAAATTAACAATATTTTGTTTTTTTTTTTTTCTTATATAAATTTGATTTTCTTTAAAGAGATTTACTTCTGCAAAAAGTAAACGATAACGATTTCTCGTATACTAAAGGGCTCAATGGAGATGAATTTACAATTTTTTTTAAACAAATTAAAAAATGATGGTTATCGTTGAAATGAATCACAACGTTTTAGTTTTTTTTTTTTTACAAAATTTTACAGGAATTTACAATGTTTCATTTATGGTTATTTTGTTTGAAAAGAATAATTTTCTAAATTCGTATTTTCGTAGTTTAGTTTTTTTGTTTCTTTGGGAAGAAAAAAAAGAAGTATTTTGCTTTTATATTTTATACAATTTTTGATGGAACGAAAATATAAATGAATGATTTGATATTATATTATGTTGTAATAGGAAGTTTTGAGGTGATAAAAGGCATATTGATGAGATAGTGTTTTTTCTTCTTCTTTAAATCTAGTTCTAGAGTAAAAAAAAAAAATACATAATAATACATAGATACAATTTTTGTGGATATTTATAGCCGGGCAATGTCGTTTGGAGAGTATCTTTTGGCAAATAGAAAGATAGGGGTTATCAAATATTTTTTTTTATCAAGTTCAGAAGCAAAAGCAATTCGTTATACTTTTGTCATTTATTTCCTTTTCACTCGGTTAATGTCGATATTTTCACAGCATTCATACTGAGATGCTCGACAGACTCTTAGAGATTTTTGACGGCCCTTTTTACAGTAGAACCTTTCAATTGTCCATTTAAAATATCTACGAAGCTTGCAAAAGGCCTTATGACCGTGAATGGCCTCTTTAATAATTTGATTACTCCAAAATAAACTTTGCAAGGCGACTTATTTAAGTAATGATCAAAGAATTAATAAAAAAAAACCTATATATTTATCGTTTCATGATTGGTTGAGAGTTGGAACCATTCAAGAGTATGTAAATCAATATGGATAGTGAATTTATTATTTCATCTTTTAAGAAGTCCAATGAAGAAATTTTACCTTTTACTTATGAAAATAAAAGTGAGTACTTGATAGTGCAGCCAGAGCGAAAACGCTAGGGTGAATGAAGCTTTGCAAACAGATTAGAACGCTTGAAAATAACACTCCCAAACGTTTTTTTATTTATGAACATATTTCATAATGCGATGCAAAAATATTGTCAAAAATTTAGATAGTAATGACTTGAAAAAAACATGAGCATTTCAAAAAAAACTTTTTGCTGTCATGGAATCAATTCTGGATCTTCATACCCGTTTATACTGGGTATGAAGAAGGCGACATAGGTTTGATAAAGTTAAGAGACTAAACATTTCAGAGCAGAATTGAGCACACAAAGTACTAAAGGCAAAGAGTTGTAAGCCTTCAAAAGTCTGTAACTTGGATAATCAAGATAAGTTAATAAAACGCCGAAATGCTTTGTTCAATGTGGTTCACGAGTTATAAATTAAAATTTCCTTTTCATCTCCTCTTTTTATTTAACCTATTTAAAAATCATAATTGTTTTAGTTTTTTTGAGATCCCCGATGAATTTTAAGGAATTTACTAGGAAAAGCTTGATTGTGATTGACACTGAAGTTTCCACTTTTCATTTCCAGAGCATTAATTGTCGAGGAGAAAAGTAATGCGATTTCTGTGTTTTTTCGTCAACAGATTGACATAAATGTATTTAAAATAATGAGCGCCAGTTCCTAATGGACTATTTAAATTTTTGTGTCTGCGAACTAACAAAGTATTTTGTTTCGGTTAAGCGCAGTATACTCACCTCTCATGAAATGAAAAAGGAATGTATTCCACAATCATCTCCATATTTAAAATTATTAAGTGTAATATGAATGGGGGAAAAGATAACTTGTTCAAATGTTTTACATTTGACAGTGAGTAAGTCAATTTAAATAAATTTAGGTAACCTAGATTAAGTGCCTAATGTCTAATGATTTTTGTTTATTATTCAAAAAGTTATTGATTATTGAAATAACGAATCGCAATATTGATGATCTTCTTTAAGCTCCCCTTTGTAAACTTCAATGAGTTTTTTTGTCAAATAAAATATTTATAAAGAATACTGATCCTTCCCCATCAATCTTTTCGCAGATAAGACCCAAGATTTTTTCTCCAAACCACTCGTCGAGTGGGTTTAAGTTTTTGTTGTTGTTGATGATTTGATGATTGGTACATTCGTATGTTTCTTTTTTTATACAAAAATTTACATAAAATTATCTATACAGGTTGTTTAAGAAAAATAGAAATTACAAAGTTAAATTTACATTAAAAAAAAAAACTATTAATGGAAATTTATAAAAAAAACACCTTGCTTTAAACAAATATGTATGTATTAACAAAACAAAAACAAAGTATTTGCTACTAAAAAGTTGTTTACATAAAATATAAAGAAGGAGGAAGGTATGTATAATTTTACATTAATTTAATTTATTTAAAAAAAAAAAATAACATTATTTTCTTATCTACAGGGAAGAAGTGAATATATAAATTCAAATCAATCTAACTTTTAAACAAATCTTTTAATTTACAAAACATTTACATTTTTTTTATAATGACAACAAAATGAGCCCTTAAAAACATATCGTCGTGCTATATAAATAAAGAAAAAAATAGTTTTGCAGAAGTAAAATTCTTTAAAGTATTAGAAAAATGTCTCTTCCGTTTCTTGTCCATGTTATTCTTGGTTTTTTTTTTACAAAATGTTTACAGGAGTTGTTTTTTTTATACAAAAAATGTTTTGCTTATTTATTGTTAATTTCTTAAAAGGCAGTTTTGTTTCTTTTCATATTTGTTTTAATTATTTTGTTTCTATACAAAAATTACACTAATTTACATAAAGTTTCTTTTTTCTTTAAATTAATTATTTATATTTCCTTTTTTTCATCACCAATAAAATTGTATATTGTTAGGAGAAAAATCAAAATAATATTTAGTAAAAAAAAAAAATTATACAGCTTGCATGCATGCACTTAGAACAAACAAAAATATATGAAAGAATGAATTGTGTGACTTCTTCTAAATTTATGTAGCCATAGTACGTGAAGACCTTAAAACCTTTTTATACATATTTCATTTTTAACTTTTTTTTTTTTAATTTTAAAGAAATTTAGAACACACAAGGCACGCAGCGTAGAGAGGGCGAGGGTGACGACACACATTTAATAAAATTCTTAAAATATAGATTAAAATAAAACACTTTTATTTTGATAAATATTTTTTTGTTTATATATATATATGTATGCATAGTTAAAGATGATGCGGGTTTTGTTTTTGTATTACAAAAAATAAAATAAAAATACATAATTGTACACAAAAAAGTCTATAAATTGAAAGATAAATTAAAAACTAAGTTACAAGACAAGATACAACTTATAAGCTAGGTTTTGTTTATATAGTCAGACATTGTTTTACATAAAAAGTTATATTGATTAAATATTTAATTAAAACAAAGAATCATAATAATTATATCTTTAAAATGGTGTGTGTGTGTGTTATGGTTGTTATTCCTTTTTTACATACATATTTTTCTCTCTTCACTACATGATTTTTTACTTAAACTTAATTTACATAAAAAATGAAAAAAAAATAGTTTTTTTAAATTAAACAAAAAAAAAATGAACAAAAACATAAAGAAATGATTATAGTCGTTGATGATAAAATTAACAAATGCTCCTTGCGCTTCCTTTAAATCCTTAAATATGTGTGTGTGTTGGTTTGTGGTTGTAAGATTTTATATTTTTATATATATAAGATTCTAATAGAAAAGTGTTGGGTGTTTTATTTTTGTTGTATGGTTTTTACATGACACCATTGGCGGTGGCAATGGTTGGTGGTCCGATTGGTCCTAATCCGCTACTATTGTTGGCTCCAGCAACAGCTACTGATACCGATGATGGAGTTGAAGAAGTCGATGAAGACATTACAGACGACACCGATGATGGTGTAGCCGAGGAATTTGCTATAACTGCTATGGGAGTAATTCCGTTTTCTGTGATCATAGCATTTGAGGGAACTGCTGTGGATGTTGTGACGACCGCAGTAGCTGGTTGTATAGGATTTGACGATTTCATGAAGAATTTCTCCAGTTTGGCATTGATGTGCTTGCCGTAAGTGTATTTACGCAAAGCAGCCATGTGTGGGCGTATTTTGTTCATTAGCTTTTTAAGTTGTGTCGGTTCAGAGACATCGATCATTTTTTGAACAACATAGTTCGCATATTGGTCCTTCATCATGACGTGGAGGGCACTTGAAAAAAAAATTATAAATGTTAATGAAGTTCAGGTTAACTTCTGAAAAAAAAAATATTTAAACTTACTTGTCATTGAATGTGCAAACTTCGTCGATGAGTCCAGTTCGCTCAGAGCGTGTTGCGTGCGTTACACACTTTTCTACAACATTCGAAGCAAATTTATGTTGTGATAGAACCAAAACTTTGCCACGAACACTGTTAATCAGAATGGATTTGTCTTCTGGCTTACCATGTTCTAGAAAATAAAAGAAAACAAAAATTAAGACGAAATATAGACTCATCAATTTTCAACAAGCAAACGAATTTCAATTAGCTTTGAATTGAATAGTGACGCTTTCATGAGACATAAGCAACATCAAAATTATTAATATTAAAACAATAAATTAAACTCACCAAGCACATGCTGAATGACATAATTGCCATATTGGTCCTGTATTAGCTGTTCCGTATGCTCATGCAGCTCTTCTAATATTGGTGATGTCTGTTCTGTTGTACAGTGTTCCAATATACGCTGAATCACCCGACAACCATACGGATGTGTACTTAATGAATAAACCTGAGACTTGAAAGCATTTATGATAAACTGCAACGCACTTGGCTCGACACATTCAATGCATTTCTGTACAACATGATTTCCATTTTGATCCTTAACACATTTTAGCACATGACCATCTAGTTCACGTACGATTTCTTGTTGTTGTTCGGGTGTTATGCTCTCCAAAGCCTTCTGTATCACTCGACAGCCATACATTTGCAATGCTAATGGCAGGACATGGCCTTTCACTTGCATACCCAAGGTGTTCTTTTGTTCGGGAGTGCCAAACTCGAAGAATTTCTGAATAACATAATTGCCGAACACGTCTGTCATAAGGCTATAAGCGGCACCAAGAATTTCGTTGAAAACCATTTGTTTTTCTGCGGCGGTAGCTCGTTCCAGTTTCTGTTGAATGAATCGGGATCCATGTTGGTCCTGGGAGAACTCAACAATGTGATTCGTCAGATCGCGCAACTGAAGATTTGGATAGCGCTGATTGCGAAAGTCTTCGAGTAATCTTGACCGGCCCGGGGGACGTTCACCATTTACACCTCCTGCTGCGGCAGCAGCTGCAGCTCCAGCAGCTGCAGTAGCAGCAGCCATAGCAGCGGACTGTCGAGCAGCAGCAGCTGCATTAGTGGCAGCCGCAGCAGCAACAGCTGTAGCGCCCGGAATGCCCAAATGTTTAGAGAATAGCGAACTGTTCGAACCGAACATATTTTGTCCTGCGATGCCGACTAAGATTTGATTGCGGTATTTGGTCTCAGCACCAGGTGCCCGATTTGCAATTAGGCAAGATTCAGGTGGAGGTGTAATGGGGGCCCCAATTGGACTGGCCGAAGCATTACCAACAGATCCTAGATTTCCATAGCCGCTCACTGGCCATTTTCTTGCCACAGCTGCGGCAGCAGCAGCCGCTGCTACTGATGATGAAACTGCTGTTGCTGCCACTGAACTCGTACTATAATCCATTGAAGGACTGAAGGCCGATGTATTCCGGTCGAAAGAGTCCCGACGAGTTGTCAGCGATGAGGTGTTCAATGCCAAACCTGTTGCGAATAAATAACAAAAAATTAGAAATTAATATCTGAATTCAAAAATTGGCTTAGAATTAAATAAAAGAATTTAAGAAAAATAAGCAACCTGGAAACAGTGCAAATTGTGTCCAATTCCACATTGTTTGAGTACCATTCAAGTTCATTTTCGAAGTAGGTATAATAAAAAAAATAAATTAAACAGAAAGGGAGAGCCTTTTCAATGCACTTGTTATCGGTTTGCGATCCAAAGTAAATCTGTGAAATTTTAAATGTAGCACGTGTCGAAAGTTGTGGCTGAAGATATCATCTTAAATCCTATCCGAAGAGCAGTTTTCTTTCCCACCCTCTTTTTTTACAAATACAAACAAAGGATCTCAATTTGTTGTATTTTCGAAAAAGAGTTGTTATTTTTGTTTGAATATACAAAGGTAGGTAGGTATACCCTTTTCCTGCAATTTTTTTGTTTGCAGCCTTTCTCCTGCCAATTCATTCAAAAACGTGAAACGCATGCAACAATTGTTGTTTTCGAAGACCATTTAAGTAGTAACAGAATAAAAACATGCAGAATTCTCGGTAAGTAAAGTAGGTAGTAAGGTAGGTAGATATTTTTGTTTGCGTCATGTTAAATGCTTGTTTCCTCTAGCTACCTAGCTTATAGCGGGAAGGAAATAAGTGTAGAGAAGGGTTAATCGGGATTTCGGGATATCTTGTTTATTTGGTTGTGTAAGAATCGATAATAGGTACGTATAATAAGAGGCGAGCTCTGAGGTAAATTGAGTAGGCAAATAAAGAAGAAATAAAAAAGTTACATTTGTATTTGTTACTGTACATTTTCGAGTTGCATGGCAAGGAACGTGATTTTATTCTTGGAATTTTTGAATGAAAATTGTTGCTTCTGCTTATGGTAAGTGGGTTACTACATACACATACGTAGGTATTTACATTTTTTAATGTTTTTGAAAAACAAAAATGTTTTAAAGATTTACAAATAACGGTGATTAAGTTCTAAAATAATGAAAATTATGAATTTTGCTTTGTTTCTTGATTGGAAAGGATACAAAAATTGACACTTCGAAAAATTTAGTCCAGCCAAAACATAAGAATGTAAGGTTCCAGTTATTTGGTACACAATAGCCTTATTGTTTAGTGCATGTTTACCTTCGCCTAGAATAACGTAGCATGTTATACAACAACAACAATACCTACGGAGTTATACCACTTTGCTGTTGTAATTAAAATCTTTTTCGAGGCGAGGATAAAAATGCACTAAAAACAGGGCTAATGACAACCTTTGTTCGCTAAGTTAGATAAGACGAACATTCGTAGTAGAAAGCAACTAGGCGGATTTTGATACTTGTATGAAAGATAATTCTATGTAGCATGGCCCCAAGACAGTATTTGAGTAGGATACAAAAATATAAATCTACAGTAAGGTTAAACATAAATTTTCCAAATAGATGGTCATAGAGAATTGATTTTTTTTTTGTTCAAATGATAGATTTTTTCAGTACTTAAAAAAAAACTTTTTTATAGGGCTTTAGTTTTTTCAACCGTTAGAAAAAAGTATATTTAACAGTAACAGCTGTGAAAGATTATTCGAATTTAAAAGATCAAAAACGTTTCAATTCTAAAAAAAAAAAAACAAAAAAAAATTTCACGATTTTGACGCAAAAAAACTTGGGTTCTTCTGGTTTTGATTCTTTCTTCAAATCCAGAATCAATTTTCTCCTCTTTTCAGCAGAAAAACTGTCATCATGTTGCAAACGAACATTTTCAGAAGCATTCGAAATCCTTGCGGACTCCAAACGACAACGCTAAAATAAGAACATATACATCGAGAACAACTTGCTAAGTCACAAACTATCAAATACCATCGAGGAATGGATATGATGTCGACAGGTTTAAGTTTTCAACATTTTTGACGTTGATTGCTTTTGCGTGACATTAGGAACTTGTCGCCTTTTCGATTGGCAATCCATAAGATCGTTTCGATGCGTGTGAATGTTTCTGGTTTCCAAAGTCTAGAAGCATTTTCTCGGAGATCTCTCATTCTGACCCCAATCGAATAGGGCATTAATTTCTATAAACGTCAAAATATATTTCGTCTTCTATCTGTCGAGCAAGAATCTGTCAGTTGAAATATTAACTGCCCATCACTATGTATACCACAGACACAAAAACAAAAATCATATGGCACCACTATACTTCCCCGGTCCCTTTTTTTGGCGCCAGATGTTTTATGTGAGCGTTCGTTCGTGTACACAGGTGCAGTGCATGTTAAAAAGATGCCAATGGATAAGCGGTATATAGACACGAGCTACCGGAACAATATTGGAAAACGTTTGAATATGGTGTAATTATTCGGTGGTTCAAAGAATAAGTAACTGAAGATGGACCTTTTTTTCTTTGTTACGAAAAAATAAGAGGATAATACCTAATAATCATCTATTTGTTGGCATTAGGTAGGCGAAGATAAACAAATTAATGATGATCATCATTTATGACTTTTACTATGATCATTAACTTGTTGATTGTTAAAATATATGAGGATAGGTATTGCAACAAAGGAGCACATAATTAGTTTGTAATATCCGAAATGAAAGGAATTTGAACGGATGTTGTGTTTATGACTATACACTCAGAGAAAAACATTATTGTTAATTTTTTAAGTCGTACTTTTTCATATATGTACTTATCTACCTTAAGTTGTCGGAAACTATAATATTAAAATCGATGCAAAAGTTACAAAACGGGCACTGATTTTGAGTTAAGAAATTCCAGAGATTTCGTATTCAGTTTTGATATTGAGATCATTTAAAGCCTTTTGGTCCTACTAATAATCAAATTTAGTGAAGACTTGGACTCTAAATAATAAACCGTTCATGGTATGACCTTAATAATTTATTTGGCTCTAAATAATGAACCATATGTGGTATGGACTCCAAAAAAATTTACATTCCATGTATGATTTATTATTTGGTATATTTTTAGCTCGTTGCTAAATTTGATTATTAGTGAGGCTCTTTGAGTTAATGGAACCAGATGAACGCTTAAAATTAATATCATATCAATCTTTCGACTTATTGACCAATTATTTGGCATTTTACTGAAATATTAAGTGGTTCAGTAGATTTGAACAAAAAGTTGTTCTCTTTCAATTCTTTTTAGGCTCTGACTCTTAGGGCCAGTTTTTCAGTGCCTGATGATCCTAGCGTCAGTTAAGATTGAGCTAAGCCTTAAAATGTGATTTTAGTCTATTTAGATCCTAATTTTACTCCACGTTAACTCTGATAATTTATTGAGTTAAATCAGGGACTAAATTGAGAGCCTTTTCCACTGTAGACTTGTGGTGCCATCCCGATTTCGATAGTGAAAGGCTTATAAGGGTGATATCAATAGTGTCACATATTGATTTCAATAGATTTTTGACAACTGAAAGATGAAGTTAATCCTAAATTGAAAAAAAAAACTGTTTTTGAGTTAATTCGGGGTTCATTTATTTTCGGGATAAAGTCAGCCTGGGTCAATTTCAAGTTAACTTTGCACTTAGACATGCATATAGTGTGACAGAGTGACAGGGCATTGTGAAGGTGGCAAATTTAGAATGTTACAGTGTAGGTTTTTTCGTTGAGCCCTGAAGTCACCCTGGGGTCGTCCCAAAGCGTTTTTTTGAAAAGCCTAAACTAACCCTGACGAGCCAATTCTGTGTTTTTGAAACCCTAGGTCGCCCTGAAGTTGTGGTAAAGAATAAAATGTCAAAGTGGCAGGAGCTCTGAAGCACTTTTTTGTTGTGGATTCACGTGCTGCAGTTAATTTTTTTGTTTTTGAAATGGAAATTCAAGGAATACACAAATTTACTTAAATAATAACAAATAGAAATAGAAAATGGAAACCGTCGTTTCCTTTTTGCATTTTTAATTCAAATTTCGGGTCTTGCTTATCTCAACAACACAATTGAGGGCCACTTAGTGTTTTTTGGAGAACCGAAGAACCCATTTTTTTTTTTTTTTTGAGAATTCTTAGGGTTGTCAAAAAAACCTGGGTGAACCCTGGGTAAACTTCAACGAACAAACCTTGTGAAATCATACCAGAGTGAAAAAAGGAATATTTGATGATGTGACAGTGTGATAGTTTATGGAAGTGTGTAAATATGAAAGTACTAAAATGTAAGTGTGATCGTAGAAATTTTGACAGCGTACAAAAATGATTGAGAGGAAATGTGACTTTGCGACATTTAGGTAATTTCACATTTTCTCACTGTCACATTATCGTAATGTCACACTGTTGGGGATGGAATCGGCTAAGGTCATTTATGAAAGTTGACAGTCACAACACAATAGCATTTCTATTGTGTTGTGACGAGGAACATTTCCATTGTGTTGCGTCTGTCAACTCAACTATCACAAATTACATTAGCCGATTCCACGCCATGTTTTTACTTTGTCACACTGCCGAACTTTCAAGCTGAAATGCTGTCAATCATTCACACGTTCACGTTCACAGTGTTTTACTGGCATGATTTTACACTATTAAACTGTAATACTGTTACATTAGCCCTGCTTTTTTGTGCATTTTAATCTCAGCTTGAAAAAAGTAGCATATTAAATACAACAACAATACAGAAATATACCAAATTATTGTTGTATTTAACATGCTGATTTTTTCAAGCTGAGACAAAAATGCACTAAAAAACACTTCTACTGTCACACTCCAGCAGTCCTTTATTAAAAACAGACATTGTAAACTGTCAGACTGTACCGAAGATATCTGACACACTCTCTAACTGTTGAGGAATCTGGAAAAACAACCTTTCTTTTAAGGCATAGTATACATTCCGCATAAAAAAGACACTGGGGAATATTAATTACCACTTCTATTTATCAAAAAAGTTGTATTGTATAATGTGAATATATTCAGTTCCATCTAGTCACCCTCATCGGATAAAACAATTTTAAAATTCAATGTCACCTTTTCACATATGTAGGGTGGTATATTGATTTGTTAGCAATTAATTTAATTACTTTAATTCAGCAGTGAGGGTAAGCTTAGGACTCCTTGTTTTATAATATAAATTAGATGATCCCCACTGGGACAGAGTATGACGGGGTAAGGATAAAATGATTTTTTTGCTGATCACGGGTATAATCCTTCATAAGGTATGTGTTTCCACCCTACCAAAACCTTTATAAATAAGGTATACATTATCAAAAATTCGTGGATGGTTTTAGTTTTGTGTATTTCTATTGAAGTCGAATTAAGCCTGGCATAATAAATTTCTATACCTAAGAGAGTGGGAGGCACTTTGTCGAAGTTCGCGTACATCAATCAATCAATCTTCCAGACAGGGAGACGATTTGGCAAAAGCTCCACAGTCCTGTATAAGAATGAAGATGGTTCAAGAAGAGAATAGGAGATTTGTGTGAGTGATGGAGTGAGTGAGGATATATTTGTATGTACGAGTATGCACGAGCATAAGGACCCAACCATCCTTTTTTGGGGTTGACAATTTGCTTTTATGTGATGTGAAATTTTTTTGCACATAGAATTTCACTTCGACAGATGCTGAAGTTGATGATGATTAATCAATGAGTGAGTGGGAGGTGGTATATAGATTTTTTTATTTTAACTGATTGAAAATTATTAAAATGTTTTTCTTGTTAAAGTGTCAAGCAGAGCTGACTGGTTTGTGTCCTTGGTAATCAATTTTATATTGTTTCCATCACAGGATACACAGTTGAATAATTTATTTAAAATTGCCTTTGTGGCGAGTCAGACTCCTATGTATTCTATAGTAGGTATTTTGCTTGACGTAGGAAAAATTGAGCTTGACATAATTCAATATTGAAAATGGTTTTTTTTTTTGATGTTGTATTAAAAAACGATTTATTCAAATATTTTTTATATGTGTCATACACATGGATTGGTGTCTATAGAAAGTAGACAAATTTTAAACATAATATGTAGGTATATAAATAAATATAAAAAGAATTATATGGGAATACGTAGGTTGATGGTATAGAAAGAGGTTGGTAGAAAAGTTTTTCTTCTGAGAATTTGAAATAAATCAATCCTTTTTAAGTGAAGGACAATTTTTTTTTGCAAACGCCTTGGTTTCTTTAAAAAAATAAACTTTTCCTTCGAATCTTCAATCAATTTTTAAGTATGTACTTAATTTTGTTTCGATGGATTGAAATAATTTTGTAATTTATTTAAATGGCAAAAAGATCTACAAATGGAATTTTTAAGTTTAAGGTCTTAAATTTAAAGACATAAAAAAGTAATTTTTTTTTTATAAATATATTAAGGAGTTTAATATGATATAAAAAAAATTGGTCTTTCAAGTTTGAGGTCAGAGAGTTCAAATACAAGTGCAGTTTGGAGGCTGCGGAGGCAATCAGACCTAATTTCTACATTTTTACTATTAGCCAAAAGTCAAAATTGAGTCAACTACCTCCACAGCTCATTCGTCGGATTCTGTAATCAGGGTTATTATTTTTTTTTTCGGAGGTACCAACTGCTTCTTTGATGAAGTGACAAAAGATTTGTTTGTTGAGCCCTGAAGTCACCCAGGGGTCATAAAATATACATAAATGTTGACGATCACATGCATTACAATGGTCGGTAGGTCTTATCCAAAAAAGCAACTGAAGCTGCAGCCGCAATATCTGTCCTTTTAAATAGGGATGTTAACCAAATTGTCAGTCTAAAAGTGACAGCTCAGATTTTGACATACTGACAGATGAGATTGCAAAGCAACAAAAAAGGTAACATAAAAGATTTGTTCGTTGAATCTTGAAGTCACCAAAACATTTTTTGAAAATCCTGACCTAACCCTGACGAGCAAATTCTGTGTTTTATGAAACCTAGGGTCGCCCTGAAGTAAAACCAAGTTTTTTTTTTTTTTTGGGGCGAGTTGAGGTTAAGAATAAAATATTAAAGTGGCAGGAGCTCAGAAGCATTTTTTTGTTGTGACTTTACGTGCTGCCGGCAATTCTTTTGTTTTTGAAATGGAAATTCAAGGAATACACAAATTTGCTTAAATAGAAAATGGAAACTGTGTTTTTATTTTCATTTTTAAATTAAATATGGTTTTTGCTTATCCCAACAACATAACCGAAAGCCGTTTGTTGTTTTTTGAGAACCGAAAAACTTAGGTTTAGTTAACAATTATTGAGGTTGTCAAGAAAACCTGGGTCAACCCTGGGTAAACTTCAACGAACAAACCTAATGTTGTTTTCGATTGGACGTTCGGAGTTCTCCTTTTCTACTCCATTTTCACTCCAACTCAAAAGCCTTCGATTGGCTGTTCGGAGTCTTTTTTGTTCCCTATTTCAAGAAGAAGTAGATTTGGAAGACACTCATGCATATACAACTTTTCGTCGGGTTACTTGTTAAAAGTGATAAATGCTTCAAGAACCATTTTCTAGTATGGCGGATATTTTGTAGTGTGTGTGGAAATTTGACAACATGATATTTTTATATTCGCTTGGAATCAAAAAGGTGTGAAAAAGTGTGTCCGAAAGTCCAATCGAAAATACCATTAAAAAAAATACTTTGCTATGACAATTATGTTGTTTCAGTTTGGTATTGCGTTTTGTTCCATTCCTATGGATTATGGAAAATTCGGAGAAGTAGGAGTGGAAAGGGAGTACTCTAAACATCCAATAGAAAACGAAATTAGACAAAAAAAACTATATCGTAAAAGACGGTGTTCACATTGGGTTCAAATATAGATTCAGACATAAAGTTATGTATCTGTGAAACCATTTACAGTCAAATTCCACTTCAAAATGTTAAGACATTAGTATTATGTCGTTTTCGATTGGATTTTCGGAATGTTGTACCCCTTTTTGATTCCAAGCGAATATGAAAAAATCGTGTCATCAAATTTACACACACACTACTGAATGACGCCATTTTACAAAATGGCTTCTTCAAGTATTTATCACTTGTGACAAGTAGTCTGACGACAAAAATGGTTATGTATGAGTGTGTTCCAAATATACTCCTTCTTGAAATCGGGAACAAAAAAAGACTCCGAAAACATTACTCGGAACAGTCAATCGAAGGCTTTTTGAGTAGTAGGAGTCAAAAAGGAGTGGAAAAGGAGTACGCCGACGTCCAATTGAAAACGACATAAATGCCGTTTTCGCTTGGTTTTGTGTTCTGTTCCATTCCTATGGCTTATGGAAAAATTGGAGTAGTAGGATTAAAAAAGGTATAGAAAAGGAGTACTCCAATCATAATCTGCCAACAACCAAATCCGATCGCTCGAGCTCTGCTGAGTGCTTAGAAAAGAAAAACCCAAATTGACTTCAAGAAAATGGAAATTTCCACGCTTTCAAGCAACATTTATAAAAAAATGTAAACAAAATTTATTTTTCTCTATCGTTGAACATGAACTGTCAAACTTCGAACAAATTTAGGAATGTTGAGAATTTATTTATTTCTGGAAAAAGAAAGTTTAATGAGTGATATTAAGAAGGAAATATTCTGGAAAAAAATTTAGTTTAGTTTCTAAAATGTCTAGCCATTAATAAACAAATTCCAGCGAGAGATGGTTACAATGTCATAGGATTGTAAATTATCTAAAACAACGATATTTCTTTTTTCGCTTCGGTAAATGTCAATTTTTGAGTTATTGGCGTTTTCAGTGTGCTAACTCCCTTGGCAGAAAGTTTTCACGGCAAATGATGAATAAATTTACAAACTAATGTATTCACGTTATTGTTCACATAACTTGACAAATTTGGGACAGAGTTTTATGGCTACAATGATTAGGAGCAGAATGACAGTTCTTGTTCTCTGAAAAGACAATAAACTGCTTTTGGATTTGATTTAAGAATTGAAACAAGAAGTGTTTACACGTATCGAATCAATCTTCCGAAATTTCAATTGACAAGGCCATTTTGTCATTTTGACAAGTGAACAAACATTTCAAAACATGAACGCAGTTTAGAAAACAATTTGTGTATTAATATACAAATAAATGTTATTTCTTTGGCGATTAGCCCTTATACCATCTATACCAGAGTAAGCTGTGGAAGTCTACAACTTCCTTTCTCTAATAACATGACATAAATGTTGAATCAGAAGTGCTTCATTTAATTCACTTGATGATGGCTGTAAACAACAATATTCCACAATATACGAAACGTCTGCCATTATTATTCAAGTTTTCTATATGACTTTATCAAAGGACATCAGATTATGAAGAAACCTTTCAGATGTTACAAAGTGTGCTGAAGACTTTTTTTAGCATAAACGAGCCAAGAGTTTGTTTTTCATATAAATAAAAAAAGGCTATTGAGGACGACACATAACGTTGATGTCCTTATAGCACCGTATACCGATAACAAAAAAAGCGACTTTACTTAGTTAATGTAATGATTACATGAATAATAAATGAGAAAACTGGTCAGCAGCTAACGGAAGGACGAATAAAATTTCTAGGAAACGTAGAACAAATACAAGCCATCACCCATACATAATTTACAGGCAAATAAACAGGACATTTTTTTCTTGTGTGTGTGTTATTGTCAGCGTCCGTAGCGTCGCGTCGTCTGAACAGTGTGCACATACTCATGACGACATAATTTGCAATTACAATTTTTTTAAACACACAGAAAATAAAGGAAAAGGAGGAACGGCAAGAGGAGAAAAGGATATATAAATTAAACTTTAAATGAAGTCAATCGTAAGAACATGACAGGATACATGAACTTTTGTGTCATTTTTCTTTTTTTATCTGATAATAGAGTTTGTAAATTTTGTTTAACTTTTGTTATTTAAGTAGAAACAATAAAAGCATGAATGGTTAAATATTTAGTTTAGAGTGTAGAATTTGTAGACAATGAATGCACTTTGAAGAACTTTTTAAACATGAATGGTACCCAGTTTTGCATATAGATACAAAAAAAGCATTTGTAGATTATATTTATAAATCGATAATTTACAATAATGTTAACTAAAAGAATATTAAAAAAAAAGCTATTAATAATAAATGAATTTGTTTATAATACCTGTAGGCTGTGCGGGGCTCCCCAAGGTACCAAGACCTCCACTAAATGCTTGGGGTGCAAATAACCCGCCACCTTAAAAGTAAAATTAATTCAATTGATTACACACAATAACAATAACAATGAAATGTATGATTATATTATAATTATTTAAATATTAATAAGCTGCTATACATTGTATTTGATTTAAAAATTATAACCAAAAACAAAACTTAACAATATTTAAAAAATAAAATTAACATTGATGACAATATGAGTACGTTTCAAAATTTTCTAAAATGATTTATGATTAAGTTAAAATCTAAAATTAAAATGATTTATTTATGATTTTTGTATAAATTTTACATTTTACAATTAAATTGATCGATTGTCAAGAAGTAAATGGGAATTATTAATAACAAAGAGGGTGTATTTTTGTGTTTGTTGTTTTAGAAACATTCAGGAATTTTAATCAAAATTGTTCGAGTCGTTTTTGAGATAATTAAAAAAAAAAAACAAATTGTTGGGTCAGCTACCTGTTCTAGGTGAGCTTAGAATAAAAATTCGAGAATATCTTCTAGGAAAACATATAAACATGGTGAGTACCGAATTTTAGGCAAATCGTTCGAGCCATTTGGGCCTTAGCTCGATGTACAGTGGACGCAAAGACGCACTAACGCACAAGTGAACGGACGTCATAATAAAACCTACTTCTCCAGAATCTTAATATTGCTCCTGATTAAAAATTCGACTTTTTTTTTGATACGAAAGCAATATTTGGTTCGAGTTTAAAATTTTCGTTAGTACCGAATTTTAAGCGAATTGGTAGAGGCTTTTAGCTTCCAGCTAGATGTGCAGTGGACGCACTGACGCACATAAACGGAATATTAGCAATATTTCGTTTATGTTCAAATTTATCAAAATTTGTATTCTCTGCGTCAGAAAGCATCACAAATCGAGAACATAACAAACGCAACCTTCTTCTTTAAAAAAATCGAAAATTGCGGTGCTTACTTCACGTCAGGTCCATACAGTTAAAGTAAACACTTTTATATCATCATATAATAAAACGGCAAACACGAATTTTGTAACACAGTTTAAGCGGTGTACAAAAGCCGAAGGCATATAAATTATAAATATATCGTTGGAATGAAAAGATTTTTTTACACAGAAGTGCAGAATGCAAACAATTATTTAATAACTGCACCACAAAAACTTAAAAAAAAAAAACAATAAAAGAAAATTGCGTAATGAGTGCGAGTGGGAGCCAGAGCGAGACCGTGTATTTGTTCACGACACTTTAAAATTCACGGCACTTATTATTTACATAAATTGAATTCTCATCATTTTTCTTTTATTTAATTCCTTCTTCAACTGTTTTATATATTTCCTTTTGTTTTTATTCATTTGTGTCATATAATTAAACGTTTTTATTCATTTGTATATTGTTTTTTGTCGTAACCTAAATGTGACGTTTCGGTCTTTTCCACCCACCAACTAACAAATTTTCCAGCAATGACTGGAAAGATTATTGGAATGTCCGATGGCAACGTTCAGTGCTGCAGAAAATAAATAATAAGTTGCTCATATAATAATAAAATTGCTCAGTTTTTCTCCACGCTCTAAACTGCTTTCAAACGATAGATTTTTAACATAATATATGAGTACCTACATGGGGGGGGATTGCACCACAATCAGAATTAATTTCTTAAATTATGTGATGAGTAAATACGCAATCAAGGGCGTATGCACAGAACTGTGTAACCTACGCGAATAACTTAATATAGATACTTGTTTGGAAACCTCAATTTGTACTTAATTTATAACATGGTTATTCCAATGTAGTACCTCTTGGCATGATAGTTAGTGCGTTGGGCTGTCATGCCCAAGGTCTGGGTTCGATTCCCAGCCGCTGCCACCTAAAAACAAAAATGTTTTTCCCGAGGTACTGCCTTCTTGCCCGGAACTGATAAATCCACCAAGAGTATACTTGTCATGAATAAGTGCTTCTCATCTAGCCGTTCGGACTCAGCAAAACATTTTAGGTCTCCCCCATTCCTGCCAACAACAGGCACACAGGAATGATTGAGAGTTGCAAGTCACTAGGCCCTGGTTCTACACGAGCTGTTACGCCACCAAATTTATTTTTTATTTTATTCCAATGTTATAGCGAAAAATAAAATTATGTAGAATTTTATGTGAATAACAATATATTTTCTAGAAGTTTGTCAATTAGACGCTAATTTTACTACCACCTGAGATTCATAGGCTGGAGGTACTAGTATAAAAATATATGCCAAAAAGTTTGAACAACCAAAAATTTATTTTTCAATATTGTATACCACCACCGCTGCCACCACACTGCGTAGCCACACAGCGGTCCGTTTGTTGAAATTTGGCAACAAAAATCATTTCCCACGCCAATTTCTGATAAATATCAATAAAATTTGGCACAGTTAATGCTTTGAAAATATTGAACTTGGTAATGCCTTTTTTCCTTTCTCAGTGGGTCCTTTATAATTTAAGTAAAAACATGGTCCAAAATTTTAGTACTAAGAAAGCACTATCCAAAACCATGAACTTTGTCAAATTTATGTTTGAAATGTCTCAAAATAGGTACAAACTAGAATACATATGTTCTTTCATATGAAAGTGTTTCCAATACAAATTTGTCCCAAATTTAGAAAAGCTAGTCCAAAATTTTGAACAATGTTTCTCATCGATTATGTCTCATTTTTCTTTTCTAAGCAATTACAATTTTGGTCAAAATATGGTCCAAAATTTGAAAATTAAAGAAAAAAGCATTATCCAAATCAAGAACTTAGTCACATTTATGTTTGAAATATCTTAAAATAGGTGCATGATTTTACAATTTTATATAAAATTAATTCCAAAACAGATTTGTTCCAAAATTATGAAAAGCCAGTCAAAAATGTTGAGCAATGTTTCCAAGGGATAAGAACTAATTTTGGTGTTATTTTTTTGAGAATTTTGACAGTTGTAAGTTGTTTATTAAAATTTAGGTCAAATAGTCAAAAACTCGAAATAAACAAAAATATCAAAGAACCTTAGACTCTTTTTGGTTTGGGTTTGGTGTGGTTTGGTTTGGTTAAATCGACCCAAAATTGGATAAACATCTTCCAACCGTTAAAACTCTAAAGTTTATTTCAGATTATAAGTCGAAAAATCATTTTCGTAACAATTTTTTTCAGTTATTATCTCCCTTGGAAACATTACTAGCATTTCTGAATTTTGCACAAAAACATTTAATTTTGTATTTATTTTAAGACATTTCAAATATATATTTGACTAAGTTCCTGTCTAGTACTTCAAGCCTTTTTTAATTTTAAAATTTGGACCATAATTGTCAAGCGTCCAATTATCGTCCCGAAATCATATTGTTTCCCGCATGGAAAAATTACTAGTTTTTGTCAAGTTTAGTTAAGGCCCTGATAAGGGTTCGGTAGGGGCAATATAGATAAAAAAAAACTTGTCAAAAAGTAATGAGGCCCTCGCTGGGAAAAACTCGTTGGTTATGTTTTTTTATTTCATCTCAAATAACCCAAATATAACAAAAACAAAAAAAAATTATACCTACCCATGAAACAATAATTGTATAAAAATTAAAGTATATAGTTTCTCATTTTCAACATTACACAACTACATTGCGAAATAGCTCAGTAATTAGCGTATTGGACTGGTTATAAGAAGATCGTAGGATCGAATTTCAGTTAATATAACTTTTTTTTGTCTCTCGAGGCAAAAATTTACTTGACAGGTGAGGTTCGATACAAAATCGAGAGTTACCCTTGCTAGACCCTTGTTGGGATCAGTGTAAAAACTTTCAAGTGCCATGTTAAAAACTAGATTATTTTTCCAGGTGGGTTACTAACAATTGTTGTGAAAACTATGTTTTGTCACAATAATGCAACAAACAGGACTACTGTGGGCTGGTCGGTAGGGACTTTTGAATAATTCATTTCAAGGAAAGTCGAAAGAGCATGATATTTTAGTTATTTAAAGTCAAACTTCTTCGTTTACTTTATAGAATAAAATACAAAACTTTCATTAGTCATGATGAAGTTAAGTATAGCAAATACAAAAATATTTAACATTCGTGCACGTAAAATTTATTTAAATCACATAAATAAACTCAAAAACTAATAGGTAATCCTGGGTCGATTTAAAATTCCGTAAATATGAACTCAAAAAAAAGCAAACATTGAAAATATCTTTAAAATTGTCTCTCCCTCCCATCGCATTGAATTTTTTACACACCCACACACAAAACAAATACTCGCATATTTGTGATGCCAAAATTGTCGTCCATTCTCAGGATTTAGTCAGTAATTTTCCACAAACGTTGACATCATCGAATTCCTTATATTCCGAATCACTGATTTTAGTTCAGCAATATATTCCAAAAATGTTTGTTTTTAATACTGTTCATCTATGTAGACAATAATTTCGGTCGAAATATGTTAAATAATTAATTTGCAATGCACATATCAATTATTTAAACTGCAGCACAACAATGAGCAAGTTGAATGCAGAACAAAAACAACATTTTTTAATGTTAAAGGATTTTTCAATATTACAACCGACACAGGGTGTTTTCATTTCAACTTTAATAACTAATTTTTTGAAATGTGCATCTACTGATAGAGAGGTAGATTTTGGATGTGCATCAAAGGAGAAGAGTAGATTTCACACGCTCGATTCATGACAATTCGCTTGCAAAAATAATAATATTTAGTTGTGAACGATATATATAGATTCAGCTTTTTGTAAATATTTCAAAAACTAAAAGTTCTTTAAGAAAATGATTAAAATCTAAATTGTAGATTATTCAAATCCACACAAGAAGTTGTAAAATACCTTTTTTCGTAAATGCAATAGATTTTGAGAAAAACCTGGGTAAAAGCAAACGCTTTCAGTACTTTACCTCAGCCGTGATTAAATTTTCAAAAAATCAGGATCTTTTTTGTGTAGAATTGCATAAGCCCAAGGGCGTTGTTCCTGCTAATGTACGAAAGCGTTTAAGTCTACTGTGTCAAGTGCCACTAGGGCCAAAGTACCTAATAGGAACAGAGTGCTTAAGCCTGCTGTTTTGGGGGTGCGACCAAGGGCATATATTACTTGATAATGGGAAAAAGCATTGAGCCAGCTGTTTTGAAAGCCTTCAGTGGCGTAGTTCCTGCTAATGTACTGTGCTTAGTGGCACCAGAGGCAAAGTACCTGCTGATGAAGCCGAGTGCTGAAAACTGCTGTTTGGAGAGTGTAAACAGAGGTCCAGTAAAAGCCTAATATGTCCACAATGCACACGCCCCTCACATCTGAGTTGAAAGCTGTTGAAAGGATGAGTTTTATCATCTCTTGCACAGAACTTACAGAGCCTGTCTAGAGTATGATGTACAAATTTTGCTTTGTGACCTCAATGCTCAATTTAGAAAGGAAGACACTTTCAGGGCATTGGGTAAGCACACCTCCATGAAGAGACAAATGATAATGGCCTCCGAGTAATAGACTTTTCACAAGCTCGTAATACGGTGATAAGTGGCATTAGGTTTCCAGAAATACGTCGTGGCATAATGATTCGTTCGTTTGACTGTCTTGAGTTGAAAGCTGTGTCACTGTCAAACAGAAACGTTTTTTTCCCGAAGTACGGCCTCTTGCAAAAAAATGTAGATCCCCTCCATTCTTGCCAACAACACGCATCACACAGGAATGATTGAGAGTTGTAAGTCACTAGGCCCTGGTTTTCACGAGCTGTTGCGACACCAAACTTATTTTAACACTAGGTTTATACGGCTAAGAATTTAGAAAGCAACCTGGAACTCCCCAAATGGTCGATACGCCAACCAAATCGACCATGTACTAATCGACGGAAGACACGCATCTAAAATCCTAGACAAGCGTACTTTTCAGGGCATTTTCTTTTACTATTTCCTTCCTGTGTAAATGTTAAGAGCTCAACTGTCAAATTAAAAGAAGCTAGGAATTACCCTAAGGAAGAAATTTGACATTGGTCACCTTAACGTACCTGAAGTCGATATAGACTACAGTAAGCATAACAGCGCAAAGCTCTCCCCTGTGCATTCAACTGCCACAAAGATCCCAAAAGAATGAGAACCCGTACAGCTGAAATAGGTGACAGAAGATATTCATGTGAATTTGCTGCAACGAAGAACAAAATCAGGAAGGAAGGAGTATCGAGCAAGGTGAAGAAGACTCTGAAATGAGCGAACACAGCCTCCCAGCTTAAGGGGATCGAAGAGTTTCGCGGTCGAAATAACACTTGGAAGTTTTATAAAAATTTCAAGGAATTAGCTGCTTCAAATTCGGACAACAGACTCTTTGGAACAACGAGGTAAACCTAGTCAGCTGCACAGGAATTAGTAGATGAATTCAAGCATTTCCATTAGCTGCTGATAGGGGGTCAGGTAGAGCGAGAGATAGGACAAAAAGCAAAACAACTCCAGTCAATGAAGACTCAGTACCACCACAGTAGAGAAGAGGTCGGCTTAGCTATTAAGTAGCTCAAGAGCAACAAGATCGCTTAATATGATGGTTTACCAGAGTTCTTCAGGCACGGAAGAGATGTATTGAAAGGATGCATGTATCTACTCATCAACCAAGATTGGATGAAAGAAAACATGCCCGATGACTGGTTTATTTGCTTCTTATGTCCCATCAATAAAAAAAGGCGATCCTATGTCCTGCAAGAAGTATCGAGGCATATCCCATTGCATACAAGATTCTATCCAACGAACTGTGTGAACGTCTTAAGAAATTCTGCAACACTATAATCATTAAGTACTAGTGCGGCTTCCAGCCAGGTAGATCGACCATAGACAAAATATTCAGTCTCAAGCAAATTCTGGGAAAGACCCACGAATTCAAAGTCGAGGCTCACCATCTATCCATTGACTTCAAAGCCGCATATCATAGCATTCATCGTCAGGAGCTCTATATGGCGATGTCTGAACTTTGGATCCCGGCAAAACCAATCCAGCTGAGTCACGTGACATTGGAAAATACGCGGTGCAATGTACAACTAGGGAAATGCTCTTTCGAACTATTCCAAACATGCACAGGTTTTCAGCAAAGAAATGCACTAACATGTGATTTTTCAGTCTCATTCTGGAGTAAATAGTTTACCGGGCAGGCGTTAACGCTGAAGGCACAGCTGATACTGGGTTATTTCTAAAAAGAAATTCTTTTATGGATACTTGGTCCTGTGTGTGAGGTGGGCGAATGGAGTGCATGTGGATGTAGTCGGGAAAACAAAACACGCCGACTATATTGGCTTGGCCACATCGCGCGAATAAACAATAATGATCCAGCCAAGAGAGCCTTTGAATACCATTGCCCAGGTTAGAGAGAACGAAAGAGATCAAACCTCCAAGCCATCGCGGATGCTAGATAGCTTGGTCTAGATGACTGGAAGGAGCAAGCACGGGATTGTAGAGGATGAAAGGCTACCGTATCTTAGGCTGTGACTTTTCATGGATTGGAAAATCAAGCCAAAGACAACGTGTTGTCGAGTCAATAACACCCTGTCGCACGAGTTGGAACAAGAGCAACACATCCCTTATCATGATAATATAAAATGCTTTCGTTTACCACTGACAGAAAGAGCTTTTGCCAGAGATTCAAACGAGCCTAGCAGCGCATTCCATTGCCGATTGAAAAGCGCAGCCATGCTGTTTTTTTTTTTTTTTGCTATTGTTTAAAATCAGTTGTGTTTTTTGTTTTATGCATTTTTCAATTTGCGGCAACCAGACATTTTTGAATGCTCCGGCCGCGGCGGCGTGGCCTGATATTCGATGCGGTTTTTTATTTCATCAATCAATCGAAGAATTTTATAGTTTGCAATGAAATTTAAATTATCAACATTGCACGATTGTAATTAAGGGATATTTCCATGGAATGCATTTCGATTGCCGTTAGCCCAATATATGAACCAACAGGCAATATAGCGCCTCTGCCGCTGTTGCTGGGATTTGGCAACAAGCAGGCCTGATGGGGAGAATGTTTCTGTATGTAAGTAGTAGATGTGAGCAACAACGAAGAGAGCTCAATTAATTATGCACAATCACAATTTACAATCGCGTTTATATCGTTTATAGTCATCGCACAAGTAGATATGTACAAGCAGTGCATACATGGTTCTATGTAGATAATAAAGTACGATAAATCAAAACGAGGTTAATGCAAGCAAATTAATTACAATCGATATGAATCGACGACGCGGCAGAGGTGTGATACAATCGATGCCGTACATGCTATCGCGGTATTATGGGATCTTAAAGATTTGCAATCATTTTGTGTAGTAATTTTTTGTTTTGTTTTAGCAGAATGAAAATAAATTAAAATAATTTATTTAAATCACAGAGATTGGGGCAAACTTAGTGAGGGTTTTTAGAGGAGTGATGTGCAGCCAAGTAAAACGGAAGAGCTTTTCATCGCAAATTGCAGTCTTTATAAAGTAATCTGCTAATAGCAATTATCGTACTTGTAAAGTCATATATGAGCATGGAAGCATAGAAGAAAGCGCATAAGTTGATGCGCTATCACTGAACCGAAAAAGTGGATTCATAGAAAAATGTATACTGCTTCACATTCTATGAGGTATTATATACATACTTACATGTGCATATTGTAGTTTTGTAAGCTTTATTGGCAAGACTTTATTTATGAGTTTGAAACTTTCTTCACCCATAATTACATGATGGATGTTAACTATGGCTAACAACCATTAAGTACGCACAGGCATATGGTTGCCGGATTAGCGTATCAGATAATAAAAAATTAACTTTCAAAGGAAGTTAAAAATAAAAAAGTAGCGTATACGCCCAAGTAACCAGTTTGACTTTTGGAAGGGCTTTTTGTGTTAAGAAAATAAAAACATGTAATTGCATTAACAAAGCGCAATTTATTTAATTATTTATGCTGGGAAAACTGTCAAAGTAGTCATCTTTGCATAATAATCAACATGTCTCCATCGTCGTTCGATGGAAGCTCCTCAAGTTCATATTGATATTGACTTTTTTGAGTAAAAAGAAGGCCATTAAAATATGGAGATGGGATTTCAATGACGATCTGGATAGATTTGAATAAAATCATTAACAAAAATGAGATATTCCAGTTCATGGAAATAGTATTCTCGGAGTTCAGATTATCAAGTGTGGCTTAGGCTGAGAAACTAATATGACAAAACCTTGATTTAAAGCGCTCCATGTGTTTAATATCTTCCAACAGACTGCACATCAGCTCTGTTGTAGGTGTCATAACAGGACACTGTTTAATAGGCACGCAAAGCGGATTGGCATACTCGTACCTTCAAACGATTTTTGCAGAAGCTCTATGGACGAGGAGGAGGAAGAAACGATTCCTCACCTTCTCTGTACATACCCAGCACTTTCCAACACACGTAGATTCCACTTAGGAGACTACTTTTATAACGATCCTTGTTATCTGGTAAACATCGACATCAATAGTCTCGTTCGCTTCGTCAGAAGCTCCAAGTTGTTTATCGAGTAAAGAAGGAGTTTTCCAGATTCATGTGGCATCACAATGGACCAACTTTAGTCTAAGTGTATCAGTTATAATTTACTGACAGCCACTTCTACCTGACCTAACCTAGGCTGGAGCATTCACAAAGAACGTGAGATGAACCCTCTCCAGCCTTTTAATTCTGAGATTTTGTACATAGGTGAGATGAGTAAATGCCCTACCTATTCTGTTCTTGTGTGAGTTCCCATTGAGATGAGACTTGTTATAACTCCCACCGACCATAGCAATTCTCTACGATCCCGAACAAGATGCTTCCAATCATCTAGTACAAGTTTTCTAGCATCCGCGAAGGCTTAGTCATGGTGTCGACCCCTGGGCTGGGATTGAAAGACTCTCTTGGCTGCTGATTGAAAAGCTCGATGTGGCCGAGCAAATGTAGCAAATGTTTTGATTTTCTGGACAACACCCACATCTTCATACAGCTCAAAGATTTCGTGGTTATATCTTCTCCTCCACTCGCCCTCCTTTCACACAGGACCAAATATCCATCGAAGAATTTTTTCAGTATCAGCTTTTCCTTTCTGCTTATCGCCCAACACTTGGCGCCATAAGGACTGGCACATTTTAGAAGGCGTGTATCGTTCAATTTATTGCACTAAATCGAAGTAGCATACCGGTTTGCTGGAATAATTCTCTGTTGGATCTACACTACGTTGAGCGTTGAGTTGTCATGCAGAGGGTCTGAGATCGATTCCCAACCACTGCCACTTAAAAACAAATATGTTTCTTCTGAGGTACGGTCTTGAGGAACTGACAAATCCTCCAAGAATATACTTCTCATGAGAAATTGCTTCTCATCTAGGCCTTCGGACTCGGTAACAAAATTTCGGTCCCCTCCATTCCTGCCATCAGCATGCAAACAGGAATAGTTAAGAGTTGTAAGTCACAAGACCTTGGTTTTCCAGGAGTTGTTATATAAAAAATAAATTAAGTGGCGCAACAGCTCATGGGGAACGAGGGCCTAGTGACTAAGAACTCTCAACTATTCCTGTGCGCGTGTTAGCGGCAGGAATGGAGGGAACCTACAATTTTTTGCCCAGTCCGAATGGCTAGATGAGAAGCACTTATTAATGACAAGTATACTCTTGGAGGATTAGTCAGTCCCTCGCAAGAGGCAGTACCTCGGAAGAAAACCTTTGTTTTAGGTGGCAGTGGCCGGGAATCGACCCAGACCTTTGGCATGACATTCCTACGCACTAACCATTATGCCACGAGGCACTACTGTTGTTATATAATTTTATTTATTTATAGATGAACTCCTTAACTACTTCTATATTGTTGCTATCAACAGTGACGTTTTGTCCTAGCTGGTTGTCAGGTTTTTCATTGTTTGTTGACAGCATGTATTTGCTTTTATCCTTGTCAACATCAGAGCCAGCAAGTTCCGCCTGTTCTTCAATTGCTGTGAAAGACTTTTAAGGGTCTGTTAGAACAGCCTATGATATCATCGACATACCCTAGAAAATGGAAAGATGGACAGATCTGTTGAAAATAGTTCCTTCAGCGTAAACGCCTGCCCTGCGCATTGCGCTCCAGAATGAGATTGGAAAAATCACACGATCGCTCATCCCTTTGCCAAAACCCTGTGCATGTTTGAAGTTATTCTTACGAACTTTTCCCTAGTGAATTTTTCATCGCACGCGACACACCTTGATCAGTTTTCCCTGATCCCATCATCCATCACCATACAGGGCTACAAATGATTAATGCTATCATATGCGGCTTTGAAGTTGATGAGCAAATGTTGAGTCTTGACTTAAAATTCGTTGGTCTTTTCCAGTATTTACTTGACAGTGAATATATGGGCTAGTAGTCAATTTGCCACACTGGTTCTTGCCGATTAAAGAGTTGCAGAATGGCTAAAGACGCTTACAAACAAAAACAGCTCAGATTTGGTGAAATCGGGATACAAAAGAAAATGGATCTTTTCAGATTATTTCGTTAAGTTTATAATCAAAGAATAAGAGAACCATAACGACTTCTCCTATGTTAGAAAATCTAATAAAAAGCTCTTGATTGGTTTTAACAAACATCTCAAGACTCACCGCAGAAAAAAATTTGTTTAAGATTACCTATTTCGTTAAGAAAGAAAAAGATGAAGAAAGTTGCTTCTAAAATGCTAGAAAAACTTTAAAATATAATCTTTTGAGTGTTTTACCTCGGAATGTATTTCTTAAAAGATATTATGTCTCAATTTATTGTCATAATCATATCATAGATAAGATAAATAATGACAGAGATTTAAAAAAAAAACACTTGAAACTATTTATAATTAACTTTTTGTTTCATATTATCTAACAATTTAAAGTACCTACTTGTAATTTTATGAGTACCTATCATCAATCTTGATTGATTTCTTAATTGATTTATGTTTTTTTTTATTGTTTGAAGACTGATAGGAAAAATGATTGCGTTTCATTATAGACTTGATTGAAATACAAAAAAAAAAATATATAATTGAAAAGAGTGCATATTTTGGTCCCGTGTTTTTCCTAAAAAAAAATAAGTTCTACCGGATTTTTAAGATAAATATCTTCAAAGTTTAATTAAATATCAAAATATTAAAAAGTTTTCTTTATTTACATAAAAGTCTTAAGTTCAGCTGTTTTGAACCAACACTTGACCTTGGTCGGTTGGGTGGCACTAGATTTTCCAAAACGCACCGCTGAGTAAGCGAATTACTCAAAACCTTGATGTTCCAATATTGAGTGTGTTACGTATAAACAACAATACCTATAGATCGACAAACTACAGTAATGCCGACTTTTTTTCATAAAATACCAACATTAAATATCGTAACTAAGAAATAAAAGTAAAAGAAGTATCAATTCCCTAAACAATCGATCAATTTAAGTTCGTTACTCATTTATTTTAGATAAAGCTTCATGCAAATGAATAAAATTATGTGTGTACCTATACAATAATGAGTTAATTATGTAAGTTAATTATGAAAAATCCAACTTAACGAAGAAAACAAAAACTTAACGAAGAAAACAAAAACTTAACGAAACTTTTTTTAAAAAAGAAAACGATATTTTACATAAAACTATACAAGAATTAACAAGAAATTTAAATTCTTACCTCCAACATTTGAACCATTTTGTTGTGAATAGAGATTCTGTTGAGCGGCCTGTGGTTGCGGTGGATATAATTGTGGTGGACCCTGTGGTGGAGGTGGTCCAGCTCTTGTGGCACCCGGTGGTACTAGCACTGGTGCTGGGCTAACAAGGCGCATTGGTGTAGTTGTTCGTGGTCCCATCACTAGCGAACCACTCTGGTCAAAAAATGCTGGTATAACCTGTACACGTTTGGGGAGGTTGATGACGTAGGAGGTATGATGTTGTGGCATTTATGGGAAGTTTTTTTTTTAGTAAGAGTTTTGTTTCGTTTTTTTTTTATTTTTGAAGTATGAGAAAGCATTAAATGAGGGGAAAAGAGATGGAACGAAAAGAAAAAGATATAATTTGTTTATTTATAAATTTATATACAAAGTCAATTTTTTGTTTGTTTTTTAAATTTTATTTACTATGCACAAAGATAAAATGTACAAAAACGCGATTGAATGTTGCTAAATAGAATTGAAAAAAAAAAAAAACAATCAGTGACATGTGAGCGGCAAAAATAAAAACAAATATTTTATCGATTGTGTTTGAACCTTAACACACAAAATAACACAATTTTAGATTGTGTTTATGTTGATAAGAATAGTTCTACATTGCATGTGTTCGGTAATGGGTTGTGATTTGTAGGTACTTTGATTATAGCTAAAGACTTTCGTTTTGACAAAATAAATGCAGTTCCATGACAGCAATACAAAGGTATCTATACCTATTTAGGTTGAGTTGGTTCATGTTTTCGTTTATGTTTTAAATGTATTTTTTTTAACGAAAAAAAAAAAAACACATGGTACATCATGGAATTCGATTCCTGGCTTCCAGCGCAATGTGATAGTGGATAGTACTAACCATTACGCCAAAAGTAACTTCAAAAAAACTATAATGAAATTAAAACTTTGTCAACAGAAAATTAAACAAAACAAATTAGTAGACCTCGAGTAGCATACTTATTTCTACATTTTGCCTTGTTGCATAACATTTATTAACACTTTAACACTCTGGTTGTTGGTAATTAATAATTATGTAATTTTTACTCCAAAAAATTATTCAATCAGAAAATTACAAACGAACAACTGACAGGGTGATGCAGAAAAAAAAAAATTGCAACACTTTAATCAGCTACACCTGACTGCACTCTACAAAAAGACTGCACGCATTCTTCATGATCGTGACGGATTAAGGCGATAAGAAGTCGTTATCAATTATATTATTACTAATTCCTTTTCCGGGCCCACTACTTTATGATTTCCTTAAAAGCTGCAATAGATGGTTGAGTTTAAAGCTGCAATAGATGGTTGAGTTTAAAGCTTATTTCATAGTGAAATTATATTATTTAAACAAAAGATTAGAAATGCATCAATGCAGTAATTATGCACAACCGCTTTCGTCAAAAATTCTCAAAACGCATGCAACCGGCAGAGGTTTTTGCAACGGTTTTAAATTATTGCGAACTTGCATCAATAGATGCACAAACTACAAATGGACATCAGTTGCTTGAGGAGAATTCTGCATAACGAAGCATTTAGACCTTTGGTTTTACCGTCCGTTTACGTTGTTCGATTTTGGCCATACGTGGAACAACGTTAATCGATGACAGTTTTGCTCAAAATATCACAATTTCAGAAAGGTTCAGTTCCATTTCAGCGGCCAAGAAAACAGCTGCCATGTTAAGAATTCAAAAAGTGAACAGAGAGTCATCCTGACTCTCGGATGCATTCTGAACTTATGACTGATGTGTCATTTTGGAGTGGCGGTGTTAATGGCCAATTTTTTCTTTAATGACGACCGAAGCACGATGGAAGGAACATTACCGACAATGGAAGCTCTTCTGAGGTATCATACCAATTTTTTTGCATAGGTAGCCAGATTGTGGTAAGAAAGGGAGTTACTTTCAACACAGATCGATTCGATTCATTTCACATTAAGTTCAAGTTGTGAAGTTTGTTATTCTGTAGATGTTGCTTGGCCAGTATTCAGCTTCTTCATAAAGAATGAAGATGGAAAACGTACGCTGGTCCATCAAGGTCGTCAAAGACCTCACCATTACCTTTGATGACAAAACAAGGTTTAATGTCGCATTTACACGACTGGAAAGCTTCCAGTAAAATGACCAAAAAAATGATTTTGTTCATTCTTTTGTCAGTATTTTGACAGATAACTGCCAGTCTTTTAACAAGTGTAAATGCGGCATTAGATAAGACAACTCACGGCCATTCCATTCCTTCTAGAAAGAATAGTGCAAGGCTCTGGCAGTAAGTCTTTCAGAAGTGTACCTTATTACTCGCAAACTCTGACGATATTGCCATACTCGGAAGAAAAATAGGGGATGTCCAGTGGCACTTTTTGGAATATTTAAAAGAAATCGTGGAAAGGGGTTAAATGGTAGATGAGGCCTGGAACAAGCATTTGCTCCAATCAAAAACGGACAGAACGTTACCATCGACAGATTTACATTACTATAACTTCGAAGTTGTTAGATACTTTTGCTTCCAGAACTCTGAACACAATTTTCGATTTGTATAGACGATACAACAACGAACTGTATAGGTTGTACAGCGCCACTAACCTAGCTAAGGAAATTAAAAGCCATCGACTGGTGGCTAGGTCTTTAAGCGCAAATAGACACAAATATTACAGATCAAGAGAATCTTTGAATCAACCACTTAGGGATGGTGTAGAAGGAGTAGACCGAGACTTAGATTTCGCATGCAAATGGAAGGAGACCTCAACCAACTTGGCGTGCCGAACTGGAGCTATAGATCCAGGCACCTTGAAGAATCATGTTTGTTAAGGCTCTGATCCAGCTAACTATAGAAAGTAAGTAAGTACATTTCAACGACTAATCGGAAATCTATGAAAAAGAAATTCAACAACGTTAAATAAAACCTATATGTGAGCTGGCACTTTGACACGAGCATTTTTCGAGATAAGAAAATTACCGAACTTAACCTGCAATAGATTAATAGCTTGACTAGCTTTGCGTCATGTGAGCCATCTCGTTGGAACCATCCATCATTGTTCAGGCGAAAAATAGTCATGACATGATAGCAAACTCTAATTTATCAACCAAAATACGGTGCAATCTGTCCTCCCTCCGGCATTAAATTCCTCACCACAAGGTCAAATTATGTTGTTGCATTGGAATATCTTGAAGTATAGGTAGGTTTGTTGCTGTCCAATTACCCGAAAATAATAATGATGATCACTGAAGATGATATTTCGATGAAATTCAGGATTTTCTGTAAACCTTTACAGATCTCAATGGAGAAGTTTTAAAGGCTTCAAAGGCTTCAGTTCTTCAGCTTATTTGATCTGTTAAAAGAGAGGGCCTAGATTTGTACGACGATAAATGCTTTATTATGAACAATTTCCTTATTTAAAACTGCGAGAGAACATCTCGTCTCGTTCCTCGTCACATTGTGAATCAGGCCTTAAAGCAATGTAGACTTAGAGATTCTCAATTTCTGTGAAAGGTGGCGAACGTGGAATCGACTGATTAGGCTTTATTTTGAACTGGTATTTCCACCCGTGCAATGTTTTACTGGCACAGAAATATTCAAAAGTGAATAAGTTGACTCGAAATTACCCACTCTTGCACTCAGAGCCTGCCTGGCGGTTTAAGATCTCTTAGGCCCTCATTATAAATAGCTAATCGAACGTTCGCTTAAAAGCGAATTCCCATAATCACGATATAATATTAATAACGAGCTTCGGCATTCAAAAATCAAGCTGCTAAAAATATTTTAAACGTCAAAAAATGGCTAATTGGGAATTCGCAAAATCATTCGCTTTAAAGCGACGGTCCAAAGCACTAACCAGCATGCCACGAAGTACTACCAAGAGTAGATAGGCATCGAAAAGTCCCTCTCAAAAGTTTTTTCAAAGACAATTTACTCTCAAATGGAAACGCACCTTAAGGCCCAGTTTTTCAGCACTGGGTTAGATTAGAATTTCCTTATCAAAAAAAAAAAAATTTGCCCTGGGTTAACTCAGAAATAGTTTTTCAGTTGTCAAAAAGTTATTGGACGAAATGTGCCAATCATCTTTTACGCCTTCTACTATCTAACACCAACAAAATGGCACCCCAACGGTTACAGCTCTCAGTTTAGTCTCTCGCTAACTCGCGAGTTTACTCATAGTTAACTTAAGATTTTATTTGCTAAAAAAAAATGTCTGGAGTTAACTCAGGTTTAACCGTGATACTGGGAAGAATTCGCACTAAGAAACTGGCCCTTAAACTTGCAGCCACCGACTCAAAATTTAGGTAATTCTTAAGTTTCAGCAGTAACGTAAACCTCCATTGACGTTTTGACATTGACAGATTATTTAAAAATGGTGCGTTTAGATAAAAACACAAAGTCGTTTTGCGTTTAGATAAAAACACAAAGTAGTTATATCCAAACCGTCATTTGCGTCAAAAATACAATTGTAAGATACGCAAACTGTAAAAGCCAACTGTTCGAAAATCCAAAACGTCATTTACAGTGCGACTCTGCACTAAAAAATCCAGTTGAAGTACATTGGAAACATAGATAGCGTGTTCGTAAACGTCAAATGCGTTTGCGAGTTAATTTACTGCAGATATTATGCAAATAGGACGATTGCATATTTGAAGATAGATAAAAAATTAAGATGATTTGACGTTTGATTAGACGTTTTCAAAAATGGCCCTCTTTATGATGAGCAGAAGCCCCGAATGGCTTGAGTTAACTTGTTAGCGAATAAAATAAATAACGAAATCTATTTTAACGAAAATATTTCTCTTAAATATTTGCGCCCCCTGGTGTTTGAACTACTGCCAACATACCCTTAAATCGATAGATCCGACCCTGTTCATTATTTGTCGCAATGTTTTATTGTTTTTCGTTCTTAAAAATAGGTGTAGCTGGCTAAAGCAAAAGGTATTGCAACTATTTTGATTTATCTATTTCTTTTTGTCTATTTTCTTCCTTTCTAATTTAACAAATGGATTACAAAATGAAAAAAAAAACCATTCGATGATGAGGAAATGAATAAAAATCAATTTTCATTGAGTGCATATAGATACGAAAATCTACCATCCAAACAAGCCCGCCAGCCACTATACTACTATAAAAGGGGGGTTAAATGGATTAGATTTTTAGGTCAGCACAAGAGTTACTTTAATTAAAATATGGTAAGCTATGTCCTGCGAGTATATAATGTTTAAAATCGTTCATTAGCTGGAGAACTCCCATAGGTTTAATTAAATGGATAAATGAGAGCACCTACCTACCTATGTAGATGTTTAGAAGGAAGTTTTTTTTTGTTTTTTTTATCGTCAATTCATTCAATTCTTTTAGCAACTTTTAAATCTTTCTCTTTGTGCTCGCTCTAATCTGTATTAACGTTAGTCTAAAGCTCACTTTATTTATTTATTTTTTTTTACAAATTTACATTATGGTGTTATAGTTTTTTTTTTTTTTTGTTTACATTTTTCTCACACTTTGTACATTTTTTTCAAATTGAAAAAAAAAAAATTAATACCATTTTGTTGAACATACCTGATAAGATTGATTTTCAGCACCTTGTTGGGATGGGGTTAAGGGCCTTCGTGGCTGTGATCCTTGCTGTGGTATTAGATTGCCTGGATACATGCCCCATGGTGCAACTCCATAGTATTGTGGCATTTGTGCCGCTATCAGACCCATATACGGCGTAGCATCCTGCCCGGGATTAATAACATAGGGGGCGGCTTGTTGCGCCGCATAGGCATTTTGTTGTGCGGCCAGAAATTGCTGTGATGGCATAGGCATTGGTTGCGGTTGCATTGGTGTGCCATTTGGTGCTCCGGGCGCTCCCGATGATGCAGCCGCAGCCGCTGCTGCAACAGCTGCTGCATTTGTTGCTGCTGCTAAACCAGGATTTTGTGATCTGAATAGTTGCTGCAGGATAGAAAAAAAAATAACAACAACAAAAATTAGTTAAAAAGGATTCTGATTCAGAAATTTAACAAATATGTACATTTGAAGATTAATACTATCAAGGTATGTACTGGATACTGGATTGTATATGTATGCAACAAGCCTAGAAGGTTAATTGGAATTTGTATTTTCCCAGAGAGAAAGGACTGTGTGCCGAGAATTTAGAAGTCCATAATATCTGAATTTTATGGAGAATAAAATAAATGAATTGCCAGAAAATTGGACAAGGGTTGGTTTAGGATTGTTCGTTCACCGTATACGACGAATGCTTCAGCAACAGATGTCATAATTCATGACCCAAATTCCACAAAAGGGAATGCTCTGAATTCCTTTGCTTGTTTCACCCACCCTCTAGTGTTCATCGTTTTTGTTCCTTTTCAATTTTTTTCTTGCTCGTTTTGAAAATGCTGGGAGACATTCGAGATATTATATTTCATTTTTATTTTCCTACTCCGTAGGTACATATATATTAGATTCTCTGGTATGCTCCTGTTTTTCTTCATTTTTGAACTCTGTTTCAGAGGGTTGCAACAAATATAAATAAATAAACAAAAACACAATCTTGGGGTTAAGTTTTTGGAAGACCAGATTTTATTTTGATTTAATTTTGCATCTGTGAGGCATTTGCTTTAGAATTTTTGTTGTTTTTTTTTTTTGTGTTTGAGGGTGCGGATGTTTGGCTTTTGTCAAAGGCTAAGTGAAATAAACGGACTTAGCTTCGTTGAGAAATGAGTTCATTTTGTTTTTGGAATAAAAAAAAAGAGGAAAAAGTAGAGAAGGAAAATGTTGGTTGTACACATTTCCTTGCTTTTCAGATTCTTAACCTAATTGGTGGGTGTTTCTGTTTGTGTCTCATTACATAAAGGACATTTCAGATTAGAATGAAGGAGTTTTCTTGTTATTTTTTTTAAGGATAAGATATATTTTAATACAAAACTAAGAATTATGGGGGAAAAAATTAACTGATTCCTAAATAATGCAAAGAGAGTTTTATTTACTGAGTACAATTGATATGTACTGGTTACATATCAATTTATATTGCCAACACATACTACACAAAGTTATTGAGTTAATAAATAACTTCGAGTCCTCAAATATATATTGAATATAGACGATTTGTACTCAATTCATCACTTTGTACCAGTGGCAGTGGAATATGTAATGACTACACAAGTATATCTAAATAACCGTTTAAATAAAAAAATGTGTTATCTACAGCAAGTTTTCAGCTGAATAACCATTGAACTCACGGGTACTAGTTCAATATAATGAGTCCATAGACAATTTATTACGTAAACTGAACGCAGACGATATGTACTCAATACATAATTGTGTACCAGTGGAATAAATGCTTTTTAAATATATTTTAGAATTGGAAAGACTCAACATCAATGATATGTGGTTCCAAAAAGACGGTTTAACGTGTTTAACAGGTGATTAAGCAATTATTGATCGATGGAAATGGTAGTTCCGTGATCGTGTAATCTTGAGAAATGATTCGACTGCAACTTATTGCCATTGAATAATTTTTTAATGAGGTCTTAGTTTATGCAACCAAGCCAACAACGTAGACGTGAGCTCAGGAAAAACATCGATGGCAAAATTATCAAAACTTCGGTTACGACGGGACTATTTTTGACTATTGATGCCATACAGTCATTGCGCTGCTAAGCAGGGCCGCAGTGAAAATTAAATGGACATTCTTTTCCATATAAAATGCCATAAAATTTTATTTAAAAAAAAAAAATCGTGGATATCTCGCACAAACAACTCATTTTATTAACATTTAAAAATCAAGCGTCCTTATTTCAAAGACCCTTTTATAAAATAAACTTTACATTTATTACCATTGTGGTTAATCTGGAAAATAACCATCAAATGATAAACATCTGATGTCCTTCTACCATTTATAAATTTCTTTAAGTGATTATCAAGTAAACCAGGATGACATTCTAATCTCTAATTTACACTTAATTCTATTTTCCACAATAGGTACTGTTTCTATTATAAAACATCCGGGGGGTTTTATAGTACCACCACTGGCGATGGCACTGGTGCCGCGCCACAGTCATTATTTTAACATTATCCATTCTTTAATTCGATTAATTCTATATCTTCATTCATTAAAATACCTACTATGCTTTTCTGTGCTGAAATTCAAATATACAAACACACACAAACATAAATAAATGAATATATTAAATCCAAAAACTTTAATCACCCACACCCAGAATACTCCCAGACCAAAAATACCGCATACAATTATTCGCCAGTATCCATTATGTGAGCGTCAATATAAATTGCCATGGCCACCATCATCATTATAAATACATACACACATACATACATACATACAAACATATAAACATTTTCTCCGATTGCTCTCAATTTGTTTTTCCTTAATCATTATTCCGTACGCAATCTTGCTACTAAAATTCGAATTAAAAGCCAATACAACAACAACAACAACAATACATAAACCCAGGCAGATATTATATAGATATACAGATCCTTCTTAATATTTCTCCATATCCTTGTGTCGTCGTTAGTAAGACGGTATGTAGTTATCGGCTGTTTGGCAGGGCCTGATATAGCAAGGTAGGGGCGCCTTAGGGCCGATAGCCTTATTCTTTTGGTAATTTGTTGATTCCAATAAAAGTTTCGGAAGAAATTTGTATCCGAGACTTTTTCTGGGATAGATTTGGCAGATATTACCAACATTAAAACACGTGAACAGGAGGAAATGGTTTACGAGTAACTACAAAAATCTCACTTTGGGCGCCAATTAATACATATAAGAGCACTTTTCGGTTCTATAAGTCCAGTTTCATTCAAATATTTGTTGCTGTGTAAGACCGCATTTGAATCGAAATAGTCATGTTCCAATAATCAATAATTTGGACACAACATTATTTTAGGGAATTAAGTCCTGCGTTGGGCGCCAGTTTGAGCATGTTGTATGTTGTTACTGTTACCTAATATTCCTCGATTTCGGAAAGTAAATTCTAACCGATCAGCTAAAATAATTGTTCAATGATGGGTTTTTTTAAGTATAGAGTGTATCAACTAAGGAAAGGGAGGTTTCCTGTTGGGCGCCATTCTAACGGTGAAGATTATTTAACGTTTTATTTTGATTTTAATATTAAATCTCTTTTGAAGAGTGAATCAATTTCTGTCAATAATGGGGGGAGTGATAAGTAGAATTCATATAATGAAGTAAGAATATCTGTGTTGGGCGCCATTTAAAGAAAGTTTATTTTTTGGAACTTTTAAAGTGATTGGTGAAAAAAATTCAAGATTTTTTGGTTCTGAAAATTAAATAACATTGAAATAGTAAATAAATATTTGCTAGTTATTAGGTCATGATAATAAGAAGTAATATAATCAAGTGGTGATAACTGCTTTGTTGGGCGCCATTTTTAAGTAGTTTTATGCATATCTTTTAGTTCTCGATTTTAGTAAGTCAATTTTACATGATTAGTCAAATAATTCCTTGGAAATAAATTTTCTTATTAAGTTATGTACTAAACCAGAAAAAGGAAAAATCCTTGTTGGGCGCCATTATAGGTCAGAAAACAAAGTCAATGTTTTCTGGATTTTCAAATAAATTATATTCAAATAGTTTTTCAATATCTTACAGTTTAGGATGAGTAAAATTAGATCGCAACTGATGAGAATTGCTATTTAAATGAAGCTTTTCTTTTTTAATTCTTAAAGTTAATGAAGAAACACTGCCGACATGCAATTATTCTTGATTTCAAATTCAAAATTTTACTTGATAAACCAAGTTATTAATTACCACTGAGTTTTTTTTTACGGTAGTCAACTTAATAAACGGAAGTTCACGTTTGGCGTCATTGTGATAATGAACACAAGTGCAAAGTTTTCTAGATTTGAAAATCAAAACACATGGAAACAGTTAATAATTATCTACCAGTTATTGGATTATTATAAGTAGAAGTGGTATAACCAAGCGATGATAATATGGCTTTGTTGGGGGCAATTTTTAAGAAGTTCCTGGAATTCTGGATGAAAAACGCTTCGTATTCAACATTTCTCAACTTAGGTAAGTTAGTTTGGTTGTTTAGGCAAACAAATTTGGCAGTAAAGGGATTATGATAAATAGAAGTCCCATAGCCAAGTGTTGAAAATTGCTCTGTTGAGCGCCATTTAAAGGTATATTTCTGGTATTCTCACTGAGAATGAAAAACACTGCATACCAAATATTTCTCGATTTCAGCAAATTGATTTTCCTAGATCAGCCAAATTATTGCTAAGTAATGGATCAAGTTGTATATTAATTCAGCAAAAAGAAAGTTCCGCGTTGGGCGCCATTGCAAGTGTAAAAACAAATGCAGCGTTTTCTTGATTTATAAATAAATCACATCTAAATAAAGAGTAGTTCAACATAGAGCAGTAATGAGATTAGGACAATTAAAACTAGAAACCAAGTGATGACAATTGCTGTGATGGGCGTCATTGAAAAGGAGTTTCCTGCAATTACAGTTGATTCTTCATAAGGCACAGATTTAAACTAGATATTAACGTGCATTTGGTTCCGGTGAATCTATTGCTCGTTAGAAAAGAAATAACCTTTCTCAAAACTCAATTCAACTCGCTTTGGATGAGTTCAAGTAGGACATTTACAAAATCAGCGCTGTGGTGTAACTCAGGGTTCCGGTTTGTCTCTTATTCTGTTTGCTATGTATTTTTTTACAGGCATCATCGCCAGTACTCTAAGCTGTTCATATATTTTGTTCCAAGGTCACATACCAGTTTCCCTTTCTTTCTGATCTGACTGTTAATTTCTAAGGCGTACATTAATTTATAATCCACCACTGCGTAGTCAAATACAGACTCAACCGAAAAGAGGGAAAAGAAAATCAATGATAAATTACCTCTTCATTTACATTCTGGTCGTCCTTAATATAGGCGCCTTTTGAACAGAAATAGGAACAAAGAAACTTCCGCTTAAATGAATTAAGAATTACTTAAACATTATTATAGGAAAACCGGGAAAACAATATAATCCAGGACCCAAAAAAAAAAAAAAGAAAAAAAAAAAACAGGAATCAGATATAAATATAAGGATGACTTAATGGAGACTTGACTTTGTTGTATAATTAATTTAGCAAAATGCCAAAGTATACACACACAAACAGCTTCAGTGACATACACATCACACACACACAAATACGCATAAGGACGATATCCTTTAATCCCATCCGATATGCTTGTGCTTTTTTTTTTTTTCTTTTTATAATAACCTAATTGAGCATTAAGTTTAGTGATAAAAGCTGAGTAGATTATAGCCAGAGAATGTATGGCATTGTTGTACTATATAGCACTTAAGTATAAAGAAGAAGAAGAAGAAAAGTGTATTCTAAGGATATTGATAATGGTTTCATGTTTGTCGACCATAATATCATGGGTATGGTCTTTTTATCACTAATTCATACAACATAACCAAGAACAAAGTGTGTGTGTATGTATGTATGTGTAGTTAATGGCGTAAGAACCAGAGGACACAAAAAATGCCATGTCCTGGCAAAAGATAATTTGAGTATGTCTGTATATATAAGTAGGTTGGCAGATAGTTGGCGCTCCAATAGAACAAGGACTCACTTGGGATATGACTTAAATGTACGGACTAATTACGCGTACATATTTATACAAGCCAAGGATATTAAATGAATGACAAAAAAAAAAAGAACAATCCAAACAAGGACGTAATGACACTTTTCCCTTGTTGTTTGTGCAATTGTGCTGCACATTCTTTATATCCTGTTGCATATTATGCCCCAAGCCCAACAAGGCGTCTAATTAAATATTTCAACTGGCTCTCTGGCATTCGTTGCGGCGATATGTCCTGTTGCTGTTGTTCTTGTTTTTGTTGTTGCTGTTGATATCGTGCAGCAATGATGTCGACATGATTTGGGAAATGATGCAGGATAAATAAATTTTTTTATTATACAGTTATTGTTATTGCTGCCATTATCGTTCTCTGAAGTGTAAAAAAATTTTTAATAATTTCAAAATTATACTTTCACGCAGTTTTGCTGGCTAGACTGATTTTTTATAGTCTTTTTTTTGTATTTGTAATTATGCGATTAAATATTGGGTTCATTAAAAAAAAAAACGACTGTAATATAAGCAATAAAATTGAAAAAAAAAATTAATGGCGCAACGTCTCATGGAGAATTAGGTCCTAGTCACTTACGTCTCCTAACCATTAAAATGTTGTCCAAATCGCTAAGGTTGGAAGCACTTTTGTACATGTCACATTCAAGATCTCATCCAACGAACTGTGTGACAGTCTGAAGCCACTGTGCACACTTTAATCGACAAGTGCCAGTTTGGATCCAGTATGGTACATCGACCATAAACCAAATTTTCACACTGAAACCTGTAGAAGCCCAACAAGTTTCGCGCCTTTCCATCGAGTTCAAATCACGACGCATGAAGCTCTGCATTGAGATGAACAAACTCAGAACTCAGAAGCCCAGGAGAACTGGTCCAGTCATTTACACATGGTGTAATGTTCAAATATAAAAAGTTTCCCCAATCATTTTTCTTTTTATTCAAATAGTCAACTAAGAGAACAGAAGTTCTACGTTGGGCGCCATTGTAATAGTGAAAATGAACTCAACATTTTCTGGATTTGAAAATTAGGTAAATGACATTTTAATAGTAATTAAATATCAGCTAGTTATCAGATTAAGATAAGTAAAAGTAAGATTTTCTAGTAATAATTGTTTTGTTGGGCGCCATTTAATAGAAATTTTCTGGAATTCTCAAGGCGGATGAAAAACACAGCATGTCAAACAAATTTCAATTTCGTTTGTGAAGTATTACTTGATTAGCCTAATGGATTTTATTTTCAAATTGTGTGTCAACCCAGTATAAGACAAATTCCACGTTGGGCGCCATTGAAAGTGTGAGAACAAATCTAACGAAAACAAAATCACATTTGAATTGTAATTTAATATCTACCAGTAAGAAGATTATAATAAGTAAAATTCATACAACCAAGTGATAATAAATGCTTTGTTGGGCGCCATTTAAAGGTAGTTTTCTAGAATTTGGAGGGGGAAAGAAAAACGCTGCATATCAAATATTACTCAATTTCGGAATTCAAGCTAGCTTGATCAGCCCAAAGTATTTTATATACAAGCTGTGTGTCAACCCAGTTACGAGAAAGTTTTACGTTGGGCGCCATTGTAAGGATGAGAACAAATCTAACGTAGAATAAATCACACTTCAATGATAATGCAATATCCAGCAAAATGATAAGACCAAATGATTATAATTGCTTTGTTGGGCGCCATTTAAAGGTAAGTTTTTGCAATTTTGAAGGTAAAGAAAACACTGCATATTGTGGAATGAGGCATTCCAAGTAATGCTGCAGACGAGAATTAGAGCTGTGAAAAAGCAGCACTGGGAGCTCTTCGTCAAAAAATGAGGGAGCAGCGCCGACTTCTCAGAAAAACAAAAAAGAGAGCATTAACCCACAGGGGTGATGTTCGTTAGTTCCACCAAAGAGTGAAATGATCTACCTAAGGGTCTAAAAGGCCTGACCAAAGCCTGCCGAGATGAGAACAGGAACATATTAATAGATACACAGCAGTGCTAAGGATCTGGAAGATTGCTATACAATGAAGCTAGCCAACATGGCAATATTCCGCTGGTAGGCATAATATTCCATTGGACTATAATGGTCAACATTTCCGTCCACCAGACCTTGATGAAGTCCCGCTAGGGATTTTTAAACTTTAATTGTATAGGTTAGGTTAGGTTATAATCTACAAGCCACAACATCTCACTCGGATTTCAGTGGATCCAGGGTGTAGATTGGTAGGTACGAGGAAGGGTAGGGGGGGGGGGGTTAAGGGATGCTTTAGGCGTGGGTGTGAAGGGCCTCCCAGAACCATCCTGAGTTCTGAATGGCTTTAAGGATGTTCTTAAGTGGCAAGACAGAGATCGTACAGGGCAGCTGGTGCGCATGGGTTCCCAGCCGAACTATTCAAATCTGTTCGAGATGACAAGGAAAGGAGGGGGCATAAATTCATCTGCAAAATTTCGTCCCATGAAAAGCAAGGCGACGCTATATCATGTAACCTATTAAACATCTTTTTTGAATCAATTGTACCTAAGTCGCAAGTCAACAGCACTGGCACAACTTACCAAAAGTCCGTTCAAGTACTTGCATATGCAGATGACATAGACATTATCGACAGAATCAAGCGAGCTGTGGTGTGATGAAAATGGGACTAGCTGTCAAAAATGACAAGACGACACATACGCTCTAAACGAGAAAAGAATCTCAGCATCATCGAATTGGACGAAACAACACGATGGATAGATATAACTTCAATGTTGTCAAGGTCTTTATTGTCTACCTAGGATCCACCAGTAGATACTTAGTGAAATGATATCAGTGCAGACATCAAATGAAGGCTTACTCTTTTCAATCGCTGTTTCTTCGGACTTATTTGGCATTTAAGTAGTACAGCCTTCTCTCATGAAATCCACAAGACTTCATATCATCCCTGTGATGTTGTATGGGGCAGAATAATGGACCTTAAAAGAATCACATAAGAATTAGCCTGGATGCTTTGAGTAGAAGATTCTAAGAGCGATTTTTGGTTCTGTGAGTATCGAAGGAGTCTGGAGAAAAAGATTCAAAGATCAGCTCTAAAGGTCATACAGCGTTGTCAACCACGTCAACTACATCATTTATCTGTGCACATGCCTAATGTTATTTATATTTTGATACTATTTATGAGATTTATCTCGAAGTTCAATGTAACAAAGTTCTATATGAAATAAATGAAATGAAATGAAAATCATCGAATCAAACCCTGATGAGCAGAGGAAACCTCCCCAAAAGGTGCCACAAAGAAGTGGAAAATGACCTCAACCTAACTGTAAGCAGCTAGCTAGGCCAAGAGCTGGCTGGATAGGCTTGATGGTCGTAGTCCATCCAGTACTGTGAGTGTCATCAAAAGTAAGTTTGTTTATTTAAGTTCCAAAAGCCAAAACTTTTATTCGACACATGAGTAAGTACTTGGATGGAACTTGAGATCTTGTCGTAAGTTTGAAGTACTCACAAATTAAGGCCAAACAAACCCAAAAATATTCATCTTCAAGTTCATGTTACTTGAATTTTGTATGTTAATGAAAAACTTGTAAATAAGATTGATTTTATTACTAGAAACTTTCAAGTCTTTCAAGTTCGACTTCAGCCAGATTGGCCTAGTGATATGTTAATCCATATCTCTTTTACTAATTAGTTAAACCAGACCATCCAGGTGGAGAGTAGGTATGTAAATAAGATTCGATTATTGTGATTTATGTTTTAGTTCGTCTGAAATTAAGACGTTTACTTTTACACTGTAAGCAAGATGCCACCATACCTTTACTTATTATTCATTTGACCTTTGAGCAACTTTACAAGCCCAATTCGTTGAATTTATTATTTTGACATAACAGTTTTTTTTTTTTCAAATTCAGTACGATACTTAAGATGAAATAAAATAAACAATAAAACAAAGCGCAAATAAATCATTAAAAATAAAAATACAAAAAACAAAAAAAAATTGTCCACATCCCTTTAGGAAAGATCAGAGCATAACTTTTGTCATCCTTTTACATGCCCCAGACAGATAAAGGTTGAGGAACTGTAAATATTTGAACAAACGTTCATCACAATAACCAAACCATCCTGATGGGGATCCTGGAAAGCAAGCAGCAAGCATCATCAGCAGCATGAACCAAGCATAACCAATGGTGCTGATTTAGTATAAAAGTCCTATTGCCTCCCAAGCCAGGCCAGGCCAGGCAAGCAAGCGAGGGCGACAAATGACAAAAAGGACAAACAAACACAAAAAACACACACAATTTTCGGTGTGTTTACTTTTGTGACAATTACGTAGCGTAAATGGGCGTGAGTGAGTGCGCACGTTTGCGTTCTGTTTGATCAAGTTCCTGATCCCAAAAGGGATACACTGGATAAATATTCCACAGCAAAATGAAATTAAATCAGCACACTTTACGAGGCACTGTGTGTTGTATGTAGGTATCTTCTTATATTTAGTTAGTGAGACGGCCGCGGCGGCGGAGGAGTGTTTTGTGTGCGCATTATTGTGTTGGAAGGAGAGTATAGAATTGTCTGTTGTTTTTTTTTTGGGAATTTCATTGTACACCATGGAGCTATTTGAAATTTCTTGAAACGCACAGGATTATATGTATATAATGGGCCAAAACGTAAGCAAGGACTCCCATACCAACATACATATACGCGCGATTGTGTGTATATGTGTTTGTACCTATTTGGCTAAGTTTAAGGTTTAATGAATTCCGCTTATAAAGCTTCAAAGAGTATAAAATGCGCACAAGAAGATTCAACTTTGGAATTAATTACCATTGGGATTTTAAGATACATCACGTAGTTATTAAGCAGGATATTTCATTCATTCATTCGTTTATTTATTTATTTTTATTTTTTTTAATTCACGCAGTGGTTTTTGTTATTTGTGTATAGAGGACTTGAAGGCGTAAAACTGAAAATTAATAATTAATTTAATGATAATAACATTAGGCCGAGAGATGGCAAATAAAAGGGTGGTTTATATATAAACTTTTAATTGAATTAGCTTTAATCAAATAAAACAGCAAATTACGGTTCAGGAAAATGTCAGATGATTGCAGGCAGGATTGCTACCTATATAGATTTAATTAGAAAATTAAATTTACGAGTGTTTTATAAGGTTGTATAAAAGCAATAATAAAGGGGTAATAAAGGTAAGGTAGTAAATACATATACAGGTATGGAGTACCATAAGGTTGAATCTATGGGACTATATTTGAATGAGTTTTTGATTTCAAGGATATATAATTATATCTTGGAGAATAACTGAAGTAGTTTATATTTGTATCCTTAACAGAATTTAAAGGAATAAAGGCAGAGCTTCTGGAACTACTCATTGAGGGAGCTTGGAAAACAGATAGTGTTCCTGAAGAGTGGAAAAAGGGAATGATTTTCAAGCTCCTCAAAAAGCATTCAAAAGTGTTAATAGAGAATTTATTTGGCTTGCTTTGCGTAGGGCATTCCGGATAGATTGTTTGCTATAGTTAGGACTACATACGTCTGCTGGATCCAAATGTGCCATTCTGCATAAAGTAAGGTTGTCAAAGGAGTTTGAAATCCAAAGTGAGGTTTGACAAGCTAGTATACTGTCACTAATACTTTTCCTGCTAGTGATAGGTGATGCAATGCATCTAGCTTTGTCGACTGGAAATGGGGGAATTCAACGGAATCTGCAATAACACCATTAATATCTGGACTACGAGGATGGCGTATGATTACTCTTTCATAGAACCATGGATCTCTAGCAAATTACAACAAGGGTGATGAGAAAAGCTGAGATCGTTGGGCTAATGATTAATATAGACCTTTTATAAGACCCTTATCATCCCGGTCCTGCTGTATGGGGCAGTAGCATAGACTCTGTCAAAAACGTATGAGAATCAGCTTGGGTGCTTTGAAAGGAAAATTCATCGGGTGATCTTCCGTCCAACAACGAGCTCTACGGGCTTAACAGCGACGTTGACCTGGTCAAAGAGCTGAAAATACGGCGGCTGAGATGGCTCGAACACGTGGAGTGTAAGGACACCTACGCACCAGCCTGTCGAGTCTTCGAATCCACCCCTGATGGTCTGCAATGCAGAGGAAGACCTTACCCAAGGTGGCGCACATAAGTGGAGAGCGACCTCAACCAACTTGGAGTGCGATACTGTAGGCAGTTAGCTAGGGACCGAGCTGGCTGTAGGGGCTTGTTGGTTGAGGCCTTTTTCCATCCTGGACTGTGAGCGCCATCTAAAGTAAAGTAAGTAAAGATCAATATGGCGAACAAAAAATGGATGAGCATTTGTACTTTTTCATTCTCCTCGAGCAGTCTATGGAATTTCAATCAACGCTTTACCACATGTTCGTGGATTTTTGAGAAGGCTTTTGAACGAGTTTATCGAGAATATCTATGGATATCACTCCCTGGTAGAGGAGTTCCCCCAAAGGCAGTTGCTAATTGACATTATTAGAGTCATACAAAAATGAAAAATGTTTTGTTTTAGCTATCCGACTCCTTCGTAGTGCAGTAGTAGTAACACAAGAATAATGCTAAAAGCCCTCTCCATACATCAGCGTATAAATAAACATGAGACGTCAGTTGAATAGGATAAACAGTTTTGGCAAATGGCGGTATGAATCTGAACGTTTAAAAGTAGAATTAATAAATCTAGTGATGCCTTCGTTAAGCTATCCCCAATTTGAAAATCTAGTCGAATCTGCCTGTGCACTAAGACCTGGTTCAGACGGCACACGCACGTTTTTTTCCAGTATAAATCCAAACGGCAGTATAAAACCAAACAGTAAACGTACAAACGTCGTGTATGTAGAATATATATGTACGGCAATGTGCATTCGCACGAATTTATGCAGCGAAAAAATGTGCGGTGCATTGCCGTGTAAACCAGGGCTAAGTTGAGATTTTTCGAATCAAATATCAAATCCGTGCTAGAGAAAATAACAGGATTTTGTAAATAGTTGTCTTCGCGACATCCTAAGGATTCGATTGCCACAGATTATACTTAACCAGGAATTATGGCACATAACTGGTCAGGAGCAGCAGGGCATCGAAATACATGGCCAGTTATAACAAATACCTGCAAATGCTGCAGACCATGAAAGATAAAGAGTACTTGTTGGCATCCCATGCCTCAACCGGGGTTACAGGACACGAAGATGATGATGGCGGAACCGAACTTGATATTATCGGAGGAATCAGGAAAGCAAAGGCTGCGTTCAGAATGCTGTCCAAATACTGAGACAAAAATCTATAAGCTTAAAGGCCAACGACTGTTCCACTCCAAAAGGCGTTGGTTTTTTTTTAGTTCAAAGCAGAGCCAAAATTGTATTTCTTTTTTACGCGCTTGGATCAGATGATTTTCAGAACATGCTCGACATGCTCAGACTCTGTTCAAAGCTCCATTCTGAATAAAATAAGAAAAACCGCCTTATGTTAAATGTGTATTTCTTTTAAAGAACACAGTCGGTTTTACTTGGAAAGTAACAGCCTCTGTTCATGTAGAGATGTCTGTGAAACTTCTCGAGGATTTTCTGACCTAACCGGTATCTCAAATGATGACATCGGGAAATCATCTAATTTATCATATGAAAACATAAGTGGAAATAAATTGGACATAGGCTGGGAAAAGGTCACGAGTGCATTGTGAATCAAGGCCAACTTAAAATTACTTAGCGAAGACGGAAGAATCGGCAAAACCTGGGAAGAGTTGAGGAACGCTAAGGTACATCTCCAGAAACCGTAACCGATGGCTGGAAGGAATAGTGTAGGTCCCTGACCTCATGGAAGAACAGGTCAGAGGACCTAAGTAACTAAGAATGTTTGTAGCACAGGTACACTAATGGATGTGATAAAAAGGGGTGTTGAGGTAGATGTTACCAACTTGGCGAAGAATGGTCCAAGAGAAATCGGCAGAACCTGGGAAGAGTTGGAGAGAGTAAAGGAACATCTCCAGAAACCGTAACCGATGGCTCGAAGGAGTAGTAGAGGCCCGAGACCTCATGGAAGAACAGGTCCAAGGACCTAGGTAACTAAGAATGTTTGTAGCACAAGTACACTAATGGATGTGATAAAAAGGGGCCTTCAGGTAGATTTAACCAACGTAGCTTCGAAACACAGCTAACTAACAAACAGTGGACTAAGTTAAAATTGAAACTTCTTGTTCTTGTGTTACTTATATCTATCAGTTCCTAGATTCTGACCGAAAAGCTTCAAAGTTAACACTTGCCAGTTCTTAACCACACTGAGAAAGCTTAAAAGCTTAATCAAATTTAATTAGGAATATTCCAATTAACACGGAATAGGTTGAAGTTTCATTTAACAAATATTCATTCCAGTCTTGACTCTGAATACATTTATAATCCTCCATCATGATTTTTCAAAAGATCAATGCTCTTCTTTATTTGAAATTTCATTATTCTGTTAGTAGAGGGTCAATCATAATTAAGAGAGCAATTTGCTAAATCAACATCGAATGGATAATACTTACATACTCTATCCAAATCCTTTCTAATGACCTATAAAAACATTAACTGAAGTAGTATATGAAAACGACAAAAGAAATTATCATCATAAATGTATAATAGTCTGCAGCATCATACTGTATCCACATATGTATGTATAAACCTACCATATACAGATACTTCTATCATCATCAAATAAAATCTATGATGAAATGTTGACTATCTACACATATACCTTTTCACAAATTGCACTTGAAGGAAAAACCTTGGTCAAGATAGATTTTATACAGTAATATGAATTTTCCCATATGTGGCATAGTTCGCATAGTGCATAGTCTATACCTCTATATTTGGTGTGAAGTTTTCTCTTTGGATTTCTTTACAACTGGATGTACTGGATTTTTCCTTCTATTTCTAGACGTAATTCAGGTCAATATGAGATATACCTACAGACAACGGATATAAATTAAATTTAACTTGTATTGACATAAATGTGCATCATGGATTGTAGTAAGGAAAAAGTGACATCTCCATTAGAGACGAACTAAGTATAAGACAATTAATTGTAATTGCATCAGTATTTGCAGTTTTTTATACTTGTTTCTTAATTCAGAGAGAAATTTAATTGGAAGAATGAAAAAGAGTTAAAACGGTGTATGTTTTTACTAATAATGTGTTTTGAGTTTATACGTTAAGTATCTAAAAAAAACAAGAATCCTTAAAGATGTCATAAGTTGTCTAAATTATATTCGATATTCAATTCATTTTACGTTGGGCGCCATTTTGAATTCAGGACAAATTGGTATAGAATAGCACGGAAGGATTTGTATTTGAAAGGGGACATGCATCAACTCATCAATTAAGTTTGGATGGAAGGAAGCATGCCCGATGACTGGTCTATCAGCACGATATGTCCCATTTACAAAAAGGCCATCCTACATATGTCCTGCAAAAACTATCGGGGCATATCACTGATTAACGCCACTTGAGCTATCAAGCCATTTTGCAACACTATATAATCGGCATGTGCCAGTGTGGCTTCCAGCGGGGTAGATTGACCTTAGACCAAGTATTTATTCTCAGGCTAATCCTGAAAAAGACCAATGGATTTATATCGAGACTCATGATCTCCATTCATCGACTTCAAAGTCACATATGATGGCACTATTCAGGAGCTCTTTATGTCAATGGCTGAACTTGGGATCCCAGAGAAACTAATCCAGTTGTGTCCCGTGACACTGGAAAAAGGCGCTGCAATATGCAACTATGGTAATACCTCGTGGCATGATGGTAAGTGCGTTGGGCTGTCGTGCCGAAGGTCTGGGTTTGATTCCCAACCGCTGCCACCTAAAACCAGAAATGTTTTTTCCGAGGTACTACCTTTTGCGAGGAACTGACAGATCCTCCAAGAATATACTTGTCATGAATAAGTGCTTCTCGTCTAGCCGTTTGGACTCGGCGAACAATTGTAGGTCCCCTCCATTCCTGCCAACAACACGCACACAGGAATGGTTGAGAGTTGTAAGTCACTAGCCCTGGTTCTCCACGAGGTGTTGCGCCACCAAATTTGTAACGTGCAACTAGAAAAAGGCTCTTCCGAACTATTCCAAACATGGACAGGGTTTCGGCAAGTAGATGCGCTATTATGAGATTTATTCAATCATTTTCGGCAGCAAAACGGGCGTTGGGCAGGCATTAACACTGAAGGCACTATTTTTAAGAGATCTTTCCTATTTCTAGGGTATGACGATCAAAGAGGCGAAACTTGTTGATCTTCAAAAGAGCGAGGACAATACCAAATATACGCAACCAACAAACAATAAAAGATCTGTCAACTTATGTCTACGGTTCGGTTGGACAACACGTCAATTTTGATAGCAACAACTTTGACGTAATTAAGAAGTTCATCTTCCACGGAATAAACATTAATCCCACAAACGACATCTTAGTGTAGATCCGTCCAAGAATTACCCTAGCAAAGCAGTGCTCGTCTTCAATGATACTCCCTATGTCAACTCACAAGAGAAAGCCAATTTGCTTGCAGCACAGTTTGCTGTTGATTCGACGCTGCTAGAGTGTTTTGACTCTACCTGTACTTGAGAGCGCCAAAAATTGTATGGGACAAATTTTCTTTCCTACTCGTACAGTTGCAAGAATTCTAAAAGACCTTAATATATACAAATCCCTTGGCCCTGATAGTATCCCTTTCAATGTTGTAAAGAGGTGTTCTTCAACGCTGGCAAAACCTCTGCGTAAGCTTTGCCATCTGTCCTATTCTACTCGTCTCTTTCCGAGTGGATGGAAAACAGCATTTGTCCAGCGTGTCCCTAAAACAATGGCGAATCTTCTTCTCCCCCTAACTATCGTCCATCTCTTCTTTCCAAGGTCATGGAAATACTGATAAATTATCAGCTTAAAAAGTACCTGGAAGAACGAAAGCTTCTTAATGACTTGCAGTAGGGCTTTCGTAGCGATAGGTCCACTGATGGTATATCTCACCGAGATATGGAGGAAGTAAGATTATTGCACTTGATATTTCAAAAGCATTTGATAGAATATGTGTGCATTTGGTATCGAATCTTTGAATTAGAAACGTCTTTTCGGACCGATCAATACAAGTCCTGTTGGACACTTTCAAGTCTAAGATAAATGATGGTGTGCCGCAGGGCTCCATTTTGTCTCCTACTCTCTTCTTTATATTCATAAATGACCTTTTGTCTAAAACATCTAATCGATTAAATTGTTTCACTGACGATAGAACCCTCGGCTTTACATATTCGTTGCTCGATTCACATCCTTCTGCTTCGGATGTGGAGCTTCAACGGCAACGTATAATTAGCGCATTAAATTCTGACCTTGACAGCATTGTCCAATGGGGAATTGAGAACCCTGCAGAATTTAATACCTCAAAAACTCAATGCTGCCTTCTGTCGTTAAAGCGGAACCCTCCTCTAGAACTTGCATCGAGGAAACCAAAAAACTTTCAGTTCTTGGTATGTGCATCACAGACCACCTTTTTGTGGAATGATTATATATTTGACGTCGCCAAAAACGCCGCTAAGTGCTTAGGTTTTCTCCGACGATGCAAGAAGTTCTTTTCCTCTTGTGATTTGGCTGTAATCTATAAAGCGTTTATTCGTCCAAAACTAGAGTAAATTCTCATATTTGAGCAGTTGCTCCAATTCTATTGCATAGGATTCAAAAGAGAGCTTTTAGATTGATAGGCGATAGAACCATAACATAAACATGTGCAGTAAAAATTCTTCAAAAATTTCTGATTTTTTAGAAGTTTTTTAATCCATTGACATCGTAGTCATCCTTCCATGGAATTTGACAGTTGATAGCTTGACAGATAGGGGACAAACTATATTTTGTAAGGATAAGTGTATTATGATCCAAATACTCGTATCACACAATTGCCCTAAAATCACCTTTTTTCTGGAGCAGTAAGGATTCTTCAAAAATGTCTGATTTTTTAGAAGTTTTTTAATCCATTGACATCGCAGCCATCCTTCAATGGAATTTGACAGTTGATAGCTTGACAAATAGGGGAAAAACTATATTTTGTAAGAATAAGTGTATTTCGATCCAAATATCACACAATTGCCCTAAAATCACCTTTTTTCTGGAGCAGTAAAGATTCTTCAAAAATGTCTGATTTTTTAGAAGTTTTTTAATCCATTGACATCGCAGCCATCCTTCAATGGAATTTGAGAGTTGATGGCTTGACAGATAGGGGAAAAACTATATTTTGTAAGAATAAGTGTATATTGATCCAAATATCACACAATTGCCCTAAAATCAACTTTTTTCTGGAGCAGTAAATATTCTTCAAAAATTTCTAATTTTTTAGAAGTTTTTTAATCCATCGACATCGAAAACATCCTTCAATGAAATTTGCCAATAGTTAGCTTAACAGATAGGAGAAAAACTATATTTTGACAGGATAAGTGTATTTTGATCCAAATGTCAACCAATCGACGTAAAATCACATTCTACCGGAGCAGTAAGAAAACTGAATTTGAAAATTGAGTTATTCGCCCGAGGATGGAGGTACACTCCGAAATGCGTCACTAAATTAAAAAATGTGTATAAAGTAATATAAAAAAAGTTGTGAAATTTGAGAATTAAAAAGTTAAACAAAAATTAGCTAAATTTGTTTGTATTTTATTTGTTTATTTATAATTTAAAACACATAGCTTGGGGAAACTAAACAAAATGCATCAACTTTTTATAAGGATTTTATGATTAATTTAAATAATGGGTATGAACTGTACATGACCTTAAGGATTATCAGGAAAATTATGTTTAGAGAAACAAAGTGATTATTTGAGTTTCCATAAATATCATTATGTTATCTATCTGTCCTGGTTCCATAATACCTGTGTGTATACATATATCCTTGTTCAAAAAGCGTTTCAAGGATAAATTATACGATGTCACACAATTAGTAATCAAGAACAGCAGCCAATGTGAAGGAGTGTTGAGTCAGTCCACTAGGTACACGTGAGAGGAGGCAACACTATATTCCTGCACGTCAAGTTGCACCCCCATAAGGACAATGTAATTTGTATATTTGTTTATCTCTATAGGTGTGTGTATCGACTTTTATGTCGCGCACACAGGTCAGCAATTGATGCATCGTGCCTCGCCTCGTGCATCAATGACAGACTGGCAGACAATAATAGCTAATAAGGTATTCATAAAAGCTTTCATGTGTATGCATGTGCAACTGGAAACGCAATTAAAATCCTTTTTTCCTGTCAGTTGTTTGTCACTTACATTTTTTTTTAAGCATACAAACCCTTCCTATTCATTTGACACTTTCATGTATGGAGGTACTTTAATATATCTTTTTTTTTTTGTTTCTTTGTGTTTTGCATGAAGTGCAGTTTTTTTTTTGCTTGATTTTTTATTTGCAATTAAAATGTTTCGTGTGCACCTAAATGGTATCAAAAGCTCAGTTGAAGTACACAGACATTTTTTTTTATTTTGGAGATATGGGTGGTTTTACATGAATACACATACTGCATACATGTATGTATGATTGTGTGTACATACACATAAAACATTGAATGATGTCCAATTTCAAAGGATGCATTCAATTGGAAAACGAACAAGATAAAATGGAAATTCAATCTAGGTCCCTTCAAAGACAAATTATTGTATTGATGAATGGTTGGCAATATATGAATAAAACGAATACGAATACAAATACATCGATATAGGATAGAGACAATGAAAGTGACAATTGATTTGATAAACGTTTAATTTAAAGAGAACAATTTTTGGTCACAATTCTATTTATTAGATCTATTTAGGTAGGTAACTACTTGTATCTTTGCTAATGATCTTTATTTCGCGGACATTACACGGCATGTCCGGATATGAGAGAAAAACATTTTTACTATGAAACGAGGATTTTTTGATAAAAATTACATCGAACAAGTTCCAAAAAAACTGTATTTTCGAGATTTAAACATCCGAGCCTGAGCGTACATCACTCGAAAACGATTTGCCGTCTAAACCATTTATTTCAAAGTGAAACTTAAACAAGTAATTTTACCAGCAATACCGTTAGCTGGTTTAATAAAACCTGCTTTTGGCCACACCCACTTTCTTAATATTTAAGTTTTATGCTTATTCAACTTCTCTAAAAAGCCGATGTTTTGAAACTTGCTTACTAACTTAGTTATTCGTCTCTTAAACCATGAACGATCACAGCCTGAGACACTGCGCCCTTCTATTCTCTACGATACCAAGCACGCTATTTCCAGTCATCTAGAGCTAGACCAAAAATTTCTGTGATAGTCTCAATAATCAGCGTATCCTAGAAGTTGGAGTTGAAAATAATGCCTACAGTGTTGAGTCCTGCACTGCGCACTATTTGCTCCAGTACCAGATGAAGTGAATGAGGACAAAACAAAGTATATGATATCCACAAATAAAGCTTCATCTGTCCATCGCTTAGGACAAAATATAACTGTTGGTAGCAGTAATTTCGAGGTAGTCAAGGAGTTCACCCACCTCGGAACAAACATCAATCCCACGAATGACATCTTAGTGGAAATCCGACGAAGAATTACTCTAGCAAACCACTGCTACTTCGGTTTGGCCAAACAACTCCTTTCCCGAAGAACAAAGTGCACGCTATACAAAAAGCTAATTTTACCAGTTCTACTCTACGGCGACGCCGAGTGCTAGACGTTAAGTAAAAAAGAGTATTTGAAACTCGGCACTTTCGAGAGAAAAATTTTTCGGCGGATATTTGATCCAATATTCGAGGAGGGCGAATGGAGGAGAAGATTTAGCCGTGAATTATACGAGCTGTACCAAGATGTCGATGTAGTCCAAAGAGCCAAAACACCGCGACTAAAGTGTCACAGCCACATCGAGCGAATGGACAACAATGCTCCAGCCAAGAAAATCTTCGAATCCCTGCTCCCAGGTTCGAAACGACCAAGAAGACCGAACCTCCGCTATATGGACAGGTTTCAGACACAAGAACGCTTGGTCTTGATGACTGGAGGGAGCGTGCGAGAGACCACAACCGATGGAAGACCGCAATATCTCAGGCAGAAACCCTCCATGGATCGGGAGCTGGATAAGAAATTAAGTAACGGGATGGAAGAAATCACATTACAGCAATTTGGATCTTGTATGCAAAGTTTAGAAGGGTTCTTGTAGAACATAGGATCGCATATTGAATATGGGACACATGGAGTAAATAGACCAATCAAGGGTGATGCTTACTTGCATGATAAGTTGATGCATACGAGTTAGGTTAGGTAAGGTAGAAGTGGCTTGCAGTAGTTAATACTGACACACTTAGACTAAGGCTGTTCCGTTGTGATACCTCATATGAATCTAGAAAACTCTTTCCTTACTCGTTAAACGACTTAGAGGTCCTGGAGAAGCGTACGAGACTATTAATATCTATGTTTACCTGATTACTGCCAGGTCACCTAAATGGAGCCTACGTCCTTGGGAAAGAGCGGGAATCGTTTCTTCCTCATCCAAACACCTTCTGCAAAAGTCGTTTGAAAGTATGCCAGGCCGAGTTGTGTGCCTCTCTATTAAACCTCCTGCTATTACATCTACAACAGAGCTGATGTGCAGTCTGTTTTTTTTTTTTTTTTTTTTTTTTTTTTTTTTTTTTTTTTATATATTCATTTTTATTTTTCAATTATCTTAGAACTATCTTAAAGCTAGACAAAAATTCATAAAAACTAGCCTACTTATCAATATCTTAAAACTAACTTACTGGCCCCAGTCGGGCGCTCTAAGTTAAACTAGAATAACTTAATGCTAATGCCTTTCGGCCTAAGAACTATCTTAATACTAAATCCAGGTCGGTTTTATTTTTTACCGAGAAGAATTTCACAAAAAAACTCGGTATCTATGTCTTTATTTTTTGGTTTTATATAAAACTTACAAACTACATAAAACTAAATTAAAGCTAATTAAAACTACTTAAAACTACTTACAACTAATTTTAAGCTAATTACAACCTACTTATAAGCTACTTACAAACTAGAACAGCCACAACAAGCATTTTCCGGTTTTTATAATTTTTTTGTATTTTTGTTGATTTTATATTTTTTTTTTTTTTTTTTTTTTTTTTTTTTTTTTTGGTGCCACCCTGACTGTCCCTACTTAAAACTAACTACCTAAACCTATGTAAGTCGGCCATACAAGAGAAAATAGCAAGGTCAACTATTAAATGTCTGAAGGAACTTCATTTTCGTTTTTCAACCACCAGAACTGGTTCTCCTGCCTTACCCTATCTCTTCGGTCCCGTTCGGACACAGTCCTACTGAACCGAAGGTGCTCAACTCCGTCTTGTGCGAGGACGTCTCGACTGTAAAGGAGCCGCCGATCTACAGTTCTACGGCCGACGTGGTAGATTAGCGGAACCGCCGCTCTATCCTGGATCAGCCCTCGACTGTCTAGGTGGAGGAATGCATCGGGCGGAATAAAGCCGCTTAGACGCACACTCTCGTAGTATTCGTTGTTGGGGTAATAAGCCCCGAAAATTAAGCTGTTGCTCGAGGACATCGCTCTTGCAATGTGACCTCGAATAAGCTTCAGCAAGAAATTATCTATCCTGTTTATGTTGGCCCCGTTGTATAGAGCCAGGTTGGAATAGTAGTGTTTGTACTTCGACTCTGGTGTTCTGTGCAATCCAAGGCAGCGTCGAAGACACTGCCTCTCAAACACCCGAATCTTTTCCATTTGAGATGGGGCAACGTTGAACCAAACCGGGCACCCATAGGCAATCATCGGCCGGATAAGGGCCATGTAGCAAATCACCTTCACCCTGCTGTCAAGCCGGCTGCTATAAAACAACCGTTTCGTCAGGGCAAAAGCTCCCCTAGAACTGGACAGAGCAGCATTTATATGTCTGTCGAAATACAAATACTGATCCATCCAGATGCCAAGGTACTTTACTACACTTTTACTCGCCAGTGGATGTCCATTTGGCCCTACGATCACCAGCTTGCGCCAGTTCTTTCTCGTATCACTTGTGGCTCCACGCAACGGAGTCCTAAACAAGATAGTTTCTGATTTCTGAAAGTTGATTTTCAACTTCCAGTCATCACAATATCGTTGAATCTCATCGAAGTCACTCTGCAAAAGAATTCTGATGTCCTCGACTTTTGCAGCTGTTCTGTACGCAATTAGATCGTCGGCATACGCAATTGCCTGAGTTAGACTACTTATCAGATCGCTGGTGTAAATGCTGAATAGAATCGGCGAGTTGACCGCTCCCTGCTGAAGACCATTTTTAATATTAAAAGTTGTGGCAGAAGTTACATTGCCACTCTTGACAACAAACTTTCTGCCATTGAGCATATCATAAAGCATATATAATAGTGGTTTACTAATGCCAAGTCTGGTCAGCTTTAGATAAAGACCCTCTAACCATACGGTGTCGAAGGCCTTCTCCAAATCAACCAGACAGGCACCCGTACACTGCTTCTTAGATTTGTTCCATTGGACATCAGAAACGAGTTTAGACGCGGCATGAATGGTGTCATGTCCCGCCTTAAAACCGAACTGATTGTCCGGTATGATATTATTGTCCTCTGCCCACTTAGACAGAGCTCTATTGATAACTTTTTCGAATACCTTGCTGATACTCGGAAGAAGACTTATCGACCGGAGATTCGCCGGATTGGAGTTGTCCTTTCCCTTTTTCGGGAGAGGATGCACCACAGCTGTCTTCCACCGCACTGGATAATATGCATTATTCAGAGCGTTGTTAAACAGAGTGGTATAAATGTCTAGTGCTTCTTGAGGTAAATGTCGAAGTACAACGTTGGATATGCCATCGACTCCTGCTGACTTCTTTTTCTTTAATGAATCGAAGATGAATGAGAGATGAGGGAACTGGGCCCATTTCGCTCGGCGATTATGGCGTTTGCCAAATGATCTTCATTGAACCCGGTGAAACCAAGGTTCTCTGATCGCCATTGCGTGATGTCATTCCGAAGGTAGAAGTGATGGAGCAAGGCTCTGTTTTCCAGGTCGTGATTCGGGCGAATGCACGCATTCACCTTGTACACTTGCTGGAAAGCAGCCCCCACGGCCTCCACTTTCTCCTGCGGATCTTCGACAATAAAGAGGTCATCGTCCAAGACGGCGTCCTCTGGATTAATTCCTGCTGTCAGAAGTACGTCTCTGTTGTCTGTCGTTCTTTGAAGCTTGAGACACGGAAGATCGTTCTGATCATTCCTTCTAAATATCTTGTTAATTTGCGGAAACATGCTCGGGTCGCTAGCATTAACGGCCCGAATTTTGCTGTCCCAATACAAATTAATTGACAACCGATAGTTTTCTTTAATTAGTTGGTTGATGTTTTTGATCGACGACTTCAGTGTCCTAATCTCCAGATGGTGAGGGTCAGTAAACCGTCTGTACAAGAGTTTAAGTCTTGTCAGCAGTCCACTTTTTTGTCTGTGTAGTGCGTCAATGATTGCATTTCGATACATGTCGGTTGCGTCCCGTTGCTTGTATTTCGGTATTGTTCTGTTCATTGTTCGTTTGATTGTCTCGTCCATTTGTTCTAAGTATTGGTCTATTTCGTTATTTGTAAAATTTCTGTCATTTGGTGGGGATATGTTGTTCGATCTAATTTCGCTCGTTAAGGCGTTGGTAAAGCGTGGCCAGCGCACCTTACTGTAATTGTAAGTATGCACAGGTACATACTCATCCAACTCCACGAGCTCGTTTGGAAGCTGTACTACGGCAGCAAGTCCGCAGTGGTCACTATCGTACTCGATCGTTCGTAAACAGTTCCTTGGTCTTTGACCCACAGTGTCAGTAATTGTCAGTCTTGCGTCTAATAGCAATAAATCCAGATAGGCACCGCTTCTTGGAAACGATGGCCGATCCGTAGCCAGCAGTTCTATACGATATTCAGCTTTATACTGACTCATCCAATTAAAAAGATGAATACCTCTCGGATTCTGTACTTGATTTCCCCAATCTAAGTGTTTGGCATTCAAATCACCGGCCATGAGAAAGTAATTTTCGTCCAAGCTCAAGTGTAGACCTTCGAAAAGTTTTTCAAGCTCTGTCAAAAAATCAGTTGGCTGAGGTGATTCCGGTGCATAAGCCGCGATCACATACATTCGCTTCCCCTGTTGGAGAGGAATGCATACGACACACGCCTCTAACAGCTGAAATCTGCGTAGATCACTATTATATATAACTTTATGGTTTATGCCTTTTCGTATGAAGACTGCGACGCCCCCCCCTTGAGTGGAATTGGGTCGATCTCTTCTAACGATATTGTAATTGTTGTTAGTCAACTTATGTTTCTGGTTCAGCTTAGTTTCGCTGGCCATAAACACATCTGGACTTTGGTCTTTCAACAATTGGAAAAGATTAGCTCTACGTTCGGTCCCAATCAGTGAATTTACATTCAGTCTGTTTAGAGATATGAAACACATGGAGCGCTTTAAGCAAGGTTTGGCCAAACTAATTCTGTCACAAAACAAGTAGTGATGTTGTTCCACTTAATGTTTGTTCTCTCCAAAGCTTCCTGCTTCAGCAAAAGTTCACATGTAGCGATAGGTATACTAATATCTGTCTTTTCAGATAAAATAGGAACTAATGTTCCACTTCAAATGAGTTCATCACCTTTACAATTGCCTTGAAATGTCACTATGGCCCGGCACCCAACTAAAGTGAATGTTAAACTGCAGCGCCATCTTCAACAGAGACGCATGGCAGTTAAGGGCTGTTCTAGAATTTATAGAGATAGAGTCAGAGAAGATGCGGATATCCGAGGTTGATATCACGTTTTCTTTTAGCCAAGAAAGTACGTCTCTTATCGTAAGAAGTTCTACCTGGAATACGATACAGTATTTAGGAAGACATGATGAGAGACTTAAATTAAGTCTTTCAGAGCACACACCTCCACTAACCCCATCTTTGGTCACCGATCTGCATAGAAGTGAATCGATTGATCTTTTAAGAACTCCAAATCCTCCCAGGTGGATCTGGAACTTCAAAGTTGAATAGTGGCACTATTCAGAATAGCGGAGTTGCTAATTTCATTATTGATCCACGGCTCTTCACAGGCTTAGAGGCGAACGGGTTTCCTCGCGGCCATTTGTTTGCTAAAAATGTTGAGAAGTGTCAGATAAGCTAGAGCGTCTAATGCAGCGGAAGGAGTCGACCGGAATACTCCACTTATTCATAGACAAGCTGTTCTTTGGACTTGGCATAGTTTATTGCGATGCATCGCTTAATCCAAGGCAGTCCACTATACTGCGACGCGCGCCGTAATTTAGCCAGTGAATAATTCGAGGTTGGAGGGCCCCATTTACTACCAATGGCTTTTTTTGCAAGACAAAAGTGCCACCCTGGCTTTCTTACTCTTTCTTGTATGTTACATTTCCAACTTAACTTCTTATCTTAAATAAGAATCAAGTATTTAGCTTGGTCTGAGAATGAAAGTGAAACACCTTTAATAAAAAGGGGTTCTTTTTGGAATTTTGTATTTCCTAGAGAAGAGAAATAGATCTGTTTTGTAGGGGTTAACTCCAAGTCTGCATCGATTTGTACATCGTGTATGCTTGTTAAGAGCGTTTTGAAAAAGATCTTTAAGGCGTTAGGATGCTTTTCTGATACTGCTATAGCCACGTCATCCGCAAATGCAATCACTCTGTAGCTCTCCGGTTCTTAGCAATTTAGCAGGTCATTAACTTACAAGTTCCTGAGAAGGGGAGAAAAAACCACCTTGCAGTGTACCCTCTACAGACAGATCTTATTTCTGAGAAGCCAACCAGGTTTGAATTGAATTAGAAGCAGGGCTATAAGCTTTTGATTAATGAATTCACCAAGCGACCCATCAACATTCAGAGTTGCCAGTGCAAATGCGATTGCAGATGTGTCGACGTTGTTAAAGAGCTTTCAATATCTAGACATGACCTTTCAAAAAAACCCTTCCGTGCTTGTAGAGCTCAGCAGGCAAACCATCACATCCAGCGGCCTTCTTGTTCTTGAGCTTCTTTATAGCTAAGTCTACCTTTTCGAGACTGGGTGTTGTATTGGGTCTTCATTAACTAGAGGTGGGTTCTCTTCTTGTCCTAATTCCCGCTCTACCTGATGCTCATTGAGCAGCTACTGAAAATACAGTGTCAAAATAGATCTTAAATTCCCTGTGATTCGGTGACTAGGTTAAGGACCCTGCGGCGTCCCAGTTTTAATGTCAGCAGCCAGTTACTTGTCTTCCGGCTGTTGTTTCGATCGCGAGACTCTTCGATTTGTGTATTGGTAGCCGAGCAACCAAGTTTTACAAACTTCTGAAAAGTTTATCATCAAAGGCCTTATAATTTGTCTCTTCGTAGAGGGGGAGGCTGTGCCTATCAACTAATTCTACGAACAAAATTTTTACATCGTATTCCGGGAAGGCTCTGTAAGTTCAGCCCAGGAAGTCATAAAACTTTTTCGTTGAAGAGCTTATTGCCTCCATCTTCAGGCAAAAGGTTTCATAACGCTGGGGCTTTTCTAGAGCCTCATGGGAACAGAATATTTCTCATTTAACCCAAATACCTTGGTCAATAACCATACAAAAAATTAGAACAAAAAAAAAGTCTTTTAGCATTCATTTGAATTTATATTCGAAACCTCAAAACTTCAACTCGTCACCTTTAATAAAGTTGCTTATCTAACAGCAGGCAAGAAGCCGTTAATTTTTTGTAATAAGGATTGCCTGATTTGAGTACACTTGTATTTTTTTTTCTGGTTCAAGGTGCTTACGTAATTAACGAGGCGTATTACTTACTTTCACTTCCTTATATGACAAACGCACGAATAAGAAGTCCTTTTACTTATGTTCACGCGCGCAACCTCCTTATATTTTTTTTATGAGTTGCATAGGTATTATTAGATTTCAAGAATAACAACAACAAAATAGAAACTCTACTCGTTGAATTGTTGTTGATTAGTTGACACGCTACAGGGGGTTAGGTAGGTATCCTTGTGATAAGGGTTGAAATGAAATGAAAAAGTGAACCGGAATAGGCAAATAAATTATTTTACGTTTAGTGTTATTTTTGGAGCCGTCACTTTTTTGTTTTTTTTTTTTTTTTTTTTCTTTATCGGTTGTTCGTGTTTAAGTTATGCGGCTGTGAATCAAATAGTTTTTTTTTATTACAACCACGTCAAAATACCCGTGACTGGAAAAGCCAACACGACGACCGACGACGCGACCTAAGGATGGATAAGTTTTTATGAGTCAATACATTACTATTTGACAATTCATTTATGAACCAAAGAGAGTTGTTGTTTCTTTTGTATTTTCATAAGTTTTTACGTCTTCCTTTGAGTGATTTGTAGTTTTTATAGTGTTTGATTTGAATAAGAACGAAGAGGTATATAATCGGAAATTAATTATTTTTTCAAGCAAAGATTTCTAAGTATTATTTAATCTTCCAAGTTTTTTAACACCCTTTTGGGGTTAAAGCCCAGAAAAATGACGAAAGAAAAAAACAAAGGAAGCTACAGAAAAATTCTGGGTTTGGTGAAGGGCTTTATTTGTATGTACACAAATATTTACTGCAAAGTACCCTTAGTTTGGGCCCGTACTTACGATTTAAAAACTCAGTTTCTTTAAGTTCAAATTTCAGTTTTTTTACAAAAGTTGTATGCAACACGAGTTCTATGTACTGAGTACAGTTGACGTGACCTGGTGACATTTCAATGTAGATATGCATTGAATGGGCCCAGCAACACGCTTACTCAATACAAACATACATCATACGTTTAGAACACCGCGCGGGTAAATACAGATGATATGTACTCAATACATAACTTTGCATCAGCTTTAGTAAAATATGTAATGACTACAAAAAATTTAATAATTCATTATCTTAATTTAAAAAATGGTATCCATTCATATTATGTGCAGAATACATATACTGGGGACTATAGTGAATCAAATTTGTACTGAGTACACCTGACATTTGAAGAACAAACTCTGTTGGCCACAGTACGGTGGAGTTACTATAACTATCAACTCTCTTTGTCACAGAACGGTAAAGTATTAAGTATTAACTCATTAATATCTTCTACCAGAATGCTGTATAGTGAATTGGTCCTATAAGTACTGTGTCCAGCCTAGAAGGATCCAAATTTAAACCGAAGTAATAGTTGATATTTTGTTTTCTTATAAAATAAATGTAGAACTAGATGCACTATAAGCAGCAAAGCAAAGAAAGTTTTAACTTACAAATATAAGCTTACAATTAGGTCAAGCAGATGTATCCATTACAAACAAAATTAATTGAAGAAACATTGTTGTGTGTGTCCTTGTACTGACTACACAATGAGTCCATAGAATATTTCAGAACTGATATTTTTGTATGTGATAAGTACACAAAACTCAGTAAATTTATGTAGCTTTAAGTTAATTTGAACATGTTAACAATACATAAATTATTTGTGCAGAAATCTATGCGCTGGGTACATGTATATATGTATTGAGTACATGCATGTTTATCTGAGTTCATTTTAGTCGACAGAGGTCAAAATATGTATCATAACACAAAATGTGTGAAATTATTTATATTTTCAAAATTAATTATACTGAAAAGTGATCATTACCACTTAACTCTAAAATGGCGCCTACCGTTTTTCTGACTTGGGAAGGTATTTTTTTTATTGAGTTTTCAAACCATATTCTGACATTATGAAGCTCGCATAATGAATACAAAGAATAGACACTTTCAATGAATTAAGCGTCCCGAAATCATTTATTGAAAGATATTTCATTAATTTTCGTCAAGAATTGGCATGAGAAATGATTTTTGTGATCAAAATTCGATGAACGGACCACTGTGTAGCATCGCTAACACACAGTGGTGCCTTTTCGATAAATTTTCTACGCCAATTCTTAACGGAAATTAATGAAACGTGATGTATTCAACAGTTTCAGGTCACTGAATTGGCTTGCGCCTAATTTTATTCAAAATTTAAGTCAGAATATTGTACAAAATTTCAAAATTTAGGACAAACATTTTTAAAGCCAAGAATTTAATCTTCTTCATATTTTTGAATTCTCGTGCATAAATGTTCGCTTTCATAGTACGTAAAAGAAATTCCAATGCGGCTTTTGTACCAAATTAAAAGTTCCAAAATGATGCAAACTAAACTTTTGTGATAATTCTTTGGTAGTCAGTTTTAGACCAAATCTAAGTAAGCCTTATAGAAATTTGACAATTTTGACTGTTTAAAATTCACAATCAAATTTAGGTACCTAACGGAAAATAATAGTTTTGTTAATACGATAACACGTTTTCATCACGTAAAATTACAAATTCTGAAAGTTACGGAATATTTGACATTTAAGCAGTCTACTAGCCGAATTCAGGGTTTCAACTTTTAAAATGGTCCCTCAAGGCATTTTCTCTTATTGTCAAAATTTTTTTGTTGTCAAAAATAGCAACCAGACAAAATAGATTGATTTATAAAATTGTTAAAATTATTCTTATAGAAGAAAAAGTTTTAAAAAGAATATAAATAAAATTGGTCCTAGTTGACCTTAAATTTGTTTGGCAGATTTAAAAGGTCGAAATTGTCAAATGTTCTATCAGATTTGGTCTAAAAATCATATTCATTAGAATAAATATCCAAACAAAAAATTAGTTTTTATCTTCTGAAAACATGCCAACAAATTTTGAACTTGCTTTATAAATTTGGTACCTATGTAAAAAAAATTCTTGGTTTTGACAATACTTTTTTTTTTTGACAAATTTTGTACTTAAGTCTGACCAAATTTTATGATGCCAAATTAAAAATTAAAAACAAACTATTACCACTGGGATACAAGGTCCCAAATTATATAAGTGCACCAATTTTCAAGTAATTTTGGTCAAAAAATGGCAATTTTTCATCAAACAATGATGCTTACACTTACTTTTGAATCGATTTTGTTAAAAACTTTTTTTTTTCTGAATAACAGCAGGAAGGTCTAAAAAGAACGGTTTTAAAAAAGGCTATGCACTGTCATACACATTTTTGTTTTTTTTTTATTTAGAGTCCGACAGAATCCCGAAATTCATAATCTTATAAACCCCTAAAACCCCAAGACTCAAAATCCAGAGAACCTTTAATCCCGCAACATACAAAATCCTGCAAACCCAAAATCTAAGAAACCCAAAATTTCGGAAGCCCAAAATACCCAAAATACCCGAAAACCCCAAAAAAAAGTCAATTGTAGATATTTCATTTGATATAATTTTTCAAGATTTCGATTTCGGAGAAAGCATTTCTGGATTTTGGATTTTACGGTTTTTGGGCTTTGAGTTTTTTGTCATATACGTTTTCGAGATTTTCGGAATTTCAGGTTTTTTTTGGGATTTTGAGTTTCCGGGATTATGGGTTTTTCTGGATTTTCGATATTTTGGATTTTCGGTATTTTGGGACTGCGCGATCATGGATTTCCGGGATTATGGTTTTCGAGATTATGGTTTTCTAGATTCTGACTGCAACCAAAAAAAAACAACACACATTTAACTTAAGCAATTAAGTTAGTAACATAAGGAAAACCAACAAAATTCACAAAATACTTGAAATGAATATGAATATTCAAAACGAAATCTCAAAAAGCATCGACTTGCCCAAAAACTTCACAACAATTTCTCACATCTCACATCAACATTGAAATGAAATAACAAATCTATTTATGTCCATTGTCAAGTCATTTAAGGACAAAAACACTTTTATTAATTTAACATAGGCTTCTCTAAGGACCTTCAAGTGCATGCACATGCACATATCCTATAAATGCTAACACAAAACTTTGATGCACTCTTCTTATTGTGCGTCTATTGCAAATACACTTCTCACTTGACAGACAATACATACTTCAATTTTGTAGTAATTGTCTCTACTATTTCATTGGGTCTTAACGATGTTACACCCTTCGTCAAGTTAACTTGTGAAATTTAATTAAAAAAATATACTATAACTCACAGACAGAGACTTTAAATATTCTATAACTATTTCTAACTACATGTCTACATATACCATCCTTTAGCTTTTCTTTATATACCTACATATATTTATGTATAGGTAAAGGTAAGGACCTATAATAATTTCAATTAAAAACTCAATTACGAATGGCATTTCAAGTGAAAGAGATAGGAAATGCTCAATACAAAAAAAAAACATAGATATACAAGTTAGATGGCATTACCTCACCTTCTTTCACTATAACAGTCTCATCAATATATCCTTGTTTCGAGGACGACATCGGAAGCCACCTTTAAACAACAAAAACCACTGGCATCGGCATGTCCAGGAGGAAAACATTCTTTTCGTATTCCTTTGCCTTCTACTTGTGTGCGGGTGATATACTATATTGGACAACAAATGGACGATCTGAAGATAAATGTGTAGACTTCTACTGTGTTCGGTAAAATGGCTAAAGTGCCAGAAGTGGGAAGGTCGAACACCACCATCACCATCACACATATCGCGCCGGATATAGAAGGACATTGTAAACTCACTTAAAATGTAATTAGCAGTTGGTCATGTTGAAAGGAAATCGATCGTAGTTTAGTTCCGAAAACTATTTCCGCCCACCATTTTGTCTGCTTCTAATACTGCTCCTAGTCTATACTATTCTTGCTACTGCAAATACTGACGTTTTGTGATGGGTGAAAGTTCGAAATCGAAAATTTCGAATTGTTGAAGAATAAGATGAATCAGCTTTATATCACATCACGAATGTGATTAAGGGATGGTAAAATAAATTGATTAAAGGAAATGGTATGCGTGTCTTTCGACCCGTTGTCAACAGAAGACAACACGACACGGGGTTCATACATAATAAATAAATGTATGGTGGCTCAGAGGTGAAATTCAAGTTTTAATGAAACTATCTGTAAGTAGGTTTTGAAGATTTTTGTTCAAGCATCAGGGAGAGAAGTGATTGCATTTTACTTTGGTGTGGTAAAGTTTTCAATCTTTTACGTGTCACAAGTGCATTAAGTTGTCTGATTGGGATGGCTTGGCTTGTGTCACTAGAATACACATATCTATGGAGAAGAAACACTTTAAGTTTTGTAATTGATGGAAAATGGAAAATGTAAAAGTATAAAACAAAAAGCAATTGAACTTAAGGGGGACAGGCAAAATTGACAAAAAGAGAGCTTTTGAGAAGTTTTTCCAATTTATCAAAGGGTGACCTTATATATAAAAAATATTTTTTTTTTGGGGGGAAGAGCCTGGGATCAGAAACTTTATATCCAAATAGATATGTTTGTAGTTTGTATTGGAGTTCACTTTTAAAGGGATGAGAAGTTTTTAGTTTATTTGTAGGTGGAATTCGGATTTTTATTTTTATTTTTACGTTTAGAAATTTAAGAGGGTTTTGATTTTTTTTCGGCTTAAAGTTTATAACTAATTAAATAAACTTCTCAGAAATTTATCTAGAAAAGTATAAATCCTACAAACAAATGTTGTAGAAAACAAAGAAAAATTATTTAATTTTCAATCGAAAAAGTCTAGCAAAATCCATCTACGATGAGTCGTTCTCGAGATATTCTTTCAAAAGTATTTTCAAAATGGCAGCACAACACTTACTTACTCCCATAACCCGCTCTCAATCCATGACGGCGAGACGATGCAGCCTTCAATCCTCTACGATCCCGAGCACGCTGCTTCCAGTTATCTAGACCAAGCTTCCTGACATCCGCGATGGCTTGGTCTTTAAACCGGAGGTTCGATCTTCTTCGTTCTCCTAAGCCTGGGAAGAGGAATTCAAAGATGCTCATTGCTGGAGCATTATTGTTCATTCGCTCGATTAGGCCAAGGCAATGTTGACGATGGGTTTTGATTTTCCAGTCTACATCGACATCTTGATTCAGCTCATAGATTTCGCGATTGTATCTTCTCCTTCCTTTACCCACCTCGCTTGCTTGCTTATGTCCTAACACTCGGAGATCCATAAAGTAGGACAGACAGTATAAAGGTATCACAGAGCGTGCACTTCATCTATCGTGTGATGAATTTTGAACCGTTTTGCTCCAAACTGAAGTAGCACCGGTTAGCTAGGGTAATTCTGCGTCAGATCTCAACTACGATATCGCTCGTGGAGTTAATGTTTACCTCGACGTAGATAATTCTTTAAATACCTCGAAATTGTTGCTAAATAAAAAAAAAAAATGGTGGCACAAGAGCTCGTTGAGAACCGGGGCCTAGTTACTTATAACTCTCAACCATTCCTGTGTGCGTGTTTGTTGGCAGGTATTGAGGAGACATACAGTTTTTTTTTGTCGAGTCCGAACGGCTAGAACAAGCTGAATGTCCTGGGAAGGAACAACAATGTCACACTTCATTGGGTACCTGGTCATGTTGGTGTCCAGGGAAGTGAGAAGCAGATTCCTAAGCGAAAACAGAGACAATGACTCCCTTAATGGGGCCTGAACCCTATTGTGGCTTAGGAGAAAATGTGACATAATACAAAATTAAAGAACTAGAGGAGGCCAAAAGATCCAAAAAATTGGAACGAACTCCCCCAAGTTAAGGCTAGCAAAACTATTACTTAGTAAATACAACAGAGGATGGTTTAAAGACTGCATTAACCCGACTAGAAGCAAATTTAGGAAAATACATATCTGGTCTCCTCACTGGGCACTGTAAACTTAAAAGACACCTGAATATCCTTGGTGTAGTTAGCAGTCCAACATGCAGATTTTGCTGTACACAGGAGGAAACACCAAACCATAAACTAGGAAAATGCAATGCAACTATGCACCACATGAAAAAACACCTGGGAAATTACCAGGTAGAAGAGAGCGATCTTTTCTTTCTAAAAGTCTTCCAAATACTCATATTTCTTAGGGAAATAAAATTGGAGGAAGGATTGTAGAATGACCAAACCTCATGCGGTCTTAGGTGGGGGCACAACAGATTTTAAGGTCACAGTTCAACGACACCCACTTATTCTTGAAAAGTATACTCTTGGAGGATTTGTCAGTACCTCGCAAGAGGCAGTATCTCGGAAGAAAAACATTTCAATTTTTATGTGAGAATCGAACCCAGACCTTTGGCATAACAGTCACACGCACTTGAAGACCTAGGTACAAGATAAGCTTGTTCCTAAATTCCCGTGAAAGAATCGACAAAGGCCTGTTGGAAGTGGTCACTCATGGTCATATCATCGGCACACGCTAGAAGTTAGACAGATCTGTTGAAAATAGTGCCGTCAGGGTAAACGCCTGTCCTGCACCCCATTTGCTCTAGAACAAGGTGGAAGAAATCTCATGATAGCGCATCTCCTTGCCGAAATCCTGTGCATGTTTGGAATAGTTCGGAAGAGCTTTTCCATAGTTACACATTGCACAGCGTTTTTCCAGTGTCACGGGACACAACTGGATCGGTTTCCCTAGGATTCTGGATTCCTGTGATTTATCTGCTTCCAAGTTCAGCCATCACCATATAAAGCTCTTAATGACGAATTCTATCAAATGCGGCTTTGAAGTCTATTAATAGATGGTGTGACGGGTCTTGAAATTCGTGGGCTTTTCCTAGAGTAAATATTTTGTCTATGGTCAATCTGCCTGGCCAAAAGTCATACTGATCCTTGCCGATTATAGTGTTGCAAAACGGCTTAAGACACTCTCACACAGAAGCGTTGAATAGAATCTTCTTCGATGTTTATCAGGGATATTCTTCGATTTTTCTGGCAGGACATAGTATCGCCACCTTTTTTGTAGATGGGACATAAAGATTTAACAGACGGAAAAACTTGTTTGATGAGGTGATGCATGCACCCTCTCAACAAATCCCCTCCATTCTCTTAAAATTTTGGTAGTAAACCATCAGGTCTGGAGCCTTCTTATTCTTGAACTGTTTTATAGCTTAGTCAATAACTATATCGTAGTCAAAAACTTGAGCTTGTTGTCATGTGAATTGATGAAGAAATATTTTTGTTTCTTGGAAAAACAATTAAAACTTCAAAGTATTAAACGAGAATCAATTTTTTTGCTCCTATTGGAGTAAAGAAAAAATTTGCACGCAATTTTATAGGTCAAAATTTCAATAGTAAAAAATTTAAAATTGATTTTAATTTCAATGAGAAGCTGAAAAAAATCAATGCAACGAAAACGATTAAGTTCTTCCAGCATTTCCATGTCCTCCATTGCTTACTTCTTATTCTTAATCCATGAATCGACAATGATTCACATCGAGAACACGACGGAACAGAAAAATAATAAAAAAAAAAACAACGACTAACAGTGAATTTCATAAATATTAACTAACTTTTTATAAAAAGAAAAAATATCCCAGTTTAACACTTTCTTATAACAACTACAACTGACTTTCGCTATATCTAGAGGTACTACAGAGATTTTTATGGAAATTTGGTTCTTTTGAACAAATTGTAAAGTAAGTTCAATTCGAATATTCTTTGGCTTTCAAACACACAGAGAAGTTTCATATAAAAAAGCAATTTCATACACTTAGAGAAAACATATCGTAGCAACTTCATATTCGTGTTAAATTTCCGAGGATTGCAGGTTGGACAAATGGTGCCTAATGCACAATTGTGAAGTACAAATAAGGAAGTATGTATTTCCTCTACTAAACATTTCGTCCGAAGTAAGGTTTATTAGAGAGTAATGTTGGCTTTCAAGCCTTGAATGTTGGCTTCCAAGCTCTTCGACAAGAAAAGTACAGACAGCATATGGGAACTGTACAGAACCGCGAAGATCTTCACGGGGCAAACCTCAATTGAATGGAACCAGCCGTCCTTGTTGTCACAGGTGTGACTCTAATAGATCTTCTAGCTGTAGAAAGGAAGTACATCTACAGCAAAAAGGCCGAAGTTGAAGTGCAAACGGCAACGGATGAGGCTAAAGACCTCAAGAAACAGATGTGGCAAGAGTGTTGAAGCTCAGAAGACAGAAGATGTTTGACATCGAGACTGATTATGAGATGACTAAAAACTCATCGAAGTTAACGACTATTTTAAACAGTTACTCACCGGATAAGAATACTTCAACGCCATTCTCCACACAATCAACAAAACGAACAGTTCAGCCTGGCAATACGGGGACTCCCAAGAAGACGAAAACCAAAAGAGGGGAACTGGGTCGGTACAGTAACTCTAGACAACAAAACAAAAAAGATGCTAGCCAGTGAACAGAATAATTGGAACCAAATCTGCTCTTGGACCCAACATATTCTCAGAAGAGGAGCAGTCCTCCGAGACATAGAAAGTTCGAAAGGGTGTATGATTACAGTCTCCTTGAAGTTATGCGAACAGCAGTTTGGATGATAGGAAGGGCCCCTTTACTGGCCTTTTTAGGAACAAGCTGGAGGAAAACTGTTATGCGTCCATTCAGAAAGAGCCCAGTAGAGCTCAAGCAGCTCTCGAGAGTAAAACTCGCAAGTTAACAAACTTATGAATTTAGCTCTCAGAGAGGTAGACGGGTATCTGAGAGTCACTCTCGAGAGCTTTGTAGTGAAAGTACTCTCAATTGGAAACGCGCCTTCAAGGATTCAAGGATAAATAGCACTCTTAGGTTAAAAAAATAAATTGAAAGTCACGGAAATTATAATGACTCTAAAGGCTTTTTTCGATCAAAAGTTTTTGAGAGAGTATTACTTCTGCACAGCCAATAATACAGAAAAACGTTTCATATCTAAACATAAGTTCAAATTTACTAGAAAGCACTCAACAATTGACCGGTTGCATAGGTTTACTGACTAAATCGTGAAAGTTTTACGGTCTTGTTGGATATGTTTCACAAGCTAGTTTTTCACTTAGCCCTCAAATTAAAACTAAGGCAACTCCTGTCTTGAGAATTATTCTAAAAGAATATTTACAATTAAATTTTCTATGAAAGACATGGAAATGAGTATCCAGGTTTCAAATAAATATATATGGGGCACCACAAGTTAGTGTTCTAGGTCCACTTCTTTACATTTTTTTTAAATATTAAAACGAACTTTAAACAGTATGGTAGCCATGATTACAGAGGAAACCGCAGGAAAATATTTCACCCGGAACATTTTTGTTCCCCCGGAATTGTTAAATCTTTTATGAGATTCGCCCGAAGTAGTTAGTCTTTAGCTAAAAAAAATTAAAAATGGTGCTAAAATGGCACCTGTTTTGCTTTCGATCGCCTTCAAGGAATAAATCTCATTATTACTGATACATTTCGATCGAAATGAGTACTCACAAAAAGGGAAATTTTTATTTTTCAAGTTAAACTTACAATAGGCGAAAAATAAAGAGAAAATGTTGTTCACGTAAGACTTACAATAAGACTGAGTGATATTTCCACTTCACACGTCTCAATATATGATAGTGATCTTTTTTCCACAAGCCTGTGTATAAACCTAGTGTCCTAGAATCACAAAAATTAAAGTGAAAAATTTCAAAATTCCATTTTTTTATTTAAATTAATCAGCTTTGCAAGTTTCATCCATCTGCAAATCAAAATTCCCCTTTTTTTGAGTATTAATTTCAGGGGAAATGTTTCGTAATTAAAAGCTTAAATTGCCACTCTTTTTTCGATGGCGCAAAAAAAAAGTTAATCAGGCGAATTTAATAATCAGCCTTATTATGATTTTCACATGGAAAAGATTTCACATGAAAAATGTTTTTTCCCTCGGAATTTTTAAAGCTATTCGCTTATTGTGAGTTTCACCCGAAAAACGGAAGTTCCCCTTTTTTGTGAGTACTCATTTCGTAATTATTTGTAGCTAAGAGCTTCAATTGTCACTTATTTTTTACGGCCAACGAAAGAAAAACAGAGTACTGACTGATACCTTTGGTCAAGTTTTTTTTTGATTATTTAAGGCCAAGTGAAGTTCAGGCGAAACTTATAATAGCTTTAAGAACTTCAGGGAACAAACATTTTTCGGGCGAAATATTTTCAATGTGAAACTCATAATAAGGCTGAATATGAATTTTACCTGTTGAACGTCTTTTTGCACAAAGGGCAGCAGTACAATATGTTCTACTTACGTTCACCGTCAAACAATTTGATACAGTTTAAGCTTTTAACTACGAAAAATTTCACACGTAATGAGTAGGTACTCACAAAGAAGGGAAATTTTAGTTTTTCAGTAGAAACTCGCAATATTATTATTAAAATGTCAATTTTTCCAAGTGGGATGTTATTCACGTGAAACTCACAATAAAGCCAAGTACATACTTTCCCGTGAAGTGAACAATAGCCAGTGAAGAAAGTGATTTTCTGACATTTCTCTCTAATTGCTAAAGACTTGCGAATGTGTTGTGTTATGAACGTTTGACGTTACGTTTGTAATCCAACTATCAACTGTTCACCGAGAATACATTTTGCACAAGAATTCCTGGAGAACCAATACACTTCACACGTTCACGGGTGAATAAAAATTTATTTGTTTTATTTATTTTTCCGTGGGTAGGTGCAAAACCTTCATAAGGCTCTATGAGGACCGAAAAATGCGTGCTAATATGCGAATTTGTTTATAGGTTCACGACATGATTCACAAGTATGTACTAGGCTGATGGGTGAATATCAGCCATATTTGAGTTTCACCTGAACAAAATTTCACCTGGAAAAATTAACATTTCACTTTTCACCAATTTTGAGTTTTATCCGGAAAACGTTTGATATGTTCGAAGATTCCCCTTACTGTAAGTACTCATTTCGGGCGAAATAAATTGTAATTAAGAGGAAAAATTTTCACTTATTTTTGGCGGTGAAGATTTGCGCTAGTTTTTTTTTGTTTATATTAGGGAATGAAAAGTTCGAGGAAAATTCATAAAACTCGTAGCTTTTTTCGGGTGAAATATTTTACAGGCAAAACTTACAATAAGACTGTTTAACACAGTTGTTCACTCAAAAACTTAATAAAAAGATTTCCACAATATGTTCGTTCATTGGTGATTTCACGTTGATCTCACCCCTTTTTTTCTCCCAGTGTAGTGAAAAAGTATATTTGCTTTTTTCTCATTTTCGTTCAACAATTTCTTTTTTTTTGTCTGCCTTTTCTGTCCTGGTTTTCTATTTCATAATGTTTTTACGCATAATTTGCCACCGGATAAAGAAATGAAAGTATTCGGATGATATCTTTATATATATGAAGGTATATGTACAGTACAGAGAAAGACGACACAATGGCACAACAACACCATTCATTTTTTGCAACGGCTTCAACAAATTATACGCTCAATGGTAATGGCAGAAGTATGGTGTATAATATCGCGCTGTATATCACATTTCCTGTTTCAATGTCCCGATTTTTACAAGGACCTTAGGGAGGAACTCTTCGATTTTTTTTTTTTTTTTTGTTAAGCTAGCGATAGAAATCGATAACTGGGCGCGCGTCAAATGAAATTATAATATAATGAAGAAAACTTTACAAAATGCACGCATATAGAAAATACCTATCCTATGAATTGTACATGAAAATCTCTCAACTGGATATCTGCTTCTGTATTTTTATAATAGCCTCCTGAGCCTGACTCTTGAAAAAGGATACACGAGAAAGCAAAAAAAAATAAAATATTATGCAAGTCACATAACAGCTATGAGGCAGAGTATACTGTCCTAGAGAGCATATTAAATTCTGCAAGTCTAGAATATGGAAATGAATATCTCACAACAACAGAAAAAAAAGAAAAATAGAAATTCCATACTCCTTCGGCAGCTAGAGAAGCACCCAGAGCGAGAGTCAATTTGTATTCAAAATGTGCACTGGGAAAATTCAAATGGAAAAATCTTGTATTACTATTACCACAATAGGGTGCACCAAGCACAAGCACAGCCATGCCACGTCATGGTACATTTTTGAGATGATATAGGACACACACATGATATAGCTAACTATTTTTTCTGTCAATTTTTTTGTTTGTTTTAGAAGGTAATGGGGTTGAACAGCAACACGCATATCAAAGACAAACGCGTTTTTTTTTATTCAAGCAAGAATATAAATGAGCCAACGAAAACACAAATATGTATTATTGCCTTCTCCATTTATAAACATATAAAGATCTTTTAAGTACCGCAGAAGCTCTATAAGTCTCTCTCAAACTTACTTTATGATAACTCGAGACGGAGGGGTTGTTTTGTTCTTGTTACCCACTTGTTAGTGGGACGAGAATTCATCTAATGTGTATGCAAAAGTGACAGGATGAAGCCAGCCGGCAATGAACTTATATGGAGTATTTCCTTTGTATGCATGTATAACAGTAAATATACTCGTATCTATATCTCTATGAGAAAATCCCTAAATAATATGAAATGCAAAACGTGATATGCATTTTTTTTGGGAATATTGCCAACATGTTGGTGTAGAGTTGTGACGAAGCAACGGGACGGCACGAGCTGTGCACAGTGGTTCAAGTTGTTTGGAGAGGTGGTCTTTAATCTATAAAATCTGAACCAGTGAATTAAATTTGATGAAATTCTAAAATAAATAAATTTGGTGGCGCAACAGCTCGTGGAGAACCAGGGCCTAGTGACTTACAACTCTCAACCATTCCTGTGTGCGTGTTGTTGGCAGGAATGGAAGGGACCTACAATTTTTTGCCGAGTCCGAACGGCTGGATGAGAAGCACTTTTTCATGAAAAGTATACTCTTGGAAGATTTGTCAATTCCTCGCAAGAAGCACTACCTCGGGAAAAACATTACTGTTTTAAGGTGGCAGCGGCTGGCAATCGAACCCAGACATTCGGCATGACAGCCCAACGCACTAACCATCATTCCACGAGGTACTACAAATGAAAATGATGAAATTCTAAGACATGGTAGATGGTATACAGTAAGATTCTAGGATATCTCCACCCACTGACACGCTCACTCTTAAAAAGGGGGCATCTTATCAGCAGAATTGTTATAAATGGAGGTTATCTTATTTAGAAAAGTTGAAGGAGTGATTTCTATTTAGTTCTTTACAATATTTGTTACCACGCCCACTTTTTGTGGGCGTTTTTTTTGCCACCAATAGAAACAGGATCAGTGACTTTTTCGTTGTACAAAGTAAGATTACAGGGAATCCCCACCCATAGACACGCCCACCCTTAAAAAGAGCGCATCAAGTCAGCAAAAGCGCTGTAGATGGAAGTTATTTTAATTACACCCACTTTTTATGGGCTTTTTTTTCTACCACCAATAGGAACATACTACAAGGAACAGGATGAGCGAGTTTTAGGTTAGGCAAGAAACTAGGACTTCTTCCGTATAAGAGCGAGAATCTGGAATCATTCGCTAGCAAAGCCAAATTCAAACAAATTTCGCTGATTTTCGCTCATGTGCTCAAGGAAGAAAAAGATGACTCGAAAAAGGAAGTATTCTATGAATTCCTGATGGATTAAACGTGAAAACAGGAAAAGGAGGTACGGAGAAAAAAATTCTGGGAACATAAGGAGACTAATCATAGTAAGCACTCTAGATTCCTACACCTCAATTACAAGGAGAGACTCTGTGATCATGTTTCGATTCACACTAGGATTTCTCTAGTATCCTGGATGTTTGTACATTTCAAGGGGGCAAGGGCGCCCCTTCCACTGCCTCATTAACAATGTCCAAAATGAGGCGGTGGAAGGAACGCTCGTAAACCTTAATGTAAAAAACGCTATCATCAGATGGATTATGTGCATGTTAAGAAACAGAAAGAACAAAGTATCTTCTTCCAGAGGTACTCCACAAGGTGGGGTTCTTTCTCCAATTCTGTGGATCCTCTCGATGAACGAAGTTCTAAATAGACTTAAATACAGTGGGGTCAAAGTAATTGCATATGCAGAAGATCTAACATTACTAGCGACAGGCAAATTTCCCTCCACAATCAGTGAACAAAATAGAGAATGCCTTATGAATGGTAAAAACATAGTCTAAAAACTGCGGTCTAGCGGTTAATCCGCAAAAAACCGAACTGGTCCTTTTTACCAACAAAAGGAAACTACCAACTTTTAAGATTCTTCTTATTGAAGGGACCCAGCTCAAAATCTCCGATCACGTGAAATATCTTGGTGTGATCTTGGCCAAGAAATTGAACCGGAGTCTTATCATTAAAGAAAGAAAGTTATGTTTACATTCTATTCCTGCAACAAGATTTTTGGCAAAACTTGGGGTCCAAACCCAAAAATTATAAAGTGGATGTTCACGGCTTTAGTTCGACCGACCTGTACTGACCTATGGTGACGTAGTCTGGCGAAATGCCCTGGACAAAGTAACCAACCTTAAAATAATGATCAAGGTACAAGGAATGGCATCTATTGATATCACTGGGGCAATGGGGTCCACTTGCACAGCGGTTCTGGAAACTTTACTCAACTTGAAACCCCTAGATCTAATTATACAGGAATCGGCAGCCAATAGCCCACTTCGGCTAAGCCAAACTGGCTGCTGGAGACAGAGTGCTGCAGGTCACGCACATGTTCTACAGAAACAGAAGCCAGTGCACTACATTACACCCCGTTTGGATTTTCACAAGCCGTTCACGACCGCCTTTCCTAACAGGAAAAATTGGTTACGAGCCGTCTACTTGCGATTCGATGATAGCAATATACACCGACGGTTCCAAGATGGGTACTGGTGTTGGTGCAGGTGCAGAAAACCTCGGACTGGCCAGCTCATTCAGACTTCCTGATAACTCATTCAGACTTCCTGATAACTTCTTTCTCCAACTTAATGATTGTGTAGCGATCCTGACCAAACAAACGGACAAATTCACCAACCACTGACCTATCAAACTCATCCACTACACGTTGCATGTAGCCCTCCTGCGGGGCTTGGTAGGGGGATGATTTTCAGGTGAGGTTAAGGAAACACCACACCCTTAAGATACATCGTCCTCTCCTCAACCAGGTGATTGTGTAACGACAGAAATTTCTTCAATGACTAAGAAATTACCACTGACTTTTCAGGCTAGTGCCTGAAACTCATCAACACCCGCTACGGACTCGATTGTTTTGGGATTTTTCATAGTTTTCTTTTCATGGGGGTCACAAGCTCTAGGTCAAATATTCAGACCACTATATGGTAGTAGCTTAAGTACAGATGAGAATATTTATGATGCCATACAAAAATCTGACGTTTTAGAAGAGTTTGAAGTCTAAAATTTACAATTTTAAGAGACCACCAGAATAATACCTCACTAAAACGTCGGCATCTCCACTTGTATATTTCGTATGGTGTTATGGTGAGGAGTTCGTGTTGTGCCGTCAAATGATGAATCTTGCTATATAGAAAACTTCCATTTTATGGTAACGCTTCCTACTGCACCGACTGGTTTCTTTTTCCACCAGCATTATTTTCAACAAACAGAAGCGGAAGAGCATCATACGAAGCAGTCGGAACTCGGAACAGGTGGGATTTCAGTTTTAATATTACAGAAATATCACCACCAGTCACTGCTGCACTGCCAATATGCAGTCAGAAGTTCTACCTATTACTGATGTGCTGGTTTTCAACAAGCTACCAAAGAGAAAACTCTGGTTTCTTGAAGTGTCAGCTGCTACATAAAGCCAAGAACTATGCTAACCAGCCAGTAACAAGGTCAGCCCTTCTACCTAACCTAACCTATGCTTACCAGCGAATACTGCTGGCTAAAATTATAGATTCTTGGACAGGCAGCCTTATAGCTCTACGGTCAAAGAAGATGGGAGGAACATTGACTTTTTAGGAAGAATACAACACTAGAGACGGTCGGTCGAATCTATTGAAGATTGTAAGGTTAAAGATAACTAGCCCTTATAACTCGAGAGCAAATAATATTATTTGTCAATAAAAGCTGTCCTTAGCGTACAGAAAAACTGTTTACACGAAGAATTGAATCCAAATTTTATCAGGATTTAGGTCCATGTAGACCTGGATCGGATTGAATCCGGATTTCTCGATCCAATCAAGCTCGTTGTCATAAACCTAGGTCAAAATTTCGATCCGGATTGAATCCGATCCTCCGATACGCTCATGTAAACGTGTTATGAGCTACTTATTGTTATATGAGCTACTTATTATTATTTTCTGCAGCACTGAACGTAGCCATCAGACATTCCAGTTATATTTCCAGTCAGTGCTGGAAAATTGGTTGGTTGGTGGGTGAAAAAAAATCGAAACCTCACATTTAGGTTACCGCAAATAATTGCTCGGTCTCGCTCTTGCTCGCACTTATTTCACAATTTTATTTTATTGATTTCTAGTTTTTGTGGTCTATTTATTTAATAAATGCTTACATTCTTCACTTCTGTGCAAAAAACCGTTTCAACAATATATAATTTATATGCCTTCGGCTTTTGTAGACCGCGTAAATTGTACCACAAAATTCGTGTTTAATATAACACCCAAAGTGTCCAAGGAACCTGTTGTTATGCGAGTGGCAATACGGCAGACAATCAGTCGATACTAAGATCTGGAAAGTCAATTTTAAAGTTCTAAGCCCTGAAAACAGCCAACACTCCACTATTAAGCAGAATGTTCCATTGAACTTCGACGATGATAGATAATTTCTATCCACACGACCATTAAGAAGAAGTGTGGATAGCGATATGGAAGCTTAAGCTTTAGGTGCAGATTGCTTGGTGCCCAATTATTTGACAACTTATGAGTCATAACTTTTTTTTCAAAATTAGATAAGTGCGAAGGTGAGATCAGATGTTTTTTCTCGTTCGCACTCATTGAATTTCGGAAAAAGCCATGACTCAAAAGTAATAGGTCACTAAGCAGATCAACTATTTTAAGTAGCGGGAGATGACTTGGTAAGAAAGCAGACATCAAATAGTCTGTGTTGCATCACAAGTGCAAATTCATACGACCCAGTTGTGTTATTTTTTAATTTAATGGTGAATTAAAAACGCATTGATTAAAAGTAATTCTAACTCATTTTTTCAAGCAAAACACTCCAATGTATGAATTTTTCTTGGAATTGTCCTTGTTTTTGTTTTGTATATCCTGGCAAAGCAGGACCTCACCCGTTTTTCTCTTTATGTTTTTGATTCTCTTGAACTCAGTTTTGTATACAAAGAAAATATATACTTTTGGTCTATCCATATGTTAAACTTGGAGCAAAAGAAGTACCTATACCAGCTGAAATTGTTTGACGTACGACAAAAAGGACGAAAATATACAGTATAATTCCTCCTCCCTCTAGATCTACATATCTATATGTGCTACATGACGAATGAGGTATTGAGACTCAAATTAATAATGCATTTTCCTTGCATATACATATAATATAGAGTGGGACAAAAAAGACCTTGTACACACATAGATAGTTACCTATCTATACCTACTTTACCCACTCGGGAGAGTCCTTCGATTCATATATGTAAGTATGTCAATTTGAGAAATGAAAAGGTTACTTAAATTGTTTTTTTTTTTTTGGTTGCTATGTTTCTTGTTCATTGTGTGTTGTTATACAACTATGTGTAGTTCTTTTTTGCAAAAAGAGAATGACAAGAGTAACAAATTGTTTATATTATTTATTTCAAGGGTTGATAGATTTTCTTCCTTATTTTTTGCGAATATATATTTTTGACCAAACGATGGCATTTTTTTGTTTAATGTTTAATGTTTGTTTTTCTTTTTTATTTTTTTTTAACAAACAATGGCAATCAAATTGATGATTTTTGATAGAGTAAGGTAATTTCTTTGAGAAATTAAGGTTGTTTCTCCTTTGAAGCAATCATTATAAAAGATTGAACCTACTTAACGAAGCTTATCTCTGATATTTTATTTTATTAGATAAGAAGTTTTTAAAGGTTTAAGACTTTAAGACTGTCTAAGAATACAAAAACTACATAGTCATATTTTCAGGCAACAGTGACTTTTCTAAAACACTTCGATCATAAGAATCTGTTGGTGGGAGTCAAATTCACTATTATTATTTTTACGATTACCGAATTTTATGAATTCCAGAACTAATTTAGAAATATTTTCTTTCCATATCCATATCCACTAAAAAAGTGTTTTGAATAGAAATAAAAAATTAATTTAGCACGAGTAAGTGTCATAGAACAAATGTGAAATTTGGTTTGATCCCCGGGAGTAAAACTTTGAAACATTCATCCATCGGCTTTTTTAGTTATTGGGCTGCATTTATAGAAAATTTTATGAAACCCAGACATCAAATACATACCCGTACAACGAATAACGTAGTGAAAACTATTTTTAATGTTCTTTGAATGAACTTACCTGAAAATAGAAGAAATGAAAATAAAATTAGTAAGGAAATTATTTTGTACAATATACATATAAATTATACATTAATTTATGTAAAATATTAACAGTAAATAAGTAAATACAGCTGGCCAAATATTAAATTGTTTAGATATATGTTAAAAAGGCACTAAAAAGCTATTCAAAATTGTATTATTCGTAGTGAGCCTTGATACTAATAATATTGTAATTTTAAGAAATAATATAAATATTTAAGAAACAAGGACCAACACTGTATTCAATATACCAAACATGGTATGACTTAAGGTAAGTGTGGCAAAAGGCGGATCGCCAAAAAAAAAAATGGTTTAGATTCTGGTTAAAAATGTCATTCTTCTGAGGTTTTTGACAAAAAAAAAATTTAGAAATGAATACACATAAGCTTTAGAGAATTCATTAACAAAATTTTAATTTTTTACAGTAGTCAAATATGAAAAATACACTAAATAAAAGAAATGTGGGCGTGGCAATAGGCGGATTTTACAAAAACTATTTTCCAAACCTTCCCGATTTTAATATTAACAATCTGTAAAAATTTCAGCAAAATTCGTGGAGTGGTTTTTGAGTTTATTGGGAACAAACATAAATATTGACATTTATTGTATAAATCTGATGAGATATTCTAAAAACATCTTAAAGAACTCTTAAAAAATCGGTTTTGATGTTTGGAAAACTCAATATTAAAAGGCTCGGCCTAGAACAGTTTTTTTTAAACAGAATTTATAAATTATTTTAGAAAACATTAATAGGAAAATATTAATTTTGGTTATTGCAAATAAAAGGCACAGCACAATCGCAATTTTTTTAAGGTGCGTTTCCATTTCAGAGTATAAAACTCTCGATAGTGACTCTTGGACAGCTGTGTTCTGTGGAAACTTATTTCCAGACTATATCAAATATTCATTAGTCATATATGAAAAATACACAAAATAAAAGAAATGTGGGCGTGCCAGTAGGCGGATTTTATAAAAACTATTTTCCAAACCTTCCCGCTTTTAATGTTAACAATCTGTGAAAATTTCAGCAAAATTTTTTGTGTGGTTTTTGAGTTTATTGAGGACAAACACACAAATAACGACATTAAGAGTATAAATCTGATGAGCTCTCTTAAAAACATATTAAAGGACTCTTAAAAAAGCAGTTTTGATGTTTGGAAAACTCAATATTAAAAGGCTCGGCCTAGAACAGTTTTTTTTAAACAGAATTTATAAATTATTTTAGAAAACATTAATAGGAAAATATTAATTTTGGTTATTGCAAATAAAAGGCACAGCACAATCGCAATTTTTTTAAGGTGCGTTTCCATTTCAGAGTATAAAACTCTCGATAGTGACTCTTGGACAGCTGTGTTCTGTGGAAACTTATTTCCAGACTATATCAAATATTCATTAGTCATATATGAAAAATACACAAAATAAAAGAAATGTGGGCGTGCCAGTAGGCGGATTTTATAAAAACTATTTTCCAAACCTTCCCGCTTCTAATGTTAACAATCTGTGAAAATTTCAGCAAAATTTGTTGTGTGGTTTTTGAGTTTATTGAGGACAAACACACAAATAACGACATTAAGAGTATAAATCTGATGAGCTCTCTTAAAAACATATTAAAGGACTCTTAAAAAAGCAGTTTTGATGTTTGGAAAACTCAATATTAAAAGGCTCGGCCTAGAACAGTTTTTTTTAAACAGAATTTATAAGTTATTTTAGAAAACATTAACAGGAACATATTAATTTCGGTTATTCTAAATAACGGGCACAGCACAAACGCAATCTTTCAAGGTGCGTTTCCATTTGAGAGTGTAAAACTCTCGATAGTGACTCTGTGATAGGTGCGTTCCACTGTGTAAACTTATTTCTAGAATATATCCCACAAACGAGTTTCACTCTCAAAAGCTGCCTTATAGTTACTCACAGTTTTATTCACTTTCAAATGGATAAACACCTTCAGCTGAAACTGACTCTGATATTCAAGAGGTAATGTGCAATTTAAATCCAATAAAACACTTTTTTTTGTTTAAAATTTTCCTAGAATTGAAATCATTTGCACAATTAAATGATACCCGAAGGCCTTGCAGCCTTGCACCCCAAAAATAATTGAATATCACATTTATATAATTTCAATAAGATCTATCCAAGCGCATTTATGTATGTTGCGAAATATTAATGATATTCCTTCTGTATGTCATATAATAACTGACCTCCTCGTTAGATGGAACATTTGGTTTTCATAATGAAGCTAATTCCTGTTATGTATGTGGTCATACTGTCATACTATACTCACTCGATAACAACTCAAAATGTCATACATAACATAGAAACCGCACAAACGCATTTCTGCTTCAAAACATCATTAACAAATTAACCACTTCAATGAATCGATATAATTGGATTCAAAATTTCAGGATAACTCATTATTTTAACCATTGTATACACTAAATTCCAAAATTTTAAATCAATTCCGCAACACATAAACCACCATTTTATGTATTAAAAAAAAAAAAAAAAAAACATTACCAAACCGGATGCCAATATTTTATAACTAATTAACCTCAAAATTCAGTACCAATTAGAGATGTCATTCGTTAAAATAAAAATATATATGTATACCAACGCTACGCATTCAACTTCAATCAAGTCCTGTCTGTTCTCAAAAAAAAAAAAAAAAAAAAAAAAAAAAATCCACATTATCAAAAAAAAAAAAAAAACAATAACGACTTTCATTCAATTATACAAAATATTTATTATTTAGGTCATCCCTGAATCCTGGAATTGATAAATTACTATATTATACTATATTTCCCTCTCGTGGTGATATCACGGTTCAAATATCAAAAATAAGGACCATAGATAAATTATTATTTCCCTGGTCGCGATATTTTCTAAAATTACCACAACTCCTGTGTATGTAAGGGCAAATGGGTGCGGGAGATTGGTAGTTGGTGGATATCCTTGTTCCTGTATCTTGTTCAACTTTCACAATATATATACTGTGCAATTTGTTCAGTTGGTCATTAAAGCTGTTATTTGATATTTTTTTTTCCATTTTGTACTCTACCCACTCAAAAAAAAAAAAAAAAAAAAAAAAAAAAAAAAAAAACAGAAAGAATGATATTTTGGTTTTGTAGAATTTCTGTATCATGGGGTGGGACACAAAAGTGTGTAACATAAAACGATGATATTATGAAAGATTACAAAAAAAAAAAACCTTAACCACAAAACACAAAAGTAAATAATTAAAAAAAACTTTTTTACAAGGACATTGTGTCCGTTTTTTGTCTGTGTTGTTTTTCTGTTTATGGTTTACATGGACGCTTTCTATCTGTTTTTGAACATATCCGTCTAAGACTATAGTAGTATGTTAAATCTTAAACCTTAAAGGACAGTCATAAAAAAAGGTAAAAGTCCAAGTCGGAAGTACTTAAGTCAAAGAAGGGCTTTCAAAACCAAAACAATGAAATATAATTATTCTACTATCCTTTTACACCGGAGATTGAAGTTTTCCTCATTGTTGAAGCATTAATGTCTGTGAGGAAATTAATTTGTTTTGTTTACATATAATGATTATAAATATATCTATACAAATAGGTACGTTAATACGTATACCTGGATTAAACTAGTTTGTGTATGGCTTAAAATGGCTTGTTACTAAGCTTGTAAATTATATGATCCTCCTAGAAGCATATTTTGCATTGAAAATATATAAAATTAAATTGATGTGGCGACAACTTGTCCCTTTTGGAAGATTTTTGCCAGCTGAACAAGAGGGGGGCTGGCAGGAGTTTCTGCAATTAGGTACCTTTTACTCTGGTGGCAGTGGAAGAATAGCTTAGATGGAATCAATCATTAGTGGCGAAATATGAACGAGATACGAGCAGTGTGGTGAGGCAGCAGGTGAATTTCATTATGTTCTAGGGAGCATAGTTATAAAATGACAAGTCAAGTTAATAGTATGAAAAGTTAACTATATGGAAAATGGGCGTGGCAGAAGGCAGATTTCTAAAACAAAATTGCTCTTAGTTAAGGAAAGCTCATTTAACAAATATTAGCTTTTCATGGTCGTTAAAAAATTAGAAAACTAAAACATGAGAAAAATGGGCGTGGCGGTTATTGGATTTTTATAAAACTATTTTCCAAACCTTCCCGTCATTAATAACAACAAACTGTGAAAATTTCAGCAGAATCTGTTTTTGAATTTATTGGAGACAAACAAATACTAACGATGCCTTATATTATTATAAAAATTAGAGAAAATGTTTGGAGCTCTCTTAAAAATATTTAAAATAATTCGATATTTGAGTTGGAGAACTACTCTCAGGCTGAGGCTGAGTTATTAAGTGGACAGCTTGTATGAGCTTCTGCGATATTTTAAGAGCTCAAGGCAGCAAGGAGCTGTTGGTCTGACTTCAAATCGCAAGTTTTTTACTGCGCGATCATCTTTCTTTCTAGATAAAACCAGAGTTAAATCCAACGAGTAATCTTTTTGGTGAGTTGGGTCAGGGACTAACTCGGCTTATCTCTGAAGAACTGGCCCTAAGGGTCTGATTCTACAGGTAGGAGGTCATGCTGTCGGGGTAACTCCCTGCAATTTCAAATGCACATAGGAAACTAAGTAAGAACAACAAACTAAAGAAGAGAATAATTGGAGACTAGGCCTTGAAGTAGTCTAGCAAGCACATGCAGCTAACAAGGTACATACAAAGCAGCTCTACATAGAAGGACCAGAACTCTCTTCGAGATTGAAACACCGACTTCTTACCCCCTTTCACAGTGGGAGTTTAAAATTCACTTTTGGTTTAAACTTAAGTTTAAAGCCGAACAATTGAACTCAGTTCAAGGTTTAAACGAGACTGTGTGGGGGTTAAAAGAAGAAAGGAGTGGAAAAAGCACTCGATTGAGCAAATGGAGAAATGACACAGCAAGAATGACTTAAACTGACTAATGACTTTTACTGAAAGGTGCAAAGAAGAACCTTAAAATCCAATACTTCCCCAAAGTTTATGCAGGGAATATCGTAAGAGAATCAGGGACGACAATTCAATTTTCACTCTCCAGTGGATAGATTCACCTTAGTTACGTTAACTAAGACTATACAATTTCGAAGTAGTGGATAACTCTATGAACACAAATGTCAAACAAAACTGATGAATCTGACGGTCTTGCTCATGTTTTAAGTGAGAAGCAATGACTTGATTATGAGTATGCACTAGCTCAGCTGCAACACAGGAATACATGCTCAGTGGTTACACTCTCAGATTGTTAGCTCGATTCTCAAGAAAGGAGACCAAAACCAGAGACATCAGTCTTCTTAAGAGCCCCAAAAATAAAGGGCTTCCTATGGAACGATAGTTTGGTAGGGCTCTTAGTCACAATGAAAATGTTTGAAAGCATCGGTATCAGACTATTGCCTTCAAACTAAAACACTCATTGCCAATCCAAGAGTTTAGTAGACCCAAAATGCGCACTAGAAGCGCAACCTGACCGCATGTTCCAGCATCCATAGGGACGTGCTAGATAGAGCAACGTCTAGTTTCGACACCACTTCATCCGTTAGTATATTGGGGGTTTAACGTCAAAAAGTTTTAAGGCAATACAATGCGATGCTATGTAATTTTGTTACAATCGAAAATAAAGCAGCAAACTCCAACACCGACCTTGCCAAAAATGACACAGAAGAAGGTTACTCAAGAGCGTAAAGACACTAATGTTTCGTCTCGAAAAATATTTTAGTGTAAACCCGAAGTGGGACAAACTAGTGAAAGAAGACTCCAACCAACTAGCTAGCTAAAAACCGTGCTGGCTGGAAGAAGCTTGATGTTTGATGTCTAGTTCCACAGTCATCTATTTTTGGACTGTGCACATGCATCACTCGAAAAAATTGTTCTGGCCACAGCAATAAGTATCAACTGTTTAAGTTTTGAAGCTAGTAGCCTTCTTTGCGAATCGGCATTAAGGCTAGCTAGTGACAAACTAGTGGAAGAAGACTTCAGCTAACTGGACAGTCCAAGACCGGAGACAGCTAACGAAACCATGCTGGCATTGAAGAAGCTTGATGGTTGCCGCCCAGTTCAATAGTCACCTGCTTTTGGGCGGTACAAATACATCTTTTTAGCAAATAGTTTTGGTCACAGCATTTAGTATTAACTCGTTAATTTTTGGTGCTAGTAGCCTTTTGTCTATTTTTGCGAATCGGCCTAAAAGCTAGCTGGCTGAAAGAAGCTTGATGGTTGTCTCGCAGTTCTACACTCAACTGTCTTTAGACAGTGCACATTTATCACTCGAACAAAATTGTTTTGGCCACTTTTTAAGTATAAACTCATTAAGTTTTTAACCTGGTAATCTGTGTTACGAATTGGCTTAAAGGTGACATTCTCTTTCGGTGCCTAGAAAGTCCAGAATTTTAATTTGCATCAAAGCCAGTTTTTTTTTTAATTAAATAAATTTGTAGGTTTGATTTAAGAATAAAGGAGAAACCAACTGTTCAAAAGCAATGATAGATAGAGATTGAAAGAAAATATGTATTGAGTACAAGAAACTGCAATCATTACATATACATTGTAATAAACACTTTGTCTTTGTACTCACTAAAAACTTATGCAGTTCGTCTATGAGACTCCTTATTGGCACATTTGAGCTTATTAAAGTATGTATTCAGTACAGAAGTTAACATGAATCAATTATGTACCGAGTACATATATGCAATTTTTTCTCAGTAAAACAAATTCTTAAGAAGCAAATTTTTGTTACAGTAAATATTAATTTCCTTCTAAGAAAAAAAAAGTGAAATAAAAATCCAATAAACCACTTAGTCTCTCATAACTTCATTTATATTTTAAATATGCATTACGTAAGGGACTTCCACAAAATATATGAACATAATTTTCAACATATTTTAATCTCAGGTGAATCGAGGATTTACGTGCAATAAATAAACAAAAATCTCTTATATCATTTTGCCAAAAAAAAAGCATTACCTAAAACACACTTGTTATGAGAACGCGCACACTTCGCGAAATTTTCTTTTCATAAATCTGAAATATCATGAATTTTTTAGAATCCCCTATTCGTAAATATGTGATTTTTTTTTTTGTTCATTCTTGTCTTCTTCTTTTTCTAATAAAATACACAAAACACGCAGCAGTAGAAGTTATACATGTATTACAAAAAAAAATATATATATATATTTTTTCCTCCCACTAAAAAAATATTATGTTAGCCCTCGAAATATTCCTCTTCAACCCCAAGAGAAGTTAACCAATTTTTTTTGTCGACAAACGAAAAAAAAAAACAATAAACAATCTTAGCATGAAACAAATCTAATGTATTACTTATTACCGAGCGTTAATGCATTGCATTAAGATATTTATGCTAATAAGCCAGATTTTCTTCAATTTTTTCGTAAGTATGTACTGTACATAATAAACAGACGTAATTCCATCGAGGGCAAAAGATACAAATATAATATACCTATTAAAATAAAGGCTACAACTTCGTTGAAACATATTGCTCTTAGGAATAAAGTTTGCTTAAGATAGGAAGAAATTATTTGAGAAAAAACTGAAGAAAAAAAATTATAAAAGTACCAAAAAAAATAGTTCCGAGGATTTTGTTATTTTAAAGTTTAACAGCCCTATCAATAAAAATTGTTTAGATATCTTTTAATTCACAAATTAACTAAAACGTCGATCAGGAGTTAGTTCACGATTTAAAATTTCATATCAATACAAATATTAACTGCTAATTCACGTTAAGTTCAAAATCTTAACGAAAATCTACTACAATTAAGAAGAACTCTGCTGTTACCAAAGACTATTTTTTTGAACTGCACATATACTTTCTCACAAAATGTGAACTTTTGCACATACACTCTCTCCTTTGAAGTTGTAAGAAGCATGTGTGTCACTAGCTTCTATATCCTTTTATCTCTAGTTTTTGGCAACAATGACAGAAGTATTTTTAACTTAATTACTCGTTTAATGTACCTATTTTGGTGCGTTAGGTTATTACCTTGAATTTTGATTTATCAATAAGATTTGACACTTTACTCACTAACTAAAGATGTAAATCTTTTTTCTGAAATTTCATTTATGAAGTTAAGAAAATTAAGTTTTGACACCGTTAATTAGCAGTTATTTTTTCTTTATTAATAAGAAATTTTAATTCATTAATTAGTCTTTGATTAACGTTTTATATAAATTGTTAATTCGGTAAAATTACTTTCATCGTTAAACAAGGCGAAAACTTGTAAATTTTAGTTTTTTTTTACCAATCCACATAAATGACATTTACCTTACTAAATTCGGAAGTAAACTTTATCAAGTTTTCCTATCTCTCTAACAAAGTGTGTATATGCTAAGTTTAACGATAAATTTATTATGTGAAAAAATGTGTAAACAATTCGAGTGTGAGTGTGTCTAAGTAATGGTGCGTATTAAACATTATTATACTTTAGCTTAAATTTGTTTATCACGGATTTTGTATTCGTCTAGAAAAATTTTCACTGTGGTCAAGAGATCTAAACAAAAACGATTATGTATACTACACCATGTGTGTGCGTGTGGTGTGTGAAGGCTTTGTTTTCTAGAAAAGCTTTTATCTTTGGATATAATTTTTTTTTTTTTGTATATTTTGTTCACAGATAAATAAACAAGTCTTTTGTTTATGCGGCAGAAAAGCGGTCAACAATATTGTAGTAAGGTACTTACAGTAAATAGTGTCGGAAACACAATACTAGTTAGAGTATTTATCAAGCTAGTCAATTAGGTACATTTATATTGTATGAGAGAGAATATTTTTTTTTTTTGTATTATTATTTTTTACTCTCAAAGAGGTCATTGTCTAGAAAATTAAATTGCAAATTAATTTTTTTATGATGTTTTAATTTATATTGTCGGTTTGGGGAAGCTTCTGTTGTATAATTCTTTGGGTTCACATCGTGACCATTTTTGACTTAATTAGGGTCATGGAACTATGAACATCAATGAAATTTTTGTGGGAAACAGAATAAACTGTTTGTTTGATAAGCACGGGGTAATATGTGAAGAGTAAAAATATTAAATAAAGAAACAAATATAAGGACACATGTTGACACCAGTTTTGAAAAAGGTTTTTAGTGAAAATTTACCTATTTATTTTGAAATGAAAAAACAACATAAATAAAATGTTTTCAATTTTTCTGCTAGATGGCGCTGAACATTAAAATTTAAAAATTACTTGAAAACTCATAATTCATCATCTAATTGAGAGTGAAACTTACACAATTTTTTTTGAGAAGTGTTGAAAAAATAGTGTTGTAGTTATCCGATAGATGGCGTTGATAAATAGACATTTCAAGCTTGTTCGTTTTTACCCATGGAACTGAAAAAGAACAACCTGAAAAGTTGCCAAAAGTACCTAGGTTTTCTATTCTCAGAAAAAGCCTCAATGGCAGTTAATTGTATTTTCGACTCCTAAAGTGAATGAGAGTTGAAAGAGCTTTTAAAAAATTCAAGAGTAAAATTCACAACACACAAAAGTTCTCACTTTGCTTGTTTTTAAATTATTAATTTCAAAATTGATGTCTAATTTCATCTTGTCTAGTATCTCTTGCAAAAATTAAATGAAATGATTCAAATGTATCTGATTATTTCGGATATCCGAAACAGATCCAAATCCAGGATAACTACTATCCTGATAGTGTCAGATTTAATGATACCCAAAACAGTTGAGATCCGACACTATCCGGATAGTGTCCGTGGTGTTATTCGGCTATTCCACACTGTCCGGATAGAGTCAGAGCTTAGTTGTTTCATTTAAATATCGAGATATCCAACTCTATCCGGATAAAGTCGGATTTCAATTATCTCACTTTTGAATATCCGAAGAGGTTGTTTGAAGCACTACTGCAAAAATAATAAATGCTTAACTAAAGAAGTATAAATGTCATTTTTGACAAATTCTTTTGTTAGTTGTTTTCACCCCACCAAAATCTAGATTAATTTTAGATCGAGTTCAGTAATAATAAAAAATTGGAAGTTAATCGTCAGAGCGAGTTTAGGATTTTCAAAAAGAAATGGCAACTTCAGGGGTAATCGAGGAAATTTGTTATTAGATCATTAATCTTGCCTATGCCAGCGACAGAGTCAATAGAGCATTTCATCAACTACAGAAGACTGGATAAAGAAAGGCTACAAAGAAACGTTGAGGACATAATTGTTCTTTCAATCCAAAATAGACACCTGTACAGATTATGGTTTGGTTCATATAGGAGCCACTATGCGGTCAGGGGTTAAATCCAAGAAAACTGTTGAAGCTGACGGTCTTGCTGCCTGACGCTCTCTAAGCTGCACCAAAGACTGAGATCTCAGTCTTCTTAAGAGCCTCCGCACACGACGGCCTTTCTGTCGGCCCATAATTTCGTCATTTCATCAACTACAGAAGACTTGACGTAGAAAGGCTACACGTTGAAGCCACTAATGTTCTTCCATCCCAAAACACGAACCTGTAAAATATTTTAATAGATTAACTGTCTAGAATTGGCTGTCGCAAAAGCACTGGATTACCAAAAGCAGACGAAGACGACAAAAACCTGATATTGCACTTTTTCTGAAACATCCAAAACCATAATGCCTATTATAAAGGCAAGGACTTACAAAACGTCTGGAAAGGATCCGCAGTGAGTATTAAACACAACCAACAACAACTACCAGGCAGTGTAGAGTGAGCTTCATTTTGTCAATAATATATTCAAGAGAACTCTATCCATCACCACAACAACAACCAATTCCAGAAGAAGCTGCAGTCAATCAAACCTGAACTCGATGCCTTCAAGAATATAGACAGTCTGATTGGTCAAAAATCGCCAATCCCTGAAAAAATTATTACCAACAATGAAGAAGCAACAATGATACAGCAAAAAGTAGGAGCCCATTTCTGCTGACTCAGGCCTCCTAGAGGTAATTCAGGCCTCCATCCAGCAGATACTGATGTCCAAGAAAGATAGAGTACCGTTCAGGAAAAACAAGCCTTTGATAAGATTGCTGAGACTATTGGCAACTCTGACGAAAGACGTCAGTCGGACCGGATGGGATATCTAAGTTCGTCCTAAAGAGGCTTCTCTGAACATAAATGGATTTCTTAACCATCATCCTCAACAACTGCATCATCAACATTTATTTCCCCCAGACATTAAATCAAAACCATGGAAAACTAAAAAAATCGTCAAAAAACATAGACAAATACCATAATCCAAGTAAGCCCTGAAAGAGCTGACACTTGGTAAGCTAAGGAAGTTCTACGGTGAAAACAATATACCAGACATGCAATTTGGTTTTCGGGAAAACAACATCCACTCCTGAAGTTTCAACATGATATCACAACAGCCTCAAACAACCAACGGGTAACAATCAGATGATTCTGCTATGTTAAGTGTCTTACCAGAAAGACCCTGGTGTATGGTCCAGAGGCTTTGACATTATTAAAGGTAAATGAGAAAGCTTAAGGCAGTTTTGAGAGCAAATTATACGTGTGTTATTTGGTCCCATCAGCAGGTATGGCTACAAGGTTCGAAGCTTCGACCACTTCCTTTTAAAAGGCTAACCCATTTCAAGCAAATGTGAGAACCTTAACTTCGCTTATGACTTGCTCAAATTTAACACATCATTAACTCTATTGAAAGCTGTCCGGGCCCATATTCGTTGTCAAGGCCCATATTCGCAAAATCAGTCAAGGCGAGTATTCGCACTTTTAAGGTTTAACACCAAATGAGTTATCCATTATCCAGATCCGGGCATGTCTGCATTCAAAGACCAGGAGCCAGGAGGTAGACACAGAGTGCTTCTGGAAGCTGCAGAAGCATCACCCTAGAACTCCCAGATAACTAGCTAAATGTACCTAGGCATCAACTGCAACAAGCTTCTGAAATTCAACCCAAGACTCACGGGCTGTTCACAAAAAAAGCGAACTTTATTTTCATCGCCTCCACCCATTGATGAAAAATAGAACTGGGCTTGGCCATCAGCATACAAAGGCTAGTAGGCCATATTCCGAAATATGGTTTTATATCATGACGACTTTAATTATTGTCCGGCAAAATCCTAAATTTCGACCATTTTTAGTGGATTTTATATTATGGAAGACAGATATCCTGACCTTACTTTTGTTCTAAGGATGACATCGACCAGGACATTCGGAAAGCCTTTTGAGTCCATAGAGCCTATGACCATGTCTTTTTTTTTTAGATCAAACGTCAAATACTGCTCTAGAAGATGTAAGGTATAGTGGACGCTTTTCCCAACTCACCCCGTCAGGCCAACTGACATCACTTTGAGGAAGTGTTTTGCAGATAAAACCCTAAGAAATGGAAAAACCGTTGGACTAGACGAAATACCATCAGAAGTGCTGCAGGTGATCACCCTGCCTTTCATGTACAACAGATGCAGTCTTTCTAAAAAGCTGGAAGACACAATGACTAGTAAAGAAAACCCCAGATCCACCATAAGCGTACAGACCGTTGCTGGACCACCACTTCATTGCGTAGACTGATGGCCAACCTGCTATTGTCTTCCATGGATGTTAGATTTGGGCAAACACGTGCGTGGACAGGAAAAGAAGAGAAAGTAGGTGGCAGCTGTATATAAACGCGGAGCTCTACACGTAGCATGCTTTAGGTAATAGAAATGTGTAGGAACCAGCCGTTTTTGTTGTCACGTCACAGCAGTGTCTCCGACAGACCTTTTAGTTGAAGAAAAAAAGTGCGCATACGACAAAAGAAGCTTAAGAGCTCATGAAACAGAAGTTGCAGGAGCGTTGGAGCTCGGAAAGTGGATGACAATAGACAGCGAGGTTAATCAGGATGACTAGAAACAATGAGAAGTAATCTTCTACGACACGCCGTTACTAACCGGACACAGATACTTCAACGAATTTCTCCAAAAATTCGGCAGTACGAAGACTCTCAAACAGTCAACTTGCACCACAACTCTTCTTTGCCTGCAGCAGATGAGAAGGCAAAAGAGGATACCTGGAAGAGAATATCGATACGATGACTCTTAAAAAACAGACGAAAAATGATGGCCAGTCAGCAGAGTAAATAAAAAATTTGGTAGCCCAATAGCTCCTGGAGAACCAAGGCCAAGTGAGTTCCAACTCTCAACCATTTCTGTGTGCATTTTGTTGGTAGAAATGAAGGGGACCTACAATTTTTCGCCAAGTCCAAACGGCTATATGAGGATTTGTCAGTTCCTCACAAGAAACATAACCTTGGAAAAAACATGACTATTTTAAGATCGAAGCGGCAGGGAATTGAGCCCAGACCTTCAGAATGACAGTCCAACGTAATAACCATTATGCCACGAGCAGAGTTGAGAAGAATATAGCAAAAGAGAAGATGAGCAGTAGCAGCAACACAGAGTGAGTCCGAAAGAGTGTATGGAATGATTAAAGCCCCGGGGTCGTGGGTCAGAAACTAAAGAATTTGGAAGAGTTCTGGTTTAAACGGGAGTCGGGCAAAACGTGTTTTTGTAAGATTGACAATTCAAAAGTCAAAGGGCATGTCTACATTGTCTTCTTACTGAAAGGTGGATCCAGGAGGTAAATTTTTTGTGCGAAAGAAAGAGAGAAGAGATTTCACCCAAAATCTACCAATGCGCCACTTTAAATAATAATTCTTCGCTTCAACATGAAGGATTCTTTTTTGTGCAAGTGAGAGAGAGATTGATTGCGTGAAGTAGGGATGGGTATATTGAACTGAAAGGATTTGTTTTGCATAATACAAAGACACGCTGTTCATCAAAACGACTTTCAACAAGAAGACAGGTTCACAAATATTTAACAGGGATGTGAACATTCGACAGGGATGTTAACATTTTTTTGAGATTTCAAAAAGAATTTTTAAAAAATCATAAAAATGAATGAAATAATTCAATAATTTTTCTAGATTGTTGTTGATTTTAAATCTCCGTGGAAAAACTCAGAAATTTGTTAATTTATGTACAAAAAAAAGAAATTTGTTGTTGATTCACAAAATTCCAAACTGCAAAGTTCACTGTTTATTCTTAAATCACCGAATTCCGAACTATGAAGTTTATTGCGTTTAATTGAGAAATATAAAAATATATAGAAATTAAATAATAGATGGAAAACAATAATATTATTTATTTTTTAATGAAGTGATAAAAACAAACTTGTTAAGTTAGTTTTGAACCAATTTCAAAAACAATAAATTAAAGTAAAAAAAAATTTAAAAAAAAAATAGAAGATACAGGAATAGTTAGATAATTTTTTTAATTCAAAATTTCAAATCTCCCAGTGTGACATTAAAGGTCCATAAAACATGTTATTTATTTTCAAACTACTATTTTATAGAATGTAGAATACAGGTTTGCTTGACTCTGATTTGTCCCCCCATCTATTGAAACAATACACGTAGGTAGATAGGTACCCAAAATTTTAATGTTAGAACAAAGTAACTTAATATCTTTTATTTTTTTTTTTATTACCCAACCAATCTACTTATTCGATTAATGATTCATGATGTTTCTTGCTTTTCCACACTGTTGTTGGCGTTGGCGTTGTTGTCTACTTAGTTATATAGAACACCTTAAGGCAGTACATTTCAATGCATAATTAATGTTTAAGCACACTTTGTTATAGATACATATACGGGACCATTGAAATTTGTGCGTACAGCGTACTATATGTCCGTATAGGTAAACGCGGCGGTGGGGTATAAAAATGCTGTAAGTTGCCATTAACCTACTTTGAATAATTCAAGGCATATCGATCGATTAAATTCGTATATAAAAATAAATAAATTCCCAATTGAAAACCCCCTATACGTTCATACCTACATATGTACCTCCTACATATATCACATACTTATAGCCTTGGAAATCACATTGAAAGATTCTTTCCTTATTTCCCAATTCCAACTTTTTTCTTCTTTTTTTCCTATAAGCTAGACGGACTCATTTTTTTTTTGTATCTTTTTAAATTCTTTCCTTGTGATGTCTTATAGATATAATGCGCATTGATGGCATTAAGGATTTAAAAGAAGTCCTTTAGATATTTTAGAAGAATCAGTATGAGTTGATGGGCAATAAGCTGCTGTAATTTAAAGTATAACAGTTAGGATGGAAAATGTCGTTAGAAGTTTCAAGAATGTCCTTGTTCGGTTGTTTTTTTTCCCTCTTTGCTTTTTTTTTTTTGATGTTGAATAAGAATTACCGGAAACCATAGTTAGCAAAATGTATGATATGAAATCCTTCCTTGAGAAAATCCTTTCCATCTTTTGGTTAATTCTTGAATTTATATTTTGTCTCAAAAGAGCCCGTATAGAGATTATTTTCTTTACTTCTTTGCCTACATACGCATAAATGGTATTTTTTTTATTGTTATTGCAATGTTAGACAAATCAGTTAGGCGGGATATAACTGTTTTCTTTCCTGTAGCTACAGCAGGGATATACAAAAGTTGAATTAGAAGTGCCTTCATAAGATTATTTTAATTTTATGAAAAAAAAATTTTAGAGCGATTTTTTAATAGAACCATGATTTTTTCAAGTATCCAAACTCGACATTTAAGAAAGAAAGGTCATTTTTAGTTGAAAACTATTAAAAAAACAGTTTTATTGGGAATTAAACAATGAAAACGATTTTTATATGGGGCTTTGCTGGAATTGTTCGAATGACTTCTGTAGGGAAATGGGAAGGTCAGTCGCTTCCGAATTCAGTCACAGCTAAGTATATCAAATAAATTCAAATTCTTTCCACAAAATTAAGACAGAAAAGTTGAGTTATCTTCAGTGGAATGGAGCTTTGTACAACTTCAGCCCTTAAACTTGGTGGAAGCACACTCAAGTTGTTGTTTTTTTCATTCAAAAATGTCCGCTTTCATTGCAGTAAGTGTCTGGCATGCACCTTAACACCTGGTTGAGGAAAGATAAACGCACTGGTGTCTTTCATGATCCATTCCTTTACCCCAACTGGAAAAATCGTCATACCACCAGGCCCGTTGGAGCAAGTGACTCTTGCCAACTGCTGTTTCTTCGGGCTAAGAAGAAAAAAATTAGTTTGGCGGCGGAACAGCTCATGGAGAACCAGGGCCTAGTAACTTACAATTCTCAACCATTCCTGTGTGCGTGTTATTGGCAGGAATGAAGGGGACCTATAAATTTTTGCCGATTGATTGTCAGTTCCTCGCAGGAGGCAGTACCATGGGAAGAAGATTTCTGTTTTTAAATGGCAGCGGCTGGGAATCGAACCCAGACCTTTGGCATGACAGTCCAACGCACTAACAATCATGCCACGAGGTACTACGGGCTAAGAAGGAATTTTTAGTAATAAAGCCCTCTCTCAAACCTTATATAAAACTCTTATCATCATGGTCCTGCTGTATGGGACAGAAGCATACTTACTTACTTACTTAAGGTGGCGCTACTGGGGTGGACCAGGGTCTCAACCAAGAAGCTTCTTGCAGCCCGCTCGATTTCTAGCTAGCTGTCTCCACTTTCATACGCCAAGTTGGTTGAGGTCCGTCCTCTTCCACTTGCGTGCGCCACCAATTTAATCTTCTGCACTGTCCTCGGAGTTGGATTCAAAGACTTTTCGGACCGGATCATTGTTGTCCGTTCACTTTAGGTGACCCAGCCATCTCAGTCGTTGGCTACTGAGACAGAAGCATGGATCCTGTCAAAAACGGATGAGCAGTAGAGGAAGACCCCACCTTAGGTGCTGCAGAGGCAGCTAGCTAGTGACCGAACTGGCTTGAGGGGCTTGTTGGTTGAGGCCGAGGTCCACTCTGGACTGTAAACACCATCTAAAGTAAGTTAGTAAGGCTGATGTGTGGTTCTGCTTGTTTATTCAGGATACTGAATAAGATCCTTTCCTCAAGAAGATTTTACTCATCTTAGGGAGAGGTGGCCCCATCAACTTACTGACGCTCGTGTTCACCGAAGGAGTGGCAATCACTGGTGCTCTTACAAAAAACACGTGTCTCGACGTTTTCGTTTGTTCTATCATGGTCGGCTTGGGTCATTTTTATGTGTTATGTCAATCTTGGGGTTGGCTAATTGGTGGAGCTTTAAAATTCTTAAGTCATTTGGTAGTGTTGATAAACTTTTGACTGGAATGTTAGGAGACTGTTTCTCAGTTTGCATAGCGCAGAACAGTGACTCTTTTTCTTGTGGTTACCTACTAGGTTGTGCACGGTCGTGATTCTCACAGAAAGAGATAGACTTTTTACTCAGTTGGTTGAAACTAGGCCAACATTTTCCGGAAGTAGGTACCAAGCAAGCTTCATTTTTTGTTTGCGGTAAGATGGTTCAACACTTAATCTCAATAAGTGTTGAACCTATTCTTGCCAGCTTGTCAGCGTTTTCATCACTTGGGACAACACTGTGACCAGGAACCCATCAGAGCCTTATGGTGTGCTTTGTTTGAAGAACCCTTATTTCTCGCGACAGCATGGTACAAGTTTCAATTTGATTTGAATGGCAGAATTCGCTTTTATTGCCACTTGACTGTCAATGAAAAAGGTGATATCAGCTTGAGGCATTACCCTCCTTGAGACTTGTCTAGCAGTTTTCTTCAAAGCGAGGTCCTCAGCTTCGAAGAAACTGCTGTAATTAGGAAGTCTGAATGCAACACCACTCTCCATCTTGGAACCGGCGGTATTTATTGCTTTCACCGATTCGCAAGTTGATGGCTCGTTGGTTTTCCAGTCTTCTTTTCTATTTGAAATAGACTTAAAGTCGAAGAGACTTAAAGTCGAGTATTGGTATTGCCAATTCTTATTAGTGAAACAAGAATTCCTGATGATTTTTGTATATTCGATTTTTTTCGAACGAACTACAAACGATATCGAATGTTGCCAAAGAAAAATTTAGGAGACTATAGTGTTCCAAAATGCCAAATTTTCTAAGTGATGGGAAAGCCATCGAAGCAATAGAGTTCACCATAAATTACTCCCTGAATGAGTAGAAAAGACCAATGACCTCAAGGAACAGAGATATCTGCGTCTTCCAGAAGGAATCAGCCGGCTGCATGATCATTGACAGAGATTCCGGAAGCGACTGCAAAAGATCAAACAAAGAAATTGGAACATGGCAAAAAATGAACTTGAATGAAAGCAAATTATGTAAAAGCAATCTATCATTGCCTAGATCCGATGCATTCGAAGAAATCAACAATATTATCGGACAGCAAATGGGGAATCAAAATCAACAACAGACAAGGTCAAGTCACGACGAAGCGGAAGCATTTGCTGAATATTTCGAAGGAATTTTCGTGCCCGACCTATCCAGTGATACTGGAGAACAGTCTCCAATAGAGAAACTGAAGCAGACCGACCCTAAAATTACACTAAGCTGACTGGTAGCTTCACTAACCCCGAAGAGCTAGCTGAGCAAATCAATATAGTGGACAACTTAAGAAATCATCTGGAGCAGATATGATTTCCAACCATTGTAACGAAGTTTCCCCAATAACACCTGTTCTTCAAGATCCTGTTCAGCAACTCAGTCAACAAAGGCCATTTTCCGAAGAAATGGAAGAAAGCATAATTAGCACCAATATCGAAGAAGTCGATTGGAGCGCCATTTCAGCATATTGTCCCATATCTTCTCTAAACGACACCAGCAAAGTGCATCACCAACAATATCTTTCCGGACATGCAGTTTAAATTTGGGGGTAAACACTCCACTTTACATCCGCTCTTGAAGTTTGAGAATGACATTTTAAGTAAGTCATCAAAATCTTTGAAACTTTTCCATCTTTAAAAATGGAAAGAACCCTTTGATTTAAATTACTAATAATCTTACAAAAAAATCTACTACAAAAATCTAACATTCCTAATATTGTTGTAACCATGTTTGAGAAGTCCTTGCAAAAGCCATTATCATCTTCACCTTCTCCCATACTACTTTCATCTTCTTCCATGGCATTCTGGTATCCTTTTTCGAACACAAAAAAAATATGTTTCCACATAAAATGTTACACGAGTGTTGTTAGCACAAAAATATATCTACAAGTCATAAAAGTAGGCACATAGATAAATCTAAATATGTACCAAAACCCACCAGGAACTCATCAAACCACAACCAGAAAAAAAAATCATTGAAAAAGTCAAAAAAAAAAGTATATTATGTTCACAGATTTGTTATTAGAAATAAAAAGAAATTCACATTTTTGTCTCCTAAAGTTGTCTTTTTGCTACTACATATCGTTGTCTTGTCATCATTGATGTTGTAAAAATGTTCATTCGTCTATCTCTATATTTCGAACATCGTTCAAGACGTCTAGCTTAGGGATGGATGTTCAGGGCTGGATTAAGTCATATCTATGAATCATCATCGTGTCTTGTAACCAAGATTCTTCTTCTGCTAGGACTGCTGATTCCCATGTTGTTCTTGGTCTTCTAACCCGCAGTAAGCCCTGAGGATTCAATTGAAAGGACTACTTCGGAAAATAATCGTTGTGATTTCCTCAGTGTGTGACGTCTAGCCGCTCTTGACTAGATCTGCACCATAAATCCCAGTAAGAGCACCATAAATCCCAGTAAGATATAATTTGTGGTTTTGCGAATCTTTAGGATGTGGGCTAAGCACCGGTTAGCAAAAGCTATAAGTTCCCCGAAATGGCAGCCATGCCCTGATAAGCATAGAATAGCACGGATTGGACATTTAATTCGAAGAATGTCAACTTATGTGAGCCATGTATCATGTCTCCCTCCGCAGGATGTTGATATGATCGACACACGATCGACCACTGCCCAAGCCAGCTTGATGCCCCTTGAGTGTAGACTGGTTTCTAATCTTTATCCGCTCGAGAATGACGGTTCTCATAAAAAAATAAATAAATAAGCTCGTGGAGAACCAGGGCCTAGTGATTTACAACTTCCGACCATTTCTGTGTGCGTGTTGTTGGCAAAAATGGAGGGGACCTACAATTTTTGCCGAGTATGAGCGGCTAGATGAGAAGCACTTTTTCATGACAAGTATACTCTTGGGGGTTTTGTCAGTTCCTCGCAAGAGGCAGTACTTCGGAAGAACATTTCTGTTTTTTAGGTGTTAGCGGCTGGGAATCAAACCCAGACCTTCAGCATGACAGTCCAACGCACTAACCATTATGCGAATAGGTTCTACGATGGTTCCCATTAGTTTTGGGAAAACGGTAACACCACGCCAATTCTTACAAATTTAAAGGTCATCTTCGTTCAATTCAATTACAACGTCCTTCCAGCCCCTGGTTTAGGCTCTATGGAGATGCCGTTCCTGATGCACACGGATTGACACTGCGAAAAAATGTGCAGTGCATTGCCGTGTGAACTAGGCCCAAGTATTAAGGAGGGGCCAATTGTACAAATGTTGTTCAACGATTTAAATTGCGGACTAAAATCCAACGATTTCGGTTTGCATTACCGGAGATGTTTCTCCCGAAAAAGTTCTGACATCGAGACTTTAACGGTTTTGAACCAAAAAAGACGATTTCAAGTATTCCAATTTGCCTCAATCCGGCACTGAATAAGATATAGACTTTTTGGTATACCGCCTTCTGCTGCTTTGAATTTCTTTCCGAACAACAACAAAAACATCATCAACGTCGACAACCTTATTCAAGGGAACATTTTGTGGAAAAGCCATTCTTGTTTCTTCCTTCCTTAATGCTTGTGTAACGGCAATTACAGTACATCTATCTCTACCAACCGAAATTCGCTTCCGGGTAATCTTTTCTTTTGGCATATTCTCTTATACCTTGTATAATATAAAACTCAACCCCTTAGGCCACATACCCACCTTTTCTTCTATCTTTCTTTCTTTCAAAACTCTAGTAGCAACCAGTAGACAGAAGAAAGTATTACAACCAGCAGTGTTTTTTTTTTTATTTTCTCGGCATCTTCGTCGCGTCTCGTCCTTGTATAGCCCCAAAGGGATACTATAAGGAATAGAGATGTATCTATAAGATGGGTTTTTCTTTTGAGTACGGTTCACCGCCAGACATGGATGGCAAGAGAAGAGAGCTTCTGAAGGATGTACTAGGTGCGGTTCAAGGGCGGTAACTAGCTCCTTGAAATTGAGGGTGGCCTTATACTATAAACATAACAACCTTTGTAGCAAATTGCAAGGTAAACCAAATGAACAATTCCATTAATATATCGCGCAAAACTTTGGTCTGGTAGGTGGAGATGACTTAAAGGTTTTTTTTTTGTGTTTGTTTCCTAGAAAATATAAATTCCCTTAACCTAATTTGCGACGGAGGAGTGGGAAAATGTAGAAAGAAAAAAAGGAGTGGTATTTGCGAGGAAAATGCTGTTGATTGAATGTGTAAATTGCACAGAACTTGGCATACGTTGAATTTTCTTTTCTTTGTTTTTTTTAAGAAAAATGACATTTTTTCATTGTTTTTAAAAGTAAAACTCTAAAGAAAAAAGACCTAAATAAGTCGATGTTGTCGTTGTCGTCGTCTTTTACTGGAATTTTGACTCCTTCGTCTCATACTTTCACGTTTTTTTTTTTTGTTCTGAATAAATACCTTCATAATATTTACTTTTCTTAAGAGAATGAATTTTAATTTTAATAAATGTTATTGTTAGTTTTGTTTTGAAGTTCTTGTGTTTTGGGGAATTTTTAAAATTATTTGTATTTGGGAATTTTTATGAGTGAAAGGTTCGGTTCGAGGGTGAGAATTTCGAGGTTATGAGGAACAAGTTTTGGTGCATGATAAGTTGTTTTTTTTTTTTTTGAGAATTCTTTTTTTTTTGTCAATTTTAATTGGGAAAAGTTTTATATTCTTCCTTTTTTTTTTGTTAAATATTTATTTATTGAAATTTTGTGGGATATTATGACATGTTGAAAAGAATTCCGCTTGAACGTAGGTGGCTATCGTCTTGTTGCCTTTAAATTACACTGGTTAACTCAATTTCAGTTACAGAAACCAGTCTATATACTCTTTCTAAGGTTTCTGATGGGATTAATGCTAATCCAAGAAAAATAAGGCCCCTAAAATTAAAACATGGCTTCAAATTAGAATTCTAAAAAAGGAAAAGTGTCGTCCCCGGTTGGTAAAAGGTACCTTCGCCAAAACTTATAAAAAAAACCTTTGGCATTGAATCACTAATCCTAGACGAGACATATAGGAAGACCCAAATACGGTTGGAAGAGGAACCTCGGGCAAGCCCAAAACATAAGACTTAAATGTGGTTTGAATAAAGTCCCCGGCCCTCGCCAGACAACCCAGCCCTCACCGAACTAAGACTCAAATCCATTTGGAAAAGAATCACCAGCTCTAGACACCTTCTTCTCAAGACTCAAATGCAGTTGAGATAGACTCACAAATACGGTTTGAATAGAATCCCTGGCCCTCGAAACTAAACATAAATAAGATTGGGAAAAAATCTTCTTCCGCCAGACTGAAATACAGATCGGAATGAGTCTCTGCCTTAACCAAAACTAAATCAAAAATCCTGTTAGAATAAGGTTCTTCGCCTCTGTCCAAATTAAGGCAAAAAACTTTTTCCCGCTTATCCCCAAATAAGGAAAAAAATAAAGATGGGCATGGAGTTCCCGGCCCTTACCGAAACAAAGGTAAAAATAGAGCTGGGAAAGAGTACCAAGCCCTCACCGAAAAACTAAGATACAAATACCGTTGGAATAGGGTTCGCAACCTTTGCCAAAGGATTAAGATTGGATTAGAGTTTTCCGGCCCTAGTCGATCCTAAGAAGTGTATCGGACTTATTTATGACGATGCTCTAATCTAATAGTTATGTTAGCGAAAAATATATGTGCTTAAAACATATATAATTATTTTTTCATAGCATAAGTTTCCTTACACATGACTTATGTATCAATTACCTCTTGAAATAAGTCCCATTTATAAACATTGATTATAAGTGATGATAATTTTGTGAACTCATTACATAAATAATGTTTGGTTATCCATGATTAATACATAGCAAAATTTCTATGTATCCATTACATAATTTTCATAAATGTCTGATCAGCCACATTTTTTAAGTTACACGATAATAGTCGCGTTCATCTCGTGAAACAAAATGATGTGCGCTTAGTGCGTGATATATACCCATTTTTTTTTTGCTGTGTTTAATTATTGTTCATGCAAAGCTTGTCTCTTTTTTGAACACTGCAGTGCACTGCTGACCAGGGGTACCATGTCTTGACATCTTCGATAGCCCAATTTAGAAATTTTTGTGGCCCAAAGTCGGAGCCAAGAAAAGTAGCTCAAATAGTAGACAATATTTTTTTATATATAAATCTGGGTCGAATTGCCACTTCAGTTACCGAGTGAGTGAGCGCCATCTGTGATTGAAGAAAAGTAACCACTTCAAATTTTTGTAAACTTGATTGCTCAAAACGTGAGCAGTAATTTCAAAGTCACAAAATATTCAGTCACGTATAACTCGATCACCTTCGCACCCATTAAAAAGAGTTAGACGAAAAGAATTATCGTGTAATAGGGGACTATTCAGTGAATAAAAAGTGGGGCCAAATTGTGGAATGCTTATGGGGAGAAAAGTGGTTTATTTAGTATTTATTTATACAAAAAAAATATCATCCACGATTAAATTTGGTCTATTAGTAGCCCAATTATGATTGGGCTGTCATACTGAAATTGGTGTCGGCAATTTCGGAAAAAGATTGTCCAATTTCCGATAAATAGCCCAATCTGGCTAGCCTGCTGCTAACAATTCACAGACATGATTCACAATTGTAAAAAGCCATCTGCCAGACAGCGTGAAATCTTTGTATCTGGGTTATTGAAATAAAATTCGATAGAAACCTGGGTCCCATGGTGTTTTTGTAATACGTGTTAAAAAATACCCTCGACCCAGACCCCGAGACAATAAAACACAGCTAATATTGTAGTGAACAAAGTTTTTTATGTAAATATGTATTAATTACATAGATAATAAATGTATTTGATACAAATACACTTCACTCATAACAATGTGTTGCTTATAATAATTGTATGTAATGGGTATAACTACTTGTACTCACTTCATAATTGTAAGTTTTGCCTCCTTCTTGGATTCGTTTATTTTTTATTCAACAAGATAATGTACTCAGTACATATAAGATAGACTCAGTGAGTTCGGCTTGTATTCACAACATATTTTTATATTCAGATGGTGGGTCTCATAAATGTAGATATGTACTTAAGTACTCATTACATATTTCACTGAAGCTGATCAGTGATTTTGTAATGAGTACATATCGTTTGTATTCATTACAAGTCTTAGCGTAAGATGTATGCACTGATTTCATAGTTAACGTGTTTCATTCGGTACTTAAAATAAAATGTAACAAGTACACAACAACTGTACACATTACATAGAGCTCCCATTGCAATTCAATTAAATCTTAAGTACATTAATTTTACATAAAAGTCTCTGAATACATGTCTACATTTTTGCCTCAGAGAAGCATTTAAACTCAACTTAAAGTACCAATTTTATTAAATTGTTTATTGACACATTCAAAGAAAACAGACTTTATATGATAAAATTTATTTAAAGTCTTTTCACTTAATTTCTTTTACATACACTACCTAGCTCTAAGGACTTTTTCAGAACCTATGCCTTCTTATCAAAAATACTTAAAACCACTTAACATTTCTGGAGAATAAAAAAAGTTATTAAATTTTATCTGATAGGTTTTATCTCATTCGTAAAAAATTTCCTTTTTGCTAACTTTATCAATTTCCTAAAAAATATTCCAAGATTCATATTCAGATACAATTTAAAAGAAGCTCTTTTTGATGTCCTCCTCTTAATATCAAAGATGACTAGCACTTGTGCTGGTGTTTCTCTTGAAAAAGCTACAACAAAATGGTTTCATATTTTTATTCTAAAGGACATGTATACTTTACTTACTCATATTGTTGTTATATCACTAAACCCACACAAATATATACAAAGATGTTGTTGCCAAAAACTCTTGTTCATAATTACTCTGCCAACAAGTGACATTTCAAAAGAAAACTTAATTACATCCATAATAGAACCTACCAAGAAAAAAAAAAGGAGGACGAAAAAAGAATAAGGAATCTTATATTCCATTGCATCATCTTCTCAGCTTTTTCGTCCTTGTAGTCGTCGTTATGTCGGTGTTGTGTTGTATGTATGGCGGTCCTGTTGAGAATTACATCAACAATATAATTACATGTTCTATCCTATTTAATATAATCCAAATAAAAAGCTCGACCACATTATCCTCGCTTTCATCGCCACTGCCATCATCATCATCATCATAATCATCGCCTGTGTAGTCAAAGACATGCCACACTTTATGGCACAAAATATATATTTTATCTCAGCATCTACTTAGTTTTTCCTTTTTAGTCTCAAACACAAATAAAAATATTACCACAAGATCACAAAGGACACAGGTTTCTTTTTACAAAACAACAACAACAAAAACAAAATCAAACCTCAGGACAGTGCTCTGCCTCCTGTCTCCCTTTTCTCGTCCTTTTTCAGCTGTCAAAAAAAAAACAACAACAACCTAAACATGACAAGTTAAATAAAACGACAATGACTGAAATAAACCTACACACATATAATAAATCCATGGGTGATATTGTCATCTATGTATGTAGATAGGTTTTTGAAGTAAAAGAGGATACAAGGACACGATGATTACAATGACTATGATGTTATCATTCTATCTATTCTGATGTGTACCGTTTGTTATGTGTACTGTGTATTTGCAGAACATATCTATAGCAGTCACAACATGAGAAGAAGTAAATATCAATCTGTGGGAAGAATGCGCTTGTCACTGTCACTATGACAGTTAAGACACTCTCACATCACAAAGGGTCGGTTTCGTTCGGTTCGTACATATAAACGTAGCGTATATTTAGGTCGGAGATTTGAACGAACTCGCAAAAAAAAAAAAAAAAAAAAAGGAGAAAGGTCAAAAACGTCACCCGCGCTATTATGTCATCATAAATAATATCCTTAAGCCATATCACCCCAACAACGACCCCACCAATACAAAAGATATTGCAGACGATAACTTAACCCTTCATCACTGATGAAAGAGAGAATCTTCTTCATCTGACATTCCATTCATTTATGTACTTTGTATAAATATTCCATAAGGATATGCCAAGAGAACGAGGACGAGGACTAAGACGAGGAGATGAAATGAAAGAGAACAGACTGGAACAGAATATCCATTAAATATTCAATACCTGTGAATGACATATGAATGGGATATTTTGAGTAATTTTTATCCTTAAGGATTCTACACATTTTTCGAATACATATACTTTTCCCGATGTGACAAAGGCATATTCCTAGAAGAAGCGACTCTTCTCATAAGATATTGGCCTGCTGCAAGGGATTGAAATTAATCTATTTAGTCGAAAATGGGTTGTAGAAGTTTTTGTGGAGATCATCTTTTCATTGTGCTACTTCAAGACACTAAAATACAGTGGGGTTGATGATGAGGTTGAGAGAGGATTGTGAGAGAGAATACAAACAGCAATCAAAATTTTATGACTTGAGATTTTCTAAAGGCATCACTGGAGGCAGAGGGGGGATGGTAACTCTAAATATTCATGAAGTGTTAATATTAAATATTTTCTTCATCATCATGACGCGCGGAATAAAATGAAAGAGAGATGGAGTTATCCTTTTAAGGCGTGTTTTGAATAGATGAATACATATTATGCAAAAAAAATATTTTGAAAAAAAAAACAACTTCAGTAAATGAATTCTTGGAAATTTAAACTGAGGCGGATTTCTAATTCTGAGTTTTTAAAATAAAAACATTTCGTTGAAATTGTATGTAAATGGTGTTCTCTTTGGTTTTAATCAATTGTAAGAAAATGATATTTTTTGGTATCACTTATTCGAGAGATTTCAAACAAAACAAAAAAAAAAGATTTAAAAAAATCGACTAAATTTTTCCCTTTAACTGCATTTATAAATTATGAACACTATTTTAGTGCAAACATTTCTACACCAAAATTAAGCTTTACATTTTATCTCAATTTTAAGGCCCTTGACTTTGAATATTAGGCCCAAGGAACCCAAGTTATACACTTCTTACTGCAACCTTAATGACTTTTTCTGCAACTTTTAGCGACTTTTTATAATAAAAATTTGTTTTGCTGTTGCTTCTTGTGTTTTGATCACTTCATGATACACAAGACTGCCTATTTTTTGTGAAGAAGAGTTGTGGCAAGAGCTTTGTAGAATATTTTTTTGCATTCTGTAAGTTTTTGTTTATTAATTTTTGCATTTTTAAAGGGATTCTGGGATTTTTAGATTCTTATTTTGAAAGTAAAGTTTAAAAAAAAACGAAACATTATTATCGTCTTATGAAGTTATGATCTTTAAAAAGATTTCATGACGAAAAACATAGAATTCACTTTTCCCTTTAACTTCATTTATTAGTTATAAAAAAATTGCTACTTCCAATAATTTGTACACCAAAATTTAGCTTTACATTTGATCTCAATTTTAAGACCCTTGAATTTGAAGACTGGGCCCAAAGAACTAAAGTTTTAAGCTTCTAACTGCAACCTTAATGACTTTTTCTGCAACTTTTAACGATTGTTTTTTTTTTTATAAAAGTTTTTGCTGCTCCTTTTTGTATATTGATCACTTCAGGAATCACAAGAATGTCTACTTTTTATGAAGGAGAGTTGTGGCAATAGCTTTGTAGGATATTTTTTATATTTTTACTAATTTTTATATTTTTACTAATTTTTGCATTTTTAAAGGGATTCTGGGATTTTTAGATTCTTATTTTGAAAGTAAAGTTTAAAAAAAAACGAAACATTATTATCGTCTTATGAAGTTATGATCTTTAAAAAGATTTCATGACGAAAAACATAGAATTCACTTTTCCCTTTAACTTCATTTATTAGTTATAAAAAAATTGCTACTTCCAATAATTTGTACACCAAAATTTAGCTTTACATTTTATCTCAATTTTAAGACCCTTGAATTTGAAGACTGGGCCCAAAGAACTAAAGTTTTAAGCTTCTAACTGCAACCTTAATGACTTTTTCTGCAACTTTTAACGATTGTTTTTTTTTTATAAAAGTTTTTGCTGCTCCTTTTTGTATATTGATCACTTCAGGAATCACAAGAATGTCTACTTTTTATGAAGGAGAGTTGTGGCAATAGCTTTGTAGGATATTTTTTATATTTTTACTAATTTTTATATTTTTACTAATTTTTGCATTTTTAAAGGGATTCTGGGATTTTTAGATTCTTATTTTGAAGAGAAAGTAAAGTTAAACAAAAAACGAAACCTTATTATCGTCTTATGAAGTTATGATATTTAAAAAGATTTCATGACGAAAAACATAGAATTGATTTTTCCCTTTAACTGCATTTATTAGTTATAAAAAAATAGCTACTTCCAATAATTTGCACAACAAAATTTAGCTTTTTATTTTATCTGAATTTTAAGGCCCTTGACTTTAAATGCAAGACCCATAGAACTCAAGTTTTAAGCTTCTAAGCGAAACCACAATGACTTTTTCCGCAAGTTTTAAGGAATTTTTTTTTTAAGAAAAATTTTTGCTATTTCTTGAGTATTAATGACTTAACGAATCACATGTAATGTCATGTACAAAAAAAAAAAAACGCAAGATTAAAAATAGAACTCACAAGTGCTTCCAAAAACAGAAGTTTTATTTATATAGGTTTTGTCGTCCTAAATAACCTACCATGATTTCTTCAAGGGATACTTTATCAATATATATTTTCTAACCAAGAGAGCACAACGCTTACAAATATCTTTATATTTATTCAACATATTGTCATAATAAAGAAAACCCCTTAAAAACTATATATACCAAACATCAGTTGATGTCTCTAGGGAGATTATTTCTAGAGAAGTCTCTCATAACTCGATTATCCTTTTTATCCTTTTCTTGATCCATTCAAAGTATATACATATATTATATGTAGGTACATTGAATAAAAAAAAAAGGAATGTTCTAATTCTAATATAGGTATAATAAATTGTGTGTGTCCTCCTTTTTGATTGATTAATCTATACTTTTTGGACATGTAATTTACCAAACCGGTTTGTATCCTTTCTATATTTTGTCTTATATCTTGGATGCTCTTATTAAACTTTTGTATCTTAAAAAGCTAAGACAAGAGAATTTATATTGAGTTGGGGATATTATAACGTTGTTTTAGAAAATAATTAATTTTTGTTTGCTCATTGTTAAACACTCTTAAAAAAGGCAAAATGTTTGAAAAATGACAACGGTGCTGAAGAAATTTATCTTGTAGGTACAACGATTTATATTAATTTGAAGCTAACAACTTCCGGTAGGTGTCAGATTTTTTACTGAAAACTTGATTTAAAGTGACGCACAACGATCCGGGAATATGCTTTAGAATTAATGATTTCTTAAATGCAACCACATAAATTAATTGCTACCAAATAATGACAGATGACTCGTGCTCAGTATGTTTTTGCCATTTAAATCAGGAATAACTGAAGCCGAAATATATTTTGCAAATAGTGTATCATCAACTCTCATAAAAAAATATTCCCATAAAGATTTTGATTTAAATTGGCTACTGTGTTTTATGTCATAATAAGTTTGACAGTTAATTGTGCTCAGTTTATTTTGCCACTTAAGCATAAATTGTCGATGGTGCATCATATTCTTTGTATTCTCGTTCAGTTCAAATCAACTCTCTTATAAATGTAAAAAAGGTGATTTTAATAAGTGACATTATATGTGCTCAGTCTATTTTGACATTTCAGTGCCAATAGACAGAAGCCGAAACAACATGCTTAAAAATTGTGTTTAACATTCTTAATATTCTGACTCTGAAGCCCATATCAACTCTCATCTAAAGATGTTTTAGTTTTAAATTGGCAAGTAGTGTTTTTCTTGCAATAGTAATTTTGACAGCTGACAGATGCTTGTTTGTGCTCAGTTTATTTTGCCATTTAAGCATGAATAGGTTTTAATTTGTCTAATGAAAGATGATTTGTGCTCAAATTATACCACCATTTAAGCATAAATAGACTACGCATACGCATAATGGTCAAATTTGCATAGCGTGCATCATATTATTAGTACTCTCATTCTGAGTCCCCTTTCCATTCTTGTATAGAAGGCTCCTGTCAAGTGTCGTAGAAAACTTGTTCTTCTATAAGTTTGGTGTTCACGACACTTTTTCTTGTTATAGTCAATTTGACAGCTGACAGATAATTTGTGCTCATTTTATTTTGCCATTTAACCATGAATAAACAAAAGCTGAAACAACCCTTACAAATAAAAATTATCGTTTTTCGATATATAGCCGAGGTACGGCCGATATACGAGTGAAGTTGCTCAAAAATTGAACTTTCAGATGGCGTTACATTCGATGAATCCGCAATGCCAATTTTAAAAACAATTATGTTGAGCAAATTATCTCTTCAATAATGACAGCATCTTTACCATCAACGTCATTTTAATGTGTTTTTTCTCATTTTTAAATTGAACACCTCTTGACAGCACCTTTTACAATGACAAGCAATAATGAAAGTTGCTATAAAAATTAAAAAAAACTATTATTTCTGTTGCACAAACAAATTCGTTTGTTTTGGACATTTCTCGAAATTCGCATATCCAATTGGTAGCACAAAATTTGATTAGGACTTGCTTTACGAATTATATGATTTACAAAGTTTGCTATAAAAGAAGTTTATATTTTCAAGAAAATGAACAAACAATTTTATTTATTTGATTTATTTGACAAGAACAAAATTTGAACAAATGAGCTCTCAATTGACCCTATCCTTTTAAGAATTAAATTGTGATTTTATAATTTACTGCGCGTTTAGCTATAAAAAGTTGATTTTTTGTACTGAATGGAAAAACGGTATTTTTTTTTATGGATACACATTGGTATCCATAAAAACGAATGATGATGAACGGCTGTTTTATTTTTTGACAGTTGCTATTAAAAAAGGAATGTTGAATATATTTTTTCCTGAGTATACTATGATTTTTATGTAGGATAGACAACAATGGAAATCAATCTCAATGGGGCCATCGATCATCTTTAACATACAATTTTTGCATTTTTTATTTTTTTGTCAGTGGTGCTATAAAAACCATAATTTTTTATTTTTCTTTTCCATATACATAGGTCCAGTTGCTCCCTATAACCTTATATTGTCTTTGGGGTGCTAGACGACTTAAGATTTTTATATTTGCTATAAAATAAAATAATTCAATTTTGTTTATAAGCATGGGTAAACTAATCCACAATTAGACCCTTTACTCCTAAATTTTCATTTTGTGCCCTTGAAGATTTTGCCTACTTCTAGTTGCTATAAAAATAAAAATGTATATATTCTTTCATTAGTATTGAGAAAAGGATTGTTTTTTGTTGGGTTGAAATTAACGAACGCTAAAACACGAACTTAATAATTAGTCAAACCTTCGTAGTTTCTATTTTGGGGGCACTGACGTATAGCGTAGAACTTACAGTTGCTATAAAAAAGAAGAAACGTTGATTGCTTCATGTTGTGAGGATGGATAAATAATTGTTTGAGTAAGATAAAACTGGGCAAGCACTGGACAACCATCGTTGATATTATGTTGTGACTTATTATTTTGTCTGAATGTAAATATAAAAATGCTATAAAACAGACACATTGATTTTTTTTTAAATTACTGTGACAAAGGATGGTGGATCTGAACGACTTTTTCGTTGTTTGTTTCAATAGTTGTTAAAAGAAGGATGAATTAAATACAATTTTGTTGGACCGAAATGGAAAAATTACTTTTTTTATTTGCTATAAAAAATAATTATAACTTTTGTTCTCCCTGAGTGTGGAAAATTAATATTTTTTGTTTTAGATAGACAAGAAAATGGATAAACTTTGGGCAAAAGAGCCCTATTAGTCGCACTTTCCTATTATTTCTCTGGGAGGTGCTGTGCACCTTATTTAAACGTTTGCTATAAAAAATAGCTATTTTTGTTTTATCGGCTGTAATAATTCTCCTAGAAATTTTAAGATAAAGAAATAATAAGGGCACGTTCGAATATTTTCCTCTCAGCCAATCAAGGGGTGCACTATGCACGTGTGTTTGTAAAGTGTCAGGGTCTACGTAGTATAATAAACTCTCATACGGCTAGTGACCCTTATAGCTTAATCCAATCAGTAATACTGATGTTTCGGTAAAAATATATTCGTATGTTCAACTGTGACAATATGCACAATATTCTGAACACGATGGTCAGGAAATCGACCTTTTCCGCCCACACGACATACGACAATGACACGACACACGACACAAACCACTATACCTACTATTCACCTCCGCATCTGTGTCACGTTTTCCAACTCACTTTACATCAAAAACAGACTCAACCCCGAAAAAAGGTTCCACCGTCACCACATCACCATCATATCAGCCCCAGTATAGTCAGAGTGGAAAACACAACGTGTCCAATTTTTCCAACCAACTCCTACATACTTCCTATAACTATACCTTACCTACTTTATATGACGATGTGGATAAATGATTAAATTCGATGATGCAAATGAGGATAATCCGGGACTCCCTGATCTATTATTATTATTCCTCTCATGTGGAGGGGTTATAAGCACGACGTGAATTTGATTTGATGATGATGTTGATGCTTCTCTGTTCCTGAACTGATGCTTGCTGACGACGATGTTTACTGACATAGATGAGTGATGATGGTTCTTCTGCTACTGCTCCTGGTGCTGCTGCTTTTCCTAGCTACTTTTCACAAACTTGATGATGGATTCACTTGCATTATGCATTCTATATTCATTGCAGGCTACTTTCCATAAAATATTCCAAAAACTGATAGAAGTAAAAACAACATCCCAACATTCGCCAGGCCCATACTAGATTTTTGAACATGTGTGTGAGAAAATGATGATGCTATAATTATATTGATGCCACGTGAGTGGGCGGTATATAAAGTAGATATATAGACTTTTATATATTTAATAGAAAGTGGCGATGAATAATTATTTTACATACAACATAGGTATATGGAAAGGACCTAATCCATTTTGCATTGAATTCTAAAATAAATTTTACGGGAATTTCATTTGGATTTAATTATTGCCCATTTGATAATTTTCGGATTGGGATTGTGAACTATACATGAAATAATCGGATTTTGTTTGAAATATAGAGAAGCGAAGGATGATATTTGATTTTGATTATTTTTTTTTTGAGTCAATATGCCAGGATGATGATGATTTAGGAAATATGAACCTACTACATGACGGTTAGGAGCTCAAATGAAGGTATTGAGAGTAAAATATTTTTTCAACAAATTGATTACCGATGGGAATTCAATGCGAAGGAAATATTATGAATAGTCGTTCAAAAGATTTATGAATATAATGAAATGCTACTTTTAAATATAGAGTGAAAGAGGGTAAATGTGCAGTTATGCTGAAAATATGTGTTCCTAACATTGGAAAATGGATCGATCTTTTTTTTTGGCGTGGAGAGAATATTTGAAAAAAAAACTAAATAAACTGTGGATTCTATGCATTCTCATGTACCGTTACCCAAAAACAGTAATAACTATAAAACAGCTATACATTTTTGACTGCACTTAATCTAGGTATGAAGTGTATGTACGTGCTTCACAAGTTTATATTCTCAGTAAAATAAATAGTAAAGAAAAAGGGGCGTGGTAGGAGGCGGGTTCAACTAAGCTTACTTTCATAAACTTTAAGCTGCTAAAACACACAAAAACTTGTAGAAATATTAGGGAAATGTAGATTTAATACATTTTGAATAAGCTCAACTTCTAAATTCAAATTTGTGAGTTTCACGTGAACAACATTCCACGGGGTAAAATAGACATTTCACGTTTCGCTCAAACTCACAATAGAATTTCACCCGAAAAACGAAAATTTCCCTTTTTGTGAGTAATTATTCGTAATTAAGAGCTTAAATTGACACTTATTTTTTGACGGCGAATGAAAGTAAAAAGAGGGTACTGACTGGTGCCTTTGTCTTAGTTTTTTGTTTATTTTAGGCCAAGAGAAATTCAGGCGAAACTCATAATAGATTTTCAAATTTCTGGGAACAAAAATTTTTCGGCCGAAATATTTTCCACGTGAAACTCATAATTTAGGTTGATTAACGAAATTATACGATAGTAAAATCATTGTTTGAATTAGGTAAGTCGAAAAAATATCAATCGTCAGGTAAACATTTGTGTTACTTACCAAAGTTGTTAAAAGTAAAACTTGCAACAATATTCGTCTTGAGCATTTTAAGTATAAGAGCCTGGTACTTTCGAGCGAAGTGAAATCAAAATTGAAATGAAACATTAATAAATTTAACCACCAAAAGGTTTTCAAAAAAAATTGTTTTCGTCATAAAATTTGGTTTGGAAATTAAATTCCATTTGTTTCGAGACAAATTCGTTCCTCCTTGTCACCAAAATAATTGCTTTAAGTTTTTGCCAATTTTTCATGCCTAGGAAAAAAAGGATTTTTTTGTATGTGAAAACTAATCTTCGCATGGATGTGTAAACTAGGCTTAAGCTGAAAATGAGGGAATAAGTTAATAAAAAGCTATTTTCTTAAATGAAAATGGCGCCCAAAAAATGACCCAAAGTCCTAAATGGCGCCCAACGCAAATGGGCTAGCATTGCGGGAAGGATTTTGTTCTCTACTGATCTACCTGCCATTTTCCATACAAAAGTTTGTACATTTCAACTGGACTATAGGTACTTTTTAGGATAAACTTAAGAATTCAAATTAAAGCTTTACACCCAAAGAGTGAAAGTTCTTTCGCAGTCAATGTCTGAATTTACTGGACTATAAGAGGAAATTAATCGAATAAGAAATCCAACAAGAATACAACAAATCTGTGTTTGCCGATTTAGGCTAGAAATGCACTTCAGGCCATAAAATAAAAATTTTGGTCGCAGCGAAATGTAACGAAAGACACAATTTTGGTTTTCATTTGCGTAACTAAATAATTATAAACCATTTAACGAGCTTTAATGAAGGCAGTATGCTTACGCTTGTATATGCCTTTAAAACTCAACGAATAAACTTGCGACTTTCTGGTTTTGCTGTTTGCGAATCGCAAAATTACATAAAATTATTGGCATAAAATCATTTTCTGTTATTAATTGCCACATTGTTTTATCGCAAATAACGGTCGATCCTCATGCTTAAGGCTGATTCTACACTTTTTTCTTTCTATTCGATAGAGGCGGGCATTCGATTCGTATGTCTTTATTTCATTGCGTCTCTGAAAAGTTTGTTGTGAACCGATTCACATTTGCTTACTTTCTTAAGGAGTGGACCAAGGCCTCAACAAATAAGTTTCGGTCTTTAACAAGCTGTCTCCAATTTAAAACGCCAAGTTGGTTGACGTCCTCTTCCACTGTCATGAACCATCTGTTACACCGTCCTTCTCTATTGCGCAATCCCATTGGGGTTGGACTCAAAGACTTCAGGCGGGAGCATTGATTTCCATTCGCTCTAAGTGGCCCAGCCACTTCAGTCGCTGGCTTGTGGCTTGGTCGGTGTTATTGTATAGCCCGTACAGTTCGTTGTTATATCTTCATGTCCATTCCGCATCTAGGCAGATGGAACTAAACATTACTCGGAGAATTTTCCTCTCAAAACAGCTTAACACGTGCTACCGTTAGTAGTGTCCATGCCTCTACACCATACATCAGGTCCGGTATGATAAGCGTCTTGTATAGGGACTCTTTAAATTTCGCGAGAGAGCATTGTTCTTCGATTCCCTTCTCAGCCCAAAGAAGCAGCGATTGACAAGAGTTATTTTTCATTTGATCTCAGCACTAGTATCGTTTCTAAACAAACAATCAAATAACTGTCCATACCGGCTAGGACAAAACATCACTATATTGATAATAGAAAATCTTAGTTAGTTAAAGATTCCATCTCTTTAGGACTAAAGATGAGCTCGAAGAATGGCTTCTTAGTGAAGATCCGATGAAGAATTACCCATAGAAACCGCTGCTACTCTGTTTGGCGAACAAAATGGGTTCAAAAGCTTCTAAAGCTACATATAAAGTTCTTCCTAATTCGCATGATTTCGTCCGAAGTCGCATGAGTTCGTCCGAAGCCGCACGAATTCGTCCCAAGGATCAATCGTTCAAATCAGTTTAATTTGTCTGCAATGGTCGTCCAAAAACATCAGACCAATATTGCTTGTCAGAACACTCTTTCACTGCAACCATTGAATACAAACTTTATATGAACTCCGTGTGTGTGGAGAGGTCTCGAGGTCTCGAAGAGGCAACTGAAACCCAGTCGAACAAGGGTCAGCTCGAGAGACAAATGTAGACGAAAATACGACACCGACAGTCCAAAAAGCCTAAACATAAGACTACATTGGCTCCGCTACATCGAGCAAATGAACACCAATGCTCCAGCCAAGAGATTCTACGAATCCCAGCCCCCGGATTCGAGGCTGTATACCAAGATGTAGATGACAGTCCAAAAAACCAAAAGACGTCGACTACATTGGTTCGGCCACATCGAGCAAATGAACACCAGTTCTCCAGCCAGGAGATCTTACAAATCTCAGCCCCCATTGGCTCCGCTACATCGAGCAAATGAACACCAATACTCCAGCCAAGAGATTCTACGAATCCCAGCCCCCGGATTCGAGGCTGTATACCAAAATGTAGATGACAGTCCAAAAAACCAAAACACGTCGAATACATTGGTTCGGCCACATCGAGCAAATGAACACCAGTTCTCCAGCCAAGAGATCTTACAAATCTCAGCCCCCGGATTCGAGGCGACCAGGCAGATCGAAACTTAATTTTAAGGACCCAGCTATTTTGATCTGGATGTTTATTAGTAACATAAATAACCTTAGACCTCCGACAAGAAAAGTGGTTGTTTTATTTCTTGCGAACTTTCTTATACTATATCTAGTAAAACAAAAATCTAGGCAATTAAATTTTGGTCCCTCGAGCCGGATATAAACCAGCGACAACTATGGATAGAAGCAACTAACATCCAAAGCATTTAACAACACACCACGGGCGGAGTATCACTAGAAATTTATTGATATATATAAGGAGAATCTTAAGATTCATTTCAGGCTAATTCAAAACTGAGATAACAAAGTTTTTATTTAAATCTCATTCAGGACAAAAAAAAAAAAACAGGGTTTCATGCAATTTTTGCTTATTATATTTTAATTTAACTATATTCGTTCGTATTTAAGTCTTTTCTACAAGGAGAGTTTTCCTTCTCCTTAATTCTCAAAAACAACTCTTCTCTTTCATATTTTTTCGAACAAATGTCAAAATTAAATGTGTCACCTGGAATATAATATAATGATTTATTATAAAATCAAACAATGCCATAGACTCGACATGAAAACTCGCTTAATACCAAAAGCAAATAGTTGTATAGTCTCCGAACAAATTTGAAAACAAAAGAAAATTCTAGCAACTGCTGCTGTATAGCTTACACAACAAACAAGCGAGAAAATAAGTCAAAACTCTTTAAAAAAAAAAAAAAAAAAAACAGGCCACGGGATATGATGACTGACAGAAGGACATTTTTTTGTTCTTCTTCCACATCTAAATGGATGTTTTGTGTCTCATGTATGTATGAGAGAGTATAAATTGCTATTATCATTGCTGTCAAACGAAAAACAATTATAATGGAAGGACGACGACGACGACGACAACGATGCCGACACGACAAGTGGGATTGCTTTCAGTTTGTATTTTTTGATTCTACTGAATTGATGACATTATTTCTGGGATTTGACACTTTATCCACCATGATGACAGGTGAAAAACGGTATTTTCCATGTTTTGTAGACTTTATTAGATTGTGGCTGTTGTTTACATGGCAATTGTCTCCTTTCCTGATGCTGCCTGCTACTGCTGTTGATGAATAGCAAAATAACAAATGTTTACAACCACAAAAAGGGAAGGTTTTTAAAAAATCATGAGGAAGGAAGTGAAAGAGATAAAGTGGTATATTATTTTGGAGGCACACAACTCACTGTCAGAAGTTTTGACCGGTCAAAAAAAAAAAAAAGAAAAAGGAGGATGTGGAATATAAACCACATTTCCGGACAAACATACAAACATTCATCCTTTTTGCCACCCAATTTGAAGTAACATTTGCTGTTCCTGCTGTTGATGGTTGATATGGTTGGATGGTCGAAAGGTAAAATCATTAATTGAAATCATAATCTTCGCATTGAGAGAAAACCCGAGCGGTGGTTTTACAAATCCCTGTACAACAGAGATACAAAGGCAAATCTATATGTATGTAGATAGGAAAGAGATAGAGCAACATACATACATAATAATATATAATATATCGATTGTACTTTAGAGTCCCCAGTACTTCCTGTTTGATGACCGCAATGAAATTCAGTTTTGCTATGAATTGAAGTAGATATACTCGTTTATACAGAAGAGCCCTTATGGAATCAACCGAAAAGAGGTCCACGTAGCTTAAGCTTTCCGGGGGAAGTAGGTTTGTATGTGGAATATGGGAGGTGGTGGCATCAGGATGTTTAAATCCGCACCCGACCGCACATGCTAGGTTATTTTTCACCAACGCTTGTATGAGGTCCTGAATTTGACATATCCTTACCTTACCTACATACATATATAATTTCGTCTGTGTACAGGGATGAGATATGGTTTTGGTGAGTGGTTGTGATGATTTTTGATGTCGATGCCACGTTGATAAGGATGGTTTTTGGTATAACCATCATCAGGATCACCCATGACGAGTACAGTTCTAAAGTGAAGTAGAGGTTGAATTTACATGAATATTTCTCTGTACGGGATGTTTGGCAAGTGATGAGTGAGAAAGAGGAGGGGGGCGGGGGGAGGTGATGTTCCGAAAATTCTGTTGGGAAGGCGCTAAAAAGGATGATGATGATGATGATGCCAAGGATCTCTGTGTTTGATGAGTTTCGTTCAGACGTGACACTTGATGAATACTTTATGAACATTATCAAAGAGTTTTCCGAAGATTTAAAACAGAATTTATCCATATGTATGTGTGTAGGATACAGTGTAAATGTTCTTTCAACTATATGCGCATCGTCTACTTTTAAGCTATAAAATAAAGTTGTAACATATGGATGTGTGATGATGATGGGGGAGATGGGTCTTTGTGCGACCTATAGCAGTCATGTGTTAATGACCAGATGTAATAAATGCGGGTATTTTATACATCAAAAAGTTTTTATTTCTCTTTCTTGATAGGTGACTTAAGCAGAGAGCTATTGGAACTAGTCGTTTAAGGGATTCACTTTAAAAACAATTCTGGCAAAATTGAATTTTGGTGCTGAGCTATGATTCTTGGGCATTTCCTTGAAATTACCCAAGATTTAAGCCAGGACGGGACTAAAAAGAGATGTTTGAAAAATTTCCTGTTTGAAAAACCAAAATTTTAAGTAAATAAAAGTAGAGCGACAGGGACAGCAAACGACGCCATATTTCTTGCCGCTCTTTTGACAATTGAGCGTCTCGTGGAAACATTTGAATCCACCGGCACAGTACAAAATGTTCCCGTGCCAGTAAGACAAAGAAGTACCCGTAGTGTTGAGAATATTGCTGCCGCTGAGGCTTCAGTTGCAGAAAGCCCAAATGTGTCTCTCACACGTCGGCATCTCTGTAACGTCGTTGTGGCGAATTTTGCGAAAAAATCTCGGCCTACATCCTTACAAGATTAAATTGACGCAAGAACTGAAGCCGCTTGACCACCAGAAGCGTCGTATGTCTGAGCAACAACTTGAAAATGATTCGGATTTTCATCGAAAAATCATCTTCAGCGATGAGACTCATTTCTGGCTGAATGGCTTCGTCAATAAACAAAATATGCGGTATTGGTCTAGCAGCAACCCACACATACTCCATGAGTCATCATTGCATCCCGAAAAAATTACGGTTTGGTGTGGTTTATGGGCCGGCGGCGTCATTGGGCCGTACTTTTCTTCCGTGATGATCAAGACCGGCACGTAACTGTGAATGGGGATCGCCAGCGTTAAATGATAACCGCATATTTTTGGTCCCAATTAGATGATATGGACTTGGAGGACATGTGGTTCCAACAGGACGGCGCCACAAGCCACACAGCGAATGTCACAATCAATTTATTGGAAACCAGGTTTGGAGAACATGTTATCTCACGAAATGATCCAGTCGCTTGGCTGCCTCGGTCGTACGATTTGACACCGTTAGACGATTTCCTGTGGGGCTACGTTTATTGATGAACTTCGTACGAATATCGAACGTGAAATTGCAGCAGTATCGGCCGATTTATGCTTGAAAACCGTAGAAAATTGGGTTCAGCGTCTGGACTTTTGCAAGCGTGCCCGTGGTGGCCATGCAAAAGAAATCGAGTTCTATACATAATGGCATCGAACGTCACAGGAATAAAGAATTTCATTGATATCCAAAACCGTTTTTGTTTTATTTAAAAAAAACTTTTGTAGCGCTCTTATTGAAAACCTATGAATTTCTAACTATTTTACCACAAATTAGGTTGAATTAACATTTTATATGGGATATAAATATTTTTTTAACATATCTGGAAACTTATAAAGTTATACTTTTCATGAATAAGTGCTTCTCGTCTAGTCGTTCGGACTCGGCAAAAAATTTTAGATCCTCTAAATTCCTGCCAACAACAAGAACACAGGAATGGCAGGAATGGTTGAGAGTTGTAGGTCACTAGGCCCTGGTTCTACACGAGCTACTAACCTAATATGGCCCCATCTACTCTAAGGCAGTGGTTCGAATTTGGGATAGGAAACTACTTTTCAGGACTTTAGTAAGGCCAGAACTCTGCATTAAAACATTTCTTATGGAAATCCATTTGTCATGGATTATTCAAGGACCAGTCGATGGGCGAAATCAACCCAATAATTCTCACTTTACGAACTACTAACCTTAAACTGGGAAAATGATTTAATGGTTGGGTTTAAAATTTAGCTTAACAATCTCCTCCGAGCAACTGAAGTGTCCCAGTAGAAGACGCTTATTTGGTCCTGATTAATGGTGAAGAACTACGGACATTTTTAAAGGTGGAGAAAAACAATTTAGGGTTTGAGCTATTTTCGGTATTTTCAGTCCCTTTTGCAAAGATGGACAACGGAGAAGAAGATATAACAACAAATTGTACGGACTGTACAGTGACATCGACCTAGCCACAGAAGTTGAAAGCCAACGACTGAGATAGCGAGAACTAGAGTAAATGAACATCAATGCTAAAATACTCCGCCTGGAAAGTCTTTGAATTGAATCCAACCGTATTGGACCTGGCAGTAGAGGAGGACAGTTAAGCACGTGGCGAACGCAAGTAAAAAAGAGGACCTTAAGGACTCGGAATTCCGGAGAGCGCATCTTGCCAAATTTTACAACAAGCTAAATTGCCGGATTTGAGACGGTTCTTATCTATACTACGGATGTTCATTTGAAGCAATGTATCCGCAGAAAGTCACTGTCACCACGAACTCTTTGAGCTGTATCAAGATATGGATGCAGTTCAGAAAAAAACACGTGGACTTAATTGGATCGGCCACGTCAAACGAATGGACATTACCACTCCAGCAAAGAGAGTCTTTGAGTCCCAGGCTCCAGGTTCGAAAGAACGAAGAAGACCGAACATCCGATTTAAGGACAGCAAGTCATTGTGGATGCCGGAGAGCTTCACCTAGATGACTGGAAGCAATGTGCTCAAGATCATAAGGATAACTCAGAGAGTCCGAACAAGTCATGTAGATAGCGAGATAGCGGAACGAAAATGAAGGTGTTGCCATTCGAGAGTTTTTTCACTACAAAACTAGCGAGAGTGACTCCCGGATACCTGACTACCTCTTTGTGGACTAATTGTATGACTGTGTTCAAGTTTGACTTTCAAGTACAAGTTTGATTTTCAAGAGCTGCTTAAGAGTTATGTTAGGTTAGGTTAAGAGGAGCGTGCACAGCTCAGAGGCCGTCTCATACAGGGGGCCTACTGGTCCATTGTGATCCCAAACTGTACCTTCTATGAATTTTCTCATGTAAGCTTGAGAGTTACTCAGTCTTTTACACTAAAATGGATACGCACTTAGGTGCCACTTGCAAGTTCTACTAGCCACTTGAGAGTTGCAAGTCTACCAACAGCTCTCAAACAACCCTTTGGGAGTAAAACTAGCAAGTGGAAAGTCATGAAATTAGCTTACAAAGGCGTAGGGGTAGTCACTCCCGACTCGAGGCTTTTTTAGTGTAAGTACTCCGACAGTGACTCCCGGAGAGTTATCTACCCTTCTGTTAGCTACTTTAACGATTCTTTCCACTTGCAAGTTTTACTCTCAAGAGTCGTTTGAGAGTTCTTTGGAGTCTCTCTCTCTCTCAAATGGGTACGCATCAATAAGGTGCGTTTCCATATGACAGTAAGTAAACTTCAAAACTCGCGAGAGTTATTCTCAGATAGCTGTTTACCCCTCTGCGAGCTTATTTTATGACTGTGGTCACTTGCAAGCTTTAACCTGAAGAGTTTTTCGGGAGATGATCTGAGTCTTTTTAATTTTAAATAGATCCACACCTTAAGAATTACTTTAAACATTACACATTCGTTCAGTGTGGCTTGAAAAAAGAATTTCTCTGCTTGACATTAAATCCAAAATAAGACGAAGGAGTGGTCTGATTGTCTTACGATCTAAACACTATTTGGCATCTTTTTAAAGAACCCTTTTAATTAAAAGCAATGCCCATAAATTTCAATGATCATAAAAAATTTCTTAAATATAAATAAAATACCTAAATAATTGACTTAAGTGTAGAAAATAGAAATAACCACAATAAACATAAACAAACGTAAATTTCAATTACCCTTAAATAACCAACGGACGACTACAACGCGACGCGACGTAGAGTTGCCTTTCGTAATACCGCCTCACCACTAATGCTTTCTTCTATATTAAAAGGAGATGACTTAACCATTCCCTTTGAATTCACCACAATACTTACTGTCACCCACTACAGCAACCCTCACCCCCATTTATATTATATTTTTATTCTCAATAAAATTTTCTTCTTTATTTATATTTTACTTACTTTCTTCCATTCTATTATTTTAGCAAAAAAAAAAAATAAATAAAAACCCTCCTCATGATTAAAATCGGTCACAAGTTTTGGTCGTCACTGAAGACACCACCACCGCTGTGCTGTGGTCACTTATTTTTAACCCTTCTGCGATTCTTCTTTCCAAATATAAATAGGGTTGGGTGGTGGTGTGTTTAAGTGGCTTCTTTGGTAAATAGAAATACCTTTTTTCTTTTCTTTTTTTTTTTTGTGAAAAAGGAGCTTGAGGTTGTAGCACAACAAATTCCTTTTCTCCGAATTAAAGTATCCATTACGAAGCTACCATAAGAAGTATAAAAATACAGACAACTTCTGCAGAGGGTTACACAAAAAGAATGCTTTCTCGATTCAACATTCTATACAGGAGTCGTCTAGCTAAAGCATTATGCTTCTTCCTGTCTATTTATCGAAGGTATCGTATATATTCTATCGTCTGGGTTTTGTTAGAAATATAAACTAGAATTAGGTGCGTCTTAGTTAGTTTATTTCTAGGGATTGGCATTCGAGACTAATTTAGTTCAATAATTTACTTTTCTTTCCCGTTCAATGTCGTCGTCCACACCCTTTGCAAGTAAACTAACCACAGTGTAGCCTTAGTTGGGGGGGAAGGGAGTTAAAATATTATTATAGAGCTAAAAGGTGTGGCCATATAGTTTTTGCTTAGTTAAATTAAGTGGTTTGGTAGTTATAGAATGGTACACAAGTGGAGGTAGCCTTGATGCTTTTTAATTGGACAAATAGTAAGTAAATCCTTTTCTGCTCTGTACTCCTTCTGAGTGCATAGTAGACACCGTCTGCTAGCCGGGACCAGACTTGCTTACCGCTGGAAACGGGGATCTAATCCTAACTGCTTTTGCTACACTGCATTCCTTACTAGCGTCTAGTAGACGCTCTCTGTAAGCCGGGAGCAGATTTGACTTTTCTTCAACTTGCCGTCGAGGCGAGGATTTAATGCTACTCTGTACTTTTTATTAGTAGGAATATATGAAATACCGTTTTAGACAGAGAATTACCACTGTAGTAAAGGGTGTTTTTTTTTAATGGTGTGGTTTTCAATCTGGCAACACTTTTTTCACAGTTGGTCTTTTCGGCAGCTGTCACTTGATTTATGCTCAGTTTGGTTCACCATTTCATAATGAATAGACTTACTTCTGAACAACGTTTGCAAATTGTGCAAATTTATTACCAAAATAATTGTTCGGTTCGCGCAACGCATGGCGAAACAGTGAATTTATTGAAGGAAACTTGTGATGAGGCGCCGAATATTTTCAATCGTCTCGAGCTTATCTGCGTTTACGAGCGACTTCACAAAACCCCACAAAAAAATAACCCCAAGACGCATTGCAAGATAACGCGCTCACCAGAAGTTTCCAAATTGGCGCCCGAGCAGGGACCTTAAGAAGTTTCAACCGAACTCCTACCGACGACCGACCAGGAAGCATCGAAAGGTACTATCGATTGCTGTATACCTTACAGCAGCATCCAGTAACCGAACTTCGCCGTAACTACCTTTGAAGGTACATCCGACCAACTATTACCAGAAAATCAATTTTTCCCATCGAATTCACACCGACCGCCACATCATGTCCGACTCCGAAGATCAAGATGACCATTAATTGATCCCATATAAGAACCTGGGATTCATTTACTTTCTTAAAAAGAGTAAATTCGTTCTCGGAACTTAGATACCACGGGGAATATGCAAGTCATACGACAACAACACTGAAAGAAAGTTCGGTATTACGGGTCAACTCAAAACGTGTGCGAACATTGAGAAATTTTAATCGAAGAACGAAATAATGAGGACCCCTCAACTGAGAACTTCACTAAACCGTACCGAGATCCAAATCCCCACGCCCATAAATTTTGGGACGGATTTTAAATTTCCCTTCTATGTACAAGCTACGATGTCTGTCCCCCAGCTTCAGAAACCCTCGACTAGTCAAGGTATTCCAAGGCCTCCAGCAGAACATAATCCTAGTAGAGTAGGAGCAAGACCTGGACTGGAAACCTCCGGTCATGCCGAGTGGGCATACGGAGGCCCAGGTAGAGATCTCGCTTTCAATCATGTATCTGGAAGACCCCTGAAGGAATCAAGTCAAACGGGTTATGGTATCAAAACGGCGCAATTCAGCGCTAATTGGATACTGGGCGAGTGTTACGCCCCTACCACAATCCACCCGACTAACCATAAGATACGAAGCAGAGGTTATGAATACCGTCCACTTGCGGTTTGAGGTTCGATGGTTCTGGAAACCTGTTGGAGTTCATTGAGAGGGTAGTTGAGTAGAAATGCTGTTACGACATACCACAGACCGACATATTGTAAGCACAGCCTGAGCTATTCAAAGGTACCGCTTCGGAGTGGCTACGAATAAAGAGTGACAGTCTTACTACCTGGGATAATTTCCATCAAGAGTTCGTCCAACAGATTCTACCAGTACGGTATATTAATAGACTGAAAGACGGGATCTTTCGAAGAGGACAAGGACCACGTGAAAGAGCTCAGGAGTACATTTTAGCTACACAGTAGCTTATCCGTCAGCACCCCCGAATAACCATTAGCGGCAATATAGACCGGATCTTTGATAGTCTACGATCGAAATATAGATTAGATACCATATACGGCGTCGGGAACTTACAACGATCGAAAAACTTGCCTCGATGACTCAAGAATTTGAAGCTAACGAAACATACGTCCTTCACGAGTAACCAGTCCATTAAATTTCTTGACAACTTGCAGCCCGCCCGCCAACATTTCATACGACAGTCAGACCCTTTGTTGGAATTGCAAGTGGAGAGGTAATCACATAAAAACTTACCACAGGCCTATAAGGCTCTTTTGTTCCTCTTGTGGAGAAGACGAAAGGTTATCTAAGGATTGCCCATGTCACTTGAATCCAGTAGCCCTAATCAATTTATCGCACTCTAATCCCCTTCTTTATTTCGTGCTGATTAAATTAGCCATTGCGAGTCAAAATTTAAGGCAGACGTTCATAGAGTTTGAACTTGCCCATTGGAAAGAACCATCAATTTACACATTTGGCTTGCGGTAAAGCCCGTCTTAATATCAGAACACTGTAGTGTCTGTATGTCTGCGAGTCTGTATGTCTTGGCATCTACACGTCTTTGCGTCTCAGCGTCTAAACGTCTGTACGTCTGTACGTCTGTTTTTCTGTGCGTCTCTGAGTTTCTGCGCCTTTACATATTTACTGCAATCCTCCCTTCTTTCCCAGAAGTTGGGAGTCCATTTGAGAGTCTTAAGTAATTTTTACAAAACCTGTCATTGGATTTTTGAAATAAAAATAAAAACAAAGTCCAAAATCAAAAATGTAGCTCGAACATTTTGATGCCAAAACGTTATTTTTTCATACGCAATTTAAATTTTGGCAATACACAGTTCCGTGGCTGAAATCCCTGGGAATCCATTTTGCCAATTTACCCACAATTCTCTTATCCGAAGGCCTCTTTGGGATATTACGAAAAGAAGCTAATTTATGAATTCCTAAGTACCAGAACAATAAATAAGTTTCTATATTGTGATTTTAAAATAAAACTCAATCAAACCTTGGATATACATTTCTAAACCGTCGTCCGGTCGGTAAGAGGATTTATAAAAATATAAATGCATATTATGCAAAATGTCATCTTCTTTTAAATTGATTGGATTGTTTTTTTTTTTTTTTTTTCGTATTGACATCTTGAAAAAACTTACCTGAAAAGAGAAAAAAAAATATGAATTAGAAAAATATTATACAGCGGGTATTTCTTAGAAAACTACATTTATTGTCTCTAAGAGATCTCCCCTTAAGGAAGAAAATAGATTGTGAATCATTTTTGATTCTAAAGATTATAACTTTTAATTAATAAAACCAGTTATGGATAGAAAAGTTACCAGAGAAAAAAGGATATCGGATTTTATTTTGAAAAAAAAAAAAAAAAATTAAATGAATGAAAAAGAAAGAAGCAACTGGAAAAAAATAAAACGATAGTGAGCTAACTTCTAAATGAACTTACATTCTTTAGGGCTTCATTATAAAATGTTTAATTATTTAATTAGGACAATGGAGGAAGAGTGGGAACGGAGAGAATAGTAGAATATAGAATCATCCAACCACACAGTTTATTTTAGTTAAAATGTGACATTTCTTTTTTTATGTGAGGTAAATATTTTCGGTATGGAAACCTAGCTACCCTAGAGAATTTGAGTAAATTTATTGAACTATTCTTTAAAGAGGGTATTTCGAGGGGGCTGACATTTTTATTTTACTATAAAAAAGAGCACTGAAAAGCGTCTGAAAAGCTCGAAAGGTGAACACAGTTAGCTCAATATGGGTCCGTATCCTCCTCTTAAAACAGATAATGGAAATAAAAAACGAAAGCAAAGATGTGATTTGACAAGTTTCACAAGACGTTATGCAATTTCTAAAATGATTTGGGCTTTTCTGACAAGATGTGTGGAAAAGTTCTGATAATTGTCACTTTTGCTCAAAAGCCAAAAATGAAGTGAGCTATAAAAGGTTGTGTGCGCAAAACATGGTTGGTTGATGGTTAGGCGTTGTTGGTCGAAGCGGGTAGTCATTGAATATCGTCAACAGGAGAAGACAAGTGATACAACGAATAGTACACGTCAGTTGTGCGAGCTTTTCAGAAGGATGGTGTGCGGCAGATGAACTCAACATAGGGCTTAATTGGTGTCGCTAATAGTCTCGAAGAGAGCTTTAATGAGCTACTCTAGCATACTTAGAGGTGGGTAAATTCGTGGATGGTCGAGCACGGACTAAGCCTTGCAACGGAAATGATTGAGAAAGTCCTTCTCACAAAGAAGAGGATCCCTTACACAAATCGACTTCGAAATCGGGGCAGAGGTTATAAGAAGCAGCGCTGCGGTAAAGTACTTGGGATTGAGGCTCGACACAAAGCTAACTTACTGGCAACACATAAAGGCAGCAGCGGAAAAAGCCCCAAAAACAACTGCATCACTGAGTAGACTGATGGCAAAAGTTGGTGGTCCAACGGCCAGTAAGCGAAGGTTATTGATAGCGACAACACACTTTATCCTTCTGTATGGCAGCGAAATCTGGGCAGACGCTTTTAAAGGAGAAAAGTACCGGAAACAGATGGCGTTGGTGTAAAAGTGCGGAGCTCTACGTGTAGCTAGCTCTTACCGAACGGTTTCGGAACCTGCCATCCTGGTAGTCGCAGGAGTGACCCCCATTGATCTCCTAGCTACAGAAAAGAATTACGTCTACGACAAAAAGGCGGAAAGAGGAACGGAAGCGGCATCCGAGGAGGCTAAGAAGCTCACGAAACAGAAGTGGCAAGACCATTGGAGCTCGAAAAACAGAGGAAGATGGACAGCGAGGCTGATCAGGAAAATGGCTGTGTGGAACGACCGGAAACACGATGAGGTCAACTACTAAGTCACTCAGTTACTCACCGGACACGAACATTTCAACGCCTTTCTCCACAAAATCGGCAAACAAGCAGTCCAATCTGATATTACGGAGACTCGCTAGAAGATGACGCAAGCCATAGCTCCTTCGCCTGCAGCAGATGGGAAAACCTTCGCCAAGACCTGCAGATAAGTATTGGCCCCATCACATCAGAGAACATTGTAGGGGAGATGCTACAGAGTAACGAGAACTGCCAAAAAGTCTGTAGCTACATAGAACATATTTTCAGCAGAAAAAAAAGAAAAGAAGAAAATTATCGGGAAACAGTTGAACCCGTAAGATGATCCCACAAGGGAAACATGACAACCCCCCTGAAGTAATGTAAAGAGCGGGGGGGTGGGTCGGAAGCCAAAAGGGTCATGGTGGAGTTTTGGTCGGTATGTTTATCTGAATGAGTACGACACACGGGGATCGTCAATGGGTCAACGCCAGAAAGGGCAAAAAAGCAAAGCAACTGACTGCTGTTTTTAAAATCGGAACGCATCGGGCCTTCAGAACAGAGAAGGTAACCTAGTCACTAAAGCAAAGGGGATTCTTGAATTGGCATTAAGTAAAGCGAGAAATAGAGCAAGAACAGAACTTAGCTGTGCAGTGTATTCCAATGCTGGCAGTTTGTTAAGCCGCGAAATATCTTGCCTCATGCGAAATAGTCAACAATAATATCGGCATTTTTATAGATGGCCAAGCAGAATTTAAGCCATTTCCTCAATCACCATTAAGTCCAAACTGCTCGATCATTGCCGAAATGAGGTAAGAGTAGTCAAAGCAACGAACACAGAAACCCTAAGATGCGTTCCAGGATAAAGGGATATTCAAGGGAACGATATGGCAGATAAACTGGACAAAAGCTAGTCATCTCCTGATTTGAACCAAATCGAAAGCTCGGTTCTAATGCCACTGGAGCAAGAAAAAAGGAGAATACACCAGCTTCGGTAATCCATTGACACTTGTCACTTGTTTCAAGGAATCTATGGCTAAATATTTCGAGAAAAAATTAAAACTTACTCAAGCTAAGCAGGTCTCAATTATCACTCATAGTTGACCTCCTAATGAGCCACAACTAAATGGAAACCCACATGAGCAGAATGGGTGTCAGCTTATCGGACTTATGTAGAGGGTGTTATGATGAAGAGGCGAAGGAGGGTTCACCTTACTTCCTGTGTGATTGCCCCGGCCTTGCTAGAACTAGAAAAGAAGCCCTAGGAAAATACTTCTTTGACGAATTGAGTAACATCTCTGTCTTTCCACTTAAGAACATCTTAAAATTCGTTCAGAACTCAAGATGGTTCAGGGAGTCCCCAACAACTTCCCCTTAAGCCCCATCCTCACTACCCACCTTCAACGCAAGGAGCGCAATGGATCCACCGAGATCCAAGTGAGATAAAGCGGGTTACCGTATTATCACTCCTACTTATTTAACCTAACAAGTACTGCCAACCAGTAAAGAAGAGGAAGATTAAACTATTAAAGAAGCTCAAAAACAATGCCGCCAGATTTGATGGTTAACTAGCGGAACTCGTGACTCGCACGGGGGAATGAGTTGAAAGGGTGCATGCATTAACTCATCAACCAAATTTAGGTGAAAGAAAGCGTTACCAATGCCTGCTCCATTAGCTCTATATGTCCCATCGACAAAAAAGGCAATCCTATATCCTGCAAGCACTATCGAGGTATATACTAGAAAAAAGTCACATAAAAGATTCTATCCGGCGTACTGTTTGAGCTTGTCGAGCGGTTCTGCATCACTATAATCGAAAAGTACCAGTGTGGCTTCCAGCTAGGTAGATCGACCATAGACCAAATATTCACTCGCAGGCAAATTTTGGAAAAGACCAATAAATTTAAGGTCGACCCTCACCATCTCTTCATAGACTTTAGAGCTGCATACAACAGCAATGATCATGAGCTCTACATGGCAATGGCTCAACTTGTGATCCCAGACAAACTGATCCAGTTGTGTCACGTGATATTGGAAAATACGCGGTACAATGTGCAACTAGGAAAAACCTCCTTCGACCTATTCCAAACATGCAGTTTCGGCAAGGAGATGCAAATGCAAAATTCTGGAGCAGATAGTACGTAGGGCAGCCACGTAAACACTGAAGGTACTATTTTCAACAGATCTGTTCAATTTATAGGCTATGCTGATGATATTGATATCATTGACTGCTCCCAACAGGCCCTTATAGAGGCTTTCAAGGCTTGTTTTAGCTGACTGGTAGCAGCGTGCTTTGGATCGTTGAGAAAGATAGGCTGCGTTGTCTCAGGTTGGGACTCTTCATGAATATGAAGCCCGATAATTAAGTATGTGGATAGACTTAGAAGATTTATAAAAATTTTAATCGTTTATGACTTTCAGTTCTTGAAAAAATCAATTTAAAACACTAGGATTGTTCGTTGAAGTTTACCTCGGATTGACCCAGGTTTTTTTTTGACAACACCAAGAATTGCCAATGGGTTTTTCGGTTCTGAAAAAAAAAAACCAAACTGCTCTCAATTGTATTGTTGAGATAAGCAAGAAATTTCCATTTCAAAAACAAAAGAATTATCTGCAGCATTTGAATCCACAACAAAAAAAAATGCCTCAGAGCTCCTGCCACTTTGACATTTAATTCTTAACCTCAACTCGCTCCACCAAAAAACCTAGGGCGAATTCAGGGCGACCCAAGGTTTCAAAAAACACCGAATTGGCTCATTAGGGTTAGTTCAGGTTTTTCAAAAAACGCTTTGGGGCGACCCCAGGGTGACATCAGGGCTCAACGAACGAACAAACCCACTGAAGTAAAGAACTTTTTTTCGCAAAAACACTTGTTTCTAAAAAAACCTTCATCGAATGTGTATCTCTTTTTTATCTTAAGTTAAAGAGCATCTTTCAACCTTTATTTTGATATATGATAAAATAAGGCTCATTAAAAATTTACTAAGAAAAAGCACTTTAGAAGACCTACTTGCTTCAAATAAATTAGCAGTTGCTCAATATGTTAGGTACATGATAACTTCTTTAATATTGCTTTTTTCTCGCAAAACTTGAAAATAGGTTATTTTATTTGTTTTCAATACAAACACAAATATTTCTTTTCAATAAAAAAAAAAACATAAAGTAGTCGGTAATTCAATTTATATTTTGTATCTTTACACTCTACTGGTTAGTTGATTTTCTTGAAGACTACTTCATGTTTCCATTTGAGACTTCAACAGATTTAATTGCCTTCTTTTAAGGTACCTTTACCTTATTTTTTTTTTTTAAGTTAAATAGAATTTTAAGACAATACAAATATTTAACATTTAGAAAATTAGTTTTTCGTCGCTTTATAAATTCCACAAACATCTTGCCAAAGTCTCATGGATGGTTGTCTCTTTCTTTTGTTGACAAAGGAAATCAATATTTATTATTTTATTTTATATTTTCGAATATCTTTGATCATATATTCAATTCTGTTACATTCTTACATGCAGAATTTCCAATGAACCTTATTGCTTAACAACATATCAAACTTACCCTACCTTAAAATATACATACGTTAAAAGAAATTCGTTTCATTTTTAATATTTTTTTTTTTTTTGTTGTTTTCGTTTTGTTTCCCTCCCTGTACGATCGGGCAATATGCTTCACTAAAATATGTATTTCTGATTTTTCCTATAAAAATGGTAATTTTATATTTTATTATTTATTCCATGTCTCCCGAAGTATATCCTTATTCCTCATGGGTGGTGTGTATTTCGATGATGTGCCTTTCATATCTGAATTTTACTTTCATTTTTGTTTTTGGAAACTTAATATATGTATGTGTAAAGATATGGTAGGTATACTACATCACACATAAGAGTTTTATATCAATATTGCATCATTAGAAATACATCAGTGAACGATTTTCGATATGTTTCAGGATAAAATTTATGTTTATATAGCAAAGCTTCCACTTTAACTTAAGGTGCCCCGTTTTTTTTTTTTTTTTTTTTTATTCGATTTCATCCATCAGTTATAGATGTATACATACACTATGTGAAAAGAGCAGATTTTCAATTTCATTTAAGTTTTATGTATCTTATCTGTTTGAACCTGATTTTGAAATAACATCAACAAAAAAAAAAAAGGAGTAGAATGGATGAAGTTACACCAACAAATATTTATCATAGCATGGACCATTTTGTCTTGGAAGCTCAAATCGAAGTTGAAAGGATTTGTGTGTTTAAATAAAAAATGTATTGAACATTTACCAAGTTGATTTTACTTTTTGTAGGGCCTGTGTGCTTATATTCCAAAAAAAAAAAAAAAAATCCTTTCGTAGTTTCCTAAATAAATATTTGACGAAAACCTTTCTTATCAACTAAGGGCCAGTTTTTTTTTTTTGTGATAAGTTAACTCTCAGGTAAATCAAAGTTAACTTATACCCTTAATCAGTTCCTGAGTAAAATCATAAAATTAGGTGAGCTAAGTTAGAATTTAGATTGACTCAAAAACACGTTTCTGAAATTAAATCAGCTTAAGCCCTGAGACTAGGATGATCTCACAAAAATACTGACACTATAAGGGTTCTTCTGTCTTCCATCTAAACAACCAAACTCTCTGTTTGACGTCCGTTGTCCAACTCCACAGGGTTGTTAGAACATTAGATCACAATAATTTTACCTTTTTCTTAGCAAATCTGACCGCGTCTTTAAAAACGTTTACAGTTTGACACAGTCCTGGTCAATTGTAGAAACAACTCAATAATAGAGCGGGCAGAAGTCTTGGACGAGCAAAAATGTGGTGTCCGAAAGATAAATTCAATAGGACGAATCAGCAGAGTCACGAATCAGGGCATTATATGCAATGCCTGACATTCAAATCACTTACCCCGTTCTAATTGATAGTATGCTGAGCACATATCTAACATCAGACTTGGGGACATTACGAGATGGACAAATGCTAACTCTGAACATTTCCTTGATGCGGCAAAGTTAAGAGCTCGATTGTATAATGACAAGAAACTGAAGTCACTCAGAAAAAGAAAATCGACGTTGGGCGCCATTGCATATCTAGATTTGTCGGATTTTACAGAAAGTTACCTGCTGAGCGAGAGGATCCTCCCTGTTAGTTCACCAACTACAGTCATCATCAAAGCAGATGATTCAATAACTGGATATTATCACAGAGTTTAAAATCAGCAAAGTCTCGTGGCATGATGGTTATTGCGTTGGACTGTCAGGCCGAAGGTCTGGTCGATTCCCAGCTACTGTCACAAAAAAACAGAAATGTTTTTCTCAAGTTACTGCCTCTTGCGAGGAACTGACAAATCCTTCAAGAGTATACTTGTCATGAACAAGTGTTGCTCATCTAGTCGTTCAGACTTGGCAAAAAATTGTAGGTTCTCTCCATTTCTGCCAACAACACGTACACAGGAATGGTTGAGAGTTGTAAATTACTAGGCCCTGGTTCTATACGAGCTGTTCCGCATCCAAATTTATTTATTTATAGGCTACCAGCCACCGATGACGAATGTATGCAATGAAAAAATGTGACAGAAAAAGTACGAGCAGGAGATAGAAGAGTTTCACGCACGAAAAGACACTCGAAGGTCTTAGCAAACTGTCTGCTAGTTTTAAAGCCAGACAGCAGTTTGTTCCAAACACTAATAACCAAATCACCAAGACCAAGTACAAGGTACAACACCCCTGGTGGTTCTATTCAACAGGTAGAACTTCCCTGATGGCACCATTTAACAGGAACAACCACCATGGTGGTACTAACCAACAGGTACAATACCCCTGACGGGACTATTCAGTGGGTACAATGCCCTCGGTGGCACTATTCAGTAGAAGCTACGGCCATGAAGGTATCAATCAGGGTGATTACGTCCCTGGTGACACTTAATAGCAATTTTATTATTTATTAATAGCAATCACAAGCTACAACACCCCTGGTGGTACAACAATTAAGCAGTTTCAACGACCCTGGTGCCACTATTCAGCAGGTGAAACGCCTATGGTGGCATTATTCAGCAAGTAAAACGCCTCTGGTGGCACTATTCGGAAGGAACTACGACTCAGATGGCACCAATCAGCATGAACTACGCACTGTTTGCAATTAATCAGCAGACTTCCCTGTTGGCACTCATTACCAGGAACACTTATCAGCTGGTATTACCCCCTAGCTTCATTGGCACAATGGCCACCTGACTGGGTGCATTCGATTTCTGTAGGAAACGAGTTTGTTGGAGAACTGGATGATTTGGCACTATTCAGCAAGTAAAACACCCATGGCGGCGTTATTCAGCAAGTAAATCGCCTCAGGCGGCACTATTCAGCAGGAACTTCCACCCAGGTGTCACCAATCAGAATAAACTACGCCCCTGTTTGCACTTAATCACCAGACTCCCCTGCCGTTTACGGGATTAGATTCAAAGACATTTCGGGCCGGAGAATTGTCCAATCACTCTAGGTGACAAAGTCATCTCAGTTTCGAATGGCTTTTCACTTTTATGGCCAGGTCGGTGTTAATGTACAACCCGTCCAGTTCGTTGTTGTATCTTATTCTTCATTTCACATCAATTTAAACGGGACTAAAATTCACCGGGGAATTTTCCTCTCAAAACAGCCCTTAATGAGTTCTGTTGATAGTGCCCATGCCTCTTCATCACAAATCAGGACCGGGAAGTTAAGTGTCTTAAGTTGCTGGAGAGAAATCTCAAAACTCAAGAAAGCATTAATGACATCAAGCTTTGTTCATCCGATTATGTCAATATCGTCGACGTAAGCGAGTAATTGGATGAACTTTAGAAAATTGTGCTTCTAGTGTAGATGTGAGAGTTTAGTCCTATTCTTTCAAGAACGATGTTAAAGAAATCACATGACAGCGCATCGCCTTGCCTAAAACCTCATTTGACATCGAAGGTAATCGATGTGGTCTTTGCTGTTTTTGACGGTGCAGCATGCATTCTCCAGCACAAACGGCCAAGTTTTCGAAGGAGGCCAAAAATAGAGATTGCTTCAGAAAGGTCGCTTCAAGGTCAATTGAAGAAAACGTTTTGGGTATTGATTGATAATATTTTGTCAATGGTGAACTTTTCTGGCCTAAAGCCACACTGGAGTACAGCAGAGAAGATATTTTATGCAATGTTAATGAGACTGATGCCTCTGTTGTTGGTGCAGTCAAGAGGATCGCCATTCTTGAGGATCGAGACTTTAAGGGTCTGGGGATCAAATTCCGGCCTATGCCTTTAAGAACAAAAAAAAAGTAAGGAGTGTGTACTGTCTCCTGCGGGCAAGTGACAAATTTTCGAAGAGTATCTTTAAGCATAAAGCAGTTATAGCAAATATTAAATCTCTAATGGTTTTTTTTTTTAAGAATTTGTATCGAAAAAAAAAACAAAATGGCGATGCAGGACCTCTAAAAATTCCAGTCCATATATTTAAGGCCTTTTCTTAGAGGCTCAACTTTTAATGGTTTAAAGAATTATGGAGAACATTCCTTTCATTTGGCTCACCCTAATAGAGTAATTTCAAAAATATAATTTATGTCATTTTCCCAGACATATAAACGAAGTCAAAGCTAAGTGCACATTATTTTTTGTATTCTTTAAATAAAGTACGATATGCCATTCTCTATGGCAAAGACAACCAAAAAAGTAGAAAAAATATCCTTTTATCTATCGAAATCGATACAAGAAGAAGAAAAATGATAAAATAAAAAAAAAATAAAATAAAAAAAAAAAATCTTTATAACAGCTTATATGAAGAAGTTATCTTTTATAATGGCAACACTATATACCTACTGAAGCTGACATGATTACATGTTACATTCACTCGATTAATTCCATCAAAGTGTAACAAGGTGCAACATTTATAAGGCCAACAAGAACGAACAACAAAAATGCACTTTGAAATTGATTTTTTTCAAAATCCTTTTTTTTTACTATCTCTGAATTTTTATTCATATCTAGCTACCTACCAACTTGCTTGAGTGCTAATAATTTTTTTTTAACACTAATATACATTTGTGCTGCTAACATAATCTGCCACTAAAAAAAAAGACAAAAGAAACAGGAGCATCCACTTGCACCGTCAATAGTGCTTTGTAAATAATTTGTCCTGAACGAATAAAAAAAAAAAAAAAAAAAAAAACTTGAAGAGAATCCTTAAAACGAATTCAAATGAAAGCACAATATTCACTTCACTCGCGCGACATCCTTGTCATTGAATAACTGTATATATGGTAGGAATATGTTTTGCATTTGTAGGGTGCTTATGTTAATTTCTAAAAGCAGGCTTCAATACGGGGTGTGGGGGAGGTATTTTTTTTTTATGGGTTTTGTGCTGGCATTCAAGCATGCAAAATGCATCACATTTATGCATAACGTTTAAGTCGCGCGAGAAATGAGATTGTGGAATGGTGCGGCGCGGCGGCGGTGTCGTCAACGAGCTTAAAGGATGAAATGCTCGATGGGTTGGAAGGAAACCTGTGTATGGTGGTGGTGGGTAACGGTGCAAGAAAAAGTTGATGGCATATACATACAGTGTTTCCTTTTGCCATTATCATCCTGGCCTGAACCTGAGTCATACACCCACCCACCTAACTTCTCCCTAACATCACATGGAGCTTTCAAGTGCTTATGCAGATGCAGAAAACCTGCTGCATATTAAAGATGTCATATCTCCTACTTCTAGCAACAGCAAAAAAAAAAAGTGGGCGTTTTTTTTTTTCTACATATAAATGGGTGAAAGAAACGAAGACGAAGCTATTGCTTAACTAAGTTGACCTATTTTTAAGCGGTTTTGTAAATGTATGTATATCATGGTCTTTTAGCCTTGGGTAGTTGAGGAGAATGGCAAAGGTGGTGGTTTGGTGGTACTAAGGTATGATGTGTCTTTTTAAGTGGAAAAGGATTTTATAGTTTTCTGATGGTTTCTATAAAATATTGAAGATATTGTTAGCTTATGTATCTTTAATCCGAACACAGGGACTATAAGTTGAGACTCATAAAATATTTGATAAGGGAAGAGGATTAATCAGGATAATTACTTTATTCTACCTTAAAAGACCGCCTATAGTCGTCATCTTTCTATCAGTTTTTGATGTCTATCTGCAAGAAGGTTTAGGGTCATTTTTGAAGGATTTGAATAATAAATAAGCGAATAACAAAAGAAAATCCAATTACTTTGAACAATCTTTCCTCATAGCCGGAAGTAATTATCAAAAGCATAGCAACTTAAGCTGACGACATTAATCATCACAAGAAGGAAATGAGTTAATAAAACAAAATGGAGGAAAACAACAGCTACTATAATCAAAATCAGCACTCCAAAGAAGAATGGAGAGATTCTTATGCTGCAGTTTAAATTAACATGTTTCGAATGAACAAACAGAAATTCGAAACTCCTAAGAAATCTTCAGGTCAGAGTCACGAGCTTCTTTGAACACAATTAGCTTTCATTGTACACCAACTAAATTAGAAGACCAACAAATTTGATAGTGGGGCGAAGTATTGCGTCCCATGGTTGAAAAGTGATCATTTCCATTCCTTTTTCATGCAATACTTTGCGTTCACTTAGTCGATTGTGGTTCAAATAATTGCGACCGATATTCGGAAGGACATTTTGCTAAATCGTTTTTCCTTCGATGATGTGAATTCACAAAAATTCAGCAGCAACAGAATCTGTTTTGAAATATCATCGGCTGATGGATCGTTCAACAATGCAGCTCACATTTTCATCAACTGCAGATGTTTCTTAACGTTTCGCTAAAAACTCGATAGTTTCAGGAAAAACTTTGAGTAAGCTCATCTGCAGGCGTCGGTCGATAGCAGGATGACTGCTAAATTTGACGAAAACCGCCAACCAGAAGTAACAATCATTGCTCCTTCATAAAGAATCTCGCATATTTCTGCAAATCGTTTGGTGTTCGATTAAGCACTCTCAAAGTTTGCTTTTGTGTTATTGTGCCAGATTCAAGACCTGTGCAGTTTTCTGAAGTGTGATGTTTCAATGGCAATTTCAATGAACACTGAAAGAGCAGTTCAACCACCTTCCAACAACGTTGCCACTATACGCCTTTACGCCTTTACTAATGATTCTCATAAGTTTTTGTTGCTGGGAGATTTAGCAGTGAGACATTTGTGCGAACTGTTTCTGTCAAAACGTCTTAATCGAAATCTTGCTCGCCCATTTAATGCATCATGCATCCAGCAATTGGGGGCTGAAATCACCAATGTACTTAACAGATTGCCGCAACTGAGCTGACACTCATGTCGTCGATCAATTTCAGCGCCTCTTTGCAGATCTCATCTTTCAATTGAAGTTTTTATTCTTCAAACTCAATGCGATTCGAAAAACGTCAGTCATGTTTTTCTTGAATTTGTCCCACAAATTTTGAAGGAAAACATTTCTATACGATAATGGTGAAAATGTATGAACTTGAGTCGCAGACAGACATAGAGAAACTGTAGCATTGGCAAGTATTGCGTTCCAAATATTATCGTTGGCACACCATCAACAGTCAACAGGTTCTCGAAGGGACTTTATTGAGTCAAAGCCATTTTGTATTAAGAGGTCTCCAAACAAAAATAATTTTAAGAAAATGGAGTCCAACATATAAAATGCGAACATTTTGAAGCCAAAGTGTCATTCTTAAATATGCAATTTAAATTTCGGGAGTACATGGTTCCGTAGCTAAAGATCTTGGAAATCCATTTTGCCAAATTTTTCATATTTCTCAAAAATTCGTCCGGATGCCTTTTTTTAGTTCCTGTACATTTTCAAGTACGAGTCCATTTCAAGTACAAGTTTTTTTCAAGTACTTTTCAAGTATAATTCGTTGAGTAGTCTGGGTGAACTATCGAATAAAGCCTATTTAAACTTAAAAAAAGCAGACCATGGCCGGCGGCTGATGGCGTCTCGTTGTCTTGGCGTCATCTCACTAATGACTCGCAATCAGAATGGTCTTCATTATTCGAAAGCTCAAACAGACTACTGAACGAATTGTACTTGAAATGAAATTGTACTTAATAATTTACTGGGCAGTATTAAAGTACCAAGTACAAGCATTTAAAAAAAAAAAAAGTACTTGATGTTTTGAAGTACCAAATACATGGTACTTGTTTTTTTAAAGTACAAGTACAAGTACAAGGTAATGTGTGCTTACAAAGTACTTAAGTACAAATGTACCTTAGTACTTTACAACTCTGGCCTAAGAGCATAACGTCATCTGTTGAAAGTCCTACTTTCGGGAGGGACGAAAATAGCAGATAGTCAATTCCATAGTGTTTGTCCTCGAAATATTTTCTTCTTGTCATACAAAATAGAATTTTCTAATATCAAAACGATTTTCTCACTTCTCCGGCCGAAACTTATCAAATTTCGGCTCCGCTCTGTGTTCATACCAATCAAACAAAGAAAAATCCTCGTGCAGACCAGATGAGTTTTAGCAGAGTTATAAGCATACGAACCCAACACAGATTCGTATTTATAAATATACATAAAAATATAGAAAATAGAAGAAGATTTCGAACAGGTAAAGATTACCAAAAAAACACTGATTTTTTCTTTCTCTTTTTCTACTTTAAGTAAAACGTAAAATATTGTTTATTGTATCAAAAACTTCAAACAAATTGTGTCACATTTATAATAACTTCAAAGTAATTCCAACACCTACATGTTTCTTATTCGACTGAGTCAGAAAAATGATTCAAAATATCAATCAACAGCAATATTCTCGAAAATGTCAGGTGTATCGATACTCAAAACAAAATTGGTAGCTTGCCAGATTTTTTTTACGTGGGTTTTCTAAAACTACACAATAAAAAATATGAAAAGTCCTCGACCTCTTATTTTTGAATTGAATATTAAAAAAAATATTACCTATTCAAAATATCTAATTAAAAAATATAACATCACTAGACTAGACACCAAGAATAAATCCACCTTGATTATTTTTTTTTCTTGTTATATTTCAACTATTGGAAAATATTTTCTCAATTAATTTTATTTTCGATTGTGGGGATGTGTCTTTTTGTGGCACATATGGTCAGAGTCGGACTTAGTTAAAAAGAGCCGCCTTTATCTTTATTTTTAAGTTATCTATAGCCAGGGATAGAATTTTGCCAGACTTGTCTTTTTTTGTACGTGATCGTGAGTAAGTATTGACACTATACAAACACGCTACTATTTGTCACAAATGTTTGCCCTATTCTTGTTCCACACTACAAAAAAATGGGTTGTTTTGGCAGAAGAGAGTGATCACCAGAGTGTTAAATATTTCTCTTTCCTGACAAATTCTAAAGACTGTTAATTTTTGTTCAAAAATCTCTGGAACAAAGTTCATCGAGGAATTGCAATTATACAGTAAATTATTCTAGATTTTAAAGAATATCAACGAAAATTTGGCATTGAAGTGTTGAAAACTGTACTCACTTCTCACTTGAATAAACTTTTTTAGTTGCCACATGAATAAGATCATGCTTAAGTTTAAACTTATTCAGTTCTTGAACCTGTTGCGTAACAAAACAAAAATTCGAGTTAAATCAAATCCATGTGAGTTAAAGTTGACTTTTTTTCGATTATTATTTTGTATACCTTTAGAAAAGAGGGAAATTAAATGAACGAGAAGCAGCGAAAATAGGACAGGGACGCCTCACAAATAGTATGTAGCGAGTACAAAAAAATAAACCCATTACATAGAATTTTAAATAACACATTGTAATGAGTACAGATTGTTTATGTGCTCACTACATATTTATGTAATTAGTGCATATTAGTGTTTATATGTTATATGTAATCGAATATTCATTACTGGCTACTTAGCAAAGCTATTCGATATGTATGTAATCACAACATATTTAAGCTTGTACACAGTACATAAATTATTTGTGCAGAAGTATATGCCATGATAACAAACACTTAAATAAATGTATTGAAAGCATTAATTTTACCCGAAATATAAGAGACAAAATAGTCAATTTAAATCTCAAAAAACAAACAATTTTAGCAAGATGAAAGGGGGTAAAAAATTCTATTTATAAAACCAAGTTATTGGTTTTCCTGAATTTCGAAAACGAGGGTGATTTGATTTGTATGCAATTTTTTCATCGAATTTAATTTAACAACAAAATGACGAAAGAATAACAAATTTTATTAAAGATCTCTTTAAGTTTATCAATCTTTAAATTAAAGTGTGTGAAACTTGTTCTTCCGATTTTGAAGTGTAAAAGGTATTTTTGCAGTTATGTACATTCGGAAAAAAAATGAACTTGGGATTTCGATCATACTTGTAACATTAGGATGGAAGCGAAGACAAAAAAATGGTTTTAACGATTCTGTCATCCACCCATACAAAAGGGTAAATATCTATGATGAGATATCAAAACAAGACCTCAACAGTTCTTGAAAAGTTTACCTTGACTAGATTTCCTCTGAGGTAAACTGTCCACGGCCATGACAAAACTTTTCAATTTTCCATGCGGGTGTATCACAAATAAAAATTATTTTTGATGGGATCTCAAGACAAGGGCATCACAAGTTTTTGAAAAGTTTTCCTCAACTAGCTATTCCTCAAGGAAAACTTTTCGTGACCTTGGGGTAAATTGTCACAAAATTTTCGTTGTTCTATGCGGATGTTTTCTCACATATAATAATTATTTTTGATGAAATATTAAAACAAGTTTTAGACAAGTTTTCCTTGCCTGAATTTCCTTTAAAGACAAATTTCAAAAACTTACCATTGTTTGGACTCGACAAAAAAATGTTTGTCCTGCCAACAACACGCACACAGGAGTGGTTGAGAGTTGTTAGTCACTAGGCCCTGGATCTCCATGAGCTGTTTCTTATATATTTTTGCAAGTACTTAAAAGAACGAGATCCATGCCTTTAAGCATTTTTTTTATCATAATTTTAATGTTTGCAAGATTTTTTTTTAGATTTTGAACTTTTAGGAGTTTTTCTTCTTTAGCTCCGAGCACAGCGTGAGCAGTCAAAAAAAGTGGTATCCCTTTAAGCTCAGAGCACTCAGTAGGTGCGTTGAACGCATCACAATCGCATGTTAGTTATATGCCCAGACTCAGATGAGTTTCAAAATTATATCGAAGGGCTCTGATCATGCTCTGCTTAGAGCTAATTCCGATAGCTCCAGCTCTACTTAATGCTTTGCTCAAACGAGCAAATTTGCACGACGGGCATTTTATTTATAAAACATTGCTTTTGTAAATACCATCTATTTAACATTAATAAAACTCACAGAGTCTGGAGCCTGCCCAGAACAATATTTTTTTTTTCATTCTTAATCCAACACTGTTTATGTTTAATTAACAAGCTCTTTGGGAATTCAACGAATCCGTCCTTAAAAGCTCTCAGACAAAAAGATAGTATCTCATTTTTATAATAATTATTAATTAATTAATTTTCATTTATTGGCTACATCAAGATACATATAGTATATTTAAAAAAAAAAAATAATAATGAATAAAAACCTCTTTATAAATCCTGTAGAGCGTGTATTTATACTTGTTTTTATCCACTTTCATCTACAAGAGGCTTTCGAAGAGAACAACAACAACAAAAAACACCGCATAATGATTTTAAAAAAAGTCTTTCTGGGACAATTAAATATTTCATGAAAAAATGTAAAAAAAAAAAAACTTTTTATTTTATTTTAAGTACCCATCTATACCTATCTACACTCACCACCAACTTGATAAACAAAAAAAAAATTATTCTATATTCGCCTGTTGATAGAAAAATTGTATTTGTTAGACGCGCATTTTTATTCAATAAACAAAAAAAAATATTTCGACTGTACTGTAAAATTATAAGTATCCAATTAAATCATTCCACGAATAAAATTCCACGGACGAACGAACGCACCATCACGGTCAGAAAATAGTTATGCCAGTGAAATTTTTAAAATTAAAAAAAAAAGGAAAAAGTTATGATTTAATTTTTGTTTGTATGAATAAATTCGCAATACCTGGCCGGTTGATTCTATAGAATAGAGTATCTAGATATGATTGTGCTCAAAACACACCCCAAGTCAATTGATTAAGATTTTGAATTTTTTAAATAGTTTTTCGATACACAAAAATTTTAACCATGTCAGAGAAGTTGATACAAATTTTACAAACAAAAAATGGAAAGCAAACATCCATCATTATTTTATTTACTGTGAGATAACATCCTCATGGAAGAATGGCAAGTTTTTGACAAGTTAAGTCAAGGCCATGGATAGCTCTTCTTAGGGGAAATTTAATTGAGGGAAACTTGTCGAAAACTGATGAGGCCCTTGTTTTATTATCTCATTAAAAATTATTCCCACCTGGAAAAATAATCTAGTTTTTAACGAGGCCGTAGAAAGTTTATTATTGATCCTAGCAAGGGTAGCTATCGATTTTCTCTAGGGCTTTGTCCATTAAAAGGTAACCTTTTGCCTAGAGACAAAAAAAATATTTGTCTGGGCTGGGATTTGATCCTGCGATTTTCTGATCTTCTGAGCTGTTTCGCAATACAGTTGAGTAATGTTGGAAATGAAAACCAATGGGATTCATATAAAATATTTTTTTAGGTTTTTTTTTAATTATAAGTATACGGGGTATTTGTGATGGGATAAAAGGACTTATTCAACAAGTTGACCACACTAGTATATGACAATTTTTCCTTATCTAGACCACCCGTCTTTTTTTTTTAAGGGCCTTGACTAAACTTGACGAAAACTCCAAGCGGTATTATTATTTGTAAGATAACATCCGCATGGAATATGGACAAATTTTTGACAAGTTCAGGCAAGGCCATGGAAAGTTTTCCTTAGGCAAAATCTTGTCGAGAAAAACTTTTTAAAAACTGATGGAGCCCTTGTTTCAATATCTCATCAAAAGGAAATAAATTATTATTTGTGAGATAACATCCGCATGGAACAACGAAATTTTTTTGGACAAGTTAAGGCAAGCCCATAGACAGTTTTCCTTAGAAGAAATCTAGCAGAAGAAAACTTGTCAAAAACTATAAAGGTTCTTGTTTGATATCTGAATAAAAATAATTTTCATTTGGACGATAACATCCGCATGGAAAATTGGCAAGTTTTTGACAGGTTCAGTCAAGGCCATGTGCAGTTTACCTAAGACTAGTGAGGCCCTTTCTTGATATCCCATCAGAATAACACTTTTTATATAATAAAACAAAAACCTTTATGCCCATCAAACAACAGTATGCAAAATTAAAGCAAGTTAAGGGTGTTTTTTGGAGGTAAAGAACTTGAAAATGGAATAAAACAAAGATGATTTTTTGGCATGAAAATAACTTTATTCGAAAGATAATCTTCTGGTATTATAAATTAAATAAGATTTCTGGCATATGAACGCCACGGCCACGGCGGCCTCGGACGTAGTCTAATCTGGAGGTCCAATTTTCAATGACTCTTTCCAACATTTGTGGCCGTAAGTCGACAAATGTTGTCCTCCAAGTGGTCCATTGTTTCGGGTTTATCGGTGTAGTCTGACAACTTCACATATCTCCAGCAAAAATTGTAAAGCGGCGTTAAATTGCACTATTTTGGAGGCAAATTCACAGATGCGTAAAGTGAAACTAAGCGGTTACCAAACGATTCCTCCAATAATTCAATTGTGACACGAGCTGTGTGACATGTTCTTCCGTCTTTTTAAAGCCACAACTCCTGCCATGGTTGTTCAATTGATGAACGAAAAAGCCAGTAATAATGGCTTTATAGTGGTGACAATTGACTGTAACGTTCTGGCCAGCATAGGTTTTAAAGAAATACGAACCAATTTTTTCAACAACCCATGATGCACACCAAGCAGTCAGTTTTTGTGGATGTAACGGTATCTCAACATACACTTGAGGATTATCATCACTTCAAATACAGCCGTTTTGTTTATTGACGTATCCATTCAACCAGAAGTGAGCTACCTCGCTAAACAAAATTCGCGCGATACGTATTTCTAACAAAACTATTATATTCAATATAAACTTGCAAAATTTGAAAGCATTGTTCAGGCGATATGCGAAACCAAACTAAAAATAAATCACTTGACAGCTGACAAAATAGTGTTACCAATTTAAAGATCTATAGCTCTAAAAAAATTCGACGACTAAACTTAAGCCGAATCGGGAAAAACTCTTTTTTGTTTGTCCTGTTTCTTAAAGCAAGATATTACATAACTGGCGATGCCCTTGATAGGCCCTTGCTAGCATCAAAAAAAACTCCCTTAGGGCCTCGTTAGGGCCTGTTTCATTGGTAACTTTCTGAAGCACTGGTCCAATAGTTTTCTAAAAGTGATTGTAACGAAATGACATCTGTATGTTTCACTTCAAGCCCGGTTTGCAAGAGTTTTTGGTCCAAAAGAAACATAAGCGGGGATAAAAGACGCACTTCAAGAGAGAACCAACTGCCTTTTTGTCCGTTTCGACCATTTTAATTTACCGAAAAAAACTTCCAAATGTATTGGTGCTCATAAATTTTTTAAACAAAAAGGTGAATTTAGCTCCTCCATAGACGGCTGTTTGAGTTTAATGATTATTTTATTTCTGCTGTGAAAATAATTTTTTTTGAATACGAAACGGAGTGTATTTACTGACGAAGTATATAAGTACAAGTACATCATATAGTACAATTAAAGAGGTCACAAGTACGCACCAACATATCGCACATATTATATCTGTTCAACCGACAGCCTTTCTGACGATAAAAGACAGAGACAGAGAGAAAGAGGAGGTAAAAATGGAGATTTTTGTTGCTCCTCGAAACGATGATGATGGCTTGTGAAACATGTTCCAATTCTTTGATTTTATTTATTCTGTACAATGAATTGAAAATGGATTTTAATGAGGACTCATTTCATATAGAGAGTTGTGGGATGTTTCTTTTTATTTTTTTTTTTATTTTTTAATATATATTTCTTTTCGATTTATACTTTTAGATATTTATGTGACCATAGTGACAGACAAGTGTGTCATGTTATTGGTGTTGTAGGACATTACCAACTGCAAAAAATTCTGGTGCAATGCGTAATCGGATTTTGTGTTAATCGATTTTAATTAAGTAAGGTAAGTAAGAACTCATATATGATTGCGGATTTTATTGTGCATTTTTTTTTTGTTATATTTAATTTTAAAGGATATTTTGAAAATCTTAAAATGCGATGATACAAAGCTAAAAGAAGAAAAAAAAAGCTTAAAGAGCAAAGAGTCGTTTGGGATAACTTTCCTGGAGGTTAAATTGTCATTAAATTGTTTAAACTTTCAATTAAGTGAGTGCATGTTAACACCTTTGGAGATTCTTATGGAATTAGCAAAGTTAAGGTTAGCAAAAACAAAATAAAAAATTGTTAAGTATAAGAGTACGCATAAAATGGAGACATGAAAATTTTTCGTTGATAAAGTTCCACTAAGTAAAAAAAAGCATACAAATAATTTGGGAGAAGTGTACACAGCATTGGAGGGTAAGTGTGCGAATTCTCACCTACTAAAAAAACTCAATTTAAAGGATAACTTTTCACACAAAATCTATCAAAAAACTGGAAACAAACAGATAGCTCTTTAGTCAAAACATTGGTTGCAAATGTAAGAAATGCTCTTTTCAAGATGAAATTCACAGTGGTCAAGTTCACATTGGGTTAAATTTGATGTTTAGATTTGGTGTCGTGATAGTACTCGCATAATTCATCTGAACATTTTCATTTTTTTTAGAGATTTGTATTAAACCAGTTAAACACAGAGCAGAGTAAATTTCGACTAGGAAAGTTAAAAAATCCTGAAAACCCCAAATTTCATACTTTTAAGTGGCGAAATCAGAAAATTCTATCTTGAATGGGAATAAGAAGATATTCTGAGGAATGACAAAGGAATTGACAATTAGCTCTCCCTCCCGCAAATAGTATTGCCAAAAGTTGTCGTTAAGCTGTCAGCATCACGTTTGGGAGCTGTGTTGTACATTTTATTTTAATTGATACAAAATGGTTGTGTCTCCATATAGTGCGGTGCCCAACTTCTTTCGAGAACATGTGGGCTGGGAAGTGTTGATTGTGAGTTGTGCGCCAAATTTTGAGAAGCCTGTCAGATGATGAACAATAATGGGGAAACAATACCAACGCTACAGTTCCTGCATGTAGAGCTCAAGTTCATACATTGGTCACCATCATCATTTTGACATTTTTTCGACGAAAACATATTTTTTTTCGCATTGAGTTCGAAGAATGAAATCAAACACATGAACAATGAGATCCGCAAAAAGGACTGATATTAATCGAAGATAATGAATCTGCTTATGTACGGCAGTTTGTTGATTAAATTGGAAATGTTTGCCCTTAATTGTTGGATTTACGATACATTTTATGGAGACATTGCAGAGCAAGCAAGGCTTAAATGCAGACCCTTTGACAGAAACAATTCACTTAAATATCCTACTGCTGATTGCTCAGCAAAAGAACATGGATGAAACATTGATGAAGGCGATTGATGATGACAACAGTTGCATCCTCTACTTCGATACGCCTTATGGAACCAGTAAAACGTTTCTCATTTCGTTGATTTTGGATTAAATTCGGTGAAGATCCGACTTTGCACTTGAGGATATTGAACGGCTTATTCAGCGAAGAAATGCCCATTGATTCTTCACATTTCAGAAAACAACAGAGATGCTGAAAAGCTGCAAATCATCATCTAGGATATATGCACGATGGCAAACAAACCTAAATTTTAAGGTGCTTGATCGAATTATGAAAGATCTGCAGACAAAATGTGAGACGCTTTGGAGTAGAAATGATTCTACTGGCCAACGATTTCCGCTAAATTTTCGGGTCCTTCCACAATCCTTCAGATGAGTTTAATGTGTTTACCTGAAATTATTGCAGATTATTGGCTATACTTGAAGTCTTCCAGAACGATCCTTCTTCCTATGATTTCTCAGAACAACTACTTGCAATTGAAAATGTCTGAAATCTGGATGATGCAGTAACTGGAATGATTTCATTCCTGACGAAATTTTGTGAATTCACTTCATGAAAAGAAAAACGCTTGCAAAGTTTTCTCCCGAAAATCGTTTCAAAACTCTTAAGGAACTTGTTGCCTCGGAAATCGGTCTAATTTATTTAAACCAATTCAAAACTGTGCAATGGAACCAGGTTGACGTTGAAAAAACTCTACGTAAGGATATGGTTAAAGTGGATAGGTTTTCAGACGAAGGATTGTTCTGACGTATTCGGACGACCACTGCAGAAAAAATCAAATTGATTTCAACGATCAATCATTCGGATCATATAGTTCGTAGGAACAATTTTACTTAGAAAACGCATCCTTTGTAACTATGGCCTAAAACGTCTTCAGAGCCACCATAATCAAAGGCAAGAAAGTTCGCATTCTAAGAATTCAGACGATACCAACCTGCTGCCATTTGTCTTTAAGCGTTGGACATATGCGTGTCCAATACAATGACAATCAACAAATAGAAATCAGCACTCGCGAAATTATACGTGCCGTGTTCGAGGCTTGACAGTAAAATGTACTGAAATCTATTCAATTCAATACCAACGGATTTAAAGTCGAGACTCACCATCTAGTAATCGACTTTAAGCCCGCACATGATAGCATTCATCGTCAGGAGCTCTTTTGGTGATGGTTGAACTTGTGATCCCAGGAAAACCGACCCAGTTGTGTCACGTGAAGTTTAAAAATATGCGATGCAATGGGCAACTATTAGGAAAAGCACTTCCAAGCTCTTCCAAACGTGAACAAGGTTTTGGCAAAGGGATGCGTTACAATTTCACAAATGGTGCGCAAACTAGGCGTTAAAACTGAAGGCACTATTTTCAACAGATCACCATCATCAGCCGCTCCTAGCTCATTATAAAGAACATGCAAAACTTATTGGTTTCAAGTAAACGGGGACATGACCAAATATATTCATTGTAACAAACAATGAAAGATCTGTCAAGCGGCTACGACGAAACGTCACTGTTGATAGCAAAAACTTCAAAGTAGTTAAGGAGTTTACCTACCTTTGAGTAAATATTGATTCTACGAACAATTTTGAATGTGAATGGAAGACAAGATACAACAAGTAACTCTATGAGCTCTATAAGGATGTGGATGTAGTCCATAAAATCAAAAACACGTCACTATATTGGCTCGGCCACATCGAGCGAATGGACAATGATGCTCCAGCAACGATAGTCCATGAATCCCAGCCCCAGGTTCAAAACTACGAAGAAGACCGAACCTCTGGTTTAAAGACCAGGCCATCACCGATACCGGAAAGCTTGGTCTAGATGACTGAAAACAGCTTGCTCGGAGGATGGAGGGCTCCCGTATGTCGGGCTGCGACCCTTCATGGATTGAGAGCCAAAACATATTCTTGGAGCACCAAGCAGCACTCAACTGTTTATGACATCAGGAATTCAGAAGCAAGTTCCTTTAATTTGACTCATTCTAAGGTAGTTACTGTCAATAGTCATTTAATTCCATTGCAACCGCAAATAATTTTTTAAAAGCATTTAAACAGCTATAAAAAGGAAATTTATAGCAAAGTTGAACAATTTATTTCCTTTTTAATTAAATATAATTAACTAAGGCCACATTAAAGCAAAAAATAACAAAAACAAAACAAAACCTATGGAATTAGAAATGTCATTACTAATGACTATGTTTTCGACAAAAAAAAAACAAAAACAAAACAAAAATAAAAGCGACACGACTTGAATTGCACCCGCCCAGTGCAATGGAGGAAAAAGCCATTTCAAGCTATAATTATAGCAAACGTTCTAATTAAACATTAATGGCATATGCCAACTCTATTGGTCCTTGTTGCATGCACACATACAAATACACACACACTCCTATTTACAGCCATAAAATATTTTTCAAAACATTCATATCGTATAGACGGCCTAAAACAGTAGTTACAGTTTATCTGATTTTATCTGTATATATGGAAAGCAGGATTAGGACATATTGCTGATTCAAGTGAACCACCACAGCCGGTCGAATAATTCGACTAAAAGTCTTATAGACATGTTTATACAGTACCGTACCTACATCAGAGGGAATAAACACGTATAAGGAAAAAGAGTTTTGTAGTCCTATGCAACGTCAACTTTACAGATTGCTCACAATCATATTGAATTGGTATCTCTATGTATTTACAAAATACACACTACTATCGAAAGTTAACGTAGGTACTTTGTTATGATAATGTAGAGAATAACTTTTAGCATTCGAACCGCATAGACATACCAGATTCACTAGTCATTTTTGCATAACATACAAATACACAGCACGTATCACTTGATTGAGTTCGCAATTTCCAGAATTTTGTATAAAATATCCCTGTGTCAGTGTAAACATACGCTAGTCTCCAAAATACCAGTGCTGTCGAAAAAAACTTTATAATCCTTGCAAATTTGAAACAAAATTTCTTACGAAAAGGTTGCCAATTTGGAACTCAAAAATTGAAAAATTGCGCTTATTTTACCTCCACAAATTTATAATATAATCCAAAGGTTTCAGTTTTTTTTTCACTTTTAACTGCACTTTGAGCAGTTTTGAAATATTTTTTTTTATTATTATATTTTTTTCGACAGCCCTGGTACTCTGAGAAGCAGTAGTTGTATATCAATTTCGTCAAAGGTTCAATGTTTTTACTAAAGATTTAGCTTAGAATAATTTTGAAAATGTAAAAAAAAGTTATTACGATTTACCCTTTAACCTATAAAGTATGAACGAAAATCAAATTTGTAAAACGCTTGTATACCCAAGTTTAATGATGCGGAGTGTATTTATACATAGAATAATGCAACACTCATATTGTATGGTCTGTAAACAACAGCACTATAAAAACAAACCACCAAAATGCATACACACATCAGTACCTTATTAGCTTTCTGGTAGGCCTTGTAACATGATTTTTGTTGTGGGCACCTTTTCGGTACTTTTTTTAAACAACAGTTCGCAACTACAAAGAGCAAAAAGTATTGGAGAGACAAATTCACCAAATATAACAAATTTCAATGGTTTTAATCGCCATTACGTCAGTCAGTTGTAAATTTTAAGTGTTGATTTTTTTTATAAGTACATAAATAAACTTAGCGAAAAAATAAAAATGAAAATACTTAAAACTTTTCAGTTATTAATTGTTGATAAGGAATTTACGCATACGAAAAATAAGTTTTTCTTTTGAATTGTGAAAAAATTGCGATTCGCTAACTTGCGGCAAACTTAGCGAAACACTTCTCCTAAGAATATGGATTAACAATCCAAAAGTATATAGGTGTACTTATATGTATAACCTATTGATTGCTTATTATTAAACTAATCTTTTTTGTGGGTTGCAAAGAAATTTGTTTTTCGTTGACTTGAAGCCAATCTAGGAAAAGAAGTCCCAAAAATTTTAATAAACTATCTGAAGGAAGAAAACATGTGTAACTAACACACAATGTCGAATTGCAAGGGAAATGGTGTTTCGCTAGATTGACGTCAACTTAGCGAAACAATTCTACTTAGAGATAAACCACTGGAGAGTTGTATAGCATGCATGTAAAACAAATGATTGCTAGTTAGTTACATGCACAAATAGTTTAGGGATTGTAAAACTAGTGTTTTTCGCTAGCTTGAAGTCAACTTAGCGATACTTTTCTCCCTAAAATTCAAATAAGCGATTCAAAAATAGCGCCTTTTAACCTAATTAATTGCTTATATATTATTCATACAAATAATTACCAAACTTAAATTTTGCATTGTAAAAAAAAAGATTATTTTCCTAAGATGACGCCAACTTAGCGAAAAAACTGTTCTTTCTAAGATATAGAAAAAAAAACGTGTCGAAGTTTATTTTAGTTTGTATTGTGTTACTTATTTATTGCTTACTTATTACACATACAAATAATAAATAGTAAATAATTTTTTGCATAGCGAACAAAAGGTGTTTCATTATTTTGTAGTTATTTTGCAAATAAGCGAACAAATTCTCTCAAAAAATAAAATATCTTAAAGTGATTAATCGTGTTTAACTTATTTATTACGAGTAAGAAACGCCTACAAGCATTACATTTTTAATTTGAATTGCGAAAAAGGTATCTCGCCTACTTAGCGAAAAAACAAACATCCAAAAATATAGACATCCGATCCAAAAGTGGAAAGATACTATAACCGATTACTATAATCACCTAACGTAGGTGATTCAGAATAATAAAATTCTTTTCTGAACTGCGAACAAAATTAAATTTCGCTAACTTGCTGTCAACTTAGCGAAACACCTTTTAATAATGGAAAACATTTATTTTGGTTCAAGCCAAATTATTGTTTATATTAAATAAAATTGACTTGAGTAATAACACTTTTTTGGACTGGAGCCCCTTTTAATAGTGGGCCTTGAGGTGCAGTGAGTAACTGCCTAAATGTAAAAACAGTCCTGACGTAAAGAATACAAATATACATACTGGTCGCAGTACCCGCATTTACTCAATATATTTGGTTAGGGATAAAAGTTTATCGCAATTTTTAATTGCCTTTTAATGCATGGCGATTATATTACTGAAGTATTTTATATATACAAAATAAGGATGGCTTAAACCAAATGAACAAAACTAAAATTGGCAACAGAAGAGTACAGTTTGTAGGTAATTGTAAGTACACAACAAGTTTTATTTTGTTATTTATTTAATTGGTATGGTGAAACAGAATTGAAAATGACAATATTTTATTCGTTCATTTAATTTTTGGGAATAAAATTATATTAGTGCAAGCGAAGCATTTAAATAATCGATAAGTGTAATTAGCGGAGACAACAACCCTTCAAATTGTATGTGTCCGGAGATATTAAACTGAAGCTTTAGCTATTTTTTTTTTGGTGAAGAACACAAAGTTCAATGACCCGCAAGATCTCACCTCACCCAACTGCACACTAAGCAGCTCGTCATAATCTTGTACGATATTCATCATACAGCAACGACTTCTTCACGGCTACCCCGACTACTCTCTCGCAAACTAAGCAAACTAAGGATTGAAGGAAGTCTGCCCAGTGACTGTTCTATCACCACTTTATGTCCCATCAACAAAAAAGGCAATCCTATGTCCTGCAAGAACTATCGAGTCATATCCATGATAAACATCGCATCCAAGATCCTAACCATCGTGCTGTGTGAGCATCTTAAGCCGTTATTCAACACTATAATCCCCATTTATCTGAGTGGCTTCTAGCCAAGCTTAAATACTTGTCCACGGACCAAATATTCAAAACACCACTGAATTTCAAGTCGAGACTCACCCATTTTTTCATCGATTTCAAAGCCTAATATGAAAGCATTCATCGACAGGTGCTCTATATGTTGATGGCTGAACTTGGGATCCTGGGAAAACTGATGCGATGCAATATGCAACTAGGGAAAATCTCCTTCGAAATTGGCCAAACATGCTCTGTGTTTTGGCAACGACGCGACATGCGGTATCCTGTCATTTCTTCAATCCCGCCCTGGAACAAATAGGGCGCAGGGCAGGCATTTACACTCAAGGCACTGATACAGATGATATTGACATCATAAGCTGCGGCAGTTGAAGAACAGGAAAAACTTGGTGGTCTTCAAGTAAACGAGAACAAGACTAAATACATGCTATTAACAAACAATTATAGAGATCTGTCAACCGGCTAGGACCAAACGTCACTGTTGATAGCAACAACTTCAAACGAATTAACGAATTTAGCTGCCTGGGAGTAAACATTAATCCCTCGAGCGACATTAAGTGGAGATCCGACGAAAAATTACCCAAGCAAACCAGTGCAACATCGGTTTGGCGCAACAAATGGGTTCAAGATAACTCTTAACACTTTATACAGTCAATCCAGCTTTATGGCGCCGAGTGAAGGGCGATAAGCAGAGGGGTAATCTGAGACTGGGCTCTTTCGAAAGGAAAATTCTTGGAAATTTCTTTAAATTTGGTTCTGTGTGCGAGGAGGGCAAATGGAGGAAAGTGGAAAATACAGCGGTGAACTCTAGGAGCTGTATCAATATGTGATTGTAGGCCAAAAATTCAAAACACGTCGTGGACCACATCGAGCAAATGGACAATAATGATCCAGCTAAGAGATTCTTTGAATCCCAGCCCCCAGGTTCAATTGAATGAAGAAGACCAATGCTCCGGTTTAAAGACCAAGCAATTGCGGATGCCCGAAAACTTGGTCTGGATGACTGGAAGAAGGGTACTCGGGATCGTAGAGGATGGAGTGACCAGTATCCAAGAAAAAACCTCTCGACTAACAGTACTGCTTTAATAGGTTTCTAGCAGACGTCATTAGTAAAAGCTTAACAAAAATGTCTACAAAAGTACATTTCTACACAATTATTCATCTAATGCATAATTGTTCTCCAAATCAAAGTTGATTACTGCAAAAAGACATCAATTATGACATTTTTTTCAAGAAATACACATTTATAAGCGAAGAAAGTGGGGTTGTCAAAATATTCTGTTAAGAACTCAAGTCCAATACCACAACAAACAAATATAAATGCTTAGGTACTTTCATTCCCCTTTTATAAGCATTTTATACAAAGTGATGGTAAAGTTGAGTTTCCATAAATAACAAAAAAAAAAATGAAGAAAAACGGTAAGACTCATAAAATAAAATAAAAAAGCAATTTACCTTAAAGCACACACAAGGGAATACGGGAATAGAAAAAAATGAATATACATTTGGCTACCTTTCCTTTTCAGCTTTAAAAACATATCCTTTATTCTGTTTATTATCATACGAACTGTGTTGACATTAAAACAAGGATATAAGCTGACCCGCACGCCACCCGTGCATGGGTTGAAATGCTCCCTGAAGGTGAATTCTGTCGCCAACTATGATAACAGCAAAAGACATAGCTTAAAATTATCCAGTAAAAGCAAAAAAAAAAAACCCTTTTACTACAAAGCCACACATGTACCACCATCTCCATATGAGTGGAATAGACGACCACATCACACGTTTTAGTACCGTGTTTTCTGCTTTAGACATTAATCCTGCCACATAAATAGGAAGGTTTGTAGTATGTATGTATATAATGTCGAAAGAAAACCAAATAACCTCAAGACCGCATAGAGCATACAGGCACTCATCGAGCTGTATGTAAAGTATAGCAACCCAAATGACCATTCCTCATTATATCAAGCCAACGAAAAATAAAAAACATGGACTTTTGCTTATTTTCGTACAATATTTTTGTTTGACTCTTACTTTATTTGATCTTTTTGAATAAATGTAACATCGACCTAATTTGGCACTTAGAAATGTCTAATTGGGTTTTACTTTTACGACGAAAATATTATTAAAGCAGATATCAAAATTTTACTTCATAAAATAGTGAAGTGAAGATAGTGAAGCATAGCCAAAAAGCTTTTCAATTGCTCACTGCTTCTTCGAACAAAGTATTAAGGCTCACTCTAAAAGATTTAAGGAAACCCTGTTCCTGCTGTATTGGAATAAAACGTTTGCATTCTCAAGAATGGCTAGAAATTTACTTGGTTGATTTTGAGAAGAAGATTCTTCGTGTTATATTCAGGAGTTCGGAATAGAAGTGCTCAATTGCATTTGCTTCGACGATACATAAACCGAGACATAAACATAAACGAGAGATAGCCTTTAGCGGATCAGTGTCCATGTTCCGAGTTCAGCGAAAAAGTACAAGGCTTGGAAATTCGATGGCTGGATGAGAAACACATAGAATCTGATCAGAAGGAACGCCCAGTTACATGTTTGGATGTGACATCCCAGGAGATCTCAGTCTGATCTATCCGCTTGACAAAAGTCTCCAATAGCGTTCGTCACCAGCTCTGCGCATGAGACGACACCTTTCTTATGTTTAGATTTAGTTATTGTCTTTGGGTTATGGCTGTCAGAATTTGTTTATTTTTAGCAAACAATAATTTAGAAATGGATCGAAAGACACTTGTGCAATTCGATTGTTATGAACACCTGGAAACATCTTCTTTCATTAGGCAGCTTATTGACTGGCAACGAAACTCAAGTAATCCAACTGAGGGATCATTCGGCCACTGCCCACCATGAGTTTAAATCAAAAATCATGTTCTATAGAATTTGACGAAAAATATCATACAGAAGATACCGATGTTCATCCATTCCCTCCCGTTGAGGAAAGAGATCAAGTCTTTGATCTTCCGCACGGAAATTTTGTTACTAACGCAGAAGTGCGGATCCTGATCCATGCAGGGTCAGAGTTTGAGGCCCGGAGAAGTACCACTATCTACGAACAACGAACCCGAATAAGTTGTTTCAAGTCATCTAGACCAAGCCATTGGAAAGTTCGTGATGAACGTCAAAAATGACTTCCTAAGTGATTGTGATCTCTTCGTGACAAAAGTAGGATATCTATATAAGAAATGCATGACTGTTTCCATTTCTCACCAGTTCCCCAAAACTATTATAGTGAGATTTGTGAGCATCACCCAGCTTCATCACATGCTCTCTTATTGGCCAGTTTCTATTGCAGATTGAAACGACCTTCGCAGAGTCTTGCCTGAATCTTCGATCAATTGTTCGGGGTTTATTAAAATTAAGTGCTGGTTATGCAGTTGGTTGAACTTTTCAATTGGATTTAGCTACTGCAAAGGAGAATATTGCCTCTTTTCACAAGTGAGCTTTGAAGGGCCAATCCTTGCCCACCCAGTTCATTTTCCGTTCATTTCCCAACTGTGACCTAGAACTATGATAAGAATGAACTTAAGGCTTGCAAGTTCCTCACGGAATAATTTAAAGGATGCAGCAGCTTAATGAATGTCTGAAATAGCTGACTGACTGTCTGTGAGATTAGCTGTATTTCAATTCTTCGTTTAAGTGTTGTTTTTATGATTTTGCCAGCTTTCCACATTGCCAGAAAATAAGTTTGAAGTACGCTAGCCAAGTTAGATAACCGAAAGGACCTAGAAATAAAAAGGTAATAGACAAAACTCCTGCAACACCATTCCATCATTGACCCATCAGTGAAAATTGTTGTGTCGAAGTTTCTCATCACGTCACGGGGCGTTATTTCCCAATTCTTACTGCATAAAAATATAACTTTTAAATTCTCCCTGAAACTCATTGAAGGAGTGCAATAGTAAATAGTTATTGATAACGATGCAAACCAGTTTGACGTTTGATGGTCAAAAGCAAGTTAACTGGTTCAGTGAGCAATCATCTCCGGCAGAATGCAAAAGTCAGTTCCATTAATTTCGTCATTGGAGACTTTGACCCATTGAATCAATATTTTTCAACCTGAATTGTATGATATGGATGTGAATGACATATAATTCCAACAGGACAGCACTTCATGCAAACAGCTAATGTCACAATGGACAATCTGCATGAACAATTTGAGGGTGGAGTTATCTCTCCTAGAAATGATGTGAATTTGCCACCAAAATGAAGCGCTTTGACCCCGTGAACAAGCAGCCAAAACCCGCACTTCAACGAAATGCAGGATCTGCACGGAATACCACTGTTGGTTTTGAGAGTATGCGGGAGAAAACAATAAAGTCAATTCCTTCAACGGAGACTTTGCCCCATCGAATCAATTTCATTTAGCATTCATTGAATGATATGGATGCGAACAACATGTGCACATGAACAATTTGAGGGTAAGGATTATCTCTCGCCGAGGATCTGCCACCATGATCGAGCAATTTGATGCCTTGAACAATCAGCCAAAACTCATACGTCAACGAAATGCAGAATATGCTAAAAGCCTAGCCACTGGTTATGGAGGAAAACTCGATGCAGTAATTTCACTCAACGGAGACTTCTACCAAATGTTGTCCTAATTGGATGATATGGATATGAGCGACATATGTGGTTCTACCAGATCGTCACTACCTGTCACACAGAATGCGTGTCAAAAACGACTTTCCGCATGAACGTTTTGAGTGATAAGTTATTATATCACTCACAAAAGGAAGAACCAGGCCAGGGGCACTAAATTCCCGTCAACAGAGACTTCTACCGATCGAAAAAGTTTCTTTTACCAAAAAATGGATGATATGGATGTGAATGACATGCAGTTCTTCCAGGACATCACTAATTGCCACACAGCATGCGTGTCAAAAAAGACATTCTACATGAACGATTTACGGAGAAGGTTATGTCTCACGGAGGTGACGTGAGTTAATCACCAAAATGGTACGATTTGATCATGTAACAATTCTTCTTGTGATTTTTGGAAGTCTCAGTGTTATGTCAATGAGCAGTAATAGATCAATGCTCCCAAAGACTCCATGACCCAGGCCATCGCTCAAATTTTTACAGATCTATGCGGCAAAGTCATTAAAAATTGAACCTCTCGGATCCGTCCCAACATAAGAAAAAGCTTGTCGGACATTTCAACGATGTCATGTTCCATAGATAATGGTATCTTCGGGACTATCAAAAATCAAAAGTATTTATTAATAGCTCAAGCACACCTAGTTACTTTTCAATTCTGAGGTCCTTAAACGTTTTTTAACATTTATTTTGATTAAAATTAATAGCCATTGCTAAAGCAAGTTCATGCGACATAGTTGTGTATTTAATTTTTCAAAGTTATGTCCTACCTCCTCTACTTTACGCTTCTTTCATTGTAACTCATAACATGGTTCATTCCTTTTTTTAATGTAAAACTTGCTTGGAAAAGGATATTGAGGACATTTTATTTTTTACTGCGAAATAATAAAATAAAAAAACAGACCTTCCCGGAAGATGAATGAATGAACGGAAGGAAGGTGTCGCCATCCGCAGCAACAATTCAACCTCCGACTGACCACAATCCACAACCGCAGCGTAGTAGAATTCATCTTTCTTTCTGTGCTGGGGCTATGGTGGATGGTGAATATTGTCGATGGTCGTATCTTTTCTATGTGAACAAAAAAAAAACCTTTTATGGAGGTAGAAATAAAGGTACCTTAGTTATTTAACTTTTTGAGGTAATTGTGCAATTCGCCACCACAGCATAAGTATTTTAAGCGACAAAGGTAAAAATGACCAATACAATGATAAAAAAAAGGAAGCATTAACCAAGCTCCTAACGTAGCAACACCTTTCATGACCTTTTTTCAATTTGCAAAAAATGTTCCTCACAATTTAAGGAACAACAGGGAGGACCAAAAGTCCTTTGCTCTTGAATTGCAGGTTATTTTGGTATTCACGTCTCTCTGTGTAGACATAGACATGCTCTAAGGATATTCATTCATTCATTCTACTCGTGGGAGATGTAACTGTTGTTTTGTCTTCTTTTTATTCTTCTATTCATTTATGGAAAACAATTCAAAAAGACAAAAACGAAAAAAAGAAGAATAACAGAGAGAATCCTGACAGAAAAAAAAATAAAAATAAAAAACGATAAAATAAAATGAAAATATTTTAAATGAATATTTATAAGTTGGAAACAGTGTAGACGCGATTTTTGTTTCCTGTTACCTTCTCCTCCTTCTACTACTGCCTGTTGTCAGTCTATCTGAGTCTGGAGTTTCTATCCTGCTCACGCTTAAAATATTGTTTTCTCCTATACCTTCCGGCTTTTTTGGGTTGAGTTGAGGTTTTGGCATATAAAAGAGTGAAGGAAAGTCAGTGTGTTTATTTTCTTCTTTTTTTTTTTTTTTTGATAGTCCTGTTCGACTAATTTTTTTTTTAATGGATAGATACACAAACACACCCAGGCATCCAGGCAGGAACAGGCAAAACTGAAACAAAATAAAACAGCCACAAAAACCTTTTATATTCATCTGTATGATATAAAAGAGAGTTCAATCTTTTTTTTTTTTTAATTTTTCTAACACACTTCGTTCTGTTTTTTTTTTTTATTGAGTGTAAAACTGAATGAATTAAAAACATAGATCCCATCAAGCTTCCCGCCAGGCCAGCATTGTCGTCTTTTCGATTTTATCCCAATGTGGCAATCATTCAATGCAGTGATCCCTGTTGTAATTGAATATTTTAGAGCTTGTTTTTTTTTGTTGTTGTTGTTTTTGTTGTATTTTCTTGTTGATGGTTGAGGTAGAAATTGTGTACACAATAAGCTGAAATTTCCGGAAGGAAAAGCATTTTTTGTTTTGTTTTTGTATTTTGTTAACCGGGAGAGTTTGTTATATGAATTATTAATTTAATGGAAGTATACCTACTGTTAATGGTAGTATGGAGTTTTGTTTTGCGGTATATAGTAAATGGAATAAACACACAAATGGAACAGAGAACCACATAAATCAATTAAACATGCAGTAGGTATAGAAGGAATCTGCCTATACATCAGAGGCTTTAGAAATAAAAAAATAAAATTATTAATAAGATTTGTATGATTTTGTGGGAACTGTGAAATGACTAAGAGATGTCGTAACCCCAAATTTATTTTTACAAAAAACTATGAAACATAGATTTTATAGAGACTAGAAAATGTGCATTACTGCAATCGGACTATATTGAATGCCTTTCTAAAGTTCATGAAAGGCCTGGTTGGTTTGGTTGGTTTTGTGAGAGTCACGAGGACACCCGAATAATGATTATTGGCAAATGATAACAAAACCGAAAAAATATAAGCATCAAAGTGTGCTGCTGGCATCGGATTATCCGGGTTGCTGTCCTAAGGTTAATCGGAACCTGATCTTCCGGGTTCGGTTAAGACAAGTGAGAGTCTCGAGGACTCCCGAATTTTGATTATCCTTAAATAGCAACAACAAGACCCAGAATGTTCGTCGTAGCAAGTAAGAGCCTTCGCTCTTTAAGTTCAGGAATTTTAATGTTTGGGCTACGCCACCACATAAAAAGTTTGGTTATAAAAAAGTCTTAAACACCCGCTTAATATGAGTATCCATAAATGGCAAATAAATCCGGAAAGTTCTTGGTATTGGGCTACCAGCATCCGATTATCCGGCCTGCTTTTCAAGGGTTTATCAAAACCTTGCCTTCTGGGTTCGGTTATATGAAACGTGAGAGTCTCGAGGACCCCCAATGATGATTATCCCCAAATGGCTACGTTACCCCGAATTTTCCTCTCAGTAGTTTAATGGCATCGGAGTATCTTATCTACTGTCCTAGGGTTAATTAAGGACCATGCCTTTTGGGTTCTGGTAATCTTGAACCACGAGATAAAAAAATTCGGTTATGTGAGCGCGGTGAGAATCACGAGAACCACCAAACTATGATTATACTCGGAACGTTCCTCGTATTGGGCTACTAGTATCGGATTATCAGGCCTGCTATCCGACGATTAGTCAAGGATCTGGCCTTCCGGGTTCGGGGGTTAAGCTTTCACACTGTATTAAAAAGTTGGTTATGTGAGAGTCACAAGAACTCTCGACTTAGGGTTATACACAAGCACACGGAAGCGATGCCCGAAACATTTCTCGTAATAGGATCAGTGTTGCCGGAACATTATTTTTAAGTGTCATTGTCAACAACAGAAAATGAAACTTTTGGCCACTTGGTACCACCAACGGTTAAAGTGAAAAAAAAATCTTTTTACAAGAGTGTGTCGTTTTTACCATTGTTGAAAGGATTTGTTTTTTCTGCAAAAAGATTAGCAACGTTTTCAATTTCTTTCATATTTTATTAAAAAAAAGGAGATCTCAATACGAAAGATGCTATTTTTCAAGTTTGGGATGTATGTTTACATACATACATTCTCGTGTCTAACGTCGAATCAAAAAGCAATAGTTTCTTTGTATTCAATTATTTATTCCGATTATGATATGTGTATGGTCATGGTGCTATTATAATTGGTGCTATTAATTGATGAATTTTACTACACCAACATCAAATTGCAATACAAAGTCTTTGAGTGCCACAGGGCGATTTGAATGAAAAGGTGCCATAAGTGCACGATCGTGTTACATCGGCAACGCTGAATAAGATACAAACTGGCATCGGACTATCATTTCGCTATCCTAGGGTTAGTCAAGGACCTGGACATGATTATTTGGGTAATATTGAACCACCACATACAAAAGTTCAATTATATAAGACGTGAGAGTCACACGGACCCCCAATTAAAGATTATCCTGAAATGGCAACGATACCAGGTACCTTCTTTGTAGTGGGTAACAGCCATAGAAGTGACCGGCTTGCCGATTTAGGGTTTATCAAGAACCTGATCATCTTGTTTAGGGATTGTATTGTCGGGTTAGCTTCACAATCTTAAAAAAAACTTCGATTATGTAAGAGTCACGATTACTCCCGGACTATGTTCATCCCCAAATGGTTAAAACAAAAACCGAAACATAATGATTTTGAGAGAATGTACTTGAGACGCTACTCAAAAGCTTGAGTTTGTTTCCACGCGGTTTAAGGCAGATATTACCAACAATTCATTAAAGAGGATGAAGTTTTTTTTTTCTTAGTTCCTCTTGCATAATCTTTAGTCCGTCCGTTGGACTGCCTTGCCGAAGGTTTGGGTACGATTCCCAGCCGCTACCAAACATAAACGTTTTTTCCGAGGCAATGCTTCTTGCAAGGAACTGATAAATCCTTCAAGAATATACTTGCCATGAAAAATTGCTTCTCATCTAGCCGTTTGGACTCTGCAAAGATTTGTAGGTCCTCTCCATTCCTGCCAACAAAACGCACACACGAATGGCTTCTAATTAATCGACTTTACACTAGCTCAAAATGCTGTGATAATGAGCACTATAGAGAATTAGGATCCAAACATCAGCTTAACATTTTACAAACCATCGAGCTACCAACCAAATCGACAATTTACTAACCGTCGAGAGTTAAGAATACAACAGCTAAGACGTGCTAACTTCGACTGGGACCTTTTTTTTCTTTGTCGTGAGAAATTTCAGAGCACGACAGTCTTAAAAAGAAAATAGATTGCAACCTTTACGGAAGAAGAAATTCAACGTTGCCTGGGACTACAGAAAGCACCTGAGTGAGGAAAATCTCACTTACCGCAGACATGTCAATAGTGGTTTTGGTATCGTAATATCCTCAAAAAGGCAACTGAAACCAACCGAGACTACCAACCACCAGTAATAAAGAGTTCAAGGCATTATGCTACACCAAAAAAGATGCGCATAAAAATATTTTACAGCGCAAAATAAGAACAATGGAGGTTTAATAACTAGGTCTATCAACTTACTCTTGGTTTAAAAACCGGGACCCATGGTTTTCAAAACAAGGAATGACACATGAAAACATGATTAAACCAGCATTTCCAAACAGCAGTTAGGTGGGAGTCCTGAAGAGTCAGTGAAAGGGCAAGAAGAAAGTCCCTTCCAGTCACGGAATACCCAGTTCTACCTCCCAGTATAGAAGAGCCAGACTAGGCTGTAAGAAAGTTGAAGAGCAACAAGGCTGCAGTACCTGATAGCTTACCAGCAAATCTCTTCAATGGAGGTGATGGCACTAAGTATTAGGCAATCAACAGAAACAGAAGGCACATACTGGGCTTTTGTGAAAGAAAAATGTTTCAACCGATATTTGGTAATATGAATTAGCACACGTGGACGAGGAAAAACAACCGAAAACTCTATGAGATAGATGGTTATCCGAAAAGTAAAAAAAAAAAAAAAATCGACTCCATTTAATTCATCACATGGAGCGAACGGACATCAAAACTCCAGACAAGAGAATCTTCCCAGCCTTAAGGTGCGTATCCATCTGAGAGTAAACAGATTGCGAGTACTCATTGCGAACTCTCAAGGAACTCTTGAAAGTAAAATTCGCAAGTATACATAGTTGTTAAATCAGCTTAAGGTGCGTGTCCATTTAAGAGTACTTTCACTAAAAATATCTCGCGACTAAATTTGTGAACTTATTTCATGATTCACTTATTCACTAGCAAGTTTTATTCTCGAGAGCTGCTTGAGAGTAGCTCGCAGACATTTTACTCTCAAGTGAATACGCACTTATACGGAAGGGTAGACAACTAGCCGAGATTCACTCTCGAGATTTTTGTAGTGGAAGTAATCCCAAATGGACACACACCTTTAAAGGTGTGTTTTCATTTTAGACTTCTAAACGAACTACAAAACTCTCGAGAATACTCTCGGACAGCTGTCTACCTTTCTGTGAGCTAATTTCATGACAGAGTCTACCTTGCGAGATTATTTCTTGAGAGATGCTTGCAGTCTTTTTACTCTCAAATGGAGGTCTTTCACTACAGAACCCTCGACAGTACTCTCAGTCTACCACTCATGATAGCTTGCAAATTCTATTCTCGGGAGCAGCTTGAAAGCTGCCAGCAGTCATTTTACTCTCAAATGTATACTCCCTTTAAGTTAGGGCACTTGGTCTAGACAGAGACCTTTAATGGAGCGGAAGCGTGATAAGTGCTTACAGGTTCCAAAAATGCAATTAAAAAAAAACAACTTTTATTTAAATGGAAGTGAAAATTGCCCTCACAGTTATTATAATAATTAATTTTGTATAAATAGCAATTAAATAGCCTTTTAGTCACCACACTAAGTCACATTAAGTAACACCTTTTTCTGTACTATAATAACAGGTCTCAAATACCTGTATTTTAATTTAATAACAAAAGAATAATTTATATTAAATTTCCCTCACTCTTTTTAAGTAAACACACAACCCATGTTCAGTACGAAAAAAAAACCTTAGTAAGTCCAAACTTATATAGAAAAAAAAAAAACATAAGTACATAAAAACCGACAAATTTATGCATTTTTTCGCACTGCCACTCAAGCCCCATCCAGGCACCATACCACAGTGGGATTTTTCATACATGCAAGGACAAAGTTTTTGAAATTTGTCCCGAGTTAAATGTATTAACACATGAATGCAACAACTCTAGCTCTGGTTACACCTCCCTACCAGTATAGTTGGGATGAAGTTAAAAATAAGCTGAGCAACAAGAAAAATAAACGAATAGTGAACGCTTGACCTCTTAAAACCCTTTAAGCTTATTATGCGTATCGTTGGATGGTTTGGTTTCACTTAAAAAAAAAAACACAACGATCAACTGCAACACTTTTAAATGCCATTGGACTATTTTTTTTTGTTTATACTATGTTTAAGTTTTTTTTTTATTATTATTATTATTTGTGGGACCATTTTCCAGAATTTTATTTCACTCCCAGCAAATTACATTGCGGAAGAAATCACACCTGTTTTGTCGCCGGGCGAAGAAGAGGAATAAATTAATGCCGCCCCGCATCGCTGCACGATGACTGTGTTATATATTTCACTTTTATTGAGTTTGAAAAAAAAGAGAAAAATTAAAAAAATAAAGCTAGGTAAGGTACCTTGTATGTATATTTTTTTTTTCAGAAAAAAGGATTCCAAAAACAAAGTACTTAAACGCGATTTTATTTTCGGTAATTTAATTTGGAAGTGAAAGTTTTCCCCGGATATAGTCGTACTTAAATGGTTGAATTTTTTTTTTTTTTTAATTTGAGTGTTTTATTAAGGTAAAAGGAGTTTATGATAGGTTTAAGGCAGTAAAAGCTTTTTAAATTTTTATAGTTTGAATTTACATTTACCCAAAAAGGGTTGGATATTTATGTCACCAGAATTTTATTTACCCATTTTTTTTCTTTATTTTTTCGAATCATTCATCATCATGAAACTTACCTGAAATGAGAAGAAAAAAAAGAAATGAATAAATTTTAAAGTTCAAGTAAAGTGCAAATTAATATATTTAAAAAAAAAATTAAGGAAGTCTTATTGTCAATCAAACAATTACCGCGTCTTCGCAAAAAGATGGAATTCTGATTACACTTTTTTTGTTTTGTTTTTTACTTCCAATAATTGGATCCAATAATTGGAGAGTTTCAGGAAATACACGAAGGGAAACTCCCGAGAATCACCAACAAAAATAAAAAAAAGATCGCAAGTTTTCCATATATGTACGTGCGGTACGATTAAAGAAATCTCTTTATTTTTCTGTACATCCGAAACTGAGCTCAAGAGTAAACTGTCTTTTTTTTCATTTCTGGCTTGAAGAGTGTTATGTGAATATTGTTTGATTCAGCGCAGAATTGCAACAAACTAACAAGCATAGGTGCAGTTTGGTTCAAGAACAAATCTCGTCACATAAGGAATAAATCTCTTCATTTTACTCTGCATCCAAAATTAAACTCAAGAGTAAGGGCTTAAGAGACTCAAGAGACTTAAAAGAGTGAACTTTAATTTATTTTATTTAATTTATTAAAGTTTATTTTAATGCAGAATATTGCAACTAGCTTAATCAGGAAAACATTATTTGGAAAAAAGGGATAATTGAAGAGAGGTGTGCAAGAAAGTTTCAAATGTCTAAGAGTATTAAATTGATTGATAGAGTTTTTGCCTTACCTCAACGAATCTTAACTTTGGGCTCAAGGATGTTTGTGGAGGTTCCTGTCCATAGGTGTTAGATTTGTACTCGAGTTTAAGTGTTTATGGCCAGAATGTAAATGGCCAGAAGACATCCCAAGAACTCATAAGTCAACAAAGCGGAAATAGGTTTCATTTATGGTGGCAGAAGGGTGATATTCTATTGAACATTGATCAGAATTTAATGACGTTGAAGATCTACCTACATGCATCCGAAAATTGGGGAGTAGAGCATGAGAACAAGTGCAAGAAATTAAAAGAGTAAGGTGATCAACAAAACTAGAAGTTCCAGCTATAAGGATAATTTCTAAAAATTAAGAAAAGTGTTGGAGATAAAACAGAGCCCTGTGGTACACCATTATTTCAAGGGTGGGCGGTCTACTTGTATCTCTGTGAATTAGTATTATATTTTTGGAGAAGAAATGGATCGGTTTGTGCTTGAAAAAGTATAGGGAGAGGAAAATTTAAAAGCGGACGCTGTGTTGACGAAATATGAAGTGCAAATTTAGAATAGAAATTTCAGTCGGAAATAATGCACGAACAGCGGCTGCTGTACGCAAATTTATAAAGAAAGTGGAGATGGAAAAAGACGTAACAGTCAGTAAAGAGCGCTTCCAATAGCTGATTTTTGACTACTTGAAATCGAGGATGTGGACTAAGGGAAACATAAGTTCCAGCAAAATGGAGATGGGGCTACGTGCCTCACAAGCTATCCAACAAACAATGTATTATACATTAAGTTCCCTAATCACAAAACCAGTCGATTTGGTGAAGTTTTTTGGCAAGTACGGAGCTCGTGGTTTGATGCCTTTGAAGTTTTTATATAGGGTTTATCAAAGATTGAACCTTTGACGAAAAGCCACAGACTATTTATGTACTTAACCTATAATTTTCCATCAAGCCATAACGATTACAATAAGTGGCGCTTTGGTTGTAAGATATTTTCTTGTAATTTTCTCGCAAAAGGTAGTGTCTTCTAATGAGCGTTGGAAAATCTACATATGGCACTGATCTTCAATAGCCCATGAATGTTAAATTGTTTTCTAACCTTTCAGTGGCCATTGATTAGTTCGGATACTTGATGCAGGAGAGGAAAGGGAATCAACCAACAAGATTCTTCCAGCCGGCATGGTTTCTAGCTAGGTATTTCCAGTTTTACACGCCAACTTGGTTGAAGTCCGCTTCCACTTACGTGTGCCATCTTTTACGCTGTCTTCCCTTACTGCGCCGGCCGTCTCAAGGGGTTGGATTCACAGACTTTCCGGGATGGATCGTTGACATCCATATACTCCTTAGGTAGAAGACCCAGCCATCTCAGTCGTTGGCTTTTCGCTTTTGTTGTTAGGTTGGTATCACTGTACAGCCCGTACAGTTGGTTGTTATATCTTCTTTTCCATTCCCCATCTAGACACATTAGACCCAAAATTATCCGGAAAGTTCTCCTCTCAAAACAGCCGAAAGCGTTCTCATCAATCGCTAATAGTGTCCATACCTTCGCACCATACATCAGGACCAGGATGATAAGTGGGCATCTTGATTGTTCGAGAGAGGGCTTTGCTCCTCAAATGCTTTATAAGCCCAAAGAAACAACGACTGGTAAGTGTAATTCTTCGCTTGATCTCAGCACTAGTATCATTCGTTGAGGTAATAGCGGAGCCTAGGTAGACAATGTTTTTGACCACCTGCAAATTATAGCTGTCTCTAGTGACGTTCTGTCCGAGACGTTGGTGTTGGGTGTCCTTTCTTATTGACAGCATATATTTCGTCTTGCCTTCATTCACCGTTAAACCCATCTTGGTTTCCATCTCAATACTCACGAAAGCACCAAGGACATCACGCTTTGTTCGTCCGACTATGCGTCAATGTCGTCGGCGTAAGCGAGTAGTTGAACGGACTTTTGAACGATTGTGCATCTAGTGTTGAGGTGAGTTTTGGACAGTTGTTTTAAAGAACGATGTTGAAAAAGTCATATGACAGTGCTTCGCCTTGTCTAATACTTTTTTAGATATGAAAGGTATCGCTGAGGTCTTTGCCGACGTTGATGGAGCATTCTCTATTGTCATCCTGCACAAACGGACGTGTTTAGGAGTGATGTCAAAACAAGACATTGTTGTATATAATTCGTCCCTATGGATGCTGTCATACGCGGCCTTGAAATCGGAAAAAAAGTGTTGGGTATCAATTTGAAACTCTTGGAATTGTTTCCAATATCTTCCGTAGTGCAAATATTTGGTAGATGGTGGGTCAGGAAAGCGTCCTCAAGCCACACTGATATGGACCTATCAGGTTATTCACGAATGGGAAGATCTTGTACACCATGTGAAGAAGACTGATGCCTCTGTAGTTGGTGCAGTCCAGAGAATGGCTTTTCTTGAGATTCGGGAAAACAATGCAGATGAGGCATTGCACATGCCACCGAACATATTTTGCAGATGAGCTGGTGGATACTATTAACGAATTGGTTAATAGTGGGTCGGCCGCTAGGTAATCAACTTCAGCAGCTTTATTGGATTTGAGTTCAGATATTGCTATCTTCACTTCGTCGAGATCGGGTGGACTGAATTGTTGTATCATGCAATCTGCATGGTAGCGGAATTCGGTTCGTCATGGCCGTTAAACAATTTGCAGAAATGATTTTTTCTTATCCTTGGCAACAATTGCCATTCTGCCACGATGTTCCCCTGATCGTAATTGCAGGCTTCGATTTGGGCCTTGTAACCCTGGGAGGTTCCTTTTAGCTTTTAGAAAGACTTCCGAACATCTTTCCTGCAATGGCTCGCAAGCAGTTCAAATATATACAATATGTATTTCAAAATGAAGTCCAATTCCACATCCTTTGTTAGATACTAACATGGAAGAAATAAACTTGCCAGTAAATTCAAAAGCGCGAAAAAACTAACGACCTTAATGGTTGATTTTTACTTTTTTTTTATTTTTATTTTATCTCGTTACATCTTTCATCGTTAATATACCACATAAAAAGTACCCACGTATTATACTACTTCCTCTGTAAGAAGAATCAAAAAAAGAATCCTTATAACGAAATAAAACAAAAATTGCGTGGTTGTCTTGTGTCACATATAAGACATAAACCATTTCAGATTATATCATCTTCCAACCAACGTCCGTCTCGTTTGCTAGCTATCGTCGTTGTCGTCGTCAATAGAAGAAAATATATACACAACACAATATGTTCCATATATAGCCATAGGACTAGATATATATACATATATAGTAACTCATCTCAAAAGCCCACCATGGTGATAAATGACATAATGCTCTGCATTCACGTCTCAAAACTTGGCTATCAAATAACATTTTCAAACATAATTGTTTTAATGTTCTTTAAGAGCTTAATTTTTGTTTATTCGTCGTCATCGTCGCTTAGAGACGAGTTAAAGTAATAAATGACGTTGGTATTAATAACGAGGACACTATTACTTTACACATTATATAAAGCTATATCTATAGACGAGTCTATATAATATTATAATCGTGCAACAGACGACCAAACAACCGATACCGATGACGGCAACGACTATAACGACGACGACGTGATGCGCTAATGGAATCCTAGACTACACTTGTCGTAAATTTTCATACCATTAATGCAGACGATTTAATTTCTGAAGTTATAATCATCAAATATCACACTCTCATTTCACTTGGGGGGGTCGTCTATGGAGTGTGATGGATTTTATGGGCCGCGAATATAAAGGAGGGGTGTATGGTCAGCAATGAGGGGGATGGAGAAGGCTTGCGTTGATATTGTTAAGATTTGTTTGTCCTTCGAAAATATAAATTATTTTCTCATATTTGGATCCAGTTTTTGATAAAAACCTATAAAAATTTTATAAATAAAAATAGTGTATGGCAGTCTCACTAGTCACTGATGACTCCCGCCTGGACGAAACACCGGCATTTGTGGGCTAAAAAAACAAAACCATTGGAGGATATTTTGAACTCATAGTGTTATCTTAAAGAATTAAAAAACAAAACCGCAATCCAGTGTTTTTCAACTCTCATTTGAGAGTAATTTCACAAAAAACTCTCGAACTCTACTCTCGAATAGCTGTCTACCCCTCTATGAGCTTAATTTATGACCGTGTCTTCTAGCGAGTTTTATTCTCCAGAGTTACTTGAGAGTTGTTCGAAGTCTTTCAAGAGTACGCATCTTAAGAATGAAGAAAAGTGACAGTTGTCTATCGAATCCAAACGGCTAAGGGTGCGTTTCGCTTTGAGAGTACTTTCATTAAAAATGTGTTTCCATTTGAGAGTACTTTCACTATAAAATTTTCAATATTGACTCTTGGATAGCTGTCTATCCCTCTGTGAGCTGATTTTATGACCGTGCCTACTAGCGGATTCTACTCTCCAGAGCTACTTGAGAGTTGCTCGTAGTCTTTTTACTCTCAAATGGATATGCCCCTTATAGGTGCGTTTCGATTTGAGAGTACTTTAACTACAAAACACGCGACATTGACTGTCTGAAAACTGTCTACCTCTCCTGGAGCTTATGGTATGACAGCTCGAGAGTTGCTAGCAGTATTTTTACTCTCAAATAAACATTTAAAAACTCTTGATAGTGACTCTCGGATAGCTGTCTGCCCTTTGGTGAACTCATTTATGATTGTTTCCGCTTTCAAGCTTCAATCCTAGTAGTTGCTTGAAGTCTTTTATTTACTCCCCACCTGAAGGGTGCATTTCCATTGTAAAGTACTACCACTACGAAACTCTCGAAAATGACTCTCGGATAGTGTCCACTTGGGAGTTTTACTCTTAAGAGCTGCTTGAGAGTTGCTCACAGTCTTTTAACTCTCAAATGGATACGTTCCTTAAAGATTCGTTTCCATTTGAGAGTACTTTAACTACTTAACTCTCAAAATTGATTGTCGGATAACTGTCTACCTCTCCTGGAGGTTATTTTATGATTGTGTCTACTTGCGAGTTTTACTCTCGATAGTTTTTGAGAGTTACTAACAATATTTTTACTGTCAAATATATGCGCCTTTAAAACCTCTCGATAGCGACTCTCGGATAGCTGTCTTCCCTTCTATGAACTCATTTTAGACTGCGTCTCCTTTCGAGTTTTACTTTGAAGAGCAGCTTGAGAGTTGCTTGCAGTCTTTTTACTCTGAAATGGATACGCCCTTTAAAGGTGCACTTCGATTTGAAAGCAAAGCAAAACTCTCAATATTAACTGTCTACCTCTCCTGGAGCTCATTTTATGACTGTGTTTATTTGGAAGTTTTACTCTCTAGAGCCACTTAAGAATTACCAGTAATATTTTTACTCTCAAATGGATATGCACCATTAAAACCTCTCGATAGTGACTCTCAGATAGCTGTCTACCCTTCTGTGATCTCATCTTATGAGTGTGTCTACTTTTGAGTTTTACTCTCAAGAGCTGCCTGAGAGTCGCTCGCAGTCTTTTCAATTTGAGAGTACTTTAACTACAAAACTTTCTTTATTGATTATCGGATAACTGTCTGCCTCTCCTGGAGCTTATTTTATGACTGTCTCTACTTATGAGTTTTACTCTCGTCAGCTGTTTAAGAGTTGCTAGGAATTTTTTTACTCTCAAATGGATATGCACCTTTAAAAACTCTAGATAGTGATGCTCGGATAGCTGTGAACCCATCTCATGACTGTGTCTTCTTTCGAGTTTTACTCTCAAGAGCTGTTTGAAAGTTGCTCGCAGTCTTTTATTTACTCTCAAAGTGATTCACACCTTAAGACGCCATATTTTCATGAAAAGAAATACAAACTTTTGAAGGACTTGAACAAATATATTTCTTTTTTTTATAAATCATAGGCTGAAATAGTTTAAAAGCACTAGCCATTACACCAAGAGGTACTCCAAAAAAAATCCCATTTTTCACTTCTTAATTTGACCACCCTTTTACTTAAAAGAACAGAATCAAATGAGTCAAATTGGAGAATCGAGTGATTCGATTTAAATGGAGCATAGGTTAATTTGAGTATACTCGTAAATAGTTACCCATACCATGCCGAAAAAATCATAGACATTCAAGTCGCTTTACTACTTCTATTAAAATCGAGATTTCTGTTTTGAATTTAAAGTAAAAAAAAAGACCAATAAAATAAAATACACAAGACAGACAGAGAGAGAGACAAGCTAAACATTACAATATGGCTCTTTGTGAAGCACTTAAATTGACAACAACCATTCCAGTGACTAAATGAATCGAATGATATAAATTCAAGTCAACGACACTTTTATTTCGCGAACACACACAAAAAAAAGCAAAAGAGTGGTGCAAAAAAATATATAAAGCCAAACCAAAGTGTAGTGAAGTCTATAGAATAAAATTCTCAGCACGTTTCTGTTTTCTTTTTTTTTTTTTTTGTATTCTAATTTTATGACTTAATAAACTTCTTTGCGACGTTAATGTGACTATGATGGTGGAAGAACAACAACAACATCAGCAAACAAAAATACCAAAATAAGAATGGTTGTGTCTGAAAACGAAGAAAATATTCGTAAAAAAAGTATCAAGAAATTAAAACATTTAAATAATGTAATGATAAATTTAAATTCTATACAAAAAAGAAGTTCGTTCTAATTTACCAGAATTGAAACAATGAAAAATTTATCGTTAAAAGAATTGCTAATGCCGTTGGAGTTATACTGCATTTGTCTGCACTTGTACCAAATACATAGATTTAACACTTCACGTTACAAGATTTAGGATAAGGATTTTAATCTTTCTCATTAAAAAAAACAATCGAATTCTATATACTGGACAAACCTGGCAATGATAGAGACCACGCACAAAGTGGAGTTTGCAATTCTGTTCACCTTACTGTTCTTCTAAGAATCTGTGTGTACCTGCATACATATGCCTGTATGTAACTGGCACACAAATGTATTTACTCTCACAATACCTAAAGGTTTTTTTCGTAAAATTAAGTACAAAATTTATATATAAGATCGCAATAAGAGATATATGTACTGAGTACAGTTGCAGTGTAGAGGTTACATTTCAATCTAAGTACCGAATAAAATGTATCAACTGCAATAAAAAACGATGTCCAGGAAGTACGAAATATCCAAGGGATTTTTGTTCACCAATTACTGCATTTAGTTTTCCAGGGTATAAGAAAAAGTCTATTCTTTTCAGATTAAACACATGCAAACCTTTGATAAATCAGCCATTGATGATACTTCTAAACAGAAAGCTTTTATTCATCTAGGCCATCCATCATTGCTTGCCCTTTATATAACTATAACCTTACTAAATTCAAATATGAAATGACTAGCAAGTTGTTCATTGTGAACAATTGAAGTGTACAAAGTTAATCAATTATGTATTAAATACTTTGCACCCAGCTTCAGTGGAATATGTAATGAATACATAAAAATTTGAAACTCTTCATATAAATAGAAAAAAGTACTATTCGCAGAAAGTAACGTGTTGACTCAGTAGACGTACTTATGTATTCAGTCTAATGTAAATGTATCTCATGTAATAAATACAGATGAAATGCACTCATTACATAACTGTAGACCTGCTTCAGTCTAATATAAATTGTCCAAACAAATATCAAAAATCATTAAAGCAACCATTTAAACGAAAATGTAATCAACATATTCAGTATGTAATGAGTACAAATAAAATATTAAACAGGCTGCAGCTTCATTCAGCATCCATTATTTTGTCTTCATTCTTAGAAAAAAAATATGGTGGGGATTATTCAGTATCTAGAGTGTATAAATTCATTAAATACAGACATTTCCAAGAATTTCTTTTATCGCATTCGTCGCAGGAGAATAAGAAAAGCTTTTAACACAAAAAAAATGTATTTAACAGATTTAATTTTTTTTTTCTGTCGGCAAACGGAAATCTTTGTATATACATGAAGATAAGAGGCCAACTTGTAGGCTTTTAACAATATGCTAACTACTTTCTGACAGGAAGTACATTTACATCAGAAAGAGTGATGATAAAAAGGAAAGAAGACATTTCCTAAGGAAAAGAAAAAAAAACTAAAGCGCTTTTTAGTTTATAGTTTTAAGTTTTTCGTTAAGATTAAAGTGACTTAAGATTTATACAAATACAGATGTAGACGAGTTTTGTTTTCAAATAAATTTTACTATCAAAATACACAAATTTTAAATCTTCATCCTAGAAATTTCTTAATAAACTTATTAAAAAATCAACACCTTAAGCTAACATTTGGTATACGAAGATAAATATTAATGTTGTGAATATATGCAATTTAATATGACGCATGTTATTGCATCTGTACTGCAAAAATAAATCAATTATGATTGCATCGAGAATGGTATAAAATTTATTTTGAATATTTGCCAATATAAAATTTTATTAATAAATTTTTGTTCAGATTTCAATGTGTGAAAAAAAATAAATTTGAAATTTGTGAAATGTGACGATGAAAAATATAAGCTCTCATTGTATGGATTAATTATTATTGTCAATGGTATTTCGTCGATGTGCGGAATTAGAATTTGAAAAATTTTAAATCAACTATAGGAAATTTGAAGAGAGTGTTAAAAACACCATAAGCATGTACCTGCTTACTAACAATCTGAATGGAATTTTCTGTCTATACGATATATAGACAATCTGCTTAAAAGTACATTTTTAGACATTCAAGTTTAAAACCTATCACCAAAAAAGAAATATGTTTTCACTACATAAAATAATGTGCTGAGTACATGCAACATGTGAATATTTATGCACTCAGTCCATAGAAATTAGCGGGCGTATTGAATATAGGGACGATATGCCATCATTACATGACAGCGTAAGTGAAATATGTATTGTGTACACAAACATATAAAAACTTAAAACACGTCATTTAAATAGAAAAATGTGCATAGATTAACGATGGGTATACTAGTATATATAAATATAGGGTTCCTAGTACATTGTGGCATGATTGTTAATGCGTTGAACTGCCATTCCGAAGGTCTGGATTTGATTCCCAGCCGCTGTCACCAAAAACCAGAAATGTTTTTCCCAAAGCATTGTTTTTGCGAGGAACTGACAAATCCTCCACGAGTATACTTGTCATAAATAAGTGGATATCATTTAGTAATACGGACTCAGCAAAAATTGTAAGTCCCCTCAACTTTCGCTAACAACAGACACATGGGAATGGTTGGGAATTGTAAGTCACTAGGCCCTGGACCTCCACGAGCTGTTGCCCACCGAATTTATTTATTTCTTATGGTTGAACAAGGAACTATATATATACAATATTGCATAGTAGCAAATAGATCAATCTATCTTTATTTACAGACGATAAATGCACGCAATACATAACTATTGACCACCAGGTATATTTAAATATACTATGACCTCAAACAAATGCAAAGCCTGTCATCTTTAACGAAATATGTATTCATTACATGAGGTTATGTGCTGAGTACATGCAATGCTTGAATATTTATGGGGTAAGTCTATAAAAAATGTATGAAGCGTATTGAATACAGAAGATATGTACTCATTACATAACTTTAAATCAGCATCAATAAACACACATATTAAGAAACTTAAATTGGTCATTTAAATAGAAAATTGTAGGTGTATGATGTGTACAAATAACTTGTATCAAGTCAATCAAATATGTGCTGAGAACACGTTTTTCTTGAACAATATTTTCTGAACAAAGCGGGGTGAGAAACTTCAAGTATCAACTCTTTTCTCTTGCACCAGTATTTTATATTTCAATACGGCCTAGTGGATGCTTGCTCTCTCAGTTTTTCTGAATGGAAGTTGGAAGAAATTGATTGTTTTTTGTTTTAAACTAAATAAATTTGTATTCTTTCGGATGAAAAGACGATAAGCATAAATGTTTAGTGATTATTAAAAGCTGAATTTATTTAAAGCAATAATTAACAACACATTGTAGTGAGTTCAATGTATTTGTAGTGACTACATATTTATGCAATAAACCCAGAGAATTTTGTATTATCTACACATCACTGCTAATGCATTTATGTAGCCAGTACATATCTTTACATGCAAACAATATATAAGAAAATATGTAGAAATCACATTAATTTTGAACAGTTAAGGTGACATGGCAAGAATTATGTCCCGTCTCAATACCGAAATAATCTTTCTTGTTAGATTAAAAAAAAAGGAAATAATAAATTATGAAAGGCATTTGATAAAAAAATTTTCTGACGAATTGTATCAAATATTTCATTGGCTTGGTGATAAGAAAATTATTAAAAATAAACTCAGCCAAAAGATATGCTTTTTAAACTGTTGCGCATTTGAATTCTTATCAACCAGCGTTATGTTGGTCACATAATATGTGTTTTGTTGCATTGCAAGGCCTTCAAATCTCTTAAGAATGAAATTTTATTAATTAAAAAAAAAAAATCTTACTCATATTCAGTTCATTACTAACATTTGGTGTGGAGTTGGAGTCTTATCAACAAATTTTATCATCCATCCAGCTCGATCTCTAGCTGTAGCACAGTTTCAATCGCCAAGCTGATTTACATCCTATTCTTATTGCGAGCATGAATTTAGTCACGGTCTTTCTTCACTGACTTACCCCCAATATGTAGGCTTCACATGGCATGAACCATGCTCGGATTACGAAGATGTCTAGTAAAAAGGAACCAATGGAGGCACAAAACTCCATTTCCAAGACGTGACACACCCACTTGGGTTGTGGTTTGGATGTTGGACATCATTCAAAAGTCCAGTGGAGGAAACATATGAAGGTTGGACTTAGAAATTTTCCAGACCGGAGCATTGATGTTTTTCCACTTTTTGTGGCACAGCCACCTTATGATTCCAGCCGTTGGAATTAAGATGTTAAGGGTCGTTAGTTCTCGCTAAAAGCTTTTTATATTCAATTCGGTCTTAGCCCAAAGAAGCAGCAAGTGGCAAGTCTTCGTTTGATCCAGCGCTTGCCGCCGGCTGGCTCGCTTCGTTATCAAACTCGATTAGCAAGGCCCCATACTTCCTCAAAGTTATAGACGTTTTTGTGTTTTTGGTGATGTTCCAGTCGGTTTTGTGTGTCCTTTATTGATAGCAGAATTCAGTTCCTTATTTCATCAGTAAACAAACAAAAAATTCTTCATCAAATAAAAATAGAGAGAAAAATCCAAAAACAATCTTATAAGACTCTTTCATTAAGAAGGATCAAGGACTCTTTATTTTCACGTTTACCTAAAAGATTTGCATCGTTCTTAACTAAGGATCAAACAATACCAACCGACTGTTTTATAAAGACAATGTACAAATAGCATTCTATTTGCCAACAGTCTGTACTTCTTCTGTTTGATGACAAATTGTCTGCGGCTTAAATTGAATGTTTGTAATGTACACAAGCAATGGGAGTAAGTATTGGGGAACAATGAAAAACTTACTCTTTCCTCGCAATAAAAATATTTTTAGAAAAAAATCCAAACAGTTCTAAACCTACAGAAGGGAGAATTATAAAAAAAAACAACATTACTTTTTTCTCTTTTTTTATTCAAAATTTAATCGATCTGTCAAATATTGTTACGCACAATTTGATTCAATTATTCACTTAATCTTTTGACATTGACAGCAGACCGTACAAATTGACAACAACTGTTATTTGATTGTAAGAAAAAAAAAGGATCAAAAAAATGGGAACAGAGAGGTCGCGAAGGGTGTGGTGCCTGGTGTGTATTTGTTGGGTTGTGAAAAAAGTTGAATGAATGAATTTGCATTTGGAATGATGAATGCCAAAGTGACAAAGAAGAATCAAGGAATCTCTTGGAAAGACTAAACGATAAAAAAAAAAACTTTAAGGGAGGATAAAAATCCATGCAGAGGACTTTTTTTTTGCTATATGCCCTTTGTGTTGATGGATTAATGGAATTCCTTATATAAAAGGAACACATTCTTTAGATATTTTTATTCGAAAGGATAAAGGGTAGAGATCAGATTCAGGTATTAAAGGACATTCACATGAAAAATTCTTTTAGTCTTTCGACTATAAATGTACCTACATACTTGCAGGATTAGATAAGGCAGTGTCGAAGGACCCCCTAGGGAAGATTACGATATCAACTCTTTTGATGAACACTCTGGGGAAAAATTTTAAATGTGGGGCTATTGTTGGTTCCTTTTTGAATCATACATTATTTTGACACTGACAACTTTTTTGGGCTTACAAAAGTGACAGAAACTCAGCACTATGTTTCCGCAACACGAAATGGATGGGTTAACGCTCGACTAAAGCTGGAAAGTATTGCAAAGTCACTCCCAAAGTTGTTGCTGTGTTACCGAAACAGTGCAAATTTTGAATAGTCGTTCGAACTGCAGGAAGTTTCTGAAGGAAGTTCGTGAGACTGGTTTGATCATTGATAACCAAACATATTTACTTTTTCTTACAGAGAATACTGCAGCTCCTGCCAAAAGTGTATGCCTAAGTCCGAGAACCACAACGCACCAGAGATCTTAGGTCTAAGTAGCTGAACATCCGTCGAAACCTAGCTTGAGAATTTTGCATAGAAGTCGCTAACAAGTTTCAATTGATTCAGCCTGATATGATATCATTTATCTTCTAGGGCTATGGTTGGGTTAGAATTATTAGAGATGATGCGACAAGCTGTATTACTTCACTTGGCTCGCAATGGATCCATTTTGCTCCCCAGGATGTTGCAATGAATCTTGGGTATGGGCCCTGAACCATACTGGTTTCTGAATGAATTTCAGGATGTCATGGATAAGAAGTCACCCAGTTCAACGAAAAATATTCTCTGAAAGCTACTCCTCAAGTTCAAGAAAGACTGAGACATTCACAGAATGAGCGAGTTGGGCCCTCTTCCACCTCTTGGTCCTAAAACCTTAGGCAAAAGTCTGATGTGCCTATTCTGCCCATTTGGGTTCTCATTGAGTTCTGGCCATTAGAATTGACAACTGAGGCCTGTCTGGTCATAGATTCGTTGAAAGCCTTCGAGTTTCAACTGTCGTTAGCGGCTTTGAAGGATTTCTGTTGAGTTCTACTCTTTATTTTTTAATACAGTGGCAACAGGGCCCAGGGAACTGTTTTACTTAGGTTCAAGTGGTAAACTGTTGGACATTTTATCAGCCGTTTTATTTCCGCAAATATCACGATATTCCTAGAACCATCGAAGGATGACAGAATTTGTTTCTCTGAGCAATCTTGGGTCTCTACAGCCAACAGATCATTTGTATATGCTTTGATTGCCACTTGGCTGTCTGTGGAGAGCAGCTCGCAATTGACGAAAATTTTGCTCAAAAAATAAACTTTATCCGATAAGGCGCATTCCTGTCTCGGCGGTTACGTTAATAAGATAACTTCGCCATATTTAAGTTTGGAAAATCCAAAAGCCAATGTGTGGTTTCAGCAGTGATGTCATTATTGACCCATTTTTCTTTTAAGACGACGCCGACAACACGATGGAAGAAACGTTTGTCAATGGAGAGTGGTACCTAGTCATGATAACCAGGGGCCAAATTAGCGTATCAATAAACAAGCAATACGTGACTAAATTATATGAGTTTGGCATTACCGCTCACGTTTAGTGCCATCTAGTATAACAAAATTTGAAGTGGTTACTCGTTCAATCGATCACTGATGGCACTCACTCTCTCGATCACTTGCGCGGTAATTCAGCCCCAGAATTTGAAAAACAAGACTTACCCGAGCAATGGTTCAAGAGAGATGGAGCTACGGGCAATAAAAGCCATCCAGCAATCGTTTAGGTGATGATAATTAGTCGGAACGGATTTGCGAATCGACACCGTTCGTTGGTAGAGAGACTCACAGGATTTCTCCAATAGAAAAAATATTAGAATTTATCAAAAGTCCATAGTAAAAATTTAAAAAAAAAAACAAAAAAATTGGTAGCGTGGTATTGTTCAAGCACCTTAGGAGGGTCTAATGCCCCCTGTCTCCTTTTCCGACACCTATGGCCGTCGGTTTTTGTTTTTGTGGGATGTCATGAAAGAAAAATCGATTCTATGCGAACAATCTATATTCCAGAAACGATTCAGGCACTTAAGAATTAAATATTGGTCCAGCTTTTCATAAATAGGGGCCGAAACAATGGAAAATGTATGGAAAAAAACCATCGACGATTCGGGAACTTTGGAACAATTTTGATCAAACTTTTGATGAAATAGGGAAAATGGATCAACAATCCACAGACGATACAAGCACTTAAGAAATAGGTGCCCCAAAAAGGCCTGAATGATGTATTGAAAAATTGTATTGGCTTTATGATCTGCTGCTAAGCCGGTTGAGAGGTATTTATTTAAATGAAATTATTTGCCGTAACTAATTGAAATGAAATAGTGGAGATCCAACCGCTGCCTACTTCAGTTTGGCCAAACAAATGGGTTCAAAACTCCTTTCCCGAAAGACAAAGTGCACGCTATACAAAACCCTAATTTCACCATTTCTACTCAACGGCGCCTTGCGCTACTGGGCACTTTCAAGAGATAAATTCCTTCGGAGGATGTTCGGTCATATCTGCAAAGAGAGCAAATAGAGGAGAAAAATCAATCGTTAATTGTACGAGCTGTACCAAGATGTGTATGTAGTTCAAAGAGCCAAATTACTTCGACAACACTGGCTCGGCCACATCGAGCGAATGGACAACAAGGCTTCAACCAAGAAAATCTTCGAATCTCAACCTCCAGGTTTGAGACGATCAGGAAGACCGAACTTCCTATAAATAGACCAGGCGGTTACAGACGCAAGAGCGCTTTGTCTCGAAGACTGGAGGGGAGATCTCGCGAGGAACAGCAAACGATAAAAAACCGCAATATCTCGGCCTGAGACCCTCTATGGATTAGGAGCGGGATAAGTAAGTAGATAAGTAACCGAAATATATACTCTTCAATGAAGCATCAATCGTGGCAAAATATTAAAAAGTGTTTTTCTTAGAACTTTTTTGAGGAGGAACCAGCAGATGGCCCAGCATTTAGATAAGTTAAAAAATAAAAATTTGAGTTCCTTCCAGTCCAAACATTTGGTCTGGGAAAGTTTTTAAAGAGCTTTGAGAATTGTCATTGTGTATAGGTTTCAAGATTTTCTTTTCGATTTTTCATTTTGCCACTTCTGGTATCAAGCCCGCTTGAGTCACCATTCATAAAAAAAAATGGCCAAAAAAGTTCATCGCCAATTATCTCCTTTCCGACAAATTTTACGATAAAAATAAGTCATGAGAAATTTTCCAACTTTTTCAATATTTCTAAATCGAACGCAAGGTACCTACAGTGGTTCATGTTGTATGGAGATGCAGTCATAAATGAAAAAAAAAGACTTTCTGAACGACTAACGAATTTTATGAAATTTTCAGACACTATAAATGAAGCCCAAAACATCTTCACAATGAATGTTCGCCTACTGAGACGCCCACTTTTTTTATTTAAGTAATAAAATCACCAAAATTGATGGAAAAAAGGGTTGTGCTTTTTATAGAAAATGTTTATTTAACATTTCCTTAAACAATTTAACTTTACAAAGTTTTTCCCACGCCCGTTTAGGGAGCTTTTTTGAATAAAGTAATGTTTCTTTTCGTCAGTTACGCACAAACGCATAGACGCAAAGACGCACAAACCGGCGGGAGGTTTGCCAAAATCCTATTATGTTTGACTTCTCCGTCATGGTTACGCTTGATTTCAATCGAAGCCTCGTTATTTTTTTCCTATGAAAGCCAATAGGCATTTATCTTACAAGGTAAAAACGCAAAAAGTGGGCGTGGCAAAGAAAACTACGTTGATATTAGGTGAACTGAAGAAGTAGAAACAACAATATGTCTACAATCTTTTGATTTTTAGAAATCATGTCATCATCATGACATTTGAACAGCATATTCAACTCTACACAAAAAACTCTCCACATTACATTTAAAATATTTTATATAGGTACCTACCTGAATAACATAAATCTATTCTTCCAAAACAATGTGGCAAATCGAAAAGGGAAATATTTTGAATAGTGAAGCAGCATTAGGCAAAAATATCACAAAATGCTTATTGAAGATGTCCTCAAAACTGTTCAAAGTCACTCAAACGCTTCAATTACAAAATTTTACTTTGCTTTATAGTTTCAAATCGACTTCATTAACACATCTTCCATTGTCCTACTAAAGGTACAAATTAAAATCACATAACTAAAATCAAAACGCATACACACAAGTAAGTATGTAGGTGCCTTTAGGGCAGCCCCTAATTTCTTCTCAGTCCATCAAATCATTTAACAGTAAATTAAGTAAAGTACCAACCCCTTTTATATTCTGATTTTGAATGCTTCTGAAAAACCAGTACGCGCACATACAGTGTACAACTTACTACTCTTTGCGTGGTGATAGCCATCAAAATCAGCGCGAGGAAGCGACGACTTCAGTTTTATTAATTAACTTGATGAACCATCAGACAAGAGCGTGTTCTATAGAGTCGATATGATTGTGATATTCCAATGCGGAGGAGGAGCGTTTATATGGCCTCAAAGGGCTTAGGTGGTTGACATTCTGACATTATGCTGGACTCTTTCGTGTGTATTTAAGTGAATTTTCCTATTATCTATGGTAATAATGTTCACTCGTATCTGGTCGTAACTATACTTCTACGAGTACCAACTAAACCTTCTACATAGTATCTCCGCTGGCGTATAGCTCTGTTCGTCTATACTCAATTCTCTCGGACAAAACTAATAAAAGTTAATCAAGCTCAATCAACTTTCATTAAAGTTCATCATCATCATCTTCATCATCATCAGCATCAGCAAAACATCATCTGAGAGAATTGTGCCGCGTAGATGATTACAAGCGTTTTATACATCATGTTAGGGGCGGATTATTGTGGGGTCAGTCATGAACATGATGTTGCTTTAATATGACGTCTCAGAGTCACACAGCAAACAAAGTTGATTGAAAGAGATCGCTCCTAATGGATACTAGTACGACCAACACGACCGACGGAACGACACGACGCATATCTACGGTTTTTGTAATATGGTTTCAGGTTGTTAAATGTGAAGTGAAGAAATTTCCATTTCTATAAAACAACTACTACTACTGCTCTTACTGGTGCTGCTGGTGCTGCTGCTTTTGATATCATCCACTTTCCAGGTCATCATCATTTTCATATAATCATCTTTATCATCATCAACAACTCAGTCAACTACAGCAATGTGGGGAAATGTGTTCGATTCAATTTATTCAACGTTAAATGACCACATCTTCTACGAGGAGGTACATATAGTTTTTTGCTACTGTCAGCAGCTTGACTTGATAAGGCTAACGCGCAATATAAGATACAAATTTGGATATTGTTATGGGACTTGTTTATAGTGGGGATTTATAAGGCGTTAATTAGATTAGGTAATATAAGACTCACTTGGTGGTATAGTTTATCATCAGGGACAAGCTTTATGGAGATCTCTTATTAGGACATAGATCTTCTGTAGAAAGAAAGAGATAATAGTATCGGATGGTTCCGAAATTATGAAGAAACATTTAATCTTTGTGACATCTAATGTTAAGTTAATTTGTTTCTACTTCTAAGAATCAAATGTCATCGCACCGGAGATAATGTGCTCTCGTCAAGAGAGTCTTCAAATAGTACTACGATCAAATTTCGAAAACACAATCAAGTTGGAAATTCGCTTGAAAACTTGACAGCAGAAAAAGAATCCAACTTCTTACTTTGGAAAGCTAAAAAAAGCTACAGAAAAAAGAAAAACCAAAGCTTTCAACGCCTTAGATTAAGAAAGGTTAAAAGGAATGAACTGTTAAAAGGGATAAACAGAAAGCGGCGGTAATTACCGATTAGCTGGAAAAAACATTTAAGCCTTAAGATGGAAAAGCATTCAACGAAAATAACAAGAATTGCCTCACTCGCCGAATCAAGCAGACTTATTGAGAAGCTAAAATAAAGATCCCAGAAGGCAGAAATTCTAGAAAAGCTTCTTCGTAAGGGTTTAATCAACTTCCTTTACATAATAAATGCTACCCGAAGGATAGAATATGTTCCGAACCAGTGGAGAGTTGCAGAAGTCATGATGGTTTTGAAACCTGTCAAACCATTTCATGACAAGAAGTTTTACAGGCTCCGATTTGCTTTTCCCGTATTGTTATAATCTTTTGAAAAAATACTTCTCCTGCACCTTCAATCAGTACCTAATCGAAGAAAAACGCTTAATACCTAATTATAGTTTGGAGCATAAAATTACTGACGTAATTAAGAGACCTCTCTTGAAGAAAAGAAAATTTCTTTTTGAAAGTGTCGCAAGCCCTTGAAAAGGTATAGCAGGAAGATCTGAAATTTAAATTAAGACAAGTTTTGACTGAAGGGCTTTTAAACATTCTAAAAGAATATCTAGAAAATAGACTTCTTCGTGTACCCCAAAAAAAAAAAGAATATTCATTTAAAATTTCAAAGAAATAGTGGCTGGGATTTCACAAGGAGGTGTTTAGGTTCAGTTTTGTACATTCTATTTGCAAATGGGACAAAATAGCTGGGAATGACTCTAGAAGCAAAACTATAATGAAAGCCACATGTAAAAAAGAAATGCGAAGAATTGAAACGTAAATAAAGAGATACGTTATCTCAGTAGCGATAGCAAGTTGATTTTATACAGGCAGTTACTCAAACCTATTTTTACCTGGTAGGTCTAGGTGTATAACTCTAAGGTTTAACTTCAATGCTTTTTGTTTTCAGCTGAGGTAGAACGGCAGGGTCCAGGGTCAAACCGTTGCGATAGTCCCTAGTCTTATCTTTTCGGAAGCGGAAGGAGATTAAGACAGCAAAAGTTGGGATAGAGTCCCTAGACATACCTCTTTGCGGGGTAGAAGGGTGGCTAAGAAAGGGGGGCTAACAGAGTGCCTAGTCTTAAAAAGCGACAGAAGAGTGATAGCAGGCGGAAAGCTGAGACGGCGAAGGTTGGGATAGAGTCCCTAGTCTACAGCGATAAAACGGTCGGAAGTTAAGATAGCGAAGTTTGGGATAGAGTCCCTAGTCTTAACTATAGGTGGCCGGCGGTGTAAGATAGCGAAGGTTTGTATAGAGTGTCTTTTCTTAAGTAGCGACAGAACAGTGATAAAATGATAAAAGGTGGAAAGCTGAGACAGCGAAGGTTGGTATAGAGTCCCTATTCTTAACTTTAGACAGCGAAGGTTTGGACAGAGTCCCTAGTCTTAAGTAGCGACAGAACAGTGATGGAAGACGGAAAGCCGATACATCGAAGGTTGAGAAGCAGTCCCCTGTCTTACCTATTGGTGGCGTAGAAGGAGAATTAAGACAGCGAAGATTAGGATAGCGTCCCTAGTCTTGAGTAGCGACAGAACAGAGATAAAAGGTGGAAAGCTGAGACAGCGATAGTTGGAATAGTCGGAAGTTAAGACAGCGAAGTATGGGATAAAGTCCGTAGTCTTAACTATTCGCGATGAAGGAGGGCGGCTTAGACTACGAAGGTTGGGATAGAGCCTCTAGTTTTAACTATTCGCGGTGGAGAAGGGGGGCTAAGACAGCGAAGGTTGGGATAGAGTCCTAAGTATTAGCTGTTTTGAAAGCTATATGAAGTAAAGACAGCGAAAGTTGAGATGGAGTCCGTAGTCTTAACAATTGGCGACGGAGGAGGGAAGCTAAGACAGCAAAGGTTGGGATAAAGACCCCAGTTTCAGCTTCTTGGAAGCGATAGGAGGTAAAGATAGCGAAGGCTGGGATAGAGTCTCTGAAACACACGGTGGCAAGAAGAATCTGATTTTTCGATGTATTTACCACCCTCAATTGTTGATTCTGCAGTGAGAGTCAAATATGGAGTGTAAAAGCACGAACGAAATCTATTGCTTACGTCACCAATTGCCAGGGCGTGTCATCTATTAAGATTTGAGTGGACGACTTTAAGGAGGTATGAAGAGTTTTTTGGTAATACATTGCTGAGGACGTAGCCAATAAATGAGTTATTTTGGGTACAAGTGCACACCGACCCGAAAATCTATTATGCCCCCTCACTAGAGCTTGATGAGGTTACAGCTAATCTTCCAAATTAGTTTCTTTAAGAAACTTGAGTCTTTGGAGTCCTTTTTTACTTTTGTAGTTTATTTTTAGCATGCTAAGGATGAAATTTAGCTTTTGAGTCATTGTTGTAGTTTTGCTTCTTGGACGCCATTTTCAAAAATGGCGACCAATCTGTGAAGAATGGTAAAATAAAAAAAAAAACGTCAATTTTTTGGAAAATTTACATGAATAAAAAATAACAATCGATGTTTCAATAGAAAGGTGTTTTGCAGGCGTACCTTGGAGTTAAATTTCAGTGTTGCCACATTTCGGGAACATACTTTTTATGTAAATTTTTTTTGGATAGTTTTTAATTTTTTAAACTTGAAAAGGGTTAGGGAAACGCCTCCAAATGCCAAATGCGTATTGGGAAATAACTACATAACTACGCCGTATGTGCTCCACTTAGAAGGACCGATTTCGGATCACTTTTTCCAGTATTACGACCGGTTAGTTTTTTAGTTTTTGAATCCACATAACCCCAAAGAAAAAAATCCAAAGGTTTGGTATCTCATGATTTAAGTAGCCCGTTGCTATGTCGGAAACGTCAGCTTATTTCACGTTTCAGACCTAACAAAGGGTCAAAATGATTTCTCAATAAAGCCATTGTTTCACGTACTGTTTGGGTATGCTATTGTCCCGTTCTACTGAAACTGAAAATGTTGCAAACATCAAGGTTGGAAATATCTATATCATAATTTAATTTTAACTTGTTTTCGTAAACTGAAAACACAGCGACCGAGATGGCTGGGACACGTGGGGCGTATAGACACCTACGTACCAGCCCGACGAGTCTTCTTATCATCCCCTGATGGTCTGCGCAGCAAAGGAAGACGGTATCTAAGGTGGCGCACACAAGTGGAGAGCGACCTCAACTAACTTAGAGTGCGCAACTGGATGCAATTAGCTACGGACCGGGCTGGGTGGTGGGGCTTGTTGGTTGAGGGCGTACTCCATCCTGGACTGTGAGCCCTTTCTAAGGTAAAGTTAGTAAGAACCAGTGCTCTAGGAACCACTTTTATGCTGGCATAAGTTGGCAACCCTATATTTTCAACTGTAGTTTTTTCGAAAATGAGAACCAGAGTATGGGGTTGACGACGAGACACAACTACACGAGATTTTCTAAGGAGATATGAGGACATAAATTAAAATCAGACCTCATTATAAAATTTTCTTGCAATCCATCTGACTTACTAGCGAAGATGTGTTTAAAATCGATTATATTTCTCAAATTAATTATTCCTACATATTTTTTACTAACTGCGACTATCCCTGAAAGGGACACTTTCTACTGTAATTTTATTCCTATCTCATTTTGTTCTCATCTGTTTGGTGTGAAATTTATAACAACAAAATTACAAATACCTATTTAAACACAAGAACAAAAAATAAAAAAAAGCAAAAACAAAAAAGGACAATAGCTTCAGAGCATGATAAATCGTTGTCGCGCCATTTTGAATAAACTTAACACTTCATTTCTTTGTGCCCGTCTAAAATTATATTTTACGACAACAGCAACCTAACAAAAAAAAAAAAACACCAACTAAATACCAAAATAGAAGACGACACGAAAAGAAACATATTTTACTAAACGATCCTTGGTTCGACTAACAATACTGCATCATTCATTTACTTTTCTCTTCTTCAGGACTTTGGTATTCCGAAAAAGCTTCTTCTACTCATCTTTCATTGTATATAGAAAATATGCTAGCACTATTAAGCATCAGAAACATTTTCCAGGACAACTAATATATACACCCTCCCTCCCCCCCCTCCCCTACCACGCCCATAACCTACCTCTATCCATCTTTCAAATTTTGCAGTCTCAGCGCCATCTATTCATCTTCTTCTCACTTTAGAATGTCACTTTATTCTTAGTTGGTTGGTTAATGATGTAAATTTTTGTTGACAGTTTTCATCTACACCATCAACGTTGTCTTTTATACTGTTTCGTTCTTTCAAAAAAAAAAAAACTTAAAAATACACAAACTTAGAAAAAGGACGAAATATACAAAAAGAAAATAAACAAAATAGGTACAAAGTACGAGTAGGTATAGTTAGGTGTACATAAAGTTGTTTTGTTCTATTTTGTTTACAATTTGTCTCCCGTCCGTATCGTTCTTTCAAAATATATGAGTAAACTCATCGTCTTCCACATCTCCGCCAAAAAAATAAGGGCTGTAAACTTATAATGCAAATGGACGTTTCAAAAGGACAAATGGGGAGATTTTTCAGTGCACAAGGTTCCACTCATAGCTTAGTATATACCTATGCTATTTAAGCCTTAAGGTGATTCACATGTAAAGCGCATTCATTATGCTTTCTATACATTATACCTACTCCTACATATACATATGCTATTTTGGTGCGTCATAGGTATGAAAGGATGTTTTAAAATGGAACGGCGACAACGACAAGGATGCTTGTTGTCAACAACAACATTCATATATTTCGAGGGTGAGTTTGAATGTAATTAGCTGTGAATAGATTTTAAAAGTGCGCTTCAGAATGAATAAAGTAATCATGAGTGCTTTACATAAATATGTACCAGGTACAGTGTACATTCGTGGAAACATAATAAGGTAAATAGCTGAGATGTTAGCTGAAGAAATGTAAAGTAACTGTAGCTAAGGATTCTTGAAGATAAATATTTAGTTGTATGGCAGTGAAATTACGCTTTCACTTCAAACGAAATCCAATGAATTTTGGGGGAGAATTTTATTTTTGGAGCATTCCATGGTCACGTACAGACAAATTCAGCTACATTTATGTTTTTATTAACTAACGTCTAGTATTAGAAACTTTACTTAGACATGTCAAATGCTAAGTTTATTTTATAATTTACTTATGAGTCTTTCATTATATTATATGCCAACATTCTGAAGAGCTGTCACGTACAGACAGGTCGAGTCAACCAATGATCAAGATAGTTATCTTAGGAACATATAAAGACTTCGCCTTTATCGTCGATGTCGAACTGTAATATTTGGTGATTTTGAACAAAATCGCAGTTTTAATTATTGAAAAGTCGAACCTTCGAGTTGAGTCGGACGTTAGGCTCGGCTAAATGTTTGACTGTCATGCCGAAGGTCTGGGTTCGATTCCTAGCCGCTGCCACCTAAAAACAGGAATGTTTTTCCAGAGGTACTGCCTTTTGCGAGGAACTGACAAATCCTTCTAGAGTACACTTGTCATGAATAAGTGCTTCTCATCTAGCCATTCAGACTCGGCAAAAAATTGAAGGTCCTTCTATTCCTGCCAACAACGCGCACACAGGAATGGTTGAGAGTTGTAAGTCAATAGAGCCTGGTTCTCCACAAGCACGCCATCAAATTTATTTATTTTATTTTTTTTGTATGGAATTCGGAAAGCCTTAAACTGCGTCAGTATTGATCCAAAAGTGATAGACTGGATTGATTTCATGCTTCAAACGAGACTCATAAATGCAGAAATGGATGACAGCAAGTTAAGAGCTTGGACAAGTAGGGATACTTCACAACGTGCAGTCATATCTCCTCTGCTTTGGCTCCCCGTCGTCAACCGGATCTTAATTTAACAAAATTAAAGTGGTATCAAGAGCGTTGCATACGCATATGACATTGTTTTAATTGCAGCAGAATTTTTGGTAAAATATGGGGTCCAAGCTCCCTAGAACCATTCATTGGATTTACACAGCCATCACAGCGATCTATTGGCCAGCCAAGTTTCAAGTTTCAACGCACATTGATTTCAACCCAGTAACCATCGAAAATTTCCCAACCGGGAAAACTGGGAAATGAAAACAGAGTCATAAGTGCAAATCATGTTTAGGTCTTTACTGACGGTTCCAAAGCCTTGGAGGGGGTTGGGTCAGGCTTCCGCTCAGATAACCCACCCATAAAAAGATCTATAAAGCTTCCAAATGTTCGCAAAGTATTCAAAGCAGAAGTGCTGGGAGTTTGAAAAACTGGAAATATCTTGCCTCACGCTAATTAGTCATCAATAATATTGACATGTTCATAGATAGCTAGGCGACAATTAAAGCCATTTCCATAATCATCATAAAGACCACAAACACAGTCACTTTAAAATAGGCTCCAGGACAAAGGGATATACACGGAAACAAAATTGCAAATGAGCAGGTCAAAAGCGGGTCATCTCTTGATCCGAGCCAAGCAAAAAAAAAGTAGAATACACCAAAATTTCTTAGAAGCTGCAAATGTCAGATGGTCATGCATCGACACCTTTCAGGTTTCAAAGATTCTATGGTCAAATATTTCGAAGAAAAAAATTAATTTCTACTCAAGTTAAGTAGGCCTCAATTATCACTCACAGTGGGCGTCCAAGCGAGCCAAAACTCAATGAGCAGAATACGCATCAGCTTACCATACTTATGTAGAGGGTGTCATGATGAAGAGGCACAGGAGCGACAACTTTGTCTTGCCTAAAATTCATTCGGAGCTCAAGATAGTTCAGAGGGGCCCTCCACACCTTCGCCTTAACCCCATTCCTATTCCTCCTCACTACCCACCTTCGCCCTGGGGAGCGCAAAAGAACCACCGAGATCCGAGTGAGATCATGCGGCTTGCCATATTATCACCCCTTCTAGCCTAACCTAATCTTGTTCAGGACTTTATTTGAACTTAAGAGTTATCGGGCTTGAAATAGATGAAAACACAGCCCACTGCAAATGGACGTCTTCGCTTATAGCCGACACTGCTCTTGGGAAGCAATTGATTCACATCTTCTTGCTGTTTATTTCCAGTCCTGAACTCTCCTGGCAGCAATTTCAACGATTCGATGAAAAAAATTTATTATCTACTAGAGAGTCATCTGGATAGAGATCCAGCGGAATTTCAGCGATGACGAATAGCCGTTATATAGAAATGATCTGTCCATCTACTCAACACCGACTGCGATTCAACTACGATGTTTTCCCGATCGTTCTTGTAGGCTTTAGTTCAGGCCTTATAGCCCCAGGATATTCCCTTTACCTTTTGGTAAGACTTCCGAGCTTTATTCCTGCAATGGCATCCCTCTATTTCTAGATCGCACGCTTTTCTTGCTCTTTTTTTTTCCTCCGGGAAACCGGTGTTCCTCTCTCCTTTTCTGTTAGTAGGGCTTGAGTTGCGAGCTTCCAGGGTCCTTCTAAACAGCGCTACCTTATATGTACGAGTATGTTGTTTGGCCGCATGTACTTACCAGCATTCTTTTTCGAACCAGGGGTTACGATGTGGTGGGCGTGTGCGATGCCCAGCACGCCAGAGGCGGCATCTCTGATGACTTCGATACTTGAAGTTGGTGGCATAGGACTATTTAAGAAGGTGCGAGAGACTCGATCAGAAAAGGACTAGGCGATTTTTTGCGACTCTAACAGTCCTCACAGTACTTATTTCCCTGTTTTGGCTATGGTCTGGCTAACGGTACAATTACATTGGCTACATGGAGGCAGTAGCCTGAGTCAACGTTGGCTCATTGATACTGGAGGAGTCCCTTGCGTCGATCGCAATGTGATTGGCCAGAAATTTGGCATGTTCCCTTGTGTATATCGAGTTGTGGGAACTACGTACTTGCTGCTATAATATTCAGAAGGAGATTAGGAAGATTTGGTAACTGGTGCATTTCTTTTAAGAATAGCCAGCAAAAATGATGTCTGGCACTTCTTCCGGAGAACTAAAAAAATGGGTAAGTACTGGTTCCATTGAAGACATTTTTTCGGTGAATGAGGTCAAGATATCGGTTCGTTGTCCTGCAGCTGATATTTTTTCTTATCGTCTTCTTTGATAAAGTCTTCGGAAGATGATTCATAGGTCGGTTATCAAAGTGTTTGACCAAGGCTTTTCCTTTTCCAATTGGAGTTGTTGGGACTTTTAATCCATGATTAGGTTGGGTTTATCCATGATTACTGATAGTTTAGGAATTTCGTTAGATCTTCCAACAATGAGGTTGATTTTTTGATGTTATCAAGTCTAGGTTTGATGTCTTAAAGTTTTTTCCCGAAATCCTTTTTCTAGAGCTGCTTGACTGCCTGCTGGAATATGGTATTGGTACACTGGAGCATAGAGTGAATGCTACAGTACTCGTCGCTTTTCATGTTGAGGGTCCTGTGAAAGATCCTTTGGTGTTTTTGGCGGAGCCTTCACTACTGAGCTTGTACATGTTGAGGCAGTTTTCTACTTGCATTTACAGGTGCAGACATTTGTCGGTGGGTTTAGGGAATTTTGTATTAATTTCAGTTCTTCTTAAATTGATTTTATGACAAAAATTCAAGCTTTATTCAACTAGTATTGAAATTCCTACGGACATGCAGACCTGGAAGGACTCTAGGACGATTTTTTTAGGTTAAAACGATGGATTTATGGGTTTAAAGAACCCTTTCAAAATAAGACGCCTCATTCAAAACCACAACTGAAAGAACTAACGTGCCTTAAATATTTCTACGTTTTTGAATGAAGGAGAACTGCAAATAAAATTTCTGAACATTTTAAAAGTCTCAAAAAAAAATAAAAAATCCTTTTCGGTCATAGTGAAATAGCTAAACAAGCTCATGGGTATTTAAGATATAGCTACATCAACTTGTATCTAATCTTTAACTCTAAAAATAACCCTTGATCCTGTGGGGTTTAACACTAAATACGACGGTATACTGTACAGCGTACACCTTTGTAAATAGAATACTTAAATAAAGAATTTTTTTAATAAATACCTGCCATACCAGGACCAGTACTATTTGTCGTTCTTTTTATATCTTTTGATATAAACACATAGAATATGTATGTATATGATAGAAATAGGATGTTTATGTTTGTCTTCTAGCGGTATTCAGTCAAAATAAATAAAATCCGTAAAAGCCTTTGGAAGAAGAAAAAAAAAAAAAAAATTATAAATCACAACAACCAGGCCGGCGGTTGACTGGGCTCTCTCTGGCAAACAGCAGTGGCAGTTAAAGGAAATTCCATTCGTGTGATATCCTTTCAAGTTTGTCCTTACTTAAGGTTTATATAATATTTTTTTTTTTTTCTTTTTCACTATAGCTAGAGCAGCATTATAACTCGCTCCTGAGTCTGGGTCCTGATTTTGAGTGAAATGTGAGAATGTTCACATGTTCTCACACACCGGGGGAGTTGTACATTTTGGTTTTTTTTTTTGTACTTTCTAGATCCTGTGTACCTATTACATACGATGAGTATATGTACTTTATCCTTTTTGGCTCTTGGTTTATTTTTACGGTTTCGAGATTTTCTAAACTTTTTATATGTAGGTTAAGAGCAACGATACTCTCTGGTTACCGCTGATGCCATCGTCGTAGTTGTGTCGGTCGTTGTCAGGATTCTATACGACCCACAAAAATGGAAATATAAACTTTAAAGGAAGCAGATATGAGAGATGTGATAAAAGGACAACCACACTCTGAATATATATATCTATACTCCTTGTTATAATTTCCGGAAAAAAAGGACTTAATACCGTTCCATAGGTAGTCGTATATACGACTTTACCACACATAGTTCGACTAAGGATATAATATCGGGATAGAGAGGTTTTGTTGGTATATTTGCCAAGTCATATGGTTGCGACCCAATCCCTTATATTTATGTACAATGGCTATCTATTTAAACAAATGCATACTATATAGTAGCAACAACTTCTCCCAAGGTCCAGAGATAAGATATAAGAGCTTCCTTCCTACTCCGGAAAAACACCCTCTATATTTCTCAATTCCATAACATTTTCCAGCTTATCCCGCCTTCGGGCATGTACATGTATAGTAGATATAGCTATGGTTGCTATAAAAACTTTGTTAACCGGGCGTGAGCTCGTTTTTGCGGGAAAAATGATGAAAAATTGTTTGATTTTATTTTCGGGTTGATTTCTTTCTCATCCTGATCCTGTCCTAAAGATATACTACCTACACCATACCCGCACCATACACCACAGAACATTCAACCATATTGTGCTTCTATATATCTTTACATCTAAAGGCCAAAGCAAAAACTGCTGAAAGGTTACTTTCTGTGATTTTATTTCGATTTTTCTTTTATGGAAGTATATTAGGAGGGTGCTTAGGATTTTTTTTTTTTTTTTTTTTTTTTTTAGTGTTGTTTTGTCTGAGCGAGCAACCCTCCAGGTTTTTCCAGATCGTTTCAATGTTTTTTGGTTGAGAAAAAAATCAAAACAAAAAATCTTAAGCTTTTAAAGATGACGTTTTTAAGGGGTGATTTTTTTTTTTTTTTTTTTTTTTTTTTGATTTCCCCCGAGATTTTGCGGGCCGTATGGTAACGTTTATATTTGTGTGTCCTTATTCAAACCACCCCTCCCTCCTTAGTTAATATTTTTGTTGGCAATGTTTTGTTTTCACCCTGGCAAAAATTTGTCTTGTTTTTGTTGTTGTTAGGATATTATTATTATAAGGGCGGTTGAAAGTGAGTGGAAAGACACAGAAAAAGTTGTTTTGTATCTTCTGCTACTAAATGCCGATACAAATTAGGAGCTTAGTGTGGAAAGTATATTTTAAGGATGTAATTTTGCGATGTAATCGAGTGGAAAGTGATGGAAATTAGGAATTTGAATATTTCATATTTTATTCAAATATACATAAATATTTATATTTATACGTTATGTTAGTAATATACCTTAAGCATCAAGAGGAAAAATAAGGTATAGGTTTTGGTATTGACAACAATTTTTTTTTCTTGTGAGATGGAAGAATATTATTATTCAAATATCATGGATTTTGAGATGGTTCAAGAATTTTAATTTATTCAAAACAACAATTGTGTTTACAACGGGGTCCCAGTTTATATGGGAGTAAGAAGAGCTTTTAATTATAGAAATATGCAAATGATACTGGAGTGATATAATACGGTGGTAGATTAATGTATGTCTTTAGAATAGAAGGATTAACTTAATTACTTTTGTAAACAATAAGGAGCTTGGTAAAATTACTGACACTCAAGGTAGGTAAACGAAAATTTTCTTAACTCAGAAACAATACATAATATAAGGTAAGACTCTAGTAAGTCTAGCAAGGCTCTAGTGAGTTTGGTGCTATAAGTCGTAACTAAATAGACACCTGTTTATACTTTCTTACGAAAGGTGGCGCTACAGTCCGGGGGTCGGAATAGGACTTCAACCAACAAGTTTCTTCCAGCCTGTTCGGATTCTAGATGATTGAGGTCCTTTTCCACTTTTGTGCGCCACTTGTAACGCTGTCCTCTTCTACTGAGCTGTTCCACGGGGTTGGATTCAAATACTTTCAGGGCCTGAGCAATGATGTCTATCTGCTCTAGGTGACCCAGCCGTTTCAGTCGTTGGCCTTAAACTTTTGTGGCTAGGTCGGTGTCGCTATACAACCCGTACAGTTCATTGTTGTATCTTCTCCATTCCCACAGGACCAGGAATCAACCGGAGAATTTTCCTTCCAAACAGCTTAAAGCGTTCTCATCTACCGTCAATGTGTTCACGCCTCTGCACCATACATCAGACCGAAATGGTAAGTGTCTTATACATAATTGCTCGAGAGAAGGTTTTGCTCCTCAACTACCTTATAAGAACAAAGAAGAAGGGATTGTCAAGAGTAATTCTTCGTTTAATATCAGGGCGGATATTATTCAATTTCTTGATAGCAGAGCCTAGGTACACAAAGTCTTTGACCACCTCCAAATTTTAGCGGTATAAATAGTGACGTCCTGTCCGATAAGTCGTTGTTGGATGTCATTTCTTGTTGACAGCATATATTTCGTCTTGCCTTCATTTACCATTGAACCCATCTTCCTGTCTTCCTTCTCAATACTCGCGAAAGCCCCACTGACATCACGCTTTGTTCGTCCGATTCTGTCAATATCGTCGGCGTGAACGAGTAATTGGATGAAATTTAGAAATAATGTGTCTCTAGTTCCTTATTCTTTAAACAACGATGTTGAAGAAGTCGCATGACAGCGCGTCACCTTGTCCAAATCCTTACTTGTCATCAAAAGTATCGGTGATGTCTCTGCCAACCTTGATGGAGCAGCGTAATTCTACATCGTTATCCTGCACAAACAGACGAGTTTGGGTGGAATGACAAAACTAAACATTGCTCTTTATAGCTCGTCTCTATATATGTTGTCATACGGAGCCTTGAAATCGATGAAAAGTGGTTGGTATCGATTTTTAACTCCTGTTTTTTACCAAGACTTGCAGTATTGCAAAAATTTCGTCGATGGTGGAATTTCCTGGCCTAAGACTTCACTGATATGGACCTTGACGAATGGCTTCAGGCATTCACAAAGAACGGCAGAAAGGATCTTGAGAGCGATATTAAGGAGACTGATGTCTCTGTAGTAAGCATCATCTTTCTTCAGGATCGGGCAAAAAATGCTGACATTTCACATTCAGGGCATGCTTCCCTCCGACCATATTTTGCAGATGAGGTGGTGCATTCTCTCAATCAATTCACCGCCAGCCGCTTTGAATAGCTCGACCGCAAGGCCATCAGCTCCCTCCAGCAGCTTAATTGGACTTAAGTTAATATACAGCTATCTTCACAGCGTTGAGATGAGGTGAACTGAATTGTTGACCTATGTATGTCGGCCAATTTGAATGGTGGAATCAGCATGTTCCCCTAATCATCCTTGGCTGGTATCAGTTCAGGCCTTGCAACCCAGGGAGGTTCTTTTTACCTTTTGGTAAATGCAAATGCATCCTTCTATATCCATGATCTCGCACCTCTCATGCTCTCGTTTTTTCTTTCTGAAAAAGTGGTGTCCCTCTCTCCTTTATCTTGGCTACTTATTGACTTACTTATCCGGCTGCCAATCTATGAAGGGTCAGAGGAGCCTGAGACAAAAAAGCTTTTTATCCTCTTAAATACCGAGCACGATGATTCCATTCATCTAGACCAAACTTTCCGGTACTCGTGATGGCTTTTTCTTTTGAAAGAGCTCAGCTCTACTTTTCTGCTTATCACACAACACTCGGCACCATAAAACAGGATGCAGGTCTGGCAGTAATGATTTTTTAAAGCATGCACTTTGCCTTCGTGTAAGGAGTTTTAAACATATCTGTTGCTCCACACCGAACTTGCACCGGTTTTCTAGGGTCATTCTTCGTTGGATCTCCATTTTCACTCAGGTTTCGTTCGTGGAATCAATGCTTATTGTGAGGAAGATGAACTTCTTAACTTCTTCGAAGTTTTTCTATCAACAGTGACATTTTGCCCAGTCGGTTGAGAGATCTTTCATTGTTTGTTGAGAGCATGTATTTGGCCTTGTCCTTATTTGGTGTCAAGGCCAGCAAGTTTTGCCAGATCTTCAACTCTCGTGCCAGCCTCTGTAACAGCATGTTGGGAGTGGCCGATAAGGTCGATATTATCAGCATACCACAAAAGTTGGACAGATCCGTTGAAAAAGGGTTTTCAATGAGCTCTTTTTGCTTCAGACCGAGATTGAAGAAATTACTTGATGGTGCATCCCTTTGCGGACACCCTGGGCACGTTTGAAATAGTTTAGAATAGCTTTGCCCTAATTGTACATTGTATTGGGTATTTTCTAATGTCACGTGTCACAGACAGATCTGTATTTCCGGGATCTCAAAGTTCAGCCATCTCCATAAAGAGCTTCTGACGATGGTTGGAAACATATGCGATTTTGGATAGATAGGTCAGTCTTGACTGAAAGTTCGTTGGTCTTTTCCAGGATTTGTCTGAGAGTGAATATTCGGTCCATGGTCTACCTGTCTAGCCTGAAGCCACACTGGTACTTAAAAATTTTGAAGAACTGCTTAAGAGGCTGACACAGTACGTTGGATTCGATCTTGTATGCGACGTTCATCAGGGATGTGTCTGAATAGTTTGTGCAGGACATTGGATGGGACAAAACATGGAAGTGATAAACCAGTCATCAGGCATGCTGCCTTCCAACCAAACTTGAAGTGAGTTGATGCATGTATCCCTTCAACTCAAACCTTCCGTGTGTAAAGAGCTCCATTTGTAGATCATCAGATCCGGCTGGTGGTCTTATTATTCTTAAGCTTTTTTACACCTAAGTCAACCTTTTCTATACTGGGTCGGGGTACTGGGTCTTCATCTTTCTCCTTCTGCCTGATGCCCATTCAGCTGCTGTTGGAAATGCTTATTGAGTACTTCGACTATTCCCTGCGCTTCGGTGACTAGGTAACCTTCGCTGTTTCAAAAAGCCTGAGTTCTGGTTTCAAGGCCAGCAGATAGTGGCTTGGCTTTTTTGTATAAGTCTCTCGGGTGTTACTTCAATTGCTAGACACTTCGATCTTACCCCTGAGCGTCTGTGCAGTAGAGGAAGACCCCACCTTAGGTGGCACACACAAGTGAAGAACGACCTCAACCAACTTGGAGTGCGTAACCAAGGACCGAGCTGGTTGCAGGGATTTGTTGGTTGAAGCCGTAGTCAACCCTGGACTATGAGCGCCATCTTAAGTAAAGTAAATAAGACTCTTCGATCTCTTTGAGCTGGGAGACTGCGGTCGTCCTTTTCTTTCTAAGCAGGGTCTTCTACTTTTCTCTTCAAATCTATTACCTTTATGATATTAGCCAAGCATATACATATCGATTTTTAGGGGACTCTGTATAATATCTAAAGAAAGATTAATAATACCAAATTGTTACTTAATTTTTAATATATTACATGATATATACTGCAAAATAACCAAAGTAACATATTTAACTTCAAACACATTATCAGTCCTTTTACTACTTTTTTTGCTGTGGCAAAATGTTAAAGCACCTCCAATAAATCCCTTTTTATTACATTTTTTTGTTGTGTCTGATTTGTTGATGTCCACCAACCCTCTGTTGCTGTTAATCAAATAAAATAATCATTACCCATGAACACCATCACAGAAGGAGAGAACAAAAAATCAAATAAAAAAACTTATATATCAGATCTTGGTGTCCATAATGATCAACAATTAATCTCACCCTCAAGTTTTGGGGGGTCTATCTGTGCTTTGGATTTTTTTCCTTTTCTAAGGAAGAAGAAGTGTTCTTCCGGGCATACCATTACGACCACCCATAAGGACGCCTGCCACTATACCGTGTACATCTTTCTCATTTTTATAGGCTATCACCCAAGAAAGAAATCCCATCCATCAACGATTAAATAAACTTATACGCACAAAATCCAAACACATACACATCATAACACATCTAGGACATATCCAACGGACGGATGACGACGTCAAAAATGAAAGAAAAATTAAGGCACATAAAGAATGGGATCTTTTTCATCCTGAAGCCAGGCACATCATTCATCATACCAACAACAACACAACCAAAAGAAATAATTCATGGGCGAACAAAAACGAACACCCACCTACCAACACAACAAAAATAAGAACGAACCAACGAACGAAGGAACGAACCGACAACAACAACAAGAAATAAATCTATCGTCGAAGAGTCCTTGATGAAAGGAGCAGCGCAACGTAACGCAACTTTTATCCTGACAAGCTAAGAAGAAAAAAAAAGAAATCAGAGAAAAAAATAAGAATTGATAGAACACACATGAGCGTCATATAAGACGAACGAATGAACAAAAAAATCTTCTAATAAATTATGATTTATTGATTTCTATATTTATATGGGCTGGTATATCTATAGAGGCACCAGCCTATCTATAGAGGTGTTATAAGTTTTGTGGTAGGCACTTTTTCCATAGGCAGGATTTCATTTTATATTCTGACACCTTTTTTTAACTTAAGTAAACAAATTTCATGCTTTCTTTTTTTGTGTCTCGAACTTTTAACTCATAAATCAAATAACAAAATATTCAAAATTCTCTAGGCCCTTTATAGTAATTTTTTAACAATATGTTACTATATCAACACATTCCTTTGTGTATGTTCGTATATTGAAATATGTTTACCGTTCAGATAGCGAACGTTTAAGTTAACGTGATTTTTTTTTTTAATAAATTTTGCAGCAGGAAGGATGCAATTGACTGAAGAGATAGGACGGCTTGGGCGGGAATAGAGGGGGTTTTGAAAAGCAATTTTAAAATATTCAATGCACCATCAGAAACGGAAGCCAAAGAGTATGCTTTTAATTACTTTTTTATTTTTATTCAGAATTAAATAGTTTTAATAATTTAAAACGAAGCAGTTTTTTGTCTGTTGGAAGGAGTCGATATCACTGTTGCCGCAGATGATTTTTTAAATAACATAATTTTTACACAAATGTAGATTGTTACATTAAGTAAAAATTGTTAAAGTCAACAGATTGGATGCGATATGTCGACTTTTTGAAAATCGACTCCATAAGGTCGATTTTATAATATCGACAAAAAAAATTCAAGTGGTTAAATGATCGACAGGTAAGAAAATAGAGTTTTAAAAATGTGGGTTTTTAAAATCTCGGTTCAATGTGTCGATTTTAAAAAATCTCGGATTTCAAAATGTCGACATGGATTGTCAATCAAATCATAAACTGTCGGTTTATGATTTGGGACTTCAACAGTCGACATTTTAGAAGTCGATTTTTTTAAAAACGACTTTTGATCAGATCACAACTTGAGAGATGATTTATACAAGTACAACTTTTTTTAATATCGACTCCATAATTCCATGAGGTCGATTTTATAATTTCGACCAAAAAAACGTCAACTGCTTAAATGACCAACTGATCAAAAAATAGAAAAAAATTCAGACTTTTTAAGATGCAGAATTTCAAAATACCGACTTTATCAAATGTCGTTGTTTAAAAATCTCGATTTTCGAAATGGTCGACAGCGAGTGACAATTTATGATTTGAGATTTCTACAGTCGACATTTTCAGAGTCCACACTTTAAAAAAAACGCTTTTTGATTAGATCATAACTTGGGAGATAATTTATACAAGCGCGACGTTTTAGATATCGACTTCATAATTCCATAAGCTCAATTTTATAATGTCGACCAAAAACAAATGTCAACTCATCAAATGCATATAAAAAAATAGCAAAAAAAAATCAACTTTTTCAAATGCAGATTTTCAAAACATCGACTTTCAGAAAATTCGTTATTTTAAAATCTCTATTTTCGAAAAGATCGACAGTGATTTTAAGTTTATGATTCGTGATTAAAATAGTCGATATTTTAAAAGTTGATGTTTTGAAAATCGGCATTTTGATCAGATCATAGTTTAGAAAATTATATTTACAAGCGAGATTTTTTAAATATCGACCCATTAGATTGACTTTATAGTATCGACCGAAAAAAAAATTCGAGTGGTTAAATGACCGACTAATCAACAAACAGAGAAAAATTCACCAACTTTTGAAAATGTCGCTTTTCAAAAAGTCGACAGAAATCGGCATTTTATTAGTGTGATCTCAACAGTCGACATTTTAAGAGTCAATTATGTGATCAAAACACAGTTTGATCATCTTGACAACTCCAAGAGATCGTTTATATAATATCGTTAAGAACTTTTTTAATATCGACTTCAAAAAAGTCGATTTTATAATATCGACCAAAAAAATGTTCAGTGTTTGAATGTGTTTAAATGACTGACTTATCAACAAACAGACAAAAAATTCACCGACTTTTGAAAATGTCGACAACGATCGACACTTTAGTGTCGATATTTTGATCAAACCACAGTTTCGGAAATAAATTTTGGAAACTCAACTTTTTAAATAACAACTCCATAGGGTCGCTTTTATAATATCATAAAAAAATTTTTAAAAATCAACTTCAAAAAGTCGATTTTATAACGTCGACCATATCATATCAATTTTAAGTGGTAAAATGTCCGATCAACAAATAAAAAAATTCACCGACTTTTTAAATATCGACTAAGAAATATCAATTTTATTTAATATCGAACAACAAATAGAAAATAAAAATCACCGGCTTTTTAAGATACAGATATTCAAAATATCGACTTTATGAAATGTCGTTTTTTAGAAATCTTGATTTTCGAAAAGGCAGACAGTGGGTGACAGTTTACAATTTGGGATTTCAATAGTCGACATTTTCAGAATCGACACTTTAAAAAAACGATTTTTGATTAGATCAAAACTTGGGAGATAATTTATACAAGCGCGACTATTTAGATATCGACTTCATAATTCCATAACGTCAATTTCATAATATCGGCAGAAAAAAGTCGACAGCTTAAAAGACCGACTGATCAAAAACTTAGACTTTACAGGCGTTCAAAAATCTAAACAATACCTGGTAAAATGACAGAGAAGGATCCTTGCTAGTTTCGGATGAGAACCAGCTCAAAAAGTGCGTTTTCACCAGTGAAGCTGACCCCTTAACCATCCGGAGTAAAAAGTTCTCGAATAAGCATTGTATCCCACAGTACAAAAAACTAATAACTACAACCAGAGCACTTTCGAACAACAAATCGATTGGACTTAACGATATTCATGTAGAGTTCTTAGCAGCATCAAGAACATCGAGCGAGCTCCTACATCCACTTATTGAGAGAGCTTGGGAAACGCAGAATTTTCTGGGTTAGTGGGAATCCCGCGAGGACATGCGAGGACAGGCCAGGAAACTATCGAATCTATCATACGAAAAAGTAAGTGGCAGTGGTTTGGACATACTTTTCGAAAAGGCTACGAGTTCATTGCGAGACAAGCGATGCAATGGAACCCGCTCACACATCGATGAAGACCAATGGGCCGGCCTAGAAGTACTTGGAGAAGAACGGTCGAAGAGGAATCAGCACGATTGGGAAAAAAGCTGGAAGGAGCTGAGGTACATCTCCAGGGTAGTGGAAGCCCTATGTCACGCAACGGTAAGGTAATCTCGCGGACGTAACAGGTCTGAGACCTAACCAAGTGAAACCATTTCGAGAAAAGTTCTACTGCTCGCTATCAATAAGAGCGACGCTACCAATTTTACGGCGCGGTCAAAGATAGTTTTTAACGAATATCTCCCGAACGGTAACTCTAACAGAAAAAATGTGAAGGACTTTCTTAAAGTTTTGAGTTTGAAAATTAATTTAAAAAAAAAAGTTCACTCAAACAATTTAATTTAGAAATAAAAAAAAAAGAGATTTTCAGCTTTCCAAAAAGGTATAGATAGCATGACATTGTAAGTCTAACCGTTGTTTAAAAAAAAATCAGTAATCTTTTTGAGTGTCTTTTTTCAACCTACTCTACACGCTCTATTTTTGTATCACATTTTATGCAAATCACCCTTATAAAAGTACCATGTTTCGTGACCTTCGTGACCATGTAGTGGAGTCCGGATCCCTGGGGGAACTTTCCCAAAACCTTTAAATAAATAGCTCTTTAAAGTTTTAGTACTTTTTTTTTCTAATTTTCCTGGGGGATAAAACTCACCTCAATGGTGGTGAGTACATTTTATATAATAAAAAAAAGGTGTTTTTTTTAGAGGTATAGAACTTTGAAATGGAATAAAACACAGATTATTTTTCTTAATAGACATAAAATTTACTTTATTTAAAAGATAATCTTTTCATGCTTTTTCGTTTGTTTTTGGATATCGAGTTAAAGCGAAAACGACGACGACAACTCATGTCACTCATGGTCGTCCAAACGTAGTTTCCAGTATTATGGTCATCAAGCTCGTCTCGCTGTGGTTTCCCCATGCCCATTTACACGGGAATCTGTGTCGTAGTTGTCTCGCTATAATTTTGGTTTGGTCTCGCCAAGAAATTTACACGTGGGTTTTGGCATTGAGCATATTTTGCAATCATCTCGCTTTGGTCTCGCCAAAGTTTTTTCTCAAAATCAAAATTTACAAAGTGGTTAAAATAAGCTCAGATCATGGTTAAAAAGTCTAAAAGTTGTTTTCAATGCCGTGAATGAATTATTAAAAGGCTTTCCCAAACCAAAGATAATAAATCTTCTAGTGGCATTTAAACTAATTCTGACAGGTAAAATTTTCGTTTTCTTTCTGAATGTTTCGCATTGATTTGGGTTTTTACGAGAAAGGCTCTCCAGAACCAACGCCAAACATTCGCAACGTTTTGTTCTTTTCTTAGTTGTGTCGCATGGCGTCAGGGTATTTTTAGTGCACTAAATCTTGAAAAAGCAGAATATCATAGTAGTTATATTTCTTTCCCTTAATTCGGAGTAGATTTACTCCATTTGGAGCCAGTATAGAAGCCAGTACAGCATGCCCGCCTTCGTCACAGCAAATACACGAATAGGAATTTGACAGTCAATGTCTGTAGCCAGTACTTGCTCGTGTGGCCTCAGGGTAAGACGTCAGTTTATTCATGTTGAAATGCCAAACCAAACTAAAAATAAATCACTTGACAGCTCACGAAATGGCCGCCAATTAAAATAGTGTTGCCAACTTAAAGTTCTATATCTCTTTAAAGAAAAACACTTTATAAAATCCGCATCGCTGCCGATTAAATTATCTCGAACACGATTACTCTTACGAAAAAAAATTATATAACACTTCTTGTAGGAAATTTTCTAAGCTACAACCTGATACTTGGCATTTTTTTTGTAAGAGTTACCATTCGGTAGATATTCTTTAAAAATTGTTTAGGGTTTTTTTTTGTAAAATAAATAAATTTATTGGCGCAACAGCTCGTGGAGAACTAGGGCCTAGTGACTTACAACTCTCAGCCATTCCTGTGTGCGTGTTATTGGCAGGAATGGAGGAGACCTACAATTTTTTGCCGAGTCCAAACGGCTAGATGAGAAACATTTGTACATGACAAGGATATCCTTGGAGGATTTTTTCTGTTCCTCGCAAGAGGCAGTACCTCGGGAAAAACATTTCTGTTTTAAGGTGGCAGCGGCTGGGATTCGAACCCAGACTTTCGGCATGACAGTCCAACGCACTAACCATCATACCACGAGGACCCCCCGTAAAATTATTATCGGCCTCGATGGGGGACTTTTTACAGTATCCTTAGAATGCCTTGAGGAGGCTTTATAAGCAAAAAGCTAGAATGACTGGACTATCATTTGCAAGGTTTTTTAATTGTTGGAATAACTAGATTTGCTGGTTTTTCTCAATTTTGGTCCTTCGAAAAACTCTTCTATTTCTCCACAACGATGATTGAACTGAAAAAAACCTTAGGTCCTACTGACATTCCTATATTTAATCATATCAACCAGATAATATTTTTATCAAATAAGGGTTTCTTCATAATTAAATATTTTCCTTTCAAATTTTCTATTACAAAAAAAAAATCTTTCCCATAGAATGTTAAATAAATAAATCTTAAAAGAAAGAAAAAAAAAATAAATTGTAAACATTTTAAATAAATTATTATGCTTCTCTGCTTGCATTGCCCAAAGACCAAGATTTATTTTATACAAAAAAAAAATCATCCTCCGACTCATTTATCGTTCTAACCTTAATAATAATTTTTTCCGCTTATTTTCCCTACAATAATTCTATCGTTCTATACATAATACAGAAACCAAAAACAAAAATACAAACACACACATACACATATATATAAAACGCTTCCGACACAACAATTATGTATATATTTATGAGAAATTCAAGTAGCAATTTATCTGATTGCTGCTCTCTGCCCACTCATTCAAGTAAGCAGGCTGATGGCTGGCAAATTATACTATTACTGTCGTCTGGAATATTTAAAATTTTCTTCAAACTCAAATAAGCATGAATGACAACAACAACAACAACAAAATATTATTTTTATTATCTTTTTGTGTATAGATATAAATTCCATTTCCACAAGTTTATTACTCTCCTTAGATACTTTTGCCCTTCTATTCAAAGATTTATTGCTAAAAATCCTTAACTTTTTGCTCCATCACCCACAGCCCTATCCTTAAAAATTTACACAAAGGACTTTTAGTTATAAATCGAAACCCCCAAAAAACACCAAAACCCCCTCCCCCCCTACATCATTGCTCTCAAATAGTCCTTGCTGTGAATATTGCTTAATTGTTGGCATAGATTTTCAAGATACCTATTTAGAACCTATATAGGAATAAAGTATCATTGCTTGGGTGGGCTTGGTCTCTGATGGGGCTATAGGAGTGAATATGGTGGTGGTTCAAGAGTGCTTTGTCTTCACACATCTTGAGTGATGTTGTACATGACATTTTTGTGAATGACATCTCAAATTAATTGTCTATTGTTGCGCGTTGCTCCTGCTATACTCGACGTTGAAAATTTATAATTCATGATGCATTTGATTACTCATCATCATCATATATGATGAGTACGAGCATTTATATGTATAGGTACATCATCAGAGGTTCATCATTTACGCTAATTCAGATTTAAATCAAATTATAATTTTGCCAAGTCTGTCATAGAGAACAACAACAATATTTTTCATCGCCAAAACATGATGACAACACGGACGAACGGGTAGAGTATAAACATGAATATGAGTAATTTGTTTAAATAAAATGTTGATATATTCTATTATCATTTTATTTTACTTATTTTGTTAAAATTAGTAGGTACACCGAAAGAAAAAAAAAACAACAATTTTCTATAAATCATCCCGAAATAAGTAATTAATCATTTTTTGAATGTTTTAAATATTCAACGATTTATTTATGTTATTTATTATAAATTTGAAAATCTAGAAGTTAGTCATTTTTCAATTTTACTTGAAAACCCCCAACTCGAAATAGCACAATTAGTCAAACAAATACCGTTTTCCGTAAATAAGGGAAGATATAGTAAAAATAAATTGTGGATATTCTTAATTTTTCTATATTTTCATGGTTGGTATAGTCGGAAAGATAAAACGGATTCTTCCAAGAAGAAAATATTTTTAAATACATTTTTGATCTTGTTTATAAATAAATTTAGTGAGGTGACAGCTCGTGGGAAATGGGTCCATGTGTGTGGTGGGGAATTGTTCGTTTTGTTAGTCAAGAGGAATTTAGAGAGAATGTATTCCTCTTAATTTTCCGACTGTTATAAACCAATTTAGATTATCCTCATGAGTTAGAACATTAGTTCAAGTTCTTGCTACACTCTGCTGCGGTTAACAAGCACTTTCCAGACTCGGTAGAGACAATAGTTCTCAATCAAAAAATAAAAGACCGGTAGTTATCTGCAAATATTTGTTCAAGTAGCAAGAAATCCTTAGGTCCTTTTCCGATCGAGTCTCTCATGCCCTCTTTAATAGTCCCTTACCGCCACTTTCATGCATTGAGAACCAGTGAAAAAAATTGCCAAGAAGCCATCAGATATGCCACCTCTGACGTGCTAGGCCTGGCACGACTACCACAGCAAAAACCCCTGGTTCGACGAAGTATGCCGCTAAGTACATGCAGCCAAACAACAGACATACAAAGCGGCACTGTATCGAAAGACCAGAGCCGGTCGGGAGCTCTATGAGCAGAAGGGGAGAGTAGAACAACGGCTTCTCAGAAGAAAAAAAAAGAGCATGAGAAGCGAGCGATGGAGGGAATAGAGGGATACCATTGCAGGAGTAAAGTTCAGAGAGGTAAAAAGAACCTCAGAGTGTTACAAGGCTCAAACCGAAGTCTGCAAGAACGATCAGGGGAACATGGTGGTAGAATTGCAGTCGGTGATGAGAATATGGAAAAATCATATCGGCAAATTGTATAACGGCGATGACGATTGCACCATTCAACCTGGACGACGTAGGCTAACAATTCCGTCCACCCGACCTCGACGAACTGAAGATAGCTAGATCTTAACTTAGGTCCAATAAAGCTGCTTGAAGGAGCTGATGGTTTTGCAGCTGAGCTATTCAAAGCGGTTGGAGATGAATTGGTTAGGATTATGCACCAGCTCATCTTCAAAATATGGTCGGAGGAAAGCATGCCCGAGGAGTGCAACCTCAGCGTTGTTTGCCCTATCTTAAAGAAAGATGGTCCTCTGGACTGCATCAACTACAGACAGGCGTTAGTCTGTTAGGCCGCGTATGACAGAATCTATAGACGAGCTATATCGAATATTGTATAGTTTTGCATCTCTCCAACATTCGTCCGTTTGTGCAGAATGACGATGAACAATGCACGCTGATTTAACAAGGTTGGCAAAGACCTTATCAATACCCTTGATGCCAAAAAAGGTTTTAGACAAAGCAACGTGATGTCATGCGACGTCTTCAACATCGTTCTTGAAAGAATTGCACAAAACTCTCAAGACAACACTAGAGACACAATCTTTTCCGTCCAACAACTCGCTTAGGCCGACGATATTGATATAATCGGATGAAAAAAGCGTGATTTCGGTGGTTTTTTCGTGAGTATCGAGGAGCAAGCCAAAAAGATGGGTTTAATGGTGAATGAAGGCAAGACCAAATATATGCTGTCAACAAGAAAGGACACACAACACTGACGTCTCAGTCAAAACGAAATCCCGCAAAAGTTTAAATTATTTTGCAACAAAATAAAATGTTTCTTTATCAAAATCCCGCATATTAAAATTTCGCGAGAGATCCATTCAAAAATTGAAATTTTGGGAGGTTTGCGGTATTTTGAAATTGCGAGATTGTTTAAAGCAGAATTTTGTAATCTCACACGAGATTTTGAAAAAAGAAAAATATTAGTAATGCAATTAAATTTTGCGAGATTTTAATTTGCAAGTACCTACGGATTTTTGTAAGTGCGAGATTGTTAAAAGTGGGTTTTTTTAATTGCGTGATTGTTTAAAGTGAGATTTTGTAATGTATGATATTTCGCAATGCAAGATTTTCGTTTGCATTATTTAGTTCCTAACTGTCTAATGACAATTCCGCGTCCGAAGCTACAGTCCAGAGTGAATTCGTACCTAAAACAGTGAAAGCCACCACAATGCGCTTATTTGAATTTGCGAGATTTTGGTTGGGAAAAAATATTAAGTTGCAATGAAAATAAATTTAGCGAGATTTTAGTTTACGAGTTTTTTAGTTAGCGAGGTTTCGCAATTGCAAGATTATTAAAGAAGAGATTTTGCAGTCTGAAATATTTCGTAATTCAAGATTTCGCATGTGGCATTTTTAATTTGTGAGATTTAGCATATCCAACCCACATATGATGGCCTGTCTTCTAAGGGTCAGTATAAGTTCATTTTTACCATGGAATAGTACACATCCACACAACGCGTTGTTATCGTCTAGTTTTTCATTCAAATCGAAGATAATTTTTGGTAAAAAATTATTATGAACGAGCAGTGCCCTGAAAAAATTAACAATACTATTGGTTCTATGCCAGTGAAAATCCTCAATTCAGTAGCAATCACTACACCACCAAACACGTGACTGCTTGAACAGAATGCAAAACGGAGTTGGAAGCATTTTTGGCATTTATTTCAGCTCCGTCACCTATTCTGTTCAAACAGTGACTGTTTGGGCTGGAATTTGTGCGAAGAGGCCATCCTTTTTTTTTAATACTACGCTGGTACAGTCGCAACCATCAATGGAGAACTTTATCGGGTCATAGTTATGGATTTTATTATGCCAATTTCTACTACTAAAAGCGTGGGTAACTATTGTTTCCATCAGCCCTAGCTGCAATCGCATCACAATTACATCCTTTGACGCTGTTTACATTGGGAAGATTAAGACCGGTCGCACGGTAGTTTCTGGACAAGAGAAGTGGGGGTCAGGAATTTGGTGAGGCATAAGCAAAATATAAAAACCGACCTCATGAGATTAATTTCTTGGTTTTTCAATGTGCAAAGCATTGAAGTTGTTTTTGTTTGTATGTGTTTTGAAGCGCCTCAAATGGTCGAATGTAGACACGACGAAACTCACTAATCCGGACTCAAATTTCCCAATCTAAACAGGCTCTTTGTTTTTCAGTCAGTTTCAAAAGTTTCGAAAAATGATGACTGGTTTTTGACTGACCATCGCGACTGACACTCCAGATTTCTATCTGTGGTATTATTGAAGTCTTAAGTTAATGTCAACAAGCCAAGCACATTCAAAGCCTTGAAAGACAATCACCCTGATTACAGAATCTGATGAATGAGCTGCGGAGGGAACAATTTTGACATTTCACTCCTACTAAAAATGTCAATACTCCGCAGCTTATTCATTGGATTCCTGAATCGGGGTGAATATTCGACATCGTTTAATCGCTTTTTTCCTCAAAGCACTACGAAAAGTGACGTAAAATGCGGAAAACCGATCACATTGCACCACCCTCTCTGGCAGCGAATATTATTTGATACCATTTTCTACAAGTGTCAAAAGAAATTTGCGCAGATCAAAATTTACGAAAAAAATATTTTACAGCACATAATTTGTATATTTTGTTCTATTATTTATTAATACTAAAAATTATCCAAAATGTTTAAATGGCGCACTCGGTATATTTCTTCCACTTGAAGAGGAATATTAAAAATAAAAAAACACGATAGGTAAGTGCGTGTAAACTTTACAAACGCTTGAAATAAAACCTTTTTTGACATTGGGACAGATGAAGGGATTATATTAGAAATAAATAAGTGATGTAAAATTGATGTTTTTATTGATTATCCGATAATTTTCGTCCGTTTTAACAGGACTATCAAAAATAAAAACAACACGATATGGTGTATGTTAACTTTACAAACGGTTCAAGTAAAGCAGAAATAGTCATGTAAAATTGAGTAGCATGTCTTAGAAATACAATTAACAGTTAGCAAAACATCAACTTGAATACAATTTTATCAAAAACTAAATTCTTAACATTTTTTTCCACTTTTCGTAAACAATTGTATTTTTTAATGAACTCGGTGTTAAAGAGTTTTTTTTTTTTCTCTGAGTGCAGTAATTGTTGTTCGTGTCCCTGTCCATCTACAAAGACCATAATTTCAGATGCAACAATAGCAGCAACAAAGTAGATCTCTATACTATAGCTCCTGATGAATTATCAGTCAAAAAGGGTAGTGTGAAGACGATGACCAACGTCAACGCACGGTGAGAATGAATTTCAGATTTACATCCCACCATTTATATTTTTGTGTCAAATGGGTGGACTGACGACGACGACGATGGTGCAGTGCGGTGGTGGACTGTGGACATTCATTGTGTTATTCATCTTGTGTTGTCTGCTTAAATCATATTTAAATGTGACAATTAATAGTTTCACACATATTTAAGTCGACAGTGTACTCAGATTTAATTGAACTTAATTGCCATAATGCCGTTTTATTGTATATCTATATACAAGCACAAGTATAAAGCGATAATTTAATTATATTATACATTTGTCCACCTCATTGTGCATCAATGTCTTATTATATTAGAAATAGTTTGCTTTTGGTTTGGGGCTGTGTGTTTTTTTGACAATATTTACTTATTTTGTAGTTGTTTAATGAAGGGTGTTGCGGGGGTTGTTGTCTTGAATAATAATCCTTGGAGCAGCAGTTGTTGTTGAAAATTAATTGGACATGTAATTTTTAGTTAGATTCAAGTGATCATTCTTGATGTCTTATAGGAGGGGAGAGGGGGATGCACCTAATATAAATGTAGGTACTTATTAGAATGAAGGAATATACGAGTATCATAATGTATGTTGGTATTTACAATTGATTTGTGGTGTTTTTGTTTTGTTTTTTTTTTTGTTTTTGTTAATTAGTGGATTTTATTGAATTAATTAGATTGACATTTATTTTCAAATTAAATTTACAAAAATTAATCTGACGAAGAAAAGTGCATTTTTGACATAAGTTGACGTGAATAATTTCTATTTTAAGGATAAAAGTTTTCATTTTAAGCAATTGGATAAAAAACAGGGAGTTGCAGAAATTTAGAGCTATGCGAAGCACAGCGGAACTACTTTTTACAGATAGACCTTCCATGGTCGACAAGTGGAAGCGAAGTAGGCTATTGCCACTAATTATTAAGCATCGAAAGACTGTTCCCACCGAGGTACTCCATCGATTGGACGAAAGCGGGTAAATTCTCGAGATGGTTCGGAACTCAGGCTTATAAAGGCGGTTTTATCCAAATCTCCACTTTTGGAGTTATTTCGATGTCTGGTTCACCAAGATGTGGGTTGTGCGTTGGGGTAACTTCCCTTCCATGAAAAAAATAATTTGTTCCGAAGCAACAACAAGCATCGGGAAGACCCAAGCAAACAAAACAAGGACAACCAATTTCGGATCTGCACGTGGTGTCCTAATACAGCTCACGCACTGCCCAACAATGAGTGGTGACTTTAGATAAGTTTAAACCTGACGAAATAGTTATCCAGGAAGTTGTAAGTTTGTGATAAGAGGAAGATTTAGGCCAGAAGGCTTGCGCTTTCAAGGTATAGGCGAGCGCCTATTCAAAGTCCGTATTAAAGCCTAATGCAAGATCACCAAACTTATCTCAATTCACGTCGAAGAATTCTACGATTTCCTGAAGAAGACGTACGATATGTACCCAAAATTTGACGTGAAGACTATTTTGGAAAAATCCAACGCCCAATTCGAAAAAGAGGGCATCATTGCGTTGACAATTGGAGGACAAAGCCTGCTCGATGAAATTTCCGACAACTGACTCAGGATGGTGGACTGCGCGGGAGACGCACGGGGCGAAATGCCATCATAGCTTCAGTACTAGTTTCCCACATTTTGAGACGACTTGGCAGCCTTTTGATACAAAATTCCAGTACCATGGATTTCCGAACATTCTGAGGGGCTTACATAGACTCAGGCAAGTACCTGATGATGGTATCTCGATCACAATACCGAGCAGATACTGTGAAAAGATTTGATTTCGAAAAGTTAAAATCACAAGAGATGACCTTTTGCCAACCATGTCAATCTTACTTCGAGAAATTATGCAACTCTTGCAGCTGCAGCATTTTTGACATTTATTCCAGCTCCGTCTTGCATTCTGTTCAGGCAGTTAATCTATCAGCAAGCACTACCAGTATCAAGTACAGGATAGACCAATGAAGACATTAGGCGTGTTTTGTTCAACCCTATAAACAGTCGGGCAAAAGCTTTTCTACAAAACAGTGCCGAACAAATTGGTTAATGAAGCTTTTTTTGTATAAAAATTCCATAGCTTACAACTGTTTCAGAACACTCTTTGCTAGTCAAATTTGACTGCAGAAAAAAGGTTAAGTTATTAGCAGCTGGTGATGGTTGTTGCACGGCGTGTAATATTTTAACTGGCTGGGTTGCAACTTCTCAACAACACACGGGTATTGTCAGCAAGCCATCAGAAGTGCCACTACCGATATATGCCGACTTCTGAATTTCACTAAGCGACCAGAACGAAACTCTTAGTTCGATAAAGAGTTAGGGGTGTTACATTTAGCAAAGAATTAGAATTACTAAGCAATATTACACAAAAGACCTAGAGCTGCTGAGAATGCAGCCCAGGAGTTCCACGGGGGCAAACAACGGAGAGAGGAGCAAAAACTTCTCAGGTAAGTAGAAGAGAGAGCAGGAGAAACTGAGGATTGAGCCTATTGAAGATTTTAGCGCAAGGGGTGATGTTCGATCTACCCAAGGCTAAGAGGCGGGACTTCTGTCGAGACGCAAAGAGGGGAATGGTAGTAGAAACACAGTCAGTGCTGATGATCTGGATGGAACACTTCTCTAGGTTGTTAAATGCTGATGTTAGCCAACATTCCGCTTAGACAAAACATTGCATTCAATCTGGACGATGATGGCCATCATTTATGTGTCCACATGACCTTCATAAAGTGTGGTAAGCGATTTTCAATTCTAAATCGTACAAGGCTGCTCGTGTGGATGGACATTTAGTCGAAAGCAGCGGAAAATAACTTGGTAAGGAGTATACACGAGCCTCATGGGACTGTGGCATAGCGTGTCCCATTAACAAAAAAGGAGAGCAGTTCCAACTACAAAAGGAATGATTCTTCTAAACGTGTTGCTTGCTTAAGGTCACATATGATAGCGTGGAAAGAGACGAATTATATAGAGCCATTTCTTATCTCGGTGTCCCTGCCAAACTGGTCCGCTTGTTCAGGATGACAATATTGGAATCTCAACATCATCATATATAACTCCGAAGTTGTCAAGAACTTTGGCTACCTGGGATTCATTATTACCTCACATCATGATATGACATCAGGGCAAAGATCAGCCGAAGAATCACTCTTCCCAACTTCTGTTTCTTCAGAAATAGAAGGCATTTACGCATTAAGGGCATGTCTCATAGAACCAAGCAGGCTTTATATAAAACCTAAGTCATCCCTCTTCTACTGTGTGGGGCAGAAGCATGGACTCTGAAAGAACTGGATGAAAATTAGCTTTGATTTTCTGAGAGAAAGATTCTTAGACCGATGTTGTTTCTTGTGTGTTCCAAAGAAGCTGGAGAAGAAGATTTAACGACGAGCCTAATAGCGACGTCGACCTAGTAAAAAATAAAAATATAGCTACTTAGATGGCTGAAGCACTCTTGGAGCGTATGGACAGCAACGCAGGAGCCATCCACCAGACGTTGCATGGATCCACTGCTTCTAGTGGGGGTAAAGAAAGGATAACATCATTGAAGGACGTCGCGTCGTCCTCTCCTTCACCAGGTGATTGTGTAATGTTCCTGACTAAACCAGCAGACTCATACACCAACCTCTGACCCATCAAACTCATCTCCCAGACGTTGCATGGATCCACTTGCTCCTACGGGTCTGGTGGAGGGATGATTTATCAAGTGATGGGGATGAAGGAGAATCACACCTTTAAAAGGCGTCCACCTCTCCTCAACCAGGTGATTGTGTAACGACAGACACTTCTTCAATGACTAAGAACTATCCACCGACTCTTAAGGCTATAGCATGCTGAAACTCATCAACAACCGTTAAGGGCTTGATTGTCTTGAAACCTATGATATGTTTCATTTCATGAGGGTCACAATCCCTAGGATATCACAATCGTGTTCTACATTGATCAAAGTGTGATGGTAACAAGATTAACTGTCAGCTCATTCACCTAACCTAACCTAACGCAAGAGTCTGACGAATGCAACCCTGATGGTGTACGAAGCAGAGTAAAAACTCTCCAATAGGTGGCGCACACAAGTGGAAAACGACCTCAATCAACTTCTTGCGCGTAACTGGAGACTGGAACTGGCTCCCTGGAGAGGCATGTTGGTTAAGGCAAGTCAATTTTGGGCGGGCTTCGAGCCCCATCATAAGTAAATAAATATTTTTTGAAGGACGTAAATTTCCAACAAAAGCCATTGTAAGTCTAAGTACTAGCAGGCAGCAACAATTTTTTTTTTCTTGTAAACGGTATGTGTGAATTTTTTTAATTTATTTGTGGACTTATGACCTTTTTTTCTATAATAAAGTTTTAATGGTGCTAACTTAAATGCAGTTTTTGGCCCACAAGGGTGAGTTATAAGTTCATAATTGACTTATGGAAATTTGACTCTGTGGTTTTATGACCCTGTGGTCTTATGACCCTGTGGTCTTATGACCCTGTGGTCTTATGACCCTGTGGTCTTATGACCCTGTGGTCTCATGACCCTGTGGTCTTATGACCCTGTTATGTTAATTTTAAAACCTAAAAAATGCTGATTTCCCTCGCACAAATTAGGAACCAAGCACCCTGTAAAGAATTTCCTTACGAGGCGCATGAAGAAGTGGTTTAAAAAAAAAAGAACTTTAACAACAAACACTTTTCCTACCCTTGAGATTGGAAAACAATGCCCCTCAAAAAAAGTTATTTCTCTTTCTAGTCCTTGTGGAAGTATGTAGTTAGGTACATAAGTATAGGCATGTGATTCAAAACAAAGCGGCTCATCTCATTTATACACTTTTCTAGCTCTTTTATTGTTGAGAAGTTATTTTTTTTTTTTTGTTCATTCTCAAGTGGTGCAAATACTTTAACCAACAAATCTTTTTGTGTATAGACAGAGGCATCAGGGTGTGTAGTATTGTAGGTACGAGTATATGATATCTCAGATTCTCTCTGTACAGTAGAGTAGGTTTATAAATTGCTAAGGGGGTACTTGTGTCGCGAAGCAGTCCGATGCGATAAAGTTGATGATGATGTTCAAGGATAAAGTGAGTTTTTGAGCAAAAAAAAAAATTAAAAATACTTAGGTGCCTGGCATATTTCAACTGCAGAGATTTTTCTCTTTCAAAAAGTTCCTACACTTAACTAGATACGAGTACATATAAATGGGTTGAAATTTGGAACAAGAATGAAGAAGGATTGCGGAAGAGTATAAGAATTTTCAACATAGTATGGTAATGGACATTTTAGAAGATACTCTTATACATATTAATCTTTTAAAGATTTTTCTTAATTTAGCTTATGAATATTAAAATTGAATATAACCTAAAAGCAATTGAAAACGTTTTCTTTATTTTTGGAAGAGGAGAAGTTGTATGTATCAATCTAGCAGTAGCAACAAAAAAACTAATAAAGATAAACCATAAACATAAATGAGTAATTAACTTTGAATTGTATGTGCTCATTCATACATTTATGTGTTTTTTTTTTTTCTAAAAGGCCAATGAAGAAGAAAAAAATTAAAAGCACTTTATTTAAACAAAAACTAAGTTTTATGGTTTCTTAATTGAGTTTTTAACTCTGAGAAAAAAAGCCAATAAAAATGTTTCGATATAAAACAATTTCATTACTTTGCGTAGGTACCTTCATATGAACAACAGTCTGTACCGCAAAGAAGCATTTTCTGAACTACGAAAAAGAGAATTAAAGGGTTTTTCAACAGGGACGCTACAAAAGTAGAGCGACAGGGACAGCAAACGACGCCATATTTCTTGTCGGTCTTTTGACATTTCTCTTCAGTAAGGTTTGTTATTTCATAATGGAAAGATATGCGAGCCAACAACGAGTCGAAATTATTGAAATTTACTACCAAAATTCGGAGTCAGTGGCCTCAACTTTAAGAGCGCTACGTCCAATATGGTCGTCATAATCGTCCTAGCAGATCAACAATTGAGCGTCTAGTGGAAAAATTTGAATCCACAGACACAGTACAAATTGTTCCCGTGCCAGTGAGACGAAGAAGTGCCCGTAGTGTCCAGAATATTGCTGCCGCTGAGGCTTCAGTTGCAGAAAGCAAAAATGTGTCTCTCACACGTCGTTCTCAAGCGTTGGGCATCTCTGTGACGTCGTTGTGGCGAATTTTTCGAAAAGATCTTGGCCTGCATCCTTACAAGATTAAATTGACGCAAGAACTGAAGCCGCTTGACCACCAGAAGCGTCGTATGTTCGTTAATTGGGCTGAGCAACAACTTGAAAATGATTCGGATTTTCATCGAAAAATCATCTTCAGCGATGAGGCTCATTTCTGGCTGAATGGCTTCGTCAATAAACAAAATATGCGGTATTAGTCGGACAGCAATCCACACGTACTCCATGAGTCATCATTGCATCCCGAAAAAATACGGTTTGGTGTGGTTTATGGGCCGACGGCGTCATTGGGCCGTACTTCTTTCCTGATGATCAAGACCGGGACGTTACTGTGAATGGGGATCGCTACCGTTCAATGATAACCGAATTTTTTTGGCCCAAATTGGATGATATGGACTTGAAAGATATGTGGTTCCAACAGGACGGCGCAACTAGCCACACAGCAAATGTCACAATCAATTTATTGGAAACCAAGTTTGGAGAACGTGTTATCTCATGAAATGGTCCAGTCGCTTGGCCGCCTCGGTCGTGCGATTTGACGCCGTTAGACTATTTCCTGTGGGGCTACGTCAAGTCTATGGTCTATGCCAACAAGCCAGCGACGATTGATGAACTCCGTTCGAATATCGAACGTGAAAAATGCAGCAGTATCGGCCGATTTATGCTTGAAAACCGTCGAAAATTGGGTTCAGCGTCTGGACTTCTGCAAGCGTGCCCGTGGTGGCCATGCAAAAGAAATCGAGTTCCATACATAATGGCATCGAACGTACTTTCACAGGAATAAAGAATTTCATTGATATCCAAAACCGTTCCTGTTTTATTAAAAAAAAAACTTTTATAGCGCTCTTATTGAAAAACCCGATATAAGAAATTATATTTAAAAAATAAAAAAAAATTATTTAATTAAGAACTAAGATGGCCTACTTTTTTCTATCTCAAACTCTCAAAGAAGTTGTTTTAGCTAATTTAAAAATCGTATTTCGTATGCTTTTAAACATTTTTCTCTCATAATTTCTATGTGATAAAAGATATAATTTTTTAAGCTCTTAGCATCTTAAACATAAGAGCAAGTGCTTGCGACCCATTCGTGCATTTTATTTTATCACCGTTGTCGATGGTATTTTGTCGATTTTTGTTTCCAATATAATTATCAGGGAAATGAGTTTCATATTATATTTTTTTTTAATACAAAATAAATGGCTATAGTAATTCATCATTGAATTCAATCAATAAATGATTTAAAATTATCTTCTCGAGTCCTCATTCATATTCTCTGTCATCGTTCCTTTCTCCCTTCTACCTTAACCCATTATCCCCTACTTATGTATGTGTTACCTACAATAATAATTATTGCAGTGCACTCAACCAATTTCCTATATTATTATGATTCGGAATATATATTTTGTTTTTAATAAAAAAAAATATAAACATCCGGTTTTGATTAAATTGATGTGACATAAAATTATTATTTGTATATAAAAGCATACATTTTAAAAATGAGCAATCGGATGCTTTAAAAGAGTCCTTCAATTTATATGCTCGTTATTAAAAGCATTATAAATAATAAATGTATTGATTTACAGAAATCAAAATTGCATAGCAACGTTTCTGAATTTGATTCATCAATCATCATATAAAGTGAATTAATTTTATTTTATTAAAATATTTTGATGAAAGAGAGGAAGAAGTACTTCATGGATTTTTGTTTTAATAAAGATTTCATTGGAATTGAAAAACAAGTTTTGGTTCTTAATAATTTTAAATTTCTTCAATTTTTTAAAAAAGTCGTTTTCAAAAATAATTTAGGTGGTCGAAAAAAATCGAACTTTGTTTAATAGGTTTTTTTTTTTAAATTAGTATTAATTTTCTTTGCTTATTTATGTTACTTAAAAATCCCTTCCACCTGTAACATTCTTATTATTTACTTTTCTTTTCTATTTCAAAATTTTTGCAACGGATGTGAATATCTTTCTTCAACCCTTCTATTTATTTAATGTAAAATATGATTCATTGTTCACGACGTATCTACCTATCCACTACCATGAACCAAGCATGAACCATGAGATAAATTAAGTGTTTTTTCTTTCTTTTTTTTTACAAAATTTTAAAAATACTTAAAACAAAAATTCCATTCATGCATGAGCCAGCGTTTAAGTAAATAAATCATAAATATCCCAAATTAGATCTTCAAAAATACTGGCAGGTCCAGGAGATTCTAAAGCAAAAATATGTATGTTTTTCAATTACCTATACAATGTTTAGAGTGGTGGTTTTCTTGTTTAAAAATTAAAAAAAAAAATAATTTGATTGACAGAAAACATTTTTTCGATTTCATTTGAGTTATTGATTGAGATTAGACATCTTTTCTGACATCCATATTCTTGACATAGACCATTTGGTATCACTTACCTGAAAAGAGAACAAAAAAATAGAATATTAGTTTTGTTATTTTTTTTAATTAAATATTTTTAAATGAAAGAAAGAATATCCATAAAAAAAAACAAAATATATTAAATTTGAAGATTTATTTTTATTTTTTTTTTTTTAATTCATAAAAGTGATGGATGAAAAAAATCCAATTAACTTTCAAAAGATTGACATTTCCCTTGATTGAGTGAGGAAAGAAAATGTATGCATAGTTAAAAAAGAAAAAAAAAAAAGAAAGAAAATCCTGATGAAATAATTACCATAATCAAGGCTTTTCATACAACAACAAAAAAATATATGTGTATATGTTTATGAAAGGAATACACTATCTTGGCATTAGCATCATAAAAACCATCAACACTCTGACCCCATAATGAGAGCGCGCACAAGTTTATATAAAAGAAAAATTGTAATCAAAAGACCAAAAAATAAAAGCAAAATGAATGAAAAAAAAATGTACAGTACTTAATAGTAGATGCCAATAATTACATTCTTACATAAATGGAATGGAAGGACAGAATAAGAATTAAACGCATCACAAAGTGAGCTAACCAAGGTTGCCGTCATTTAATTTTGAAACCATAAATAATTTAATAAGAGAGGGCACTTGATATTTTAAATGATGACAAAAAGGCAATAATTGCATGGCTTCCTTAGGTTTTTTTTTTTTTGACTATTTAATAAAGATGAAGTGTCTTGATTGAAAGAAGAAGGTACTAAATTCAAGGAACTTTATGTTGGTTTGGTACCAAAATTTTAAAGATATTTTGATGGTTAATATATAATTTTTGAATACAAAATCATTTCTGTTTAAAGCCTAGTTTGCGGTTCCCGTGCGCAAAAAAAAATCCATGCAAATATTTACACATGTCGAAATAAATTGAGGTGAAATGCAAAATTAATTGTTGTAATGATTGGTTTAGGTATAGTTTCATGGAAAAAAAACAATTTCTATCATAAAAAGTCATGCAAAACAATAGACCGTCAAATATTTTGCATGCGAAAAAAGTGTTTTAAATAAACTTTTTTTTTATGGTTGGTTTATACTTGCAAGAAAAAAATATACACCTCAAGGCATTATTTGCATGCAAAATATTTTCTGCATCCAATAATAATTATTTTCCATTTGTATGGACACATAATTTATTAATTTTGGGTAAATTAATGACCTAATGGGTGGTTTAGGTCAAGGCAAACAATTTTTGCCTTTTGGCTTTAAGCTTAGTTTACAGTTCCTATGCGAAAAAAAAAATCAAAATTTTCAAAATAATTTTCCACCAAATTGTATAATATTGATGAATTGAATTAACCACCCATTAGATCATTAATTTACCTAAAATTAATAAATTATGTGCATAAAAATGGACAATAATTATTTTTAGATGCAAAAACTATTTAACATGCAAAAAACGCCTTTGTGATGTATATTTTTTTGTTGTAAGCCAACCATAAAAAAAAAAACAATTTTCCATCAATTCTGTGCAAGAAATTGTTTAATATTCAATGCAAAAAATGTTTGGCTTAGCCTTACCCACCCATTGAGTCATAAATTTACCCTAAATTAATAAATTATAGGCCTAAAAATGGAAACAAATTTATTTTTGGATGCAAAAACCATTTGTATGCAAAAAATGCCTTGATGTAAATATATATACTTTTTTTTTAAGTGTAACCCGACAATGCGAAAAGAAAATATTTTATTCACCAATTCAATTTTTGTTTGCATGCAAAATCATGCAAACAATTAATTTTGCATTTCACCTCAATTTATTTGTGACGCGAGAATATATGCACAGATTTTTTTTTGCGCAAGGGAAATGTAAACTAAGCTTAAAAATAGAAATAGAAATAAAAAAAATAGAAAAGAAAATGGTGGCGCAACAGCTCTTGGAGAACCAGGACCTACAACTCTCAACCATTCGTGTGTGCGTGTTGTTGGCAGGAATGGAAGGGACCTACAATTTTTTGCCGAGTCCGAACGGCTAGATGAGAAGCACTTATTCATGACAAGTATACTCTTGAAGGATTTGTCAGTTCCTCGCAAGAGGCAGTCCCTCGAGAAAAGTATTTGTTTTTAGGTGGCAGCGGCTGGGAAACGAACCGAGACCTTCGGCATGACAGTCCAACGCACTAACCAATATGCCACGAGGTACTACTAACTAGGTAAACTAGGCTTAAGAAAAGAAAAATAAGAATATATTCTTTCCAATAATTTATATCAAAATTTAAAAGACGTGTAAGATAAAGGGTTTGTGTCAAAATAATTTTTGCACGCAAAAACGTTTTTGCATACAAAAAATTTTTTTTTACATTTTTGGGATTACATATTTTTTATTAATCAAGGGTAAATTAATAACTCAATGAGTGGCTTAGGCCAAGGCAAACATTTGCGCTTTGATTTTAAAATTTTTTATCTTTTTTCGCATGGAACTGCAAAACCATGATGTACTTGTACGTAAGAAATTTAAATCTCGCATTACATAACCTAGCAAATACAAAGTCTTGATTTTCAGAATCTCGCACATATAAAATTTCCGCTTCTCGTAATTTCGTAATCACAAATTTCGCAAACTAAAAATTACCAATTCTCGCAAATTTGATTGCAACGCAACAAATGATTTTTACTTACGATATACATGGGTACTACATGTGTACATACATGCAAGTTATGCATTCGAAAAAAAAAATTAATCACTAGATTTTGATTAGACTGTAAAAACCGTTAAGGAATTTTTTTCCAGTTGCAATGTTGAATGAAATTATTAATTGGTAAAAAGAACGTTTTGGAAAACAATAATACACAAGCAAAAAGTTTTTCCATTTTTAAGTTTATTCTTTTGGTAAGCACGGTTTTGATTTTTTCTTTAATTTTAATTTGCGAAATTTTGATATGCCAGAATTAAAATTGCGAAATTTCGGTTTATATTTGCAAAATTTTTTGGTACGAAATGTGAATGCGAGATTGTGTGTAGAGATTTTTTAACTGCGAAATAATGAAAAGCTGGGATATTTATTTGGGGCATTTAGTTTTTTCGGGATTTTTAAAAGAACTACGAGATTTTTCAAAAAATTATGAGATTTTGCTATGCGAAATTTTGGATTGCAGCATTTTGAAACCATACAAATTGGTTTCTTAGAGATACGAGTATATTAAGAAAAGGTTTGATTTTCTTCATAATTTGACGTGATGGAGTAATTTTTAAGTCAAAATCAAACTCAGAGCACAAAAAACTTACGGAAAATTTAGTCTGATTTTTTGGACAAAAAACAGGGTTGACAAAGTGTTAATACCGTCCGTCACCCACCGCAGTGGTATTATTTTTGGTTATTTAATATATTCTCTCAATTTTTGACGGATATTGCATTTCATACAAAATCATTACTTTACTTCAAATGGTCAGATCCATAAGCTAAAGGTCTTAAATATAGTACGGTCAAGAAACCGAATCCCATGGGCTTTTTGAAAGGGACGTTTTTTGTACGAATGGAACTCATTTTTTACATACTTAAGGTGCGTGTCCATTTGAGAGTAGTTTCACTAAAAAACTGTTGGGAAAGACTCACCGTCAGTGAGCTAATTTTGTGAGTTTGTCCACTTGCGAGTTTAACTCTCAAGAGCTTCTAGAGAGCTGCTTTCAGTTTAGCTTAGGAGTAATTTTTTGTAATCTTGTCACTTGGACGCCATTTTGAAAAATTGGGGAGCTTATTTTTATAAATTGGTTATTTATTTTTGACATGCTAAAGCTAAGGATAAAATTTAGCTTGGTGGTCATTACGTCCATTTTGTCACTCGGGCGCTATTTAAAAAAATGGCGCCCAATTAATGGAAAATGGTATAAAGAAAAAAAAATAAATTCCTTTAAAAAAATTCCAAAACTAAAATAACGATTGATGTTTTGAAAGATAGGTGTTAAGCAGACGCACCATTGGGGAAAAAAGTGTTGCCACTTTTCGGCAACATATTTTTTTGTATGACAAAAGGTGGAACTCTCACTTTTTCAATATTTTGAACATAAGAAAGTCATGAAAACATCTCCAGATGCCAAATGCATATTGGGAAATAACAATATTGTTGTCTTAAAAATTTAGTTAGTGTTGCCACTTTTTGTTAACATAATTTTCTTATATAAAAAGGCAGGCCTTCCACTTTTTCGGTTATTTTTAAATTTTGAACACATAAAAATGTTATTAAAACGCTTCTAGTAGATACCAAATTAGAGTTGGGGAAATAACGATTGATTATGATGAATAAAGATGTTGAGTACACTCACTTTCGGTTAAAAGGTCAGTGATGCCAATTTTTGGGAACATACTTTTTCCAGTCATGGGGTGATGCCTTCACTTATTAGGTAATTTTTACTATTTTAAACATAAAAAAATAATTTGGTGACGCAACAGCTCATGGAGAATTAGGGCCTAGTGTCTTAGAATTCTCAACCATTCTTGTGTGCGTGTTGTTGGCAGGAATTGAGGGGACCTACAATTTTTTGCCGAGTCCGAACGGCTAGATGAGAAGCAATTATTCATGACAAGTATACTCTTGGAGGATTTTTCAGTTCAGGCCCTGGTTCTCCCCGAGCTGTTTCGCCACAAAAATTTATTTTATTTATAACCATATTAACAGATTCGGCAAAGGTACCTACTGCCAAAAAGTTCGGGGTTCGATTCCTAGCCGCTACCATCTAAAAAGCTCCCTCGTACTGCCTTTTGCGATGAACTAAAAAATTCTCAAAGAGTATCTGTTGTTATGAATAAGTGCTCCTCATCAAGCCAAAGCTATAGGTCCTCTCAATCCCTGCCAACAGCACACGCACACAGGCATGATTGAGAGAGTTGTAAGTCACTAGGCTCTGATTCTCAAGGAGCTGTTGAGCCATAAAATTTATATATTTAACTAAAAACTTATTTAGCCAGTTTATATTTCTGAAATCTCAGAGGGCTTAGAAAGAGGGAAAAATAAACAGAATTCCTAACAAAAATTCTTTACTTTTCTCCATTAAAACCGAGACTGAATTTTTTTCAATTTGCTCAAATATTTTTTGTTGCAGTAAACTACATAAGGAGGATAGAAAAAGAGAGTTGTTTTGTTTTATTTTGTACTCTTGCTTTGTCAAAAAACCCAGGAAAAATACTGCGCGCTCAAAAAATATAAACTGGCTAGTTGTCTCTATTCTTCTCTTTAATCATGTCCAAAAACAAAGTTCACCAAAACGGCTCGTAACTTTAGCAAATCTTTCTTGATCTTCAAAATTGAGATATCAAATGAAAGATAATAAAACAACGATTCTTTTAAATACAAACATTAACAAGTTTAGTTATTACAAAGTATAATTTTTACAAATAATTGGTGACTACTTTTACAATTCACTCCCTTTTTTTTTGTTGATATTTTGATATATTTCATTAATGGTTCGATCAATTTTGTTTAAAATTTGCAAATAGATATTTTTTAGCAATACAAATAAAATTGCATTCAAAAATTTTAGAGAACATATTTTTCTCAAGTTGTTTGTATTGTTTTTGACTGTTGTTAACTCTCTTCTGTTGTGTGTTCTCATGGACTGTGTTCTTTTTGATATTGTCTAATTTTTCTCTTAGAGTGGGTCATACTATACAGGATTTGTTTCTAAAAGCATTCAGAATAGTTATACGGCGATGCTTTAATCTGGAATATTTTCTAATTTGATTGTTCAAATATTTGTACAACTAAATGTCTGTCATAATGATATGCACCAACGATGACACCGACCAACTATGGATGACAAAACTATATCCCCAGTTGACGAATCTTTTGCTTTTAGCTCAAAGACTAGGTCGGCATTAATGAAGCAAACAAAATTCAAAACTACCCATTTTACCATTAGTACAAGAAAAGATTATATATAAATGTTTATCTAACCCAATCCATAAATTATTAAAAAAAAAAAAATGAAGCAAATATCAAATATCACCATAAATGAGATTTTTCTATAAACACAAAAGGATAAAAAGAGACATACACAACTCCTCATTTTTTGCAATTTATTTGTGATGACATGGATTCCTGTTGTTTGTTTAGTTCTTCATTCATATTTTTGTTTTTAGATATAAACATAGACGTGTATATTTTTTTTTTTTTTTGTTTTTCATCGTCCATCGTCACATCATCCCCATTTATTCGTATATCATCGCATAGATATACCCTTGTGGCAGAAAAGAAGAATCCTCAAACTTATGACACACATCCTACTTGACATCTCATTAATAATAATCATATGCTCAGTTTAGTTGTTTTCTCATTTTTTTTTTGTTTCGTTTTATATTTTCTTCTCATAGAATTTTCCATTATTTTTCTTTTTTTCTTTCTGATAACACACATATAAATATAAACAAATACATACCTACATGTATAAAATATTATATCATCGTTATGTCCCCATTTATGATTATACGCTCATCAAAAACAAAGATGAGCAAAGGCCCCAAACTCTACTTGTTTCTCCAGGGACGTCAGCATAGCACCCATATCCAAACCACCCACCCACCCACTATTGTATGGCTCTTCTTTAAACAACCCCCATATCATCTTTTCTATTTTCTTAAAAAGAAATATTCAAAAAAACATAAATTTTTAAAACAACACAAAACGCACTGAAGAGAGACAGAGAGAATGAAATCTCTTTGTTTTGATTTCATTTTCATAAAAAAATCCATTTGGTCTTCGGTGAAGGAAGAATTTTTAATTACCCACAAGCATTTTGATATGGCCTGAAGCCAGGCAGCGGTAGGTACAGTGTGGTGGGAGACAAAAAAAAAATACAGCCTGTGCAATTGTGGGTGGACAGGGGGGTTGACTTAGCTGATGGGGTTGGAGGGGGTGATTCGTGGTTGCAGCAAAATTTCTAGTAATTTTTTTTTCTAAGAATTGCCTAAACATAAAAATGTGTTTTTTTTTTTATTGTTTCTAATTCTCACCCTTCTTGCCGGTGCGATGTGAATAAATACCATGTGTGGTGGGCGTGTGTGTGAATATGTATGGGGATGGTGATGGGTCTGAGGGGTTGACTATGAGAAGAGGAAGAACGTAGGTGATGATGATGATGATGACGATAAGCGTTGATGATGCAAGATAAATGTTAATTTTTTTTTGTGTTTATTATTTTTGTGTAATTTATTGCGTGTGCTTTCTTTCATCAGGTATTGTAGGTGGTGTTTGGTTTTTCGTATGATTTTTTTGTGGTTAAATGTGACTCTGCCCCTATCTTATCCTTATAGTATTAAATATTTGGATGAGATGAGAAAATTTTCGAATAAAACAGATGATGATTTAATGTATACGATACGTAAGTATATGAACAGGGTGATTCTAAAATTAAACCTCTAAAAATATGTAGGTCAGATCAAAATTGTATGCAACGTCGTAAAATTAATAACAAATTCCAAAATATCATTTTTACCTACCATCACTTGCAAACACTCTGGGAAGTATTATACCAACTCAGTGAAACTCATTACATGAGAAATTCAATACTTAATTTTTTTAAGGAAATTTACTACACTATGTCGTAAAATTATTTGAAAATACAGTACGCCAATATTTTTTTTTTTTTTTATTTTTCTTAGTTATTTATATAAATATGCGTAGAGTTCACCAGACCAACAATAACATTAAATATTAGTGAGAGCAGTGAAATTTACTACTCTACGTCGTAAAATTCACAGTTCATCATTAAGGCAACATCATTTTCAATGCTTCATTGATTATTACTTCAAATACAGTGAACTTTATTACATCAGCAATGGAATGCAATTTCAATATACCTAAGTACCTATTGAAATTTACTACGTTTATGTCGTAAAATTCAAAACGAATACAAAACATCATTTTCCAAAACTCTAGTGCGTTAAGACATTCAAATGATGAGAAATCCAACCCACCAACAATACAATGTATTGCTAGTACAATAAAATTTTACTACGCTATGTATCGTAAAATTCACTACGAATACACAGTTACGTTGAACCTAACTAAATTTTAAAAGAAATGAAAAGAAAAACGCAAATATCAAATTGTGGTTGTAGTTTTTTTTTTAGTTATTAATTAAAATATGCGTACATCATTGAAAATCACAAAAACAAACACTTAAATTAAGTATTAGTGAGTTCAATGAAATTTACTTCATACACTATGTTGTAAAATTCACAGTTCATCGTTAAGACAACATCATTTTCAATACTTGAATGATAATGACTTCAAATGCGATAAACTTTATTAAACCAACAATGGAATACAAATATAATTTATTTACTTATGGAAATTTACTACGTTTCTGTCGTAAAATTCAAATCGAATACAATATATATATTTTCTAAGACTCTTGTATGTAATTTCATTAAAATGTTGTGAAATTTAACCCACAAACAATCAAGTGTAGTAAAATTTTACTACGCTAGGTGTCGTAAAGTTCATTACGAATACACAGTTGCGTGGAAAATAACTAAATTTTACAGAAATGAAAAGAAGAACGCAAATATTATATTGTTGTTTGTTAATTACCTATAAATATTACTTTTACAACAAAGTGCAGTGGAAAATTCTTCGGAATAACACAGAAGACAATAAAATTGGTATATTCAAGTATGAAAATTAGGGTTGCCACATATTTTTGACTTATATTTTGTAAATAGAAGTAATTCCAAACAACAATAACATTGAGATTCTTAACTTGAAACTCATTGAATATGATAAACTTAATTGCAAAAATTAGTGTTTTTAGTGTAGACATGAATTAAATCAGGGTTACCAACTGTATGGAGCAAGGGTTTCTTGAAGGAGACTAATTTTAAACTTTAAAGACTTTTCAATATTTCATTAATTTTGTAAAAATTATTAACTTCGTTTTGGTTTATGAAAGAATCTCAAACTCGGACAATATATAAAATTATACAACTAGGGTTGCCAAGTTAATGTTCCTATGCACATGCGACCATCTTAAAAATCGTAACTCTGTTTTTGTAGTTTTCTGTATATTTTTATATTTCATTTTGCAACAATTTCAACGTTGAACATTTTGTGGGAGGCAATGGTTGAAAAACTGTATATTTCAAATAGGGTTGCCAATATCTATTATAAGCACAATGGCCTTATAATTTTCGAAGTATTTCAGCAAGTTCTACCAGTTTGAGTAATGGTTTTAGGCTTGAGCCCAATTAGCTGAATTATTATCGAAATATTTCACCTGCATTTGGTTCAGTTTAGGTTGTATATACAAATGCCCCACCCAACATACCCCCCCCCCCCCCTCCCCAACTAATAAATATAGACTTTATGACTTTTTTTCGAGAAGTACAAATCTTATCTATAGCCAGATTTCCTTTGCAATTTTTGCTTAGTATTTTGGATCAAATTTGGGAAAGCAAGCAACTTCCTTCGATTTCAGGTATGTGGTCATTCCATAGTAAAAGGTCAAAGAAGCAAATATACCGAGGACTAAAAATTTTTGGGTTTCATCAATTCAAGTGCCAAACTTAAATAGAAGCATTGGGAGTAAGTTTCGCGTTAGCGATAGAAGGCATTTTCGAGTTTTGAAAGTATCAAACTCCATGCGGTTAATGATTCCGCGTTGAACAATGCTGTTTGGATCAGAAACTCTTATCATACGCTGACGTTAAAGTATCACATTTGAAGATTGGGGAAGTAAGTCTGGGAGAACGTGGACAAGAAACTAAGAGCACTGTCTTCAGCAAAGCAATGCAGTGAATTAGAAGTTTTAGCTAAATGATCACTTATAAAAATAATGATAAGGGTGGGAGATAAGAACGCGCGATCGAGGAATTAAAGGGATGCCATTGCAGGAATTAAATTTGGAAGTATTACCAAAAGTAAAAAAAGAACTTTCCAGGATTCCAAGGACCGACCGACCGAACCGAGAACATCGTGGTAGAATCGCAACTTGTACTGAGGATATTGAAAAATCATTTCTACAAATTGTACAACGGCGATGACAGACCGAATTCCAATGCCATACAGATTGCACAATTCAAACTGGATGACGTAGGCCAACCATTTCTTCCACCCGATCTAGACGAAGCGAAGATAGCTTTATCTAAACTTAAGTCCAATAAAGCTGCCGGAGCTGATGGCAAAGCGATACAAAGCACTAGTTTGGAATGAATTTGGTTGAGAGTATGCACCAGCTCATCTATAAAATATGGTCCGGGGAAGCATGCCCGATGAATGAAACCTCAGCATAGTTTGCTCGATTCTAAAGAAAGGTGATTCTCTGCGCCAACTACAGAGAAATCAGTCTTCTTAACATTGCGTTCAAGATTTTCTATGCCATAATTTGTGAACTCCTGAAGCCATTCGTCAGCAATCTGATGGGTCGAAATCAGTGTGGCTTTAAGCCAGGGAAGTCCACAATCGACCAAATATTCACAGTACGGTAGATCTTGGAAAAATGAAAAATCCCAGGAGTTTCAAATTACAACAACCTTTTCATCGATTTCAAGGCCGCATATGAAGCGCGTATGACAGAATTTATAGAGGCGCGCTATAAAGAATAATGGCTAGCTTTGGTATGCCACCCAAGCAAGCTTGTCCGTTTGTTTAGGATGACGATGGAGAAAGCACGCTGCGCCATCAGGGTCGACAAAGACCTCACCGATATCTTTAACGTCAAAAAAAGTTTAAGACAGGGCGTTGACGACCTGTCATGCCACTTCTTCAACATCATTCTTTAAAGAATTGTGCAAAACTCTCTCGTCAACACTAGAGGCACAATATTTCAACAGTCCGTCCAACTACCCGCTTACGTCGACAATATTGACATAATCGGACGAACAAAGCGTGATGTCAGTGGTGCTTTCATGAGTATTGAGGAGGAAGCAAAGAAAATGGGCTTAACGGGAAATGAAGGCAAGACCAAATATATGCTGTAAAGAAGAAAGGACACCCAACACCGACGTCTCGGGCAGAACGTTACTATAAACAGCTTTAATTTTGAGGTGGTCAGAGACTACCTAGGCTGCGTTATAAGCTCACCGAACGATGCCAGTACTAAGATCAAGTGGAGAATTACTCTTGCCAATCGCTGAAGGCCATTTAGGAGCAGAGCCCTTTTTCGAGCAATTAAAGTGTTCCTGTATGAGACGCTGGATCATCCAGGTCTTGATGTATGGTGCAGGGACATGGACACTATTAACGTTAGATAAGAACGCTTTAGGCTGTTTTGAGAGGAAGATTCCGGGTGATTTTTGGTCCCGTCTGCATTGACAGGGAATGACTGTACAGCGAAGCCGACCTAGCCAGTAAAGTAAAAAACCAACGACTGAGATGGCTGGGTCACCTAGAGCGAATGGACAATAATGCTCCGGTCTAGAAAGTCATTTCATTTAGCCCCGTGGAATGGCGCGGCGCAGTAGAGGAAGACAGCGCAACAGGTGGCCCAAGTAAGTGGAAGAGGACCTCAGTCAGATTAGCGAGAGAAACTAGAGACAGCTAGCTAGAAACCGAGCCGGCTGGAAGAATCTTGATGGTGGAGGCCCTGGTCCACCCCGGACTGTAGCACCACCTTAAGTAAATAAGTTAGATGCGCCGTCGATTGATATTTGAAAAACCTTCGGAGAATTCAAACTTTATGTGAATTCTGAAACAAATACTTTATTAGCCTGTTCAGTAATTATAGCCTTTGTCTGGCTGCCGGTTTATCTCTAATAAAAAAGTATTGATTTGAATTAGGATCACCCTGCAGTTAAGTAAGAAAATTGAAGAGTTTGAGCTATTTTGCTTGCTTTTGTTTACCAAAATGTGTTAGTCATGTAATTAATGCGAATATTTATATACATATCTACCTACCTTAATATTAAAGTAGCTAATGGTAGGTTTGGCAATTAACATTGAATATAGGGGAAAATTGTATAGTGAAATTGATAGCCTTAAGAGATTTAATTGTATACGAAAGTATGTATTGGATATTTTGTTTTTATTATATTTTTCCTTATCTTGTGGAAAATCTGTTTATTATTTTCAGAGGTTTATATTAAAAGCTTTTGGAATATAAATTAATATCTGGTGAAAATTTAACAAAATTCACAAGGTACGCTTTCTCATAAAAAAAAAATATTTTTTCCTTTGCTCTGTTTGTCATAATTGAATATTTTTATCTACGACACATTGATATCCATAAACCTTCCTCTCCCAATCGATAAAAGCTGCCAAAAATTGAAAACCCTAAAAAAAGAAATAAACTTTTGAATTTGCACTTGTTTACCCGCATAATATGCATCTTGCGTGATGGGTGGAGTCTATGTTGTTTTTTTATAAAACCCTCCAGACATTCCCCAACCTACATTTACCACCATCATCTATTTCAACATCCACAAAAAAAAAAAACCAATTGAACAACAACGATAATGGATAAAAGTTGTTTTGTGTGAAATTTATCGAAGCATTAATCGTTAAAAGTTATATTCTTTTTCTCATACAAAAACAATGTATTTTTTCTGCAACAAAAACAAGAACAAAAATAAGCAAAGACTTTTATTTCCGCAAATTTTTTTGTTATTGTTCCTAAATTCTTCTTCGTTGTTGTCTTATTTTTAGTGACTAATATTTATATATTTTTTTTTTTGTTTTTCAGAAATACCGTTTAAGTGACTTTGGGGCAAATTATGTGATCGTAAATAAGAATTTAATTGGCAATTCGTATCGTATGGGTTGTGTGCGTTTTTTTTTTATTTGAAATTTTGCAGAACCATGCACACATTTTGGAGGAAAATTGAATGAGTAATAATTTTTTTTTAAATGTTTTTAATTTCCTAGCCAAGTCTTTCCATCATATTTATTTGACTTTTTTCTAGGGCAAGATTGGATTCATTATAAAATAATTTCGATATTTTAATAAAATTTTAACTTTACGATCAAAACCGGCTGTTATAAAGTGTTTTTTATCATAAGACCCATTGGTGTGTCAGTCTATGCCTTTTTACGTCTGTGCGTTTGCACGTTTGTACGTTTTTATATTTGTATGTATGTTTGTACGTCTCTACGTCCACTTTATATATGTACATTGAGCTAGAGCCTAAACAGATGGACCGATTGTCTTCAAAATTGTTGAAAAGTGTTGGTACATCTGTGCGCCTATACGCCTTTACGTCTGTACGTCTGTTCGTCTGTTCGTCTGTACGTCTGTACGTCTATACGTTTCTAAGTCCACTGAATATGCATCGAGCTAGAGTCTAAACAGAGGGGCCGTTTTTCTTTAAATTTGGTAAAGAGTGTTTGTACATTTGTACGTTTGTACGTCCGTAAGTCTCTACGTCTTTACGTCCACTGTATATACATCGATCTAGAATTTAAGCACATGGACCAATTATCTTCAAATTTGGTAATGAGCATTTTTGTCTAATTCTCTAGAGAAGACATCTGAATTTTAGTTTTAACTCAACTAGAAAGGGAAGGTTTCGAACAATAATTTAATTTTTTTAATTCTCTCGAAAATCATCGCAATACTATAACGGTAACATTCGAATCTCTTGAACATCGAAGTAATGTTTCATGCCTCTCCTTATTTATGGCTATTTTTATAAACAGTATTCTAGCGAAATAGCTAGTTGCATTCCTTCCCTCGAACAATTCCACCGTAATACTCGCACTGCCAGGAATGCCCATCAGTATACCCTTGAGCCCAATTTCGGACGTTATGTTAAGTACAGAGATTCTTTTTTTAGCCGAACCACACGAATGTGGAATGCTCTATTTTTCCCTTCCATTTTGATATTTAGAATTTCAAAACCAATGTACATCGGTATCTCCTTTTAAATCCTTCCCTTTTTTCCTAACGCTCGCACTGTGTTCAATCATCTTAAGGGTAGTCACAACCCCTTTAGTGTGCGCATATTATTAAAAAAAAAAAAAAAACATCATAACATCCAAAAAGTCTTTCTGAGATTGGTAATTGGAAAAAGTTTAATATTTCAAATGACCTAGTTCCATAGAAAGTCTACACGGTTTTGCATTTTCATCAAAAGATTTCAAGGTCAAAACATGGATCCCAAAAATTTAAAATTGCAACAATAAATGAGCCTATAAGAAGCACTACGTTTCTGTATCATAAGGTTTTTGAATTTCATTTGTGGTCGAAGCAGCTTCATACAGTTGACATTATCCGAATTCGGTTTTTTGTCTGTAAAAAGCAAACCGTTGGGGATATAAGGACAAAATTTTATAATTTTTCAAATTACTTAGTTTTACGTCTTATACACTATTTATATTTTTTGTCAAAGGTCGTATATAAAAAGTCTACACAGCTCGCTTGATATTAAGCTGTTAAGTGTTAAGGATGGACTTGAGGCATTTGGTTTGAAATTCCGCCATTGAAGAGCCCAAAATCGGCAGCAAATTATTGCATCATAAGGTTTTTGAAATTTTGTGTAGAAAGGTGTGGTGGACTCAGCTTGACGTCAAGCTTGGTCACCTAACAGCTTGAGGGGGAAGGAAATTTAGTACCAAGGTGGGATTGCGGTACCAAATTAGTATCTACAAAGTATCAAATAACTGCATCATTACATTTTTGAATTTCGGTTGCAACAAAAAGTCTACACCGCTGATTTGATATCAAGCTGTTTTAAATGGTAAGGATGGACTTGAGGCGTTTAAAATTCCGCCATGGAAGAGCCCAGCATTTGCATCAAATTATTGCATCATTAGTTTTTTTTTGGAAACTTTGTGTAGAAAGGTGTGGTAGACTCAGCTTAAGGTCAACCTAGGTCATCCAACAATTTGAGGAGGAAGGGAAATTCAGTACTCAGGCGGGATTGCGATACCAAATTAGCATCAAATAACTACATCAAAATGTTTTAAAACTAACGTTGTGGTAAAGAGTCTACACAACTCACTCGATATCAAGCTGTTTTTATGTAAGTGACAAGGATAGACTTGAGGCATTTGAAATTCCGCCATTGAAGAGCCCAAAACTAGCATTAAATTATTGAATCATTACGTTTTTGAATGTCAGTTGTTGTGATTCACGCAGCTTGATGCACCACAAAAAATGTCAAATTTCATTCATCTTTTCGTTTTGGAGTATAAGCAGTTCAATAAACAAAATTTATAAATTTTAACAGATTATTTAAAATAAAGTCTCCACTTTTTGTTTTTGTGAAACAATTCATTTACAGGATTATTTATGTGTTTTGGTTGTTTTTTTATTGTTTTTTTTTTAGCATTAGCACTTGGATAAGAAGCATTTATAAATTTTAACAGATGATAAAGAAAAGTCTCCACTTTTGCTTTTGAACACAGAATTAATTGACAGGGCCACTTAATGTATCTTGGTTGTTCTTATCATTACAGAACAGATGTCTGCGTTTGCTTTTGTTTGCAGTAAAATTCTCCATAGGAATATGTTTGGCTAGACTTCATTTATTAAGTTTAACAGATAAAAAAAGTCTCCACTTTTTGTTTTTGGCACAGAATTAATTGCCAGGACCATTCAATTTATCTTGGTTGTTCTTTCCATTATAGAATAGATTGATATGGTGTGTTTGCATTTGTTTTTGTTTTAAACTCTACATAGCCACATCTTTACAGTATTTTCGTAAATACTTCGTTGATTTTTTGGAGAAAATAGGAACATTTTGTTTCTTATCAGCATCTTACTTGGCTTGACTAAGAAGCCTGCAGTCGTATTTTTAAAGCTTGTCAAACCTTGGAAATTGTTTTAATTTGACTAAGTTATTAATACAAATTTTGTATAATTAAACTTTAGTTTCTTGTAAGAGATAATTTTAAGAATTTTTAAATAAAAACTGCCATTGAATTTCTTAGAAGGTTTTAAATTTTTTAATGTTACCTTTAAGTTAAATGCAGACTTCTGAATAATTGGAAGCGACAAGCAGAAATAATTTGTCTTAAACTTGCTTAAGTTAGATTTAAGGGACATTTTATTTTGATTCAATTAAGCATGTGTATTTTGAAGATTTTCGGCAATGCTTGAGATGACAATCATTAAAGATTGAAGATTCTTAGTGTGAGATTCTCTGCGCTTCAAGATTAAACCCAAGTTAACTCCATGAACATGTTTCTCTTCGAATATGCGGTATATCAACTAATTTAGTTAGTTAACTTAAGACTAACTGAACGGAAAAGAGACTTCTGATAGTTGAAAATCGATTTCAAAATACATCTAAATACGCCAAAAAAAAAAATGACAAATTAAAGACTAATTATCCTCTTAGTATCTTTTCAATCAGCAAATATGGCTAGCCTTAAGTGATATCCACAGGAAAATCTAATAAAAGAAACAACTGTCAATATTTAAAAAATGTCAATTACTAAAAAAATTGTATATGCTCCTTTTTCAAATCTTTTCAACTGTATTCAACGCAAGAATTTCTTATATTAACACTGCTTCAAGGAAGATGAAAGTTATTTAATCAAAGATATTCTTTCAAAAAAGATTTAATCGATGTATAGAAATTGTTCCGTCAAAATCGTAGAATTTAAGGAATTTCCTGAAGCTTTTCTTTTCTTTGGAAAATCCTCAAATAAACTCCGATGACATTTTTTAATTAACCGACCTTCTCTGGTTAGTCATTTAATCACACTTCACTTAACTTGTCCTTAATTAATTGGCACTTAGCTACACACCAGCTGGAATATATTTATGTATGTGTTGTATATTTAGTGAACGAAGGAAGAACCACAATCATTATTATTTAATTTATTCAATTTTATCGACACCCGCCCCATCGTGCGAAGTCAAAATATGACAAAATCAAAATAAATTTTCTAATTATAAAAAAAAAATATAAAATAAATTCACCTTTATTTTTAAGAGAAGTGTTGCGTCGCCAACGTGTCGTGTCGTTGGCCTTCTTCTTCTCAAATTTGATCAAACTCAAATTCAAATATATACATTCATATTTACATGTTAGAACTACGCGGAAAATGATCATTTTCACGCAACGATGCGAGAAAATATTCTAATTTTGAATGCTGTCATCAGCGTTAATAATAATTATTATTACGATACGGCGATGTTTTTTTTTTTTGTTTTGAGAAGCATTAATAAATTTTCTTAAAACGACGAGGTACTTTGGGGAAACCAGCGCGCGGCGCATTACCGCATCAATTGTGGTTTTCGTTTAAACTCTTTAAATAAAAGTGTTACCCAAAAAAAAAAAACATACTTACATACATCTTTGTTTGCCATGCCAGGTGCGGGTACAATGCAAATTGCGTGCAACTGACGCCTTTTAAGAAAACTGTTTCATATTTAAGACAACTGACTCCTGACAAATTATGGGGGAGGAGGGGGGTTTCAATTTTGGTTTATCTTTAGATTGCTTTTGATGTTCTTGATAAATAGAAACAAGTTGATACGAGCCAAACTTATAATTTTACAGGGGGTCAAGAGCCCCTAAGAACTGTTTTTCATAAATATATCCCTAACGGGTTTTCCCACAACAAAAATGTCAAGGACTTATTTAAAACTTAGGAAGTTTCTTTCAAGTAACATGTAAGAACTTTTGATCTTGAAAATAACTGTTTTTGAAATAATTCAATTTTGTATAAAAAATTTTGAAGACTTCAAAAAATTGTTAGCACATAGCTCATATTTATAAGAAATTTTTACTATCTAAGCCTAGTACACACTTCCTCATGAAGTGAACAATCACCAGCGGAGAAAGTGATTTTTTGACATTGATTGTAATGTGAACGTATGACGTTGAAAACCACACTGCCTTAAATGACTAATAATCGAACTGTCAACTGTTCACCAAGAGTTCCCGTACATTTTGCACGGGAAGTACTCGTGAACAAAAACTCTCCACACAGCTTCATGAGCACCTTCACGAGTGAATAAAAATGCTAACGGCTTTATTAAAAGGAAACTTCGCACCAACATTCATCTCCCTCCCCCCCCTATTTTGTATTATCATCTGAGATTAGATCTATGACTGACATATGTAGTTATTAGAGCTAAAACTGATGGAGGGTTGCATTTCACAAAATATATCTCATAGTCTCCAAGAATATTCCTAGTCACGAAAAAATGCTTCAAACGGGGTAAGTTCGTTTGAATTTTGCAGAAAAATTGTAGGTCTCTTTTATTCCTGCGAACTTAACACTAAAACTATGGACACCCGAATGGTTATAAATGTCATTAGGCTGTCGGGTTTTCCACGAGCTTTCACATCATTAAATTTATTTATTAACTTTACTTGTCAGCCTCTCAATCCCACAAACTTCAATCTCCATTAACGACATTTCGCATTTGAAACGTATTTTATAAAAATCTCGAAAAACGAAATCTCGCAAATTAATTATGTTGCAATGATAATACGTCGTTGTTAACAATTTCGCATTTACATTTCGGAGCAAAAAATCTCATAAATTTCAATCAAAATTCCACTATAAGGGATTTTAGCACATCAAAATCTCGCAAATTTAAATTTTGCAAAATTGAAATTTCGCACCAACTTATTACACCCAGTTTCACACTTAACAATAAAAATTCTGTGAAGCAAAAAATGAAAATCGAAACAGAAAAATTTAATTTGCGAGTTTTTGATTAAAAAATTAAGAAATTTGTCGCAATGCAATCAAATTTTGCGAGATTTCAGTTTGAAGATTTATGTTACTTTTTAAAAGCAAATTTTTTTAATATTGCACGGGATTTGAATTTTCGAGACTTTGATAAAAAAATTATTTGTTGCTAAATTTTGCGAAACTAATATTTGCGAGATTTTGTAATTGCGAGATCCTTAAAAGTAAGATTTTGTAATTCCATGATTATGAAAAGAATAAGTTTATTTAATTGAATGAATGAATTGAGTGGATAAAATGAATTGAATGAATAGAAGAACTAAATGAATTCATTTAATTGAATGAATTGACAGAATTTAATAAGTCGAATGAATAAATTGGATGAATTGAATGAATTGAATAAAATTAATGAATTGAATGAATTCAGTGAAATGAGTGAATTTAATGATATCAATGAATGAATGAGTTGAGTGAATTGAATGCATGAATTGAATAAATTGAATGAATAGAATAAATTAAATGAATTGAATTAAATTAATTAATTAAGTGAATCGAATTGATGAATTTAATTAAAGAGTTGAATCACTGAATTGAATGTTTGAATGGAATGAATGAAATGAATAGAATGAATGAAATGAATGGAATGAAAGGAATGAATGAAATGAAAGGAATGAATGAAATGAAAGGAATGAATGAAATGAAAGGAATGAATGAAATGAAAGGAATGAATGAAATAAATGACATCATTCAATGAATTGAATGAAATTAATTAATTAAGTGAATCGAATGGATGAATTGAATCATTTTATTGAATGAATAGAATGAAAGAATTGAATGAGTGTAATGAATTGAATGAATTAAATGAATTGAATTAATCAAATGAATGAAATGAATAGAATGAATGAAATTAATGGAATGAATTGAGTGAATTGAACCAATGAATGAGTTAAAGAAATTGAATGAATTGAGTGAATTGAATCAATTCAATAAATTCAATCTGAATGAACAAATGTATTGAATGAATGATATCTTGTTATTCGAAATTTCGAGTGATAGATTTAAATTTGTGAAATTTCGTACCAAACCAGGCGTAAGCTTCATAGTCTTAAAAGTTCCCCTATCATTCTTGCTAAAAAAACTCATCTCGTCTCTCTGCGTATGCGACGCGACACGGCCCTGCTAGATGGCATCATCTTTTCACATGCCTACATTAACTCTCGCCAAAAAGTAATAAAATCAACGAAATTGTTATAATAATAAAAAATTATACTTTCCACCTGACAGATATGTTTAATTTTAAATTCGAATTTATATTTCAGTGTTGGTGTTGTGTGTGTGCTGAATGATTTGGCTGAATTTACAATTACAAAATTTTCATGAATCAACCTTAGGTATACCCAGCAACGACATCGACCGACACAGGAAGGGTAGAATTTTTCGTTGAAAAAAAAAAACCAAAGCAAAGCTATATCATATAAATAATGCACACAGAAGTTTATTGAAGTGAAAGTAGGTAGGTATATACATATGTATGTATGTATGTATGTATTAAGCAAAAAAATTGTGTGTTGTACTTGTACCTACCCACCTATTTGATGAAAGCGTCGAAGCTTCAGGCAAAAGAAACAAAAAATAACAACAACAACAACGACTCCTTCATGAATATAAATATGAATAATAATAATTCACATACACACACACACTAATACACATACCAAACAACCCCCAGATCATCACACATGAAATCATTCATTCATTAGGGAAATTCGGACAGGAAGAAGAGGAATAAAGAGAGGAGGAGCACGTTCGTCGTTATTACCATAAAACTAATGAATATCAAATTTCTGGGTTGTATCTATCTATCACCTCTCATCTGCTATAAGAGTTGCGAACGTTGGAAATACGATGAGGAGCTGATGTATATGATGTTCTTATGGGATCTATTTACTTATCACAGTTATATAGAGGTACTGGTCTTTATTAACAAAAAAATATAGAAACAAAAAAAAAGCTCTGGATTATAGAGCGTAAAAAACCCGAGAATAGTCCTTTGGGTTTTGAGAAGAGATCCAATTAAAATGCTAAAGAAGTTTGATAAATCCGTTCTGGTTATCAAAAAAATAAAAATAAAAGTTAACGGAGTGTAGCTATTTGTACCAAACGTCCATATGTTGATTTTCAAGCGAATCACTTTAAAGTGATCAAAAAAATCAGGTATTACGCCAATTTGTATCATTGATTAAGATACTTTAAGCGAAACTCTACAAAAAATGTGATATAGTAATGAAATAAGAGCTGTAGCAAATTTTGGAACTATATGTGAGGTATTTTCGTCATGAAATCGTATACAAAAGTCCAAGTGCCTTTTCTCTCCACCTTGTCTGGCTTTTGGGGGGTCTAAAAACAGAGATATTTGCTGTGTTAGTGTCAGATCATATCCAATTCAAATAAAATATGAGAAAAGAGAAATAAGGCCCTGGAATTTTTCCTAAGTTTGAAGATCTGAATCTTGACGATCCGATTAATAAAACTCATGATTTAAGCTTTTGAAATTAGCCTTATTTTGGTTTCTTTTTGGAGACTTTTCTTTTGTTGAGTCCCTGCTTCGCAAAAAATTTTGTTTAAAGTCGAAAAGGTTAAAAAAAGATACTTTATTCAACTTGCTTATCCTTTCAAAGGCTAACAAAAAAATTGTTGTACCTTTTCGATATTTAAATGGGTTCAGCTATATGGAATCTTATTTATTTGATTATACTATAATATTTGGGTTAAACATATAAGGGCATATTCATAGATGTTGTTTAAGCTATTGCGTACTAATCGGGCGTTTATTGTATGGAAACTTCATCGGGTCAACTCCAGACTTGTGCAGCAATAGCTTAAACAACAGCAGAGAATATGCACCAATTTGTTATTATTTGTCTTTTTTGAATAGCCCAGAGCAAATTTGTGAAAAAGATATAAGTGAAGGATTATTTTTAATATGACATCACATGCTGTGTCAAAAGACCATTACGAAATTGTGTGCCCAAAAAAAAGTCTCCAAAAATATCAATTTTTCACATAAACCTAAATTTGTAGAGTTATCGAAAAAAAACTCGTAGATCAGCTGCGAACATTTGTTTTTTTTTTTTTCAAAAAATCGATCAATAGTATACGGTGTTCGCATATATGGAGAGTTTGTTAAAAAATTATTTAGAGTCCATTTGTACACTTATAAAATTTATTACTATTTATTATTTTTATAATTTAAAATATAATTTATTCTCTACAAAATATATCTCGACATTTTTTTCGCACTACGATAACTTGTGACCTCAAAACTTCTCAAATGCCAAAAATAATAGTTTTAATGGTTCAACTTTTAAACGGTGAATGATTTTGTAGACTACCATCTCTTTAAGAAAATTCTTTTTATAAGAGCTATCAATTAGGATATCACTGCTTAAAAATTCGACCAGTGAGGATTGTCCACGGATTCACACATTCTACAAACTTAAATGTGGAAAAAAGTGTTTGACTCTCGCCATCGAATTCAGTAAAATTATTTAAAAAAATTTCGTAAAAATTAAAAATACTGTCTTTTAGTTAACTTTTAAAAGGAATATTGTAAGTAAATTATTTAAGATGCACTTAATAGCCAATACAATATAGTAAATATTATTTTCTATATAAGGAATGAGTAACAAGACACATCAAAAATCTTTAAGTGACGAAAATAATGGTTTTTGTAGTTCTACTTTCAAACAGTGAATACAAGAAAACAATTTTTTTATAAAATGGGAAAACTATTTGACTTTGTAGAGGAAAGCATTAATATTGGTTATTTAAAAAAATCTCTTATCGAAACAAAAATTGAACGATAGCCTAAAATATCGTTTTTGTTTTTGTTTTTTGCTCTTAAAAGACAAGATTGCCAAACAAGTGTTTTATTAGGTCAATTGGAAAAATATGTCACACCTTTTTAAATAAAGGCCAACTGAAGTGTGCTACACATCCCCAAAATATTGTAAACGCTTAGAAAACCGGTTTTTGACGATGAATGCTGTCGAAAGGATTTTTTTTAGAAAATGTGTTAGACTATGTAAGTTTGCAGAAACAAACTTTAATATTGGTAATTTAAAAGGTATTATTATTTCTAAAAAAATGAAAAAAAGATTTATTTTTTAGTTTGGCCAGGTTGACAAACAAGAATTAAGTCAGTTTCAAAAACCATAAATTGCCAAAAATATCAGTTTCTAAAGTGAATGCTGTCGAAAATTTATTTTAACAAAATGCGTAGACTATGTGGTTTTGTAAAAAAAAAAACATTAATATTGGTTATTTGAAAGGTATACTTACTTAAAAAAAAGATAATTGCCTAAAATATCGTTTTTTTGCTAGTATATAGTGATATTGCCAAGCAAATGGTACTCGTAGTTAAGCCCAGATAATTTGTACAAACAAATCTGAACACCTTTTTGCAATAGGATTTTAACAATTGCGATATATTGCAAATTCAAAAACGATACGTTAAAAATACCGGTTTCTGATAGTGAATGCTATCGAAAAGTAATTTTTTACAAAATGCGTACCTTGTCTTTGTGAACATTTAGAGGAAAGTATAAATATTGCTTATTTAAGAGGAATTTTTACTTCAAAAATAAAAATTAATAGTTGCCTAAAATACTGGTTTATTTGGTTCTTACACTTAAATGGTGATGTATGCCAAATAAATGGTAAATAAACCAGTTTGGCAGTTTGTGCAAACAAATCTTAACACCTTTTTTTTTGAAAGAGGTTGATTGCGATATGTTGCAAATTTAAAAACGATAAATTGCCAAAAATACCGGTTTTTGAAAAGTTATTTTTACAAAATGTGTGGACTTTGTGATTTTGTAGGGGAAAGAATTAATATTTGATACTTAACAAAAAAAATTGCGTAAAATATGGTTTTTTTGCTTTTAACTCTTAAATGGTGATGTTGAATATTAGCATCTTCCTTTCTTACAATAGAGGTATATTGTGATATGTTGCAAATTTAAAAACGATAAATTGCCAACAATACAGGTTTTTTATATTGAATGCCATCGAAAGGTTAATTTACAAAATTTGTAGTTCTTGTGAACTTGTAGAAATAAGTATTAATATTGGTTATATTAAAAGTATTCTTATTTAAGAAAAATTGAACAATAGCCTAAAATATCGTTTTTTGTTTGCTTTTTATCTTAAATGGCGATCTTGTCCAACAAAGAAAATTTGTAAAAGAAAAAATAATGTTTATATCTTTTTCAAAACACAAGCCAGTTTATTGAAATTTGCTAACACTTCAGAAATGGTAAATCGCAAAAAATACTGGTTTTACTCTTATATATGTTGAAAGTTCTTTAGAAAAAGAATTTCGCAGTCTAAATTTTTGTATGAATTACTTTTAATTTAATTCACAATTTTAAAGTCATATGCTAAAAACCCAATATTTTTAGCATTTAACCCTGTATATTTTTGCTTTTATAAGATTTCGAAATGTATTTTCGAGAAAATATTTCTTTACTTAGATTTTTTTTATAAATTAAGGTGGAGACTACATTTCTTTCGCGGTTACTTTATTTTTAATACAAACTAAGTGAAAACTTTTAAACAGCAGCTCCATATCACACCCTGGGAGTATTTCAACAACTGGTTTCTAGGAATTCTTGTATATGTCTGAAAAAATATTGCCATTGACCGAAAACAATTAAACCCATGGTTTCACAAAAAAAAGGTTGTATACATGTATGCTGTATTAATGTAGATATCTTAAATTAATTAAAAACAATAACAAACGCGCAAACATCATCATCTTCATCTTTACTAAAAAAAATTAAAGAAAAAATCTGTAGATATCACAACAAGCCAACAGAAAAAATTTAACAAGTTTTCTAGTTAAACCAGAAAAACTACCTACCACCAATACATCACAAATAAAAATGTAATAAAAACATATCCAAAAAAGAAATCATGGATGACATTCATTTAAAAAAAAAATGGACTAATCATGGTATACGAACTGAAATGTCGTTTTAGCCATATTTAGAACTTGAGTAGATAAATGCAATGCAATTATTATTGGAGTATAAATTAAAAGGAAAAAAAAACAATTTACAAAAGGAATACGAGTATTATTAAAATTGTTTGATAACATATAACATTTTCGAATGATATTGATTAAAAAAAAAATCGATGAATTTAAATTTTATTATATTTTGTGTATAATTCGTAGAAATCAGATTTATTTAAATTTGTTTTTTAAATTAAATTAAAATTCCATTAAAATGTCAAACTTTGCCTTTCACTCATAATTTAGTCGTTTATTTGTTAATTTATATCACAAACACAACTAATAAATTTTTGATTTTTGTTTGTTATTTGAAAAAAAATTAGATTACAAATTTAACTGAATTTAATTTAGTGTGTCATCGAGAAATCCGATTAGAAAACAAGTTTTAAATCTATAAAAAAAATATATATATGCAAATGTCTCGTCTTTAAAAGCTGTGAGCGACATTTAAATCATAAAAATTTATAGCATAACATTTTATAATAAGATCTTTTTGTGATACATTTTGATTGAGAAACGCAATTCTAAAAAAGCCTGTTGATTATCAAGAGATTGTTATTGTTTTCTGTGGCAATTATTATTATTATACTTTCTATAGGTTAGCAATGTTGTGATGCGTAGGTTTTTTTTTTGTTTATCAGGAAAATCCAGCCAAACATCTTCGTAAAAATTAATGAAGTGGTTAACACTTCCACAGAGCTTCCAAGTTTTTATTTTTTGAGTGATTTTTCGGTTGTCTTATAAAAGACATAACATAATGTCATGGGCACAACTATGAAGGCTTTTATACAAAACTCACGAGGAGAAATAATTAAGAATATAGATTGACTACGTCTTTGACAGAAAAAGAATTTTTTTCTCTGAAGAAAAAAAAAAACAAGTTTTCAATCTGTTAATTAGGTAGATTTTGAAGAAGAAGATGTTTTTGTTCTTGAAATATTTTTAAATTTAAATAAATCTTTAATCTTAAACACAAGTTTAATAAACGATTATAATGTACAGGGTCATTTATATTGATGGAGGTAATTATTTAATATGCGTTTTTTTTTTTATTGAATTCTTTAATTCGTTCTTTATAAAGATGTTGCCTTGCAATTTTACTGCGTGGATAAATTTCACATTCTACAATTGTTAAAAAAAACCTGTCCGATAATTTGTATTGAAACACCATTATTTTGAAGTTCATGCTGTATCTACTTAAAATAGGATTTAAATTGTCGACGTGGATGATTCAATATTCACCCCTAATGGGAGTGTAGAGTTTGAAGGTCAAAGGTCGAAATTTGAATTTTGACTTTGAACAAGATTCAGATAAGGTAAGATTTTCGTTTTCACGTCTGAAAAAAGTACCAACCTTAAAATTTGAATCACTGATTTTGATTTTGTGAGGTGAAAGGAAACATTTCGAAAACTATTATCAATTTTTTTGGAAGCTTCAATATTTCGAAAACTGTAAAAAAATAATACTTTTAGAGATACAAATGATCATAATATAAATAAAATCGTAACACGTTTTCTTTCGCATCACTCTAAAACTATAAGAAAACAAACAAGTATCAAGTTGCAAATTTGTCGTTTATTGCGTTTTCTATATTTTTTAGGGTGCTTTGCTAACTTGGTATACATTTTGAATTTGTGGTTCTATGATTTTAAAAATATTTTTTTGAAAAGTGGTAAAAGCTTCTTAAAATAAATATTTTGGTGCTTAATAATTTGCAATAAATAAGTCGCTATTTAGTTGGTACACATTCAATTTTGTTATGCTATGTTTTCTATGTATTTTTAAGTTATTTGTTTTCTATGAGTGTCAAGTTAGCAAAGTAACTTTAATAAATCAAAAAATAAATACCTAGGTTTTTTAGGATTTGCTGTTAATTTGTCGCTAGTTAATTGCGACAGTTTCAAATTTGTCATTTAATGTTTTCTATGTTTTTTTTCGGTGCTTTGCTAAATTGACAAAACTCGAAAAGCAGTTCGAAACTTCTAATACTAAATGTTTCATGGCTTGATAATTTGAGGTTAGTTTAATTAATCATGCAATGTTTTCTATGTTTTTTTTTTTTTGGGTCCTTTTTTAACTTGATGTGAAGTTAGCACAGCAACACCTCAAAACGGACAAAAACTGTTAATACCAAATGGTTTATAGCTTTATAATGTGCCATTAACAAGTCTTTAATTAGTTGTGAAAATTTTGAATTTTTTGTGCTATGTTTTTTACGTTTTTTGGGATTTTTTGATAACTTGGCATCAAGTAAGCATAACACTACTTCAAAAAGGGATAGAAACTGCTTAAATGTTATAGTTTATGGCATTTTTAAATCATGGAAAATCAGTCCCAAACAAGTTTTGACGATTTTGATTTGTTATTCTATGTTTTCTGTTTTTTTCAAAGAAACTTCTTAAACTTAATATTTTACTAATAAATCATTTGCCGTTAATTAGTAGTAAATTAATTGTGAAATATTCAGTTTTGTCGTGCGAGGTTTTCTTTGTATATTTGGGGGATTTCTTTTCTGCCAAATAAGCAAAGCAACTTTGACAAATAGAAAAAATGTAGGTGAATAAGTTGCTGTTAATTTGTCAATAATAAGTTGTGCCAGTTTCAAATCTGGCATTTAATGTTCTCTATGGTTTTTTCGGTGATTTGCTTACTTGACACAACTCGAAAAGCAGTTAAAACTTCTTACACTAAATATTTTATGGCTGGATAATTTGCCGTTCGTTAGCCATTAATTAGTGGTAGTTAATTTGACCATATGCAATGTTTCCTATGTTTTTTGTCGGGTTCTTTTCTAGCTTGATATCAAATAAGCAAAGCACTTCCTTGAAAACGGGAAGAAACTACTAATACCGAATCTTTTATAGCTTAATAATTAGCCACAAACCAGTCTGTGATAAGTTGTGAAAATTTGGAATTGGTCGTGCTATGTTTTCAACTTTTTTTTTTTTGATTGGTTGCTAACTTGACATCAAGTTGGCATAGCACCATTTCAAAAAGGGTTAAGAAACTGTTTAAATGTTATGGTTTATGGCTTTTTAATTCATGGTATATCAGTCGTTAAAGAGTTTTGACGATTTTGATTTGTTATTCTATGTGTTCTATGTTTTTTTCTCAAAGTTGTAAGAACTTTTAAAACTTAACATTTGACTGCTAAATAATTTAACGCTACTTAGTTGTGACAAATTCAATTTGTGCGTCCGATTTTTTCTATGTATTTTTCAAAAAATTACCTCATATGACTTAACTAAAACGTAAAAATGTCAATGATTCACCGTTAAATGTTGTTCACGTGAGACTCCGAACGGTTTACATCTTAATAATTTGCCGTTAATTTGTCTTAAATTTATTGTGAAAATTTTAAAATTGTCTTGCAATGTTTTCAATGTTTTTTTTTTTTGTTTTTTGCTAACTTGACATCAAGTTGGAATAGCACCACCTCAAAAAAGGATACAAATTGCTCAAACCTAATGGTTTATCACTTTGTAATTCATTGTTTATTTGTAGTTCACAAGTTTTAATTAATTTCGATTCGTTATTCTATGTTTTCTTTGTTTTTTTTTCGAAAATTTGTAAGAAATTCCAAAACTTAACATTTTACTGCTTAACTTATGAATTTACGCGGGTTTTGTTTAATTCAATATTTTAATGATTGTAGTTCAATTACTTATAATTTAAATTACTACTAATGTATAGATAATAAAGTGTATTATTAATGATGGGAGATGAGCTCGTGAACAAGTGGTCGCGATGAAGTGCAGAATCCCAGGGCGGCGAATGATGAGGCGGAAAAGTGAAAGTGGCAGATGACGATGACGGTGGCGGAAGAGGCGTTTCATGGCGGATACAAGAAGAAAGTCTTCTTTCTTTGCTGCACGTCATCTATCAGACACAACATTAACAAATTCAACTTTTGGATGTTTTCTAAAAAACATACATCAAAACGAAAGCAAAATCACCTCATGACATTACCAACAAATAATAAACAAATAATATAGCACAATAAGACTGATGATTAAAGTGTTATTTGTCTGGGATAATGCAAGTTAACAGTAGTCAAATCTTGGACATTGAACACACGATGAAGTGAACAACGAGAAAAACCATTATGACGTTCTTGTAGACGATGTAAAATATTTCCTCAGAAACAAGGTATTATTCGAAATTATTAATACTGGCTTCCGCGTAGTATCCACCAATTCTGCTGGTTCACAGCATAACAAATGTAGCCTTTCAACAGCAAATAGCATGAGTGACTGAGACTGACTGTATCTCTAACAGAGTTGGGAAATAATGATTACTTTTTGTAATTTATTTCAATTTTTAATTTAAATTGCAAGTAATTAGTAATTGAACGATTTTCATTACAATTACAAAAATAATGCTAATATAAAAAAAACTACATTTCCATTATTTGTAATTGTTATTGAAAAAATGCTCACACTCACAAATTACATAAATAACGGGTGATTTTTTAGCTGGTTTGGTTTTGGCAACACTGGTTTTGACAGCTGACGTGTGTTTAGTACCTTGTGTCACTGTCAAACAGCTTCAGTTTGGTTTGCAATTTAACCATGGATCGTCTTACAAATGAACAACGCTTGCAAATTATTGAATTTTACTATCAAAATTCGTGCTCGGTTCGAAATGTTCAAAATGTTGGAAATTGTGTTCAGCGATGAGGCTCATTTTTGGTTGAATGGGTACGTAAATAAGCATAATTGCCGCATTTGGAGTGAAGATCAGCCAGAAGCATTGCAACAGCTACCAATGCATCCCGAAAAAGCCACTGTTTGGTGCGGTTTATGGGCCGGCGGCATTATTGGGCCATATTTCTTCAAAGATGATGCGAATCGCAGCGTTACTGTCAATGGTGAACGCTACCGAGCGATGATAACAAACTTTTTTTTGCCCGAAATGGAAGTTCTTGACTTGCATGATATGTGGTTTCAACAAGACGGTGCCACATGCCACACAGCACGCGAAACAATAGCGCAATTGCGAGGCGAGTTTGGTGAACAGTTTATTTCACGTTTCGGGCCGGTCAATTGGCCGCCTAGATCGTGCGATTTGACACCATTAGATTATTTTTTGTGGGGGTATGTCAAGGCTAATGTCTATAGGGACAAGCCCGCTTCGATTGACGCACTGGAAGCCAACATCCATGCATTCATTCGTGAGATACCGGCCGATATGTGTGAAAGAGTATGCCAAAATTGGACTCAGCGGATGGGCTACCTGAGACGCAGCCGCGGTCAACATTTGCATGAAATTATCTTTAAACATTAAATTGCAAGGTTCAAACTATCGATTCAAATAAATATTTCATTCATTTTTTCGAATTTTTTGTGTTTTTTTTTTTTTTTTTAGGTCTAAACCTCTTAAAAAGTCACCCGTTAAAAAACACTTCCCAATTTTAACATGTAATTGAAAAAAGTAATTCAAGTAATTGAAAGAAAGCACTAGTTTTAATTACATTTAAGTAGTTGAAGAAAAGCACTAGTGTTTATTGCATTTAAGATAATTTGCTTACATGAATTGTTACTCATCACATGTTTTTATTAATAACAGTAAAGTTTAATGCAAATGACAAAAGCAATACAAATTAATAACATTATTCTGTAGGTAATGATTACTAAAAAGAGTAGTCATTACTGCTTTTGATAAGTACTTACGTGTTACGAGAATAATTAAAAAAAGTTTTCATTACTTTATTTTTGTCTTAAGTGTTGAAAGTTAACCAATACCTAGATCCTGATCGTTATGAATTTTAAAAACAGGCGTGGCAAAGGGCGGATTTTGCTTTAAGCAATTCTCATAACAATAAATTCTGAAAATTATATTGAAATCTTTGCAGAAATTTTTGACAAATAAGAAAATAAGAAAAGTGGGCGTGGCAGTGGTCGGAATTTACTAAAAGAATTTTTTGTTTTATTTTTTTTTTGTTCATAGAAACTTACTTTGTAAATTTTATGAAAATCGTAGGATAGCAAGTTTTACTTCTCTCAGTAGATACATGGTACTCAACAGCCAACTCTAACTAGCCTTTTTACGGGTTTTTTGAATAATTGGCTTCTTCAAATTACTGGCAGTAACAGGTTCACTTTGATTCAGATCTTTTGAAACTATTTGCTTCTCTAGACCGAAGCTGATGCGCCTATCCAACCTTCTTTGGGTGATAAAGTTTTGTTCAGAATAAGTGGTTTTTTAATTTTTCAAGATCTACTGAATCGAGAATTAGGATCTCTCCACTAGTTTTTTGCAAAATCAGAAAAAACTTTTCTTCTTTTTTTTGTGTTAATCATTCTACCATTTGCATGTAAAACCTGGTACATACTTGTGAATCATGTCGTGAGTCCATACAATATAAAGCATTTTTATTCACCCGTGAGCGTCCTCGAGAAGCTGTGTGGAGAGTTTTTGATCATAGCGATTCCCGTGCAAAATGTAAGGGAACTCTTGGTGAACAGATGACAGTTCAATTACTAGTAATTTGAGGCATTGTGGTTTAAACGTCAAACGTTCACAACACATTTGCAAGTCGGTACTTTTGATAAATGTCAAAAAAGCACTTTCTCCACTAGCGATTGTTCACTTCACGAGGAAGTATGTACCAGGCGTAACTATTTCTGCAAAATCGGCAAGTCTTTTCTTGGTTTTTTTTAGCTGGTCAGTTGAATTTGCATGGGTTTGTCTACATTTTCACTTAATTTGGCGAGAAAACAATTTATTGGAACAACTGAAACTTACTTAAGCTTATGCAATTCCTATTCACAAATATTATACTGGCATTCCAAGCAAATGACATCTGTACGGAGACTTTTACAGTCGCAGTAAAATTCTTTGTAGAAAAGTGAGTGGAATCCAGTAAAAACATGAGAAGGGAAATAGATTTTACTTCTGTATTAAACCTCGGAGTTTGTTTTCGCAGGAATATTAAAATTATGCTGCTATGTGGAGACTTTTTGAAGTCAGTGTATATTTCAATTATAAGGTGAAGTTTTTCTTTGATTGTAACTTTTGCAAGTAATTTTTAACTTTCAAATTGCTTTTTGTTATTAATTGTAAATTCAATAAATCATTATCAATAAATCAACATCTTAACGCCTGCATTCTCCATTTTAGAAAGTGTATTCTGAGATCAAAATTGTCAATTAAAAAAACTCCTTATTCCTCCTTATTAACATTAACTGTACATTTTTTTATGATTTATCTCTATTTTGACAGTTTGCATTTGGATTTACTTATTACGAATCGAATGTTATAAAACACACAATTAACGAAAACCTACGACAGTTTGGTCTATAAAAATTTCAACTAGATTTACAAGAAAGTATAAGCCACCTTAATAGCTTTCTATTGCATCATCATTTTAATGATGCAATATTAGTCTTTGCATGAAAGTCTAAATAAATCAGTAAAACTCCACTCACTGCTTAAGATGCATTTAACAAATAACTCACCAGACTAAAAGAGATTCAATTTTAATTACATAAAAAATGTCTAGCCATCGTCGATTAAACGAAATAAAGTATACACCCCATAGCAAGGCAGGCAGGACCTGTCTAAAATTTCATTTTGCACTAATTTTAAATCAGTATGTATACAACAAAAACAACAAAAAACAGACTTATGCAATAAGCGAGACAGGAAAGTATAAAATATCAAATTTAACGCCTGTGTGTAAAAATTAAAAAAAAAGTAAGGTTACAAAAAATCACACCTGTGTGGCAAACAGTTTATAAATACAGGCACACCCGTTTGAAGATACATAATTCCAAAAGAAATGAATTTTAATTTATTTTTAACCTGAAACCACAATGTCACAAAAATGAAAACAGATATTTACTAAACACGCGGCCGGCGGCGGCAACATCTTAGATATATTTTTTTTTTCTGCACGCGTTTGACAAAAGAAAAAAAAAGAAAACAAAACTAAAATCCGTGCCCTAAACATCAAAGCATGTTTAACAGGTATATTTTGTTTTTCTTGTTTCCATTTTTGATGTGTTTTTTTTTTGTTTGCGTGTATTTCTTATCTAAATGTTGACAGAAATATTGTAAAGCACAATTTATAAGATTTTTCTACCGAAAATAGAGATACTTTAGCGGCATTGATACTAATAGATACAATACTTCAAATAAAAAATTGATATTTTTTTATGAATTTGAAAAGTGTCACGAACATGACATTCATTTTAGTGTTATGTCACACAGAAATTACAGTTTTTTGTTCCTGTTGTATTTAGTATAGCAGGTGCAATGTAATACAATTTAACCTATTAGGAGACTATCATGACAGACATGTCTGTGCCCTGCAGTGTTCCTATAGTTGGAAAATATCACTTCAATTTTGAGTTTAAATTAACCTGTTTTTACACTCATCTATTTAATGAAACTCTGAACTTTTAGTAGAAGATCCCACCTAAGGATAACCTGAGTGGAAATACACAAACAGTCAAGTATAAGTACCGAGTACAATGAGTACATTTGTACTTAAGTATTTTGTAAGTACCCAGTACCTTGTATTTGTGATTGTACTCAAAAAAAAAACAAGTACAATGCACTTGGTACTTGAAAACATCAAGAACAAGTACTTTATGAAGTGCTTCGTTCTAAGTACATGCATGTACTTGGTACTGTAATACCGCCCAGTAAAATTTTGAGTTCTTTTAGAGTACAAGTCAATTTCAAGTAATTTTCATGCACAAGTCTATTTATAGTACGAGTACATTTCAAGGGCAAGTTCATTTCAAGTACAAGTCAATTTAAAGTACTTTTCAAAAAAAATTCGTTGAGTAGTCTTTTTAAGCTATCGAATACTGACGAGCATGGCAAAACTTAAGCGAAAAGAGGCCAGGATAATGAGACGCCATCGTCATCTGTCGTCATGATCTGTGTTTTTAAGTTAAAATAGTTATTATTCGATAGTTTACTCAGACTTCTCAACTAATTGTACTTGTAATATATTTGTACTTGAAAAGTACTTGAAATGGACTTGTACTTGAAAAGTACTTGAATTGGCCTTGTACTTGAAAATGTAAATGGCAATATTACAGTACAAAGTACATGCACCTGGAATAGAGTACTTGATAAAGTACTTGTACTTGGTGTTTTTCTAAGTACAAGTACATTTTCAAGCTCAAGGACAAGTCAAGGTACTGGATGCTTGACTGGTACTTTTACTTGAAAGTTTACAGGTCTGTATAAGTAGTGATAAGCAAAAAAATTCTGTATGGTTTTCTTAGTTAAATATTGCCAAGAGATAGGGTTGCCAGGCTTTAAAGTAAATTTTTCGACTAATTCAATTATTAAGCCCAGCTCAAATGGTAGATTTTAGAGTTTTAAGAAAATATTATTGAATAGGAAATTTAATACAAAAAAAAATGAACAAGTAGGTAGCGAATATTTTAAAAATCGAAATTTCAGTAGGATTAACGGAAATAAAGGTCGAGCATCTATATTTTCCACATGAACGATGGTAAAGTAAAGAAGATTTTTTTTTATTATTTTTAAAAAATTTTAAATTAAAGAAAGTCTTGGATTTAGGCATAAATAAAGACAAATGCCCAATTCAAGATACCTATGAACGGTTTAAAGTCAAAAATGTGTAAAATAGACGGGTAGGGTACGAAATCCCGAATGCTAGAATTCCGAAATGACAAAAAAAAATCCCGAATGCCAAAATCCTGAATACCAAAATCCCGAAAGACAAAATCCCAAATAGAAAAAGTCACGAATGGACAAAATCCCAAATAACATAACGCCAAATGCCAAAATCCAGAATGCCAAAATCCCGAATGCCAAAATCCTAAATAATTTAGTACTGTTTTTGGTTTTTATATTGTTTTTCTAGTATATTACATAATTAGTGATTTTTAAATTCAAGATTTATGTACTTTCGCAATTTTCACATTCAAGATTTTTATTCAGAATTATTAGTTAATGATTGATATATACTAAATTTTGAAATTTAACAACGCGATTGATAAATATTTTGACCATTGAAAATAACATAGGTCGTTGGAAAATTGACAATCATAAGGGTGATTCTTTCTTTCCAAATTTCTTTAATAGACAATGTGATGATGCCAAAGGAAACAGAATTCAAAAGCTATAGAAAACAGTTTGATTTCTTTGAGAGTACTGAAACAGAACTAAAAAAGTATGTCCATTCGGGATTTTGTTTTTTCGGATTTTGTCAATTCGGGATTTTGTCCACTCGGGATTATGTCCATTCGGGATTTAAGCATTTAGGATTTTGGGTATTTGGGATATATGGCATTCGGGATATTCATTATTTTTCTATTCGGGACTAAGCATTCGGGATTTTGTACCCTTGTCAAAATAGACTAGTCTAGGGGCTAGCAACATTTTCGAGAAAGCATTTTAGTGTGGCTAGTTTTGTTTGTATATTTGCATGTTCTCTTTAACTCCCTAGATTCGTGTGAGGGTATTCTGGCTGGTGGGAACGCAACGAAAAAAAGACGCCGAACAAAATGTATGCAATTTCCTCGGCTACCATTTGACGTAGACTACATTTTTTTTTTGCATTTGTACGTTCAAATATTTTTTAAAATTTTTGTTAATTTTTTTTTTTAATTTCTTTCAAATGAGAAGTTATTGTCGAAAAGCTTTCGAAAAATACACTGTGTAAAAAATGGTTTTTAGCCGCTTTCTCATCTCTAAATGAAAACAAAATTAGATAGTTTTTTATGTAGAGTACGTGATTTCACACAGTTTTATTTAAGATTTGATAAAAAAAAAGAAAAACTGTACAAAATACACTCAGAGCAAAAAGTCAGGCGAAAAATTAATATGCGGCCCTTGTTAAATTTTAAAGATGCTCTTTCCATAGTGAAGTTACAGATATTTAAGGAATTTACCTTATTTCAATAACCTTATATTCCCTGAAGTAAAATCTACCATGGTGATCGTTTTTACCATATTCAAGTTAATTTAAGAAGATATCTTGCTATATCAATACTAAATTCTTGTAAAAAAGAAATTTTGACCAGAACACTGTGTTAATTTTAACCGTGATCGTATTTTTTTGAACTTAGGTTGTCTTGAGGTTGATTATGGTTGATTTTACAATTTGTACCTACTTTATTTAACTTGACCTCCTGTTAAAGTAGGACCTTGCCAGTTAATTTCAACGTGACCAGGAACCATAAATTGGTTGATTATACCTGCCTGCTTTTTTTCTCTGAGTGTATTACAGTTTATGATCTACCGTTAAGTAGTCGATTATAAATTTGTACAATTTAAAATTTTGTATCAAAGATGATTGAAAGTTTTTAAGCTGTTTTTTTTTTAGCTTAACTCTTTTAAAGCACCATCTTGACAAAAATTGAACTCTCAAATATGTGTTTAACTGCTGATAGCTTTATAATTCACCGTTAATGAGTATTTAATCAGCTATAAATATTTTTAAATTGTAGTTTAGTCTTATGTATTTTGTGTTGCTTTACTAATTTGACAAACTATCACTTCAAAAAATGACTAAACTTATGAACTTATATTTCATTGTTGATTTTTTTATAATTCGTCATTAATTAGCCTTTAATTAATTGTGATTAATTATTAATTTCATGGCAAATTACGAAATGACCAAGAATTAAAAATGAAAACAGTCTTAATGTTTAAACTTAACATCTTTAGAAAAAAAAATTAATATGCAACCACGTTATGATAAATGTTGAAACTGTTCACTTTTTTCTCTCATAACTCGAAAATTTTCCATTCAAACATGGCCATTTAGATGAAATTTGATAGGGCTTTATACGGCTCACATTTTGATGGAAACAAATTGTTGGTATCTATAATAGTTTTAGAAATATGACCTTCCAAAGATTTTAATATTGTAAAATATGTACAACTAAACAAAGTTATCAGCGACTTTGAAATGCCATATATTTCAAAAACTATAATACCTTTTATCAAAAATATTTTTTAACCAAAATATGATATTGATTTCAGTCATACACGCTTTTTAACTAGTTTTTCAAGTGAAAAAAATAAAAAGATGTTTAAAAATTGACAATATCAATCCATGGTGCTCACTGTCTATTAAGTTTTAGTAAAGAAAATGTGTCCTCAAAACTTTAAAAAAGTTCCCTTCAATATAAGTTCACCGCTAAGAGTTTAAAGTGATTCAGAAGCGAATTAAGTATCTCGAAAACACTAATTTTTATGGAAAAGTCATAAAATGTTGTATTTTTGGAAATCTTCTAGTAGGCTATTGATTATGTCTTAAAAAAACAGGCCAATAGAGAACCAACTATCTCAAACCAAGTGTATGATTCATTCTTGCCATTAAAGTAAAAAATTATAGAGAAATTTCAATTTCTTCGTAGTTTGAGGGTTGCCATCTATATTTTTCAAAATTTAAAATAATTGCAAAAAAAAAAAAAACAAACGTGCTCCTAATTATACCTTCCTGAACATGAAAAAAAAATAGTGTCAGGCGAAGTTTTTGGCCGGAAGTGACTGCTATTCGAGCTCAAAGCTTTTAAAGCAAGTATTGTAAGAAATTTCTATTTCAACAACCAAACTTTTTTCAGATCTAAGAAGGTATAAATAATTAGCTACTATATGTTCAAAAACCGGGTTTGTAAGAACAAGTTTGTTGATTTTGGCACTTATTTTAAATTTGGAAAAAATTAAGACGGCAACCCTTGAACTGCAAAAATCTCTATTAGTTATTACTTAAATGGTCAAGAATGAATCTCATACACCCAGTTTGAGCGTATCATCTTACAAATTTCTCAAAATAGCCATAAATGCCATATATTTTACTATTAAATACTAAAATCAGTTTAGTTTGAGCGGCCATTTCTCAGTCGATTTTTTTCCAAAACCTTTTCTGAATATGTCATTTTAAAGAAAATTAAATCATCTTTCTTTCATATGGAGCAATACCTATACCTATGTATCTTTGCAGGTAAAAAAGTTATAAGTAAGCAAGTAAAAAAAAAACAAAAAATGTGATTTTTCACTTTTTTTGGAATGATTTTTTTTTTAATTTAGGTAACTAAAAATTTAAAAAAAATGAATTATTGATTTTTATGGTAAATTTTGTTGTCTACAAAATAGGGTTTCAACATTATTTCGAAATTTTGCTTCGTTAAGGAGTTATATGCAAACAACTGAAAAGGGTGTTTTTGCACCCCCATCTCCAAAATGCACTCTCTAATTTAATAGCACTCCGCGGTTTTCTCATGTTCAATAACCCAATTATTGATTTTTACAATAAAATGAATTTAAAATGAAATAATCAATAGCCTATTGGCCGTTAATATTCTCCTGTAAAAATTACCGTTTAATGTATTTACACAAAACTCTTTTTGATGTTTTTGAATTCTCTAAACTGTTTTTGCAGCACCTTATATCGAAGAGAACTAATGGTTTTTTTAGGTTTTTTAGGTATAAAAAGGTTTATGTACAGAATCCAGTATAAAATGATAAAAACTCAATCAAACCTTGAATACATATTTTCAAACCTTTTTCAGAGGATTTTAAAATACCAAATTTGTCAACATGCTAAATGTCATCTTTTTTTAAACTGATTGGATTTTGTGTTTTGTTTTTCGTATTGACATCTTTGAAAAACTTACCTAAAAAGAGAAAAAAAAAAAAACAATTAGAAAAATATTGAACAGCAGGTTTGTATTTATATTTTTTTAAATAAATATTCGATTAAAAAAATTATATTCGCTAAATAGTATATTTCGTAAAATTCATTTACACTTGATTGCACCATTGCGTGATATGGACAGTGGGAGCGTTCGCATAGGGTGTTTTTATGTGATGCCAAATGGGGTTGAGATGATGTCACTACATAATAACAACAACAAACTCTAAGTGCAGAGGCATGATAACAAGTTTATGTTGTGTGGTGTTGTTGATTCAAAAAAATAAATATGTTTTTCTTTATTTTTTTTTTTATTATTATTTATTTTTCTTCGTGGCTGGTTGCACATTTAATATTTGTGAAAACGTGACATTTTGTTCATCATGAATATTTTTCATATTTGTATCTAAATTGCAAAGCGATATGATGAAAGATATGTAGGGAAAATTGTTTGTTTTGCATTTCATTTAAGTTGACAGAAAAGTTGACAGAATTTTGATTGCAACACGACAGAGAGAAAGAATGAAAACAGAATTATTTTTTTAAAAATAAATTTAAATAATTTCATTTAACTTTTTAATATAAATAAAAGATGACAAAAAAATGATAAAATTGAATTGAAATCCTGGAGTTATTTGAATGACCTCTTGGGCTTTGCCTGCTACAAATGGTGATTTTTTTGATAAAATTTACGTTTTCCTATATTTGTGGTTACAAAAATAATTGTAGCATTGGTGTAGATTTCATCGTTGTCATATGCCCGAAGAAAAAAAGTCTAATTGTGTGAAATTGCCAATTTAGGCGCGATCACTTTGGACAAGCTTTTCAGTGCAAGATCACCCTAATCTCGGGGTTAAACCTAAGTTAACTCCACAATCAGTCAGTGTCAGTGCAATTCTATTGTGGCGACATCTCTATTCTCATGCAAGAATGGTGATCCAAAGTGTCGCATATCGGTGGCCCAAGACTTTTGACAACTGAAAGATAAAGTTAATGCTCAACTGAAAAACTGTTTCTGAGGTAACTCGGGGTTAATTTATTTTACAGGGTAAGCAAGCTCTGATTTAACTCAGAGTTAACTCTGAACTGAAAAACTGGCCCTTAAAGTATCCATTTCGAGAAATCAGAAGCCCAGAAAATTTTCCACGCAATAGAGCCACTGTTTCATGAGATCTGTGGTATATGAAATCATTTTGCTGAAACTTAATATCTCTAACGTTCATAGCAATGATTCCCGGCAAAAAAATTAAGTGTCGTTGGTGAGAACCAATTTCCGAGATCTAATTAAAATCGACACACTTGTCTTTTAAGCTACACAATCGGCCACAGCAGTGATAGGTTCATATGTCCTTGCCGGACATTCACTTGATAAAGTCTTCAATTACTAATCGGCCCGAAATGATCAAATTAATTTTTTAAATCTTTGCTATACGAGACGGCCAGCTGGAGCGCTTGATGGCAACAAAGTTCAGTACGAACTTTATTGAACATTTTTGTGATATTTTCACAATTTGTATAGCGAATTTGCATTGTTTGAAAACACCACCTACTAGCTTTTCCGACTCCCAGTCTATGAAGGGTTGCAGCCTCAGATGATCCAGAGTAAGCTGCTTCCAGTCATCTAGTCAAAACCTTCTGGAATCATCGATGGCTTGTTATTTAAATTGGAGGTTTAAACATTAAGACTGTTTTCATTTTTAATTCTTGGTCATTTCGTAATTTGCCATGAAATTAATAATTAATCACAATTAATTAAAGGCTAATTAATGACGAATTATAAAAAAATCAACAATGAAATATAAGTTCATAAGTTTAGTCATTTTTTGAAGTGATAGTTTGTCAAATTAGTAAAGCAACACAAAATACATAAGACTAAACTACAATTTAAAAATATTTATAGCTGATTAAATACTCATTAACGGTGAATTATAAAGCTTTCAGCAGTTAAATGCATATTTGAGAGTTAAATTTCTTTTCAAGATGGTGCTTTGCTGAGTTGAACTAAAAAACAAAACAGCTAAAAAACCTTCACACATATTCAATTCAATTTATTAAATTGTCAAAATTTATAATCTACTACTTAATAGTGGATCATAAACTGGAATACACTCAGAGAGAGGAAAGCAGGCAGGTATAATTAACCAATTTATCGTTTCTGGTCATGTTGAAATAAACTGGCAAAGTCTTACTTCAACAGGAGGTGAGGTTAAATACAGTAGGTAAAAATTGTAAAAGTAACCATATAAAACCTCAAGTCAACCTAATTTTTGATAAAATAGAAATTTATAAGAAACAGTTTTGAAAAAAATACGATCTCGGTTAAAATTAACACAGTGTCGAAATTTCTTTTTTTACAAGAATTTAGTATTGACTATAGCAAGCCATCTCCTTAAATGAACTTGAATATGGTAAAAACGACCACAAAAAAATGAAGAATGTACTCTACGCCCAATAGAAGTCAAGGAAGTCGCATAAAGAGTTAAAGAGAACATGCATATTTACAAAAAAAAAATCTAGCCACACTAAAATGTTTTCTCGAAAACGTTGCTAGCCCCTAGACTAGTCTATTTTGAGAAGGGTACAAAATTCCGAATGCTAGATTCCAAATAGCATAAAATGAATATCCCGAATGCAATACATCCCAAATATCCAAAATCCCAAATGCCAAAACCCCAAATGGACATAATCTCTAGTGGAAAAAATCCCAAATGGAAAAATCCCGAAAGGACATAATCCCGAATGGACAAAATCCGGAATGGACATACTTTTTTAGTACTATTTTAGTACTTTCAAAGAAATCAAACTGTTTTGTATCGCTTTTGACTTCTGTTCGCTTTAGCGTCATCACATTGTCTATTAAAGAAATTTGGAAAGAAAGAATCACCCTTATGATTGATAATTCTAAAAGATAATTGTTAAAAAAAAAACTGGGCACCATTAATAATGTTCTTGCATCTTCCAACGGCCTACGTTATTTTCAGTGATCAAAATATTTATGAATCGCGTTGTTAAATATTAAAATTTAATATCATCAACTGATAATTATTGTCAATTGTAATAAGAATTAATAAAAATTTTGAATGTGAAAATTTCGAACGCACAAACATCTAGAATGTAAGATTCACGAATTATATAATAGAAAAAAAAAAAAATAGAAAACAAAAACAGTTCTAAGCTAATGGGGATTTTGGCATTCGGGATTTTTGCATTCGGGATTTTGGCATTCGGAATTCGGGATTTTGGCATTCCAGATTCTGGCATTCGGGATTTTGTCCATTCGGAATTTTCTTCATTTGAGATTTTGTTCATTCGGGATTTTGGCATTCGGGATTCTAGCATTCGGGATTTCGTATCCAAACCGTCTTTTTACATAATTTTGACTTTTAAACGTTCATAAGTGTCTTTAGTTCTGCATTTTTGTTTATTTTTGTCTTTATCCAAGACTTTCTTTAATTAAAAATATAAAAAAAAAAATAATCTTCTCTACCATCGGTCGTTTGGAAAAGATTCTCGACCTTTATCTACGTTAATCCTACTGAAATTTCGATTTTTAAAATATTCTGTACTTATTTGTTCATTTTTTTGTAATCAAATTTCCTATTCAATCATTTTTTCCTTAAAATCTACCATTTGAGCTGGGCTAAATAATTGAAAAAGTCGAAAAATTTACTTTAAAGCCTGGCAACCCTATGTCTTGACAATATTTAACCAAGAAAACCATACACAAATTTTTTGCTTGTCACTACTTATACAGAACTGTTAACTTTCAAGTACCTACAAGTACCAGTCGAGCACCCAGTTCCTTGTACTTGTACTTGTACTTGAAAAATAAAACAAGTTCAATGTACTTACTTAGTTTTAGAAAAACATGAAGGGTTCAGTCTTCTTCGTTCTTTTGAACCTGGGGCCTGAGTTTCAAAGACTCTCATGGCTGTAGCATTATTGTTTAGTCGACTTTTTTTTTTTCTGGCCTACATTCGCATCTTGGTACAGCTCATAGAGTTTACACGCTTATATCTTCTCCTCTGCTCACTTTCCTCGCACACAGGACCAAATAACCAAATATCTGTGAAGAATTATTTTTCCAAGACCTCAGTTTAAGGTCTGCCTTTCTGCTTATCGCTGAGCACCAGGTGCCGTAAAGCAGGATTGACGGCATAAGGGTTTTATAGATAGCGAACCTCATCTTACGTGTGAAGTTTTGAAGCCACTTGTTATGCCAAACCACCGGTTTGCTAGGGTAATTCTTCATCGGATCTCTACTAAAATTTCGTTCCTGGAATAAATCTTTACTCCAAGATAGATGAACTTTTTAACTACTTTAAATTTGTTGCTATCAACAGTGGCATTTTGTCCCTGTTAAGAAATGAATCTTTCATTCTGATAGAATGTACTTGGTCTTTTCCTCGTTTCTTCCAGACCAACACGTCTATAAGGGCCTGTTGGTAGGTGCCATTTAAGTCGTTATCATCTCTTGAAAATAGTGTCTTGTGCAGTATATGCTCCAGAATGTGACTGAAGAAAGCGCATCTCCTTGCCGAAACTTACTCAAGTTTGGAATAGTTCGGAGGAGCTTTTCTCTAGTTGTGCGTCTTTAATATGACACGGCACAACTGTATCAGCTTTCCAAGACTTTGGATATTCCTTGGTCTTTTCCAGGATTTGTCAGTTAATAATTGGTTTATAGTCGATTTGCCTGTCTGGAAGACACACTGGTAATTGGTACTTGCCGATTAGAGAAGATTATTTTATATTTCTGCAGAACGTCATAAAACACTCACGCAATACGTTGGATTTGATCATTAATGTAAGGATTATCATGGGATGGGATGGAGTTGATAGACAAGTCATCGGGCATGCTTCCTTCCACTTAAACTTAATTGATGAGTTGATGCATTCAACTTTACAACTGATCCCCTCCATGATTGAAGAGATTCGGTGGCAAACCATTAAATGTAGCGGCTTTGTTCTACTATACAGCTAAGAATTGGGTCTTCATTGACTGGGGACGGGGGGTTCTCTTCTTGTCCTTTTTCTCGTTCTTCCTGATGCCCATTTAACAGCTGCTGAAAAATCTTACTTGAACACAACTACTATTCCCTATGCTTGGGTGACTAGGTTAACCTTCGCTGGTTCAAAGAGTTTTAAAGCTAATAAGCTGGGTGTTTGCCTATTTTATAATAAGCATTTTTTTTAGGATCGCAAGACTCTTCAATCTTCATCAGCTGGATCACAGGATCTTCTTCTCCTCTATTCTCCTTGCTCGATACTTTCCTCGGGGCACTTTTTTTACGGTGCAGCATTTTCGCGTGTGCATCTCCTGTCACCTTCTTAAGCGGCACGCATGCATCAACAATTCATCATACTATAAGATCTCTTCCATGGGTGGTTGGTAGCCTGTTATGGTTTCAGTGGCTTCTTTAATGATATCAATATACTGAAGCCACTGGTTGTTGGTGTATGTGCCAGGTGAATGCACAACAAAGAGTTTCTAGCTCCGGTGGTCTTTATAAGCTCTTGAGACTCCAGGTATGCTATGTATGTGACCAACGTCGAAATTCTTCATTAGAGCTGTTCGTAGTATCCTTTCATTTGAAATTTCGAGCTCTAAACCTTGCCACAACAAGGAAATGGTCAGAGACAACATTTCCCGAAAAGTACGTCTAATGTGTTAAAGACGTGCTTTCCGTCAATTAAATATAAATTTGGTGGCAAAACAGCTCATGGAGAACCAGGGCCTAGTGACTTACAACTCTCAACCATTCCTGTGTGCGTGACGTTGTTGGCAGGAATGGAGGGGATCTACAATTTTTTGCCAAATCCTTACGGCTAGATGAGAAGCACTCATTCACGACAAGAATGCTCTTAAAGGATTTGTCAGTTCCTCGCAAGAGGCAGTACATCGGGAAAAACAGTTTCTGTTTTTAGGTGGCAGTGGCTGGGAATAGAATCCAGCCCTTCCGTCAATTTGGACATGGTCAATTTGTTTGGCTATTCGACCATTTGAAGAGGGCCAGGAGCTTTGTTGATTCTAAGCCATTGAAACCTTGTGCAACTTATCTCCCAGTATGACGAGTTTCTGAGAAGTCTATTAGTCGGAGGCTGTTATCATAAATGTGTCTACGTGAAGGCTTCGACTATCAACTAATCCACTGAAAGTGTCTTCCTTTCCATTTTGGGTGTTGAGGTCATCGAGCTCCATGTAAGCTCCGTAACTTCTGTCCAGAACGTCATAAAATTCATTTTTTAAAGGGCTTTTAACTCGAGTTTGAGGAGCGTGTACAAATATTTGACAAATTGCAAAAGCCTTTTCAACGAGTTGAGTAGATGAATCAGCTGCCATACATTTTCTCCTCTACCAAAAACTAAGACAATTTAACACACTTCCTTCCGAACTTAATCCTAAGTTATTTTAAGGTAAGTAACTCTTAAACTAACCAAATTCAAGACGGCCCTAGAACCAATTAAGCTTGAATACTCGAAATGAGGTTGATTATTCGTCGATTTTTCTTTGAGTTACTTGACTTGACTTTCCTGTAATATCGATTTACATACCTACCAAACTTTATCAAACAAAAGTAGGTTAAGAAGTTCCACTTCAAAAAAAAAAAACGTAGGTTTTATTCAAGGTTATACGAGTAAAAAGTCCCATTTCATCCATCAACATGACTGAGTGAGTGTAATGTGTGCATAAACTCTTTATCAGCAAAAAAAAAAGCATTCAAATAAAAAAGTTTTTTTTTGTTCACATTTTGACACGCATTTTTCTTTGAGAAATTACGCAAATTATTCAACGCTTATTCCACTACACTGTGCCACACACATTTCTCAAAAGAGCCACCTTGTATTTTGCTACTATATAAACAAACAGGCAGGCAGGCTAAGGCGAACACTCATGTGTGTTTTATGCTTGATTGTTTGACTGGCAATATCTTTGAAAGGATTTCACAAACAACTAACAATAATCATCTTTAGATAGCGCATCCATTAAGGGATTAAACAGAGCCACTAAATCCATTCATGATATCACACTCGCACCAGGAGCTAGAGAGACAAACGGCTTGTGGTGTGTTCGAAATGGATGGGATAAAAATAAAACCACACCAAGGATTTTTTTTTGTTCTTTGTATATTATTGCATATATCCTTGAATAACATAAAACTACATTACAACCAAAGTGTGTAAAAGAATGAACAAAAAAAAAAACAACTGAATCGCTTGTAGAAAATAAAAAATATTATTTTTTTTTCAACAAGCTGGATGGTAGCGGGTAGAAGATACAGTAGCTGCTGCGAATCATCATAAGTAAAAAACGACAGCAAAAAAAAAAATAGAATTATATATAATCTCATATCCTTGTGCATTTTTTATGGAATATATCCTTGTTGTAATGCAAAACATATGCTGCAACGCAGCACAAACACACCAACTCAGAACCCACCATACACATACATACTGACGACAGTCAGACAGGACGAAGAAGTTTCCTTATTTTTTTTTTTTTCATTCTTATGCTTAAATGTAACCAAACAAATTTTTATCTCTCTTTTTCTTTGTCATATATCTTTTATCTGCAAAGGCGATAAATTTAACAGCTGTACGCAAGTATAGTATAGTGTGATTGTATCTGTTTTAGTATCTTAGAGCTCTGTAGAGAAATGTCATTGTAACTTTGATGTGCCAGAGATTCGCTTCATATAAGAATGGCAGTCTTTCGTCGTCGTCGTCGTCGTCGTCGTCTGGCAGTGGAATGAAAATGTAGACAATATGAATAATATAATTCATTTAAGTCGTTATATGTGTGTGTTACATATTTTGTGAAGAAATTTGAAATTGTAAGGATAACACACGACGAATGGATTAAGATTCTTTTAGGTTTTATTTTTTTGGTGTGATCTTAAAACAGCTTCGAGTTTGAGTCGATTTAGTTATTTTTTTATCGGTTTTAATCCAAGTCTTTTACGAACTGAACTCATCAGATTCTTTATGAATATAACTTCGATGAGTCTATATGTAGTCCCAGTCCTTGGGAAACAATTTCAAACACCCCTCGACTTCGTTAATGTAACCCATAGTCGACAACTCGAAATGGAAAAAGATATCACTGTTCATTGATCAACAACAAAAAACCGTTTCCACTAAAATCGACCTTGTGCTAAATCGACCTTGTGCTAAATCGACCTTGTGCTAAATCGACCTTGTGCTAATCGAAGCAAGGCACTATTCGAACATTTTACGAATTTGTATATTTCAAGGGACAAACGTCAACTCTTACCGATTCCTTGTTGGGGAAACGTAAGACACCTGTAGTTTCCAAAATATATAGTGTAGAGCTCTTGAATCCGAATTGGTAGTACCCGCAATACCCGGATTAATAAGTATCCGTGTTTTAAATGGGAACACGACACCCGGGTAATACCAACTCTGACAAACTCGGGTACCCAGGTAGTGTACCGGGTCCTCGGGTAGTGTACCAGGTACTCGGATAGTGTACCAGGTAGTCGGACAGTGTACCAGGTACTCGGGTACTGTACCGGGTACTCAGGTAGGGTACGGGGTACTCGGGTAGTGAACTGGGTACTCGGGTAGTCTACCAGGTATTCCGGTAGTCTATCGGGTACTCCGGTAGTGTACTAGACACTCGGTTAGTGTACTGGTTACTCGGGTAGTGTACCGGGTACTCGGGTAGTTTAACGGGAGCTCGGGTAGTGTACCGGTTACTCGAGTAGTGAACCGGGTACTGGAGTATTGTACCGGATACTCGAGCCATGTACCGAGTACTCTGGTAGTGTACAAGTTACTCGGGTAGTGTACCATGTGCTCGGGTACTGTACCGAGTACCTAGGTAGTATACTAAGTACTCGGGTAGTGTACTGCGTACTCAATTAGTGTTATGGGTACTCAGGTAGTGTACCGTGTACTTGAGTGCTGTATAGCACACACTTTTTTAAGAGCCTTACTCCAGAGAGCACCTGAGCGAGAAGCTCTCTGTCTTCAGCATTTACCAACCACAGCCATCAATAATCGCTAGTCCTAGTATTGCCACATCTCACATCATCAAATATTAAGTCGAAACCACAATAGGCCATCAGTGACCTAAGTGGAAGAAGTATGGTGAATGCGGTGACCAGAAAAATGTGACAAAAAATGCTGCTGTGTCAAACCAGAGCGAGGAAAAGTATTCCAGCTCAAGGAGGTCAAAAAGTTTTGTGATAATTAGATCCAAACTAGGAGATTTTATTAAAAAACGTCAGCAACTAGTCTCAAAATAGAAATAAAGACTATTCAAAACATTGAAAGATAAGTCATTGAAGTACATAAAGCAGTAGTATTTGGAACTATTTCTGCACAATAATGACCGTTGTCTAGTGCTTGAAACCATGAAGCTGTTCAACTATCGATCGATCTTAAAAAACCTATAATACTCTTCTGAGAGCCACTAGAGAACTTTATCAACTACAAACGGTTGGATATGGAAAAACTTTACAGAATATCGAAGGCAACATAACGCTTCTATCTTCAAACAGTAATTTGCTACGCAACGTAATCGATGGTTTGGAACATGCTGTGTCTAGTGCACTGGATAATTCAAATCAGTCTAGAACTTCAAGGGCTATGTTCAGGCACCATTCCGAGTAAGAATGTGCTAAATCTATAAGCTCGCAGACAAAGGCTGAGGAAAAGTCTTCAAAAGGTCAATTTCAACACAACAAACAGCAACTACCAGACAGTTTTGAACGAACTGCAATTTGACAATTCCTGTTCTGGAACAGCCTAAAGCACCAAAACAACATCCAGTTTTAGAAGCAAACTGCGATCGAGTCATGGCCCAATGCTTTCAAAACATCAGAAGGATTGTCAGAAAGCAGCCACCAGTCCTAAATTATCAGCAACAACAATGAAGCGAAACCAACACACAAAAAAGTAAAAATATTTTCCTATTACTTAAAAGGAAACATCACACTTAACCCACCTTCTGATGTGGCTTTTTTGGACGAAGTTAAGTAAAGGCACTCAGCAAACTCTGCAGTTAAATCCGAAAGAAGTCAGATTCGATGACACTAATCTAGCAAGACACAAAATCGACAAGCCATATCTTTCTACTTGAAAGCGGTAGAAGAAATCATTGACTGCTAAAGTTCCAACACGATATCACCACAGCGCTCAACACTCACTGTGTCACCGTTGTACGCTTCCTGGAGGTAAAGAAAGCATTCGAAAGCGCATCGTTAGAAGCCCTTATCCACAAACTACATGTGTGAAACTCTTTTCTTCGTACATTTTTTATTTAAACTGGGCAGAGTAGCCCAAAATTCGAAATTTAAGCTCTTTCTCTACAGCTTGATGGCATCGACCAATTTGTTCTAACTGGATGCGAAATGCATTCTGTATGCTGTTGACTCGCTCACTTATGCTACATCAACGGCGATTCTACTCGACATCCCGAAAGTGGACGCCCACTTCAACAGAATCTTTGAATTCTTCAGGGAACTTTTAAATCAGAACTAGTCTACTTGAGGAGACCTTAAACGGGCAGAGGCAGTCGCATTGCAAAAAAAGTGAAGAAATATGTCCTGAAACTCATAGACCAAACCACCACAACTGCCATACGAAACGTGAAGTACCTAGAACTGGGAATCACCTCCAACGAGTTGCTTGGGCTGAGCCAGACTTCAAGAAGGGTGAACAAAATGGCCAGTTGAACATTTTACTGTCTAAAACTTCTGATGAGAAGAAGATTCGGAATAAGTCAACAGACGAAAATAATGATGTGCAAACAATTTCTTCAGCTAGTTTGTAAGCTATTGCTTCCCAGATTGGTTCTCGATAACCAAGACATGAAGGAACTTCAAGAATTCGAAAGAGAAGTAAGTCAGAATTTTCACCGAATTTGACCGATTTCCATCGGATGTGACGGAAACACTACATGGACGGTAACAAGCTTAGAAAGAACCCACTTCTAGCTCATGAAGAACCAGTTTGTTTGAACAGCCAGGAGAGCAGAGCAAGACTAAGCTTTAAAATAATCTTATTTAAACAACAATGATGAGGTGATGTGCTGGTAAACTGCATTCATCAATTCACTACCCATGTTTATTAAGCATAAGTGAAAGAAATGTGCCCATCAACCAAAAAACTGATATTTTGTCCTACAAGAACTATCAAGGCAAATCTTTATGAGCGTCTAAAGGTGTTGTGCAACACTTTTATAGGCAAATCTTTCAGCTTAGAAGATCACCCACAAATGGTCATGTTCAATATGTTAGAAAATTCTGAAAAAGACCAGCGAATTTCAAGTCGAGTCTCACAACTTTTCAACAAATTGCATAGCCGCAAGCCGCATATGATAGTATAAACCGTCTATAAGGAACTTTCTATAGCGATAGCTTAGCTTGATAACAGAGGAAAAGTGATCGATCACGTGGGGCAATGTGAAACTTGGAGCCATCTTCTCCGCACTATTCCAAGCATTCAATAAAAGCCATGAAAAGTTATTTCTCATCATTAAAAGGATGTAGTATTGTATTAATAATTTTTTTAAAAAGAATTGGCCCTAAATGACTGCCTGGTGGGACTCCATAACAGTATTCCTAATAGAAACTTTATCAGAATCTAGGTTGTACGTCATAATAATTGTTTTGGATCGATATTTTTCGAGGTATTAATGCTTCCACTCACATATATTTGCATGGTCTTGTACATTCTCCCACAGCATTCAGTGGGTGGTGGTTTACAAAAATGTAGACTTAAAAAAAACACTCATCCCTTATCCCAAAGCCATTAAGACTGTTAACTAACAATCTTTTAATTTAATTTGGATCCGAAGTTTGTTGTATGCATTTAGCAATTTATTCAGAAGGTGGTTTTTTTGCAAAGACAATTCAAAACAAACACAAAATCCAAAGGAAATTAAAAAGAAAAACAAGAAAAGAAAAAACACCTAAATACACTAATTGAAATAAATGCCACCTCATTTTATTGTATAAGAAACAAACTTAATTCCCTTGTGGAATATAACTAATTGAAAAATTTCCAGACAAAGCCAAAACCTCTTTGGTGACTTTATTACCTACCTACCATGAATGAGTATGTATTTAATTCAACTTTCATTAAGCATCTAACAAATCTTTCTAAATAATTAACTCAAATTCATCCTCTCAAAAAAAAAAAAAAAAAAAAAAAAAAAAAAAAAAAAAAAAAAAAAAAAAAAAAACCTGACCAAAAAACCCTCAAGTAACATAACAAAGGTTCATCGTTATTTGTATTTATGTACTGCCTATACGTTGTTACTGGTTAGGTTGGGATATTTAATAAATTTTACCGGACGCCAATTACATAACTCATCGTTATCATTAAGGTCATCAGGACCTCACTTTACCTAAACATGCTTCACCATCATCATAAGGTGAATACATGATGTGTGTGTATATGGTCTGTGTTAGGTATGTGTATGTGGTGTTGTTGGAAAGAAAATATTAAGGCAAAATTATTTTTGATATTTTGTTAAGGGGTGTGAAAGGATAAACTTTGACATTTATTGACCGGATAATTATGGTTTATGAGGGAAATTTGTCACAAAAAAAAAAAAATAACTGTGAACGTTTCTGTGTCGACATTCGGTTATATAGAAACTACGTACAAGGAGACACTAGCAGGTCCTAGATTGTAGGGTATAGAAAGGTCCTAGAAGGAAGGAAAGTTACAGAAGGAAGGGAATAGGTACACACTTATTTTCAGCTAGCGTGCAGTCCTTAATGTTGGCATTTACTTTTCTTTATTGGTTTATGATTAATTAATACATTAATTTATTTGAAAAAGTTTGTTTTGTTGGGCTAGGAGTGTTCAGTTAATATTTATTTTTGTTGTTTTTTTTTTTACTATAGTATAAGCGTGCACTTCAATTAAGTTTTGTAAAGTAAAAATTGAGGTTAGTAAAATGTCCTTGATTTTTTGTTGTTTGTCCTTTGAATTTCTTTTGGAGTCGGCGTTATAAAATATTTATTTACTCATTATGTTTGAAATATTTAATGGAAGCAAAATTCCATTTTACATTACATTTTTGTAGTTATTTAATTAAAAAATATAATTACAAATTACAAATGTAATGAAAATGACGTTTTATATTTTTTTCATTACCATTAATTTTAAAATTAAAATGGATCATAAGAGATGGTTTACGATGGGGCAGCCCCTTTAGCCCTGCTTCACACGGCATTGCACGTTTTTTGCAATATAAATCCAAACGGCAGTATAAAAAGAAACGGCAATATAAAAAGAAACGGCAATATAAAAAGAAACGGCAAACGTACAAACATCGTGTGAAAGGTTCTATGTAGAATGTATATGGCACTGTTCATTCGCACGGATTTTTAATGCGAAAAAACGAGCTGTACATTGCCGTGTGAATCAGGGCTAAGTGGGCTACTGTCATCGAATTATCTTGCCAACTGACTACTGGGTGAGTCTTATGACCTCCTCGGCAGAACTTACATAGTATGCCCTAGGCTCCATGCACAAATTTTGCTCGGGGACTTCAATGCCCAAACTAGTAACAAAAAAGACAACTTCAGCAGATTAGTTGACAGGCACAGCCTTAACGAAGAGACAAATGATAACAGCCTTCGAATAATAGACTTTAGAGAAGCTCGTAATACGGTGAAAATGTAGCACTAGGTTCCACGGCTAAGAATCCACAAAACAACCTAGCGTTCCCCAAATAGTCGATTCGCCATCCAAATCGAGCTTGTGTTAATTGGCGGAGGACACGCTACTAACATCTTAGATGTGTGTACTTCAATTCAATTCAATTTGGCTTTTTGAGGGACAAATGTCGACTCTGACATTTTCATTGTAGCGGCAAGGTTAAGAGCTCGACTGTCAAATGAAAATAAAAGAAAAATTTCGACGTTAATTACTTTAGCATACCAGAAGGCGCAAGAGCCATCAGAGAGCAGCTGAGCGAGAAACTCTGCGTTGAGCCTTTACATGCCTCCGTCTGTGGTCTCAATAGCACGATATCATCAAAGAAGCAGACGAAATTTCAATGGGCTAGCAATAACCCACAAATAGAACCCTTGGTACGATGACGTGGTGACAAATGACTGCAGTTGACAGAAAAAGAAGCACACCCTGTGCAGAAATAAGAGGACGTACGAAGCCTCCTAACTGAAGAAAATCGAAGAGTCATGTGATCGAAACAACACCCGCAAGTTAAAAAAAAAAACAAGCAACTGACTGCTGGTTTTAAAACCCAAGCACAGCACTTCCAGTAGATATCAAATAGGCATCAGGCCAGGTGGGAAATAGGACAAGAAGCGACCCCTCCTCAAGTCAATGATGTCCCAGTTTCACCACACAATATAGAAGAGGTAGATTTTTCCATAAAGAAGCTCAAGAACAGCATGGCACCGAACCTGATGGTTTACCAGCGAAGCTCTTCAATCATAGAGGTGAAAGAGTCTAGTCAACCAATTTTGGGTGGAGGGAAGCATGCCCGATGACTGGTCCCATCTTCAAAAAAGACTATCCAATGTTCTGGGAGAATTATCGAGGCAAATCCCTTATTAACAGCGCATATACAAGATCCTATCCACCGTACTGTGTGAACGTCTTAAGCCGTTTGGCAGCACTACAATAAGCAATTACCAGTGTGGCTTCCGGCCAGGTAGCTCAACCGAGGACCAAATATCCACTACATATCGTGGAAGAGATCTATGAATTCCAGGCCAAGACTCATCCATCAATTCTTCGACTTCAAAGCCGTACATGAAAGCAAACATTGTCAGGAGCTCGTTATGAAAATAGCTGAGCATGGGATCCCGAGAAAACTAATCCAGCTGAGTCGCATAACATTGAAAAATAGGCGATGTAATGTAAAACTAGGGAAAAGGTCTTCCGACCCAAACATGCACAGAGTTTCGGCAAGGAGATGCACTATAATAATTCTTCAAACTTGTTCTGGACCAAGTAGTGCGCAGGGCAGGCGTTAACACTGAAGGTGTATATCGATGATATCGACATCATTGGTCACTCCAATACGCCGTTATAGAGTCTTTTAGGGCAATCGAAGAGCAGGCGAAACTTTTTGAGCAAGACCTAATCCATGCTATCAACGAACAAGGAAAGATTTGTCAATTGGCTACGACAGAACTTCACTGTTGATAGCAACTTCTGCGAAGTAGTTAAGGAATTCATCTAAATAAATGAATTTGGTGGCACAACAGCTCGTTTAAAACCAGGGCCTAGTGACTTACAACTCTCAACCATTCCTATGTGCGTGTTGTTGGCACTAGTGGAGGGGACCTACAATTTGTTGCCGAGTCCGAACGGCTGGATGAGAAGCACTTATTCATGACAAGTACACTCTTGGAGGATTTGTCAGTTCCTCGCAAGAGGCACTACCTCGTAAAAAACATTTTTATTTTTAGGTGGCAGCGCCTGGAAATCGAACCCAGACCTTCAGCAAGAAATTCATCTACCTTGGAGTTAATATAAGTCCCACGAACGAAATCTTAGTCAAGATCCTACGGAAAAACCGATGCTTCTTCGATGTACTGTAACAACTAGATTCAAAAACCCTAACAGAAAAGACTAAATACTCGCTCCTTAAACCCTTATACTGCAAAGTCCTGCTTTATGACGCCGAATTTTGGGTTATTAGCAGAAATGGAGATCTGATACTAGACCCTTTTCGAAGAAAAACTTTTCGAGGAAGATTTGGTCTTGTGTGCGATGAGGGCGCATAGAGGAGACGATGCACCGCGACTTTTATAAGCTGTATCAAGATGTGTGCCTCGAGAGGAAATAGACAATAATGCTCAAGCCAAGAGTGTCTTCCTCCAGCCAAGAGTGTCTTTAAATCCCAGCCTTCAAGTTCGAGAGAGAAGTCCGAAGAAAATCACAAAAAGCTTTCTTTTGATAACTGGAAGCGCAGCGTGCTCGGAATCTGAGAGGATGGAAGGCCGCTTTGCCGCAGGCCTTCATGGATTGGGAGCCCGATCGTGGATGACAGGAAGATTGGTCAAAATTACTGGAAGCAGCGTGCTTGAGATCGTAGAAGATGGAACTTCACCGTGTGTCAGGCTGCTTTCTTTTATGGAATAGGAGCCAGATAAGTAAGCATCAGATAGAATGGTCAAGATTAATGGAAGCAGAGTGCTTAAGACAGATGGAGGATGGGAAGGCCATCGCGTCTCAGGCTGTTATCCTTCATGTATTGAGACTTGGGAGCTTGTCGAGAAAGTAGTAGTGGATAGGTCAAGTAGGTCAAGTAGACAAAGAGGACCAAGAATAAAATAATACAAAGAAGCAAACAACAAAACTTAAAATCCAAAATAGTTCTTCAACTTTGAACTTTGATGGACATTTTGTTCAATTCTATTTTTAAGTTTTTGATTCGAATATATGCAAAAACAAAAATGTCCATTAACGATCAAGTTCATCCAACCAATCTACAACATTTTGTATATTCTTTTAGTTTATTTTCTTTATCAAAAATCTATCTAATCGTATAATTCCATACAGTTTTGTTTGAACAGAACTATACAAAGGCAAGTACTCAAACACAAAGTGTGTAAAGGGTGCGTCATGTCATGTCACTCAACACCATATCAATTTTGCACCAAACTGTTTCCAAACAAAAAAATGATAGAGCGTTCTCCATTTATAAGGGTGTGAAATTCATACAATAAACACAGTTGGTCTTTGCCAAGAACTAAAGAACGAAACCCAAATAGACGTATAGGTATATTTACCTAAATATATTGAATGGATATTATACTTCCAGAATTTTTTTTCTGTCAGTATGCCTGAACCCGTGTCAATCAAAAAAATATAAATGTGGTTGGCCAGTGGCGGCGGACGCATTGCCTTCATAATTTATTATTATTGCTTATCTTTCACTCGTCGGTCGTCAGTCGTCGTCGGTTGTAAAGATATAGCCTCCTCCACAATACCCTTGTGCAAGATAAAACATTGTTAATTTGGCCAATGTGGTTATGTATTTTCATATTTCATTTCACTTTTTTTTTGTATAAGGGTTTAGTATACCCTTAACCCAAATATAATGAATTGATATACAAGTACAAGCCTATGTATGAAAATTCAACCAAAAAAGGTCGAAGGGAAATCGTATAGTTTGCGCAGATTAAAAAAAAAAAAAAAAAAAAAACAGGCGATTGAACTTAACAGAAAAGGGCATTGATGACAAGTTTCGACATTGATTGATGATGATTAATAATATTGCAGTTTTTTTTTAAGTGTGTTTGTATAGGTTCAAGGTACCAACCCTACACACCTCCTGACCGACCAATAAGGACGAACGAATAATTTTTTTTTTTTTTTTGCGATAATTGCGTTATGTTTGCACTGTCATATTTCATTATTTTCCCCAATATCCTCAAATATTGGATTGGAGTTTTGGGGGGGGGGGGGGGGGGTGGGGGAGGTAGAGATTACATATTTGTCTACAATATTATAGATTACATGCATAGTTTTGAATAATTTTGATGATTGGATTCGAGGTAAACTAATGGAAAATATATGCATTGAAATCCAATAATGTTTTTGGGAATTTAATTTATTTAAACATTTCTTTTTTAACTACCTACTGTTATTTTTGATTACTGAATGAGATTGATGATATTTAGATGCCTATATGTTATTGCTATTAGATTTTGTTGATTTTGTTAAAATAATAAATATTTACAAACTTCGTATACATAGATAGAATTGCGATTGATAAACATAGAATTCGATTAATTTTGATTTATGCTAAAATTTGTGTAGAATTCCTGGTCAGAAAAATGGCTCATGGTTTGGTGGCAAAGGTCTAAAGAAATTATGCTGTAATCGTTCGATTTTCTTTCAATATTCTGGATGTTCGTATCTTCCGACGAGCCAACATCAACTCTGATCACTGGTTGATTCCCAACTGCGTATTCTCATACGCAACTGAGACGATCAACAGCTTCCCGGAGAAAATTCAATGTTGGAACTTGGAAGGCTTCAATCGGAGGTGACCGATAATAGCTAATGCCGACAGCGTTTCCCTTGAGCTCGCAATAAGCTCTATGGCTGCTGTTGACACAAGTTCGGAAGGCCAAAGGCAGCAATATCAATAAGTCATTCGAAATGTCACGTTAAAAGTGTTGGGATTCTCACAACAACGACACGCCGAGAAATCAATGGTTGACTCCGATTTCGCACAGGAAAACAAAACAAAAATGGCGACAAACAGATTATGGTTCAAGAAGAAGGCCAGAGCTTCTCACCAGCTCTTCGTTGACCGAAGGTAAGGTTAGTTTAGGTAGAACGGCTGGAAGTTGATCTTGTAACCGTCACAAGATCAATGATATCCTAGGATATCACAAAGGAAGCAGATCAGTTGTGATATCCAAGGAAGTTTTCTTTCTGTGGTTACGCATTAGGTTGTGTCCGGTGCTTATGCTGACAAGAGGACAAAGATGTTTTTTGTTCATTTTGTCTGTCCTCTGCTTATTGAAATTTTGACACAATTTTCCGGTTGTGCCACATGTTCCGAGCAAGTTCAATCCTTCATGTTTTTTTTTTTCTTATATTTTGCTACCAATATTTTGTTTGATGCTACATCTGGGTACTTTTGTTATTCGACTTGACTTTGATCAAGCGACAATGTTGTTTTCACCAGCTCATCAGCTCTTTCGTTGATGAACTTTACTGGGACAGCAACCCAGCAGAGTCTTATGTGTTGCCAAGAACCCTAAGCTCTTCGTTACAGCAAAGAACAAGCAGAAACAAGTGGCAGAAATTATTTTACGATTTGAAGTTGACCGAAAGAAGGATGAGCAACGCTTGTTCAATGAAAAAGGATAAATCAGCAGCGTTAAGTCAAGAAGATGCCAAGGCGATACATGCAGAAATGTGGTGCGAAGCTTAAATAGAAGAGCGAAGAAAATTACAATAGGATTCATGAGCCTTACTGGTGCCTCCAAGGATAGATAAGCAGTCAGGTCCTTACATCTGGAAAAACTATTTCAATCAGCTACTAAATTGTGATGACAGCCAAGATCTCACCGACGAGCAACTGGTCCCAGTCAATCTCTGAATTTTAACCAAGTTTAAGCCACCAGAATGATATAAAATTAGTAAATACCAGGCTTAACATGAACAAGGCAGCTAGAACAGATGAGGTGCAAGCGGGAACATACACCAACTCAACATTGCAATATGATCGAAGGAATGTATGCCCGACGATTGGAACAGAGGTGGATCCACAAAAAAAGCAATCGTCTTCTCTGCACCAACTTCAGAGACATTTACTTTTTTAACATCGAGTAAACGATTCTATCCAGCGTTTAATGTGAATGCCTCAAGCTCTTTGCAAATGATTCGATAGGTCCTTAACAATGTGGCTTCAGACCTGGAAAATCTACTACCAGTCAAAACGTCGAATTGCGACAGATCCTGGAGAAGATCCCAGAATAATATCGATCCCTCAAACCTATTAATCGGTTTTAAGGTCGCTTATAATAGAAGTGTGAATAGAGAAGAACCATATAGTGCCAAGTCCAGCTTTAACATCACTGCCGAACTGATAAGACTTATTAGGAAGACGGTGGAGAAAGCTCCCTGCTCCAACAAAATTAAAGGCCTTAGAAACAATCAGAGGACTAAGACAAGAGGACACACTGTCACGTAGTTGTTTCAATATCTTTCAAGGACCTACGAAACTTTTCGGATAAGGCGGGTAGTTTTCGGTGTTTTCACTTACATGAAGACATCTGCAATAGGATTGTAGTGGTTATCAATGGGGATAGAAGACGAAGTATATGCTTTCATAAAGAAGGGCAATAGGCTTATTCAGAACTTGACAATTTATTAAAATTACTTGGTAGTAAGATCAAGGAATTTGTCTTATTTAGCACTGCTGCCAGCTCGGCAAATAACATAAGCGCTCAAATCAATTTTAGAAAAACTCTTAACAATCGCTGTTTCTTTGGACTTAGAATGCGTTTGAGAAATAAATTCCTCTGGAGAAGAACCAAGGAGAAGCTATACAGAACATTCATCACCCGGTCCTGCTGTATGGTGCGGAAGATTGGATGAAAGCTTCCAAGCTATTTTTTGGCATCCCTCTCAAGCTCGCCTGTTTCTGCAGAATGACGATGGAGAATGGACGCTGTTCAAACAAGGTCGCCGAAGACCTCACCCATACCTTTGATGTCGAAAAAGGTTCTAGGCAAGGCAACGCGCCAACGCGCAGTCATGCGACTTCTTGAAAATCGTTCTTGAAAGAACAGGGCAAAACGCTCATTTTAACACTAGAAGCCCAATCTTTCAATAGTCTGTTTAACTACTCGCTTACGACGACGATATTCACATAATCGAACGAACAAAGCGTTATGTCAAAATTTTACTTGAGTAAATCCAGAAGATGGGTTTAATGGTGAATGAAAGCAAGACGAAATGTATGACGTCAAGACCGACGTTTGGGTCAGAACGTCACTGAAATCAGCTTTAATTTCGAAATGGTCAGTGGCTTTGTCCACCTAGACTCCGCTATTAGCTCAGAGAACGACACCACTGCAAAGATCAATTGAACAATTACTCTAGCCAATCACCGTTTATTTGGACAAAGAAAGCAAATTGAAAAGCAAAGTCTTCTTTCAAGTCAAGTCCTTTCAGGTGTCCCTGAATAAGACGCTTATATTCCCGGTCCTGATGTATGGTGCAGAGGCATGGACGCTATCAACGGTAGATGAGAGCGCCTTAGGCTATTTTGAGAGGTGATTTTGGTCTCATCTGCATAGATGGGGAATGACGAAGAAGATTCAACAACGAATTCTACGGCAACACCGACCTAGCCAGTAAAATAAGAAGCCAACGACTGAGGTGGCTGGGTTTCCTAGACCGATTGGACGTTAATGCTCCGGCCTAAAATATCATTCCATCCACCCTTGTGGGACGGCGCAGTAGAGGAGGACAGATCAATAGATAGCGCACGTTAGTGCAAGATGACATAAACCAACTTGGAGTGCGAAACTGGAGAAAGCTAGCTATAAACCGAGCCGGCTGGAAGGCTTGTTGGTTGAGGCCCTGGTCCAATCCGGACTGTAGTGCCAACTTTAGTAATTAGGCATACGCACTGAACAGAAAAATGAGTCTAGTCAAACAAGTACGTTCAAACGGTTGAGTCATGAAGAGAGGCTGAACACCGAAGCCCCACCAAGGAGAGTATTCATCGCCGAAACTGAGGTAGACCTGGATCTCCAAACGTTGGAGGTAATCTTTATCGGCTCAAATCGGCTGGAAATGCATATAAACTAGTGCCCAGGAGCACGACACTTTGTAGCGCCATAAAAAGTAAGTAGGTAATGGTTAAAAAATGCACTTTTCAGATTTCATTTTTTTGCTAAGTGTTCCTAGTAACTTCTATTAACTTCTACACGTTACGAATGGCCAGAAAGTCTCTTTTGACTGATGCGACGAGTCCGACTACTTTTTTACGTTCATCTCGTGGACTACTTATAGCTTGAGTCTAAGAATTTTCAACTATTTTTTTTTCTTTTTTTTTCTTATTTTCAAACTACTTCACTTTTCTTTCCAAATTCAGTCCAAAAGTTTACTTAGGGGGTTCGAAGCCTGGCCTATTCATTGGGACACTAGGTAAAGTGACTCTCTTAATCATACCTATAATAACTGTTTGAAATTAAACAAAACACATTTCAATCTACATTTCATTGTATTTCAAGAAACAAAGCATATTTCCTTGTTTAATTCAAGTAACTTGTAGACTTTACTTTCCCTATTGTAGGTTTAGGTACAGTGTATATGTACCTAAGCCTACCAAAGTATCTACCCTAAACGTGTTACTACTGACATGTTGGTTATGCTTAGTTATAAATACATATACGTAGGTACCCGTAAGTCAGGTAAACAATAATTTTTCTAACAGTTTCTAGCAGTTACAAACAATGCTTCTCCCACCTAACGTACAAATTCATTGTCAATTTCAATTTTCTTGCCAGCTAAAAAAAAAGAAGAAAACACTCTTCTTCATCCGTTGAACCGTTAATTAAACTTCAACAACAATGGTGGAAGAATTTACAAAAAAAAAAAAAACCATCAAGCGCAAGTACAACACAACACCAAGACAATCAATGAAGAAAAAGAAAAAAAAATTAGGTAAGTCAACAATAATGAAGAAAAATCTACGTCCCGTCCTGGAAAACCATCAACATAGGTAAGGTACCTATTGCTTCTCTGCAGTAGGTACCTATACAATTTAGCTGATGCTTGCAAATTCAATTAAAAGTCGAAAAAGCTAAGAGCAACAGCACTAACAAATTAAAAAAAAAAAAAAAAAAAAACCACAAGACACCATCACATTCCTTAAAGGTACCTGTGTCGTGTCCCACTTAAACAAAAAGCAAAGAAGTTAACGAAATAAACAAACTTCACAACAAAACATAGGCAGCATAGAAGGTAGGAAAGGAGAAGGAGATACGTATAAAAAGCCTATAGCTTATATAAGAAACGTTGCGCATTGCAAAAACAACGGTAAATTCAAGCTAACACCTTAACCAAGGCGAAGCGAAACACAAGCACATCTAAGAGAAGTAACAAACTTTACAACTCTTTTGGTGTTTTCTTTTGTCATTGTCATTGGATTCTTTCCAATTCCAGTTTCCTGAATTTTTACCGCTATAACTTTTGTTGGGTGTGTGTTGGTATGTTTTTGATGTTTCTTTTTTTTTTTTTGTATCTCTCTTCACACAAAAAGCGATTGAAGTTTGTCACTCAAAGTATAGCGTTCATTGAAACTTCGATAGTATTAGGGTGGCAAGCACGCGGCAACCGACAAAACTGAAGTGATTACGGTAAATATTGCTTGCATACACACTCGAGTCTGGTTCTGAAATCGCACACATTGGGATTGAATGGTCTTAAAGTTGGCAAGAAATAAAAAACTTCACTCAAGGAAGTAATGATTTCAAACTTTATTTGCTTACGGATTCTGAACCCAACAGAAATGAGAGTACTCGTACATTACCGGTATAAATTGAAAGAAGGTAAAATATACATACCTACAGTTATCCACGAAAAATCACAAGAAAACGATTGAATTACTGCCCAGTTCCCAAGTTCTGTAACTCTCACATCGATAAAATTTGTCGCGAAACGATGAAAATTGAAACAAAATACAAGAGGTTTGATCTATTTTTCAAACATTTGTCGACCAATTTTTTCGATGCGAGAGTTACAGAACGTGGGGACGACACGTGGACCCATGTTTTGAAAGATAAACCATCCAAAAACTCAATTCATAATGAATGCATGTCATAAATTCCAATAGTTGGGAAATTGGAGAAGTCACTATTAATTAAACCCAAAACCAACGTAAGCTACCAATATCGCGTTTATGTACCAAATATGGCTAACGTTTTCAAAGGAAAACTGCTTCTGAAAAGGTTAAGCAAAATAATAGAAGAAGACTTATCCCAATCCCCAAACCATCGGTGCATCGGATGTTGTGGGAAATTCACTTGAAAAGGGAAAAAGAAAATTCGGCTCAATTTAGTTATTACTCAAGCTTTTGTCAACGTATGGAGCTTTGTAACTACCTAAAATTCTCCTAAGGCAGTATTATGAAATACCTAATGTACCTAAATAATTCTACCCGAGAACTTAGAACACTTTACGAGCAATTAAGAGCATTCGGAACAAAAATGGATTGAAATTGGTGTACCACAAGGAACTCTCCTAGGACCAACTCTGAATTTTGTATAAAGGTACATATCTAGTACCTTTAGTAAGTAAGCCATTCAGCAAATGTGTTCTTCTTCAAAAGTATCAAAGCCAAGTTTCGTGACTAAAAATGGTAGGCTGGTCGATTTGATGATCGTCTTTTAATGTTGTACTTCAGCCGCCATTTTATAAAAAAAAAACATATTTTTATCAATGTTTCATATCCATTATTTGACTTAAAATGCAATTACAACATATCAATTATAAGGCGCAGAAAGCTCAGAGTGCTCAAAACGTGTGTTTCTTTCAAATAGCAAATAGCTGAGCGCAACCAACTTCACTCTTTTTTTCCAATCATTTTAAATCGGTGCGTTCAACACATCAAATTTCAGTTAACTTCTTTAATTTTTTCAAAATTTTTGATTCGCCAGCTGTCACATGAAAATTAAAAGTCAATACAGTCATGACGTTGAACGTACCGATTTATATCGAAGCGTTTAATTTATGACAGTTCAGTGCTTGGATTAGTATGAAAATTATATCAGAGAGCTTTGATCATACTCTGCTCAGATCGCACAAATTCTACTCCATACTCTGCACAGAGCTTAAAAATAACAACGTCACCCGCCAATAACTTCTCTTCGACTGCTTTAATGTTCAAAAGCTATGAATTTTAAAAATTGTGTTTGAGATAAATTTGTTTAAAAGCTTGGGATTCTTCACATTGCTAAAATAATTCTTTTTAATAGCTTAAGCTTAATTAAAGAAATGTTATCTGAACAAATGGGCAGATATAAGTTGATGGGAGATTTTTTTTTGAAAATCGTCAGAGCGGTCTAAAAAATATTTTCTATGCATAAAATTTTCAAAAAAAAAAAATTGAAATTTTTAAATACTTTTAAGAAATATTTAGAAAAAAATATATGAAAATTCGATCAGGTACAAAACTCAAAATCATAATAAGCTCTACAGAGATTTTACTGATAAAAGTTGCTAAGTGTAATTTGATTTCATATTAATTTAAATTTTAGAACAGTGAACAATTTTTTACCAAAATAATAGAATATGTTTTTGAGAAAACGGTTTTTTGGCACTTGTATGGAAAGTACCGTTATTTCTTCATTAATGAAGATAAATATTTTTTAAAATACTCTAAAAAGCTTAAACTGTACTGTAAAGTACCGAGTTTAAAAAAAATACTGATGTGTATTCGAACTAGAAAGTTCTCAAAATATTGGAACACAAAACTATTTTTACATTTTGAGAGGATCAACGTTAAATAAATAATTTAAATCAGTCGGACCGTTTTCAAGATAAATACAAATTAAAAAAAATAGTTCTTTGGGAGGTACCATTAAAACTCTTTATTTTGAAAAAAAACAAGTAAGAAGCAAATTTTTGAACAAGTCTGTTTTTTTTTTGCTCATAAATTGATAAAGGAAAAGTTATCCGGCAAAACCCAATTTATTTTTTATTCAAGATGGCGCGCAATGAAAAAGAATGCAGACTGCTTATAACTCTAACTCTCTCCTCTAACAATTTAAAAAAACAACCCTATTTCCTTACTTTTTCATTTTAAATGTGAAAATCTTTTTAAATGTACGATCTTCTCCGTCGAGGAAAACTAGTCAAATACTCGTGAGGCACTTGCTAGTAAACATAATTATTGTTTTGCCATCACATCTCGAAATACTCCATTCATAACAAAAACAAACACTTTAGATTATACCCTTTACACCTACAATGTTATGATTAAAGTAAAGTAACCTACAGTTATTCACTTCAACATTTAACAACTACAATTTTGAGAACCATCCCAGTAGTAAGCGCATTGAATTCGTAAACAGAAGATCCCTGGATCGAATTTCAGAGGCCAGTTTTTATATGCGAGATCAACATAGTCTTAAGGTTCAACCTGAGTTAATAAGCTATTGAATAGACCTTTTGAAAAGGAAAAGACATTTAAGCAAATAAATTTACCCAGGCGTTTATAAGAGAATGGTCCACACTAGGCAGTTTTCAATGTTTTTTGTATAACTCGGAAGCTAAACCAAATTTGAAAGTTTACCTCTTAAAACTTTTTGCTCAAAATGAAATTTTCCATCGAAAAGAGATGGTTTAAAAAATTTTATAAAAAATATCTGCAGGAAAAATTAACAAAAACTAGCAAAAAATTCAGAAAATAAAAGATTTTTTAACTATTTTCTAAATGGTACATAACTTTATTAGGAGCAAAGATAGGCTGAAGGCATACTTTATTAAAAAAAAAGTAAAAGCTAAGATCAAATATGATATGTTCAAAAAAAAGTTTTTATTTAAAATTGACAAAGATATAACTATTAAGACTTTAACATTTCTTATCATTTTTAACAGTTTTCACCCAAAAAACCGTTTTGTCGTACTACATAAGCAATTTAACAATGTTTGCACCAGACAACAAGTCTTTTAATCGGACCAGTCGTTTAGTTTTTAGGACTGGAATCATTTAACAAATGTCGGAAAACAAAATTGCATGCATTTTAAATATTCATAATGTCATCAAAATCTTTGAGTTCGAACATTTTTACGATTGTGAAATTTGCCATGTAGTACCGAAAAAAAGAGGCTTTCGGGACAAAACTCCGAAAAATTTAAAAAAAAATGGTATAGTTTCAATTAGTGTATATCTGTCAGTTTTGAACAAAAGTACATTTTTTACATGCAATATTGGGGCCTTGAACGTCTTCATTATTTTTTCAGGGTATGTCTTGAGCCTTTTCTTGCTCCAAAAAAAGTAATGCGCGGTTTACTAAAAAAATTTTAAATCTTTGATTTTTCATTTTTTTTGTTTTGTTTTCTTTTTTAAACTCGATGGATTTCAATCGGAAATATAATTTTGAACAAAAAGTTTTAAATATAAAATTGTCAATTACGAGTTATACCAAAAATATTGAAAAATGGGTAATGTAACGATTTTGTCACCCATTCTCGCATGGGTCAAACAAATGTATATATTCAATAGTAAAAATCTTTGCATGTAATTGTTTCCTTACACCCATTGTTTTCCTGTCTATTCAATAGCCTCTTACTTCAAAAATATGGTTTTCAGTCAATTTAAGTGTTAAGTTAACTTACCTTATTTATTGAGTTAACTCAGCGAATAAACTGAGGACAATTTCGATTGTGACGGTGGTGCCATCTCGATTTGATAGATTTTTACAACAGAAAGATTAGGTTAATCCTAAACTGAAAAACTGCTTCTAAGTTTACTGCGATTCAACTCAGAGTTAACTCTGCACTGAAAAATCGGCCTTAATTATGATTTTGTTGCCGCTCAAGCCTAAAGGGTTATTAATTGGCAAGGGCCTAGCAAAATTCGATAGTTCCCATTGTAGACCCATTTTAGTGTAGGTACCTATAAAACTACTTTTGCAAAATTTTCTAGTCCCTGTCGAAAACTAGATTGTTTTTTTCAGGCGAACAATTCAGTTTTTGTCACCCTTGAAACGCCTTTGTCTCTATTATATTACTTTTCTACCTAACACTTATCTGAGATTTAATATGAATGAATAATTTAAGGGTGTATGTGCACTGCGGCCTTACACCTATTGTGCCCTTATTTAATAGGATTTACCTCAAGTCTTCTTCAAATCGCAAAGAATACAAATATATTTCGTAAATCTTAAAGATTAGAAATTAATCTAATTAAAATTTTCGCAGAACATATAGTTTTACAAATCGAACTAACCTTTTCTTATATGGCGCTGAAGGATTCATTCGTGGCTGAATTCAGTTCTTCATTGTTTGAAAAAAAAAAAAATGAAAAATTCTACCTAATAAGAATAAATAAAACACAATTTTCATTTTCTTAAAATCTTTTTGGGAGATGGAAACACAAAATAGATTTATTTAACCTGAATTGAGATTAAGAACTCTTAGTGGAAACGTAGCAATAAACTAGGTTAACAGAATTTCCTATTTCCGTTTTCTAATCCGGTAACCCAATGCATATGCAATTTGCATGCATAGTTCCTGAAAGTCAGTTGGCGAGCATACCCCTCATCAATTATTTCTAAACTCTAGCAATTTAAATAAATTTAAAAATTTGTAATAATTTCCACTTAATACTAATCTGAGCTTCAATAAAACTCAAAGATTTAAAATAAAAATTTATATTGTGAATCTTAAAGATTAAAAATTAATTTAACAAGGGTAATAACTTTTACAAATCGAACTAACCTATTCTTATATGGCACTGAAGGATTCATTCGTGGCTACATTCAGGTTCTTCACAAAGAAAGCAGTCTATCTCACTTCCGCTTTATAAGAAAAAATGAAACACCATTTGCAATTCTAAAGGTGCTGTCAAAATGAAAAATTTTTATATCTTTTTGTTCGGTGAAAACACCAAATAGATTTATTAAATCTGAACTGAGATAAACATTTGGTGGAAATTTAACTTAAGGAAAATATAAAAATACACTAGATCTATTGAACCGCTGCTTTTACCCGACTTTATAACTCCTTTGCCTCAATGTTCTATTCACTCTATTATTCATTGTAAATGTAAATATGTAAAAATTTAATATCTTAATATTATGAACTCATTTCCTCTTTGGCAAATGTGATATTTTTTTTCTGCTTTATCAAGTTTTAATTTTTTTTGTTTGTTTCATTCAACTTATGAGTGTTTGTTGTTTTCATTTATGTGACGCGATGCAATCGCTTCAAAAAAATGTGTGGCGCATTTCAATGACCCACCGCCATTATTATCATAACCAACCATTCAATGTAGGTACCCAAATATAAAACCCAAGCACAGTTAGGTGGAGAAATAAACGTTGAGAGAATGAAGAAAATTTACAAAATGCATTTAGCAAAGAACAGAAATTCAAAAGAGAATCCCGATTTAAACAACACAAAAAAAATTACAAATCTTTGGTCTTCCAACGGTTTTTATATATTACCTGTTGGATATGTACACACACACACATACACAACCTATCTGTTGAGGAATTGTACCGTTATGTTGACCGATTATATAACGGGATTCTTCTTCATTATGCTTCCGTCAATACGTGATGTTTATTTTAGTTATAGCAATGGAATACCTATACATAACCTCTATATTCAACTCGTGTGGAATGGTTAACAGATTTTATTTTTTTTTTTTTTGTATTCTTGGACACATCTTGAGTCTTGACCAGGTTTTGTTGGTCCGCATTTAGAATTATGTATTATGTAGCTGTTGGTAGGTATATACCTTTTGTATGTATTTTTCTTTTCAGGTTAAGTTATTTTTTCTCGGTTTCTTATGGATTTGATCTTCATCAGTTCATTACTAATTTATTGTTTGGATGGTCTCCATTGGATAGTTTGCATAATCCCGTTTAACATTGAAGCATTCTCTAACTGGTTTTTATTGTTAAGATAAGCTTCAGAATGATTGTTAATGAGCACTGAACAGTATAGATAGGTAGGTACCTGGGAATGTAGGTAGGTAGGTTTGTATTCCTATAAGAAAAACGAGAGATTTGTACAATTCCTACTGTTTACTGTTAAGGACCATATTTATATGGATATGGAGTAGGTGTGTATTTGCTATAGTACCTACATTTAACTGGGTAACATATGTGTGGCATCATATAACGGGTGATTTTTCAGCTGGTTTGGTTTTGGGAACACTGGTTTTGACAGCTGACGTGTGTTTAGTACCTTGTGTCACTGTCAAACAGCTTCAGTTTGGTTTGCAATTTAACCATGGATCGTCTTACAAATGAACAACGCTTGCAAATTATTGAATTTTACTATCAAAATTCGTGCTCGGTTCGAAATGTTCATCGCGCGCTGCTTCCATTTTATGGTCGGCATTCTCGACCTTCTGAGCAGTCTATTCGGAAGATTGTGACCAAATTTCGCACCAAATTTACTTTGTTGGACATTAAACCACCAACACGTTTACGTACTGTGCGTAGTGAAGAAAATATTGCGGCCGTATCAGCTAGTGTGACAGAAGACCGCGAAATGTCGATTCGGCGCCGTTCCCAGCAGTTAGGCCTTTGTTACAGCACTACGTGGAAAATTTTGCGGAAGGATTTGGGCGTAAAGCCTTTAAAGATACAGTTGGTGCAAGAACTAAAGCCAGCCGACCTACCACAACGCCGAATTTTTGGTGAATGGGCTCTTGGAAAGCTGGCCGAGGATCCGCTTTTTTATCGAAAAATTGTGTTCAGCGATGAGGCTCATTTTTGGTTGAATGGGTACGTAAATAAGCATAATTGCCGCATTTGGAGTGAAGATCACCCAGAAGCATTGCAACAGCTACCAATGCATCCCGAAAAAGCCACTGTTTGGTGCGGTTTATGGGCCGGCGGCATTATTGGGCCATATTTCTTCAAAGATGATGCGAATCGCAGCGTTACTGTCAATGGTGAACGCTACCGAGCGATGATAACAAACTTTTTTTTGTCCGAAATGGAAGTTCTTGACTTGCATGATATGTGGTTTCAACAAGACGGTGCCACATGCCACACAGCACGCGAAACAATGGCGCAATTGCGAGGCGAGTTTGGTGAACAGTTAATTTCACGTTTCGGGCCGGTCAATTGGCCGCCTAGATCGTGCGATTTGACACCATTAGATTATTTTTTGTGGGGGTATGTCAAGGCTAATGTCTATAGGGACAAGCCCGCTTCGATTGACGCACTGGAAGCCAACATCCATGCATTCATTCGTGAGATACCGGCCGATATGTGTGAAAGAGTATGCCAAAATTGGACTCAGCGGATGGGCTACCTGAGACGCAGCCGCGGTCAACATTTGCATGAAATTATCTTTAAACATTAAATTGCAAGGTTCAAACTATCGATTCAAATAAATATTTCATTCATTTTTTGAATTTTTTGTGTTTTTTTTTTTTTTTTTAAGTTCTAAACCTCTTAAAAAATCACCCTTTACATGAAAGTTTTGAAAGTTTTTTTAAGTGAAATTGTTAAAAGGCAACCTACTTCTTTTTAACAACATGCAAAGAAAAAAAGTATAGGAAAATAATTACTTCGTCATAAAAGAAAATAAAACAAAAACCAAATTAAAAAACAAATCAATCAAATTTAATATTTTCTTTGGAACAAATAAAGAACTAAATTAGAGAAGAAAATTAAGAATATTTCATTTAGGCTATAGCTTGTTACAGGTAATAGCTTAGCGATTAAATAAAATGAAACATCTTTATCCTAAGATTAGCTAAATGACTCATTTAATTTAAATAGCGCCTCATCATCAGCTTTTAAAATAATAATAAAACCCATTATCAACAAATTCTACACGGTTGAAGAAACCGGAGACGGAGAAGTTCGTTGTTTCAACGCCAAGAATATAATTATTTACTTAATCGGCTTAAAATTTACGAAAGGTAGTTCGGTGAACTTTCCAGCAAAAAAAAAAAATATAAATTTAATAAATTACTAAAAGATCCATCCGAAACCATTAAATACTATTAGAAAAAAAAGAATGGCATATAATAATAGACACGCGGGCCTATAATACATTCGTGATACCTACAATAACAAAACAAAAAAAAAAGTTGTCTGTTTTGTTTGCTCTTTTTTGACTCAATAATTTGCATTTAAATTAGATGATTTTTATCATTAGTTACTGCCAAAAAATACACCTCTCTACATACACTTAGCAAAATTAACGTCTTAAAGGTTATTTAAGGTTCATATTTACACGTGGTTTTTGGAACTAGATATATTAGATTAAAATTCAACTCTAAACTAAAAATGACATTTGAAACTTGTTAAAATACTTGAGAAAACTAAAAATTTGAATACAATATTTTTTGTTGTTTATTATTAAGTTAAAATGCAACATTGTTGCCAAATTTCATAATAAAAAAAGAAACAATACTTTTTTTTAGAGATATAGAACTTTAAGTTGGCAACACTATTTTAACTGACAACCATTTTGTCAGCTGTCAAGTGATTTATTTTAAATTTGGTTTGGCATTTCAACATGAATAGACTGACGCCTGAACATCGGTTCTAAATTATGCATATTTATTTTGAAAATTATATTTCTGTTCGAAATACGTATCGCGCGAATTTTTTGAGCGATGAAACTTTTGGCTGAATGGATACGCCAATAAACAAGACTGCCGTATTTGGAGTGATGATAATCCTCAAGTGAATGTTGAGACACCGTTATATCCACAAAAATGGCAGTTTGGAGTGCTTTATGGGTTGGTGGAATAATTGGTTCGTACTTCTTCAAAAACGATGCTGACCAGAACGTTACAGTCAGTGGTGAACGCTATAAAGCCATGATTACTGACTTTTTCGTTCATCAATTGAACTACTATGACGTGCAGGAGTTGTGGTTTCAACAAAACGGCGCAACATGTCACACAGCACATAATTGATTTATTGAAGGAAACGTTTGGTAACCGCATAATTTCACGTTACGGACCCGAGAATTGGCCTCCAAGATCGTGAGATTTAACGCACCGCTTGACTACTTTCTGTGGGATATGTTAAGTCGCTAGTCTACGCCGATAAGCCCGAAACGATTTACCACTTGGAGGACAACATTTGCCGCGTTATTGCCAATATAGAGCCACATATGTTCGAAAAAGTCCAGATTAGACTACGTCCGAGCCAGTCGTGGCGGTCATATGCCAGAAATCATATTTAAATTATAATATAATATACAAATCATCTTGGTTTTATTTCATTTCAAAGTTATATACCTCTAAAAAAACACCCTTTAGAAATTCAGACGATTTAATTATCTCGAAAACAGTTGCTCTTATAACCCCCCGTAAAATTGTTAGCGGTGCTCAAATCGATGGGGACTTTTTACTGGTTTTCTAGAAAGCTTTGCACCAAAATCCAGTTTACGCCATTTTTTCCGTGATGTTGCTGATTTGATAATTATATGACCGGACTATTACCACATTTCTTCCATACAACTTCGCTACATTATGTGGAGGAAAAACACGATAAGCGTTTATTTCTTTACCACAAAACTTTAAGCCTAAATTTTACCGATCTTTTCTTAGAACACCAAACAACTAACTTAACATGTTTCCAAGAATTTCGAGGTAAAATTTTGTTAATTTGACTTTCCTTATATTGAAAAATTGGCCTTTAATAGCTTTGTTGAAAGAAAACTGAATTATTTCAATAACGAAATTTAAAAAGTTGTGAAGACATTAAATTTATTTTACTGTTCCTTTTGGAGAATTTTTGTTTCGTTTGCTTTTCTGTTATTATTTGTTCTATTATTTTTATTTTAAACTAGTCCTTACCAGGGTTGCCATATTTTGAACTAATTCGATAGCCCCATTTAAAAAAAATGTATGTAGCCCAAATTCGGAGCTGAAAAAGTAGCTCAAATAAATAGTAGCCCAATACCAATGCATTTTCTTAATTAAATAGAAGCTCTGGGAACAACAAATAAGTTAAATGATATTATTTAAGAGAAGATTTCGTTGCAGCTGATTTGAAATGTCAAAACCATTGAGTATATTTCGTGAATAATAATATGAAAATATTAGATTTGGCCTACTTATAGCCCAATTATGATTGGGTTGCCATACTAAAATTATTGTCGGTAATTTCAGAAAAACAAAGCCCGATTTCCGATAAATAGCCCAATCTGGCAAACCTAGCAACTTCATCTGCGAAAAATACAAAAAGATTGTTCAGTTGTAGGTAACAATTATTTTCTTTAATTACATTTTCCGAAAATTATAAATGTCCACCGCGCCGTGCCGATTATTTTTAAAATTCCGAATTTACATTTGAGAATTACACAATTAAGCATAGAACGCAGCTGAAGCGAAACGAAAAATTTCATACAGAAATTGACACAACAACAGAAAAATTGCGTTGTGATTTTTGTTATGTAGTACCCAGCTCGATAGTGAAATGTGAATAAAATAGATAATCATAGCCCACCTGGGAAAATAAACAGGTTATTAACGAGGCCCTAGAAAGTTTAACTTTTATGCTAGTAAGGGTCTAGCAAGGGTACCTATCGATTATTTCTAGGACATTGCCGTTAGGAGACAACAAAAAAAAAATAAAAATTTCTCGACTGGCATTTGATCCTGCGATCTACTACTACTCTACAACACAACAGCTACTGAGCTATTTCGCAATACAGTTGAGTAATTTTTGAGAAAGTGAAAAACTATATACCTCCTTTAATCTCTCTAACTATTATATGATGGGTACAAAATATTTTTTTTTTTTTGTTATTTATTGGGGGTATTTGTGATGGGATAAAAAGACTCATGCAACAAGTTCTTTCTAGCAAAAGCTTCATTAGTATTTGACAAGTTTTCCTTGGGTAGATTGCCCCTACCGAAGCCTTTTTAGGGCCTTGACTAAACTTGACAAAAACTTGCCATTTTTCCAGGCGGGATTGGATAACTAGATCCAAGTCTCCACTTATTTTTCGTACACAATTAATTCACTACAACATTATTTCAAACGAAAATTTGACAGTTTGTTTTATTTTGCTGTTGAATTTTTTTTTTGAAAATGAAAATTGAAGAAAAAGAACTGAAGAACATTGACCGCACAATTATACGAAAAAAATAAGAATTCACATACTTAAGATTTTGAACTGTTTTTTATTTTTAAAGTAGTTTTGATATTTTTCTGATAAAACTCTCCACATTTTTTTTCTTAATATTTCGTTTCTGATTTTGTTCTCGAGTTGCAGACCAGAAAAAATGTTTGTTTTACTTCAGCAGCTCACTAGGTTTTAAAAATAAAAATTATTTAAAAGTTTAATAATTTGTTTACGTTTTTAATTTTTGTCCCGGGTTTTGTTCCCAAAAATATGGTCACCGTACAAGACCTTCCTACATATGGTTGCGTCGGTTTTCCGTCAAAACATCGTAAGCACTTAAAAGTCAGTTAAAATTTTGTTCACATGAAAAAAATCACTAAATTCAAATATGAATGTCTCGTAACTGTATCATGGTTTTTTTTTTTTTTTTGACTTTATCAACCCGTTTTTTTTTTTTTTTTTTTCTTTGAGCCATTTTTTATTTTAAACTTAAAAGGTTTTGACAGAGAAAGGCATCAATGTTAAATATGATAATTTATGTAAATAATATACATAGGCCCATTAATTTTCTTTCAGTGTAAAATCTCAATCAATATAAACAAATTTAAGCAAAGCTTTCCAACCTATGAAATAATAATAATATTAAAAAAAAAAAATGATTATTACGATGATGATAGGCCAAACAAAAGAATAAAAGGTGAAAAGCAAAATACACACGTCGTCGTGCGTCGTCGCTTAGAGTAGGTATGTGACCGAATTTGGGCTCAAAGATCAATGACACCAATCATAAAAAAAAAAGAAAAAAAATGACGAACCCTCATTTTTATTTTTATTTTACTTTTTTTACGGATATGTAACTCTTTGTTTTGTTTTTTTTTTGCATTTATATTTTCTTCATGTTTATTACTCTCCAGCTTATTTATGTATATTGTGTGTTGTGTCTGTTTGTAGATACAAACATACCTACATACAACATACATAGGTATACCTTATACCAGCATTGCCTACCTTTTTTTCCGTGATAATGGAGTTAAATTTCGCGTAAATTTAATTATCTATTTTACCTTTAGATATAGATATATGTAGGTAGAAGGTATAAGGAATAAGAGAAGGATGTTTTGCAATATCTATATCACGCTTCATGAATCATGAGCCACTAGTTGTGTTGTTGTAAGTTAGCAGGTGTTTAGTGTAGTGACCTATGTATAATTATTATGTATAGCTACACATATACATCGTAGGTAGGTAAGGTACTGACTCTGACACTCAAGCTATACACAATTCAAACCAACCAACACACACATCACGATAATTACAAATTTAGAAACCGATGATGTCAGGACATTAAAATCAACTAATTGGATATTGAGCAGGCGGGTTTTCGGTTCAGCAAACGAAATTAATAGAAAACCGTCTACGTATAAGGTTAGTAATGTAATATGGAAAGAAATGAAGAATTCTTAATAAAAAAAAATATTACAGAAAAGGTCCTTAGTCAGGGCTGGCAAGGGAGTATTAAAGGAACTGATATGTAAGTAAAATTGAAAAGAACATTTTAAAAGGCGTTGACTTTGGATAACAATAAAGTGGACAGTCACAGCCTCTTTTTCACTTACAAATTTTGTGATGTCAATTTTCTCACTCGTTGTTCATTTTAAATCAAGAAACTCTCAAGAAGCTCCCGGAGTAATTCTCAGAAGTAGTGACAGTCATGAAATTAACTCACATCAGATAAGTGGCTTCCAAGAGTTTAGTTGTGAAAGTGCTCTTAAAAGATTTCAATTTGGGATGAGTCAAGGTTCGCATTCTTTTGTGGGTTAAGGGACTGAGAGTAAATCTGAAGTGCAACTATCGAGAGTAAAACTTTAAAAACTCACAAAGAGGAATTTTACAATTATCCATGAGTCACTTCTTAGGGTTTTTGTAGTGCAAATACTTTCAAATGGGCACTCACCTTAATTGCAATCCGAGAGTTATTCTCGACATTTTTTTTTTAGTGAAATTACTCCCAAATGGAAAATTGAAAGTACTTTCAACACAAAACTTTCTAGAATGACTCCCGGAGAGATGTCTACCCCTCTGAGAGTGAATTTCATGATATGTGAGTTTTACTTTCGAAAGCTACTTGAGAGTAGTTTCTCGCAGTATTTTTACTCTCAAATTGATACGAACCTTTAAGAAAATCTATAAGATCAATTTTGAAACGGCAGCACTGGTCATGGTCTTAGCTAGGGCGAAGTCATAACGAAATTATTCCCATACAAAGCGGACAGCATAGTCAATGGATGGTTAAGATCTTTCAACTGGAAGCAAAAAATAATTTTCTCCCCCATGGATAGATTTATGTATAACGAATAATAATTAACATTTAATGCGTTTTTGATTTAATTTACAACGAAAAATTCTATTTTATTATAGGAATGAGCGCAAGTAGTAAAGAAGCGTTAAACTTTTCACCATGATTGATTGTGTAGATGAAAATGTAATATAATATGCTCAGCAGCATTTTCCGTGGAATATATAAATATATCTCACCACTCTCTACCCTCTCTACCCAAGGCAAGGAATAAATTGTTTTTTTTTATTTTATTACTGAAAAGACTTTTTAAGTTTTTTGTATTTGTTTGAAAGTCAGCGAGTGAAAATGTTACCGCCCTTTCGTGAATCGCAAGAAACTGTTTGCAAATAAGTTTGATTTTTGGGTTTATATAAACACTATTTTAAGAGCGGTACCATTGATAGCAAACTTAAAATATCTAGTTACGAAATTTCGCATTTTCATATTTTTGAATTATTAAAATCTCGATTTAAAAAAAATTAAAATTTCATTGCAAACAACTCCCGCCAGCCAAATGGTATACATAATCCATAAATCTTACGAGTGAAATTTTAAATTTTAATATTTTGCGAGATATAATAAGCGACGGTTTTGGATAATAAGAGATTCTCTCAATGCGAGATTTAAGTGCGAAACTTTAAAACTCGATGTGTTGCGAAATTCTGTAAATGTTGGAATCCGATAAGGCGAGATTCTTACAACCGAAACATTTAATTTCTTGCGAGATTTTGTATTTGCTGGGTTTCAATAATGCGAGATACTTGCTAGATTTGGTTATGGAAGGACTTCGAAAATATGAGATTTTCATAATGCGAGATTCTTTTGCAAAATTTTAAAAATTTTATATTTTGCGAAATTTTTGTTATGGAAAGAAAGGGAGATACTAATGCGAAATATAAAAACTTAATATATTGCGAGATTTTTTTACCGAAAAAATCTTCGATAATGCGAAATTTTCTTTTTGCAAGATAAAAATGGGAAATTCTAAAATTTCCATAATGCGAGATTTTGCTAATGCAATGTTATATGTGAAATTTGGATAATGGATTTTAATAATTTTTTTAAAACGAGATTTTAGTGCGAAATTTTAAAATTCAATTTATTGCAAGTATTTGTTATTTAATGCGAAATTTTCTAGATGCGAGATTCTAATTACTGAAATTTTTAATATCGATACTAAGCGAGATTTTGTTATTGATGGATTTCATTAATTCTTGAGCTAAATTTAAAAATTCCATATTTTGCCAAATTATATGAAATCCTATATTACGATATTTATAAAGATAATAACTGACCGATATCGATAAAGAAGATTTTGTTAATACGTGATTGTAGTTTGCGAAATTTTAATAGTTTTCCATAATGGGAGATTTTTTTTGGTGCGAGCTTCTAGTGCAAAATTTTAAAATGCGATATTTTGTTAGATTTTCAAAAGAAACTTCGAAAATGTGAGAATATATTGCGAAATTTAAAAATTCGATATTTAGCCAGATTTTCTAAATGCGTAATTTTAAAGTGCGATATTTTGATAGATTTTGTTATGGACGGACTTCGGAAATGCGAAATTTTAGAGTTCGATATTTAGCGAAATTTTTTATGGACGAACTTCGATAATGCGGGATACTAATGCGAAATTTTAAAATTCGATACATCGCAAGCTTTTTCTATTGATGGAGATTTACCTAACGCGAGATTCAAGTGTGAAATTTTAAATTGCGATAGACATTTTGTAATTGACTGATATCAATAATGCAGGATCTTTTTAATGCGAGATCGTAGTTTGCGAAATTTTGATGAATTTCGATCGAGATTCTATTGCAAAATTTTAAATTACGATATTTATAGTGATTTTGTAATTGACTGATATCGATAATGCAAGATGTTGTAGGTGCGAAATTGAATTTTGTGAAATTTTGATCGATTTCAATAGTGCGAGATTTTCCTAATGAGTAATTATAGTGCTAAATGTTAAAATTCGATATTTTGCGAGATTTTATTATGGATGGAGTTTGATAATGCGAGATTCTAATTTTGAAATTATAAAATTCTATATTTTGCGAGTAGTACCTCGTGGCATAAAGGTTAGTGTGTTTGACTGTCATGCCGAAGGTCTGGGTTCGATTCTCAGCCGCTACCACCTCAAAAACAGAAATGTTTTTTCCCGATGAACTGCCTCTTGTGAGGAACTAACAAATCCTCCAAGAATATACTTGTCATGAAAAGTGCATCTCGCATAGGCATATAGCCACTCGGACTCGGCAGTAAGTTGAATGTCCTATCCATTCCTGCCAACAGATGATAGATTTTGAAATGCGAGAATATAGTGCAAAATTTCTTGAGCTCAAAATTGTAATTGAATGATTTCGATAATGCGAGATTCTGTTTCGTGAAATTTTCAACTTATATAGTTACCTTTGTTAAAAATTCGTGTAAGGTATTATTTTTTTTCTGACCAATATGGAAGACCACAGCCTTCGATTCTTTTCGATTTGTATGATAGAACTCGGAAAATGTTTTGAAGTTTCCCAAATTATTGTAACATCAAAGTATTCACAAATGGTTTGAGCACATTTGCGAAGGTATATTTAAATGATTTAAAAAGTGTGCAATAAAAATGACATCAAGTTTGCAAATATTTGCTATTTTCCAAAATATTATTTTGTTTGTTAGAATTTTACGGAGAATCTAATTAATTTTCATTTTCAATTAGTCGCAAAATCTCAAATATTTGCAAGTATTCAAAACTATTCAGGTGAATTGCGTAAAAGATCCAAAAATGTATATCTGTTACAGAAGCCTTTACTGATTTTAGCTTAGTCACAAAATGATCGGAACGCTAACAAATACTCGCAAATTGATAAAAAGTGATAGTTGAGACTATTTGCGAAAAAGTCAAAATATGATTGGCAAGTCACTTGCAAATAGTCTGCCAGCATTATTAGACTGTTCCAAAAATATTTTCCCACGATTCGCAAATCATGATGGAAGAACTTATTTAGAATTGCAAATATTTGTGACTTTCGCAAGCTATGTGTATGTGCCATGAGACCTTAAAAATTACATCAGGTTTTCAAATAAATATATCTGTATTCGACTTTTTCCAACATTATCTAGTAAATAAGACTGTTACTAAGACTGATCTGCGAAAAAAGTTGAACAAAAAGTGCAAGTCATGCGCAAGTGGTTTGCTAGCAATTGCGAATTGTCCAAGAGGTATATTTATACGAATCGCATACCGTGTTGTAAGAATGACATCAGGTTTGCAAATATGTATTTACGACTTCTACTAGCTCGTGGCATAATGGTTAGTGAAATGGACTGTCATGCCGAAGGCCTGGGTTCGATTCCCAGCCGCTACCACAAAAAAAAATATTTCTTTCCAAGGTACTGCATCTGCAAGTCACCCGCAAATGCTTTGCAAGAAATCGAGTATTGTCCCAGAAATATTTGTGAATTTCGCAAGCTATCTAAAACCCAGTTTTTCAGTGCGATATTATTCTAGTTCTCAGCTGAAATCGTAGTTAAATACTGAAACGTGTTTCGATTGAATTTAAATACCGAGTTACGAGTTACCCCCGCATGACAAAACTGACAAGTTTTTGCCAAGTTTAGTAAAGGCCCTGGAAAGTTTTTCATGATTTTCATCTAAACGAAGAAAACTTGTTAAAGAGCTGTGAAGCCGTTTCTAGTAAAAACTTGCTGGGTAAGTTTTAATATCTCATCAGAATTTCCCTCGATACACTTAACAAAAAAAAAATAAAATCTATATACCATTCGCACAATGGTATCAAGAATGGATTGGATAGGATATGTCGATCTTTTAAATTAAGATTCTATAAGGTCAATTTTTATAATCGGGCAAGAATTTATTATTCTGGTGAGGCCCCGGAGAATTTCTATATAGGCCCTTGTCAGCATCAATGTAAAACTTTCTAGGGTCATGATAACAACTTGTTACAATTTCTATAAATTTTTAACACGAATCTAATAGAAAGATCTTTTCAGTTTAGTCCATCAGTCAACTCAAAATTAACATAAGATTTAAATTGATAGAAAAACACGTCCCAGTCGCAAGCTCGGTATTAACGCAGAGAGCTGAGACATAGATGATCTCTCAATGAAAAAATTGGCTCTTAATACAAGCCGAAACCTTATACTTTTTATCTGAAGTCATATTTATCTAAAAATAAAGAAATAAGCTTTAACTCTTCTTAATTAATACTTTCAAGGCTCTTTAAAAGTTAAAATTCAACTCTTTTTCATTTAAAGTCTAGATATGTTTACGTATAGAGAACCGCAGCAGAGAAAAAAAAGAATCTTTTTGTTTTACCTAGTTGTTGGAAATGATAAAGAATACTTATTCAACCCCTTTTTTTATTTCTTATTATCCTTATCAACTGTTTGCAGGTTGTTGCAAACAAAATGGTCTAGAGGTAGATAATACAAAAATGGTTGGTTTAAATGTTTGAACAAAAATATATAAAAAAAAAAAATAGTCACAAAAAAGTAGTAGGACAAAGTCAAAAATTCTGCTCATGTTGCAGTTAGACAAAAATATTTTTGCTTTGTCTTTTTGTCGTATACGAGTTGTAGTTGTTGTCGTCGTCCTAATAAAGTAAACCAGCCAGTTGAACATAGAATTGGATTGGTTTATAGGTAAGGTATGTGTAGGTACATTAATGTATGTAGACTTTTATGAAGGTATTTCTACAATTGTCCTCAAACTAAAAGGAATATAGAAGCCATGATATACATTTTTGATGGGTGGTAGTGGATTGTAGGGCTTCCTGCGCGGGACTTCAAAGATTCGCTTCGTTGGATGATTTGACTCCAACAACAAACAAAAAAAAAACACAGCTTTCGCTGCAAAAGACAAATGTACCTGGGTAATAGGCAAACACATGAATGAATTCTCCTCGTTGAATCGGTTAGTAGCGTGTGCTGAGCATTTCTGCTGCTGCTGGCTGGTGTGCTGTGCATTTTTCAACGATCAGTTTGTTCTAGAAAAAAAGGCGTACCACACCTAGATATCGATGGATTCGCATTTTTTTTTATGATACCCAAACAAAAAACCAACAATCATTCATTTTCAGCGAAGGTTTTAAAAAGTATGGACTGAAAAAATTCCACCAGAGGTATACGTAGGTAAACCGTATGTTTTGAATGAAAAATGCACCAAAGAACTCACGAAAAAAAAAACTCCCTTGACATGTTTTTGACAGAAAAATTATTGTCAACACCGTTGCGTGATATCTCGTTTTCGATTTAGCTGACTGAGTTTTGGACTTTTCTTTGAATTAGGATATGAATTTCGCGTCTGAAAAAATGGAAGGTTTTTCTTTCCTCAGAAAAAAACACATTCGTTAACTCAAAAAGTTTTTGTGTACTTTTTTTTTGCCGATGATGTTAAACCAAAGAACTTCTTTTGAATGCCAGTCTTTTTGATTGGCTATTGCCTATAGTAACCACTTATTTAACTACAAGCCTAAAACTATACCTATACTATTATCTACTCTGTAATTGGAGTTCCCTAACGCAATTTATCCTTCAATTAGTTGCGATTTCCCAACAAAATGATGGCCAAATGAGTGTTATTTGCGGTTTCATGTCAAAATCTGTGATGCAGTAGTAAAGGAGGCGGGCAAATTACAGAACAAGAAAAGGAAATCAACTTTGCACAATGCAAACAAAATCCTTGCAAGATTATGTATGTAGGTAAAGATAGAGGGGGAAAATATAAAATATAATGGCGTTTTATTACACTCCGGATAACTTGCTTGAAGACAGACTTTTTTTCCAGAAGAATAAAGCCCTGTTATAAAATTTTGCTTGTCAGTTCAATGAATTCGTTTGTCCTGAATACATTCCTCAAGACATAACTATCGTGATATACTCAAAATCTGTTGTGGAGAAAATTTCTCTATTCATCGAATTAATATTAAAAAAATAAATTACACCTCTTTTGACTATTTTTGGTTGTCATGAAATATTTCTACCAAGTCCCATTAGTTTAATATATTTTCCACGAGTTTTTTGGTAACCCTTCTAGCCGACAATTTTCACTGAAATATTTTCTTTGTGGATGGGAGGTTCTTTGTTAATGGTTTCAGTGAAATCCACCCACTACCTCGCCCACATTTTTGTCTTGTTTAGTTTTTTGTTTGTTCCACCAACCACTTTCGGAAAAGAACCTATGGTATGATGTTGCATGCGTACAGCTGACAAAGGCGACAGAAGATGCAAATGCAAATATGAAGAGAGAGGAGTATGGAACAAGGAGAAGAAAACCCAACGTAGAAAGAAAGGGGCGTACGCAGCCTCCAGCTAGGAAATCGAAGAATCGCGATCGAAAAACCTTAGGTTTAATGAAAACCCAGGCAACTGGCTGTTGGCTTTTAAAGAGGAACAAAGGCTTTTCGAAGCAGAGAAGTCTCCAGTAGCTGCTAAATAGGCATCAGGTTGTGTGGGAAATAGAAAGAGAAGAGAACTCACATCCAGTCAATGAATACCAAGTAGACAGTAGAGAGCCGCCGAATCTGATGGAGCTCTTCAAACACAGAGTAGATATGCTGAAAGTGCGCATGCATCAACTTATAAACCAATTTTCGGTTAAAGGAAGCACGCCCGATAACTGGCCTATCAGAGTCATTAGTCTCATCTACAGAATATGTGATTCTATGTCCTGCAAGAACTATTAAAGTATAAATTTAATAAACATCGCATACACTGTGTGAGCGTCTTAAGCCGTTCTGCAGGACTGAAATCGTCAAGTACCTGGGTGGATACTGGCCAGGAAGATCACCATAGACAAAATAATTTCAAATCGAGACTCACGGCAGCATTAATCGGAGCCCTATTTGAACATGGCTGAACTTGGGATCCCGGAAAATCTGATCCTGATGAATGTTGCATGAAAAAAAAAAATAAGCGATGCAATGTGCAACTAGGGAAAAGCTCTTCCGAGCTATTCCAAACATGCACAGAGTTTCGGCAAGCAGATGCCTCATAATATGATTTCTTCAATTTCGTTCTTTAAGAGACTTGTCCAACTTCCGACATGCCGATGATATCGATATCATCGACTGTTCCCAACAGGCCGTTAGAAAAACTTTCAAGACAATTGAAGAACAGGGGAAACTTGTTGCTCTTCAAGTAAACGAAAGACAAGACCAAATACATGCTATCAACAAACAATGAGAGATCTGTCAACCGATAAGTACAAAACGTCATTGTTGATAGCAACAACTTTAATAAGTAAGAATAAATTTGGAAGCGCAACAGCTCGGGGAGAACCAGGACCTAGTGACTTACAACTATCAACTATTTCTGTGTGTGTGTTGTTGGCAGGAATGGAGGGAACCAACAATTTTTTGCCGAGTCCGAACGGCTAGATTAGAAGCACTTAATAATGACAAGTACCCCATGGCAGTACTAAAGAAAAAACATTTCTGTTTTTGGGTCCTAGTGGCTGGGAATCGAACCCAGACCTTCGGCATGATAGTCCAACGCACTAACCATAACGCCACGAGGTACTACTGCAAGTAACAACTTTGAAGTATGCAAAAATTCAGTTATTTCGGAGGAATAATACATATATTGGTATTATTCCTACGAACGACATCCGTCGAAACCTAGCAAACCGGTGCTACTTCGGTTTGGCGCAACATATGAATTCGTAATTCCTCACACAAAAGTCGAAGTGAATGCTCGATAAAACCCTTATACTGCCAGCCCTGCTTTATGACGCCAAGTGTGTTTAGAAAGGGAAAGCTGATACTGGGCTCTTTTGAAAGAAGAATTCTTCGACGGAAATTTGGTGCTGTAAGCCAAGAAGAAGAATAGAGATGAAGATACAACCGAAAAACTCTATGAGCTGTGTCAAGACGTAGTTCTAGTTTGAAAAATCAAAACAAGTCGACTACATTTGGCTCGGAAACATCGAACAAATGAACAATAATGCGCCAACCAAGAGTTTTAGAATCCCAGCTCCCAGGTTCGAAGGAATGAAGAAGACTGAACTTCCTGTTTAAGCCATCACGGATGCTAAAAAGCTTAGTCTAAATGACTGGAAGCAGCGTGCTCGGCATCGTAGAGGATGGAAGGCTGTCTGGTCTCCTCAGGCTTCTTTTTTTAATTTTTATCTTTTACCTTTTAACGTCAATTTTCGGTCATCTATCATTTATCTTCTTTTATCTACAATATGTTTTCTGTCTTCTATGTTCAACATATCAGCTATCTTCTATGTATATAAGGTATCAATTCTGCTTCTATCTTTTATCTTCTATTTTCTATCTTATATCTTCTATCTTCTATCTTCTATCTTCTATCGTCTATCTTCTATCTTCTTTCTTCTTTCTTCTATCTTCTATCTTCTATCTTCTATCTTCTGTCTTCTATCTTCTATCTTCTATCTTCTATCTTCTATCTTCTATCTTCTATCTTCTATCTTCTATCTTCTATCTTCTATCTTCTATCTTCTATCTTCTATCTTCTATCTTCTATCTTCTATCTTCTATCTTCTATCTTCTATCTTCTATCTTCTATCTTCTATCTTCTATCTTCTATCTTCTATCTTCTATCTTCTTTCTTCTATCTTCTATCTTCTATCTTCTATCTTCTATCTTCTACGAGTATCTTCTATCTTCTATCTTCTTTCTTCTATCTTCTATCTTCTATCTTCTATCTCCTATCTCCAATCCTATATCTCCAATCCTTTATCTCCAATCCTATATCTCCAATTCCATATCTCCAATCCTATATCTCCAATCTTTTATTTCCTTTATCTTTAATCCTCTATATCTTATCTTCTTTTGTCGACCTTTCTTCATCTTCTATCTTACATAAGATCATTTATTTTAAAGTAAACAAATAGAATAGCCTTAAACAAATAAGACAGAGTGTATTTTGGAATGAGGATAAGGATATAATGTACGTTCTCCTCGTCTTCGGTCATGTTATTCGTCCATTGGCGAGGAATTTCTATAGAATTAGATTTTTGTCTACTATCGATTTGTAATGCAATTCAATTTCTTCTTCAATTCAAAAATAGTTCGTGATTCCGTGATTGAGTGGTTGTATATAAATGAATGTGCATAGTTTTGAGTAACAATTACGCGACGACCAAACAATAGTGGATGGCAACAACAACGAACAAAAAAAAATCCTCCCTGCTCTGATTCACGTGAAAACCGCCACTTTGATTAGATATATTTTTATATTGACAGGAATAGGTAGTTATGTTGGATTGGTTTGAATTTTTGTGCAAAAAAAAAAATAAAAAAATAATAATGACTTTCGACATCATATTCCTCTTCCTCCATCAAAGCCTACATAACTACGTAATATAAAACAATAGTTTTTTTTGTGGTAAGTATATTATGTGCATACGAGTGCAGCAATTGGAATTCAATTAATTTTAAATAACACATAGCGTGCTTTGATGATTTTGTTGTGTTATTTGTTTTATCAAAGCACACAGGACACGCATGATTCAAATTGTGTGGTTATAAGGAGTGTATTTATACTCGAATATTTTATTATATTAAAGGTAATAACTTATAAGTATTTTTTTTTTAGTTTTAAAGAGGATTGCGTGCAAGTTTTTGGTTTAAAAGGGTGAAATGTTTTGGAAAGCCTTCTTCATAAAGTAAGCAATAACAATTTGAATATGATTAATGAAAAACTTTATTGGCATAATCAATTTTAAACGATTTAAAATTTAATTATTCAAAAAAATTACAACATTAAGGTTCAAGAACTAAGGGGTTGCATGGTAGTAAATCCGCTGAATATACAATTGTAATTATTTCAAAACAATTTACAATTTGATCTATTGGGAAAATTAGTTTTATTATACCGCAAAACGGACTTTAACTGCGTCTATACGTCTTTATTCGTGTATACGTCTCTACGTCTATACTTCTGCAAGTCTGTACGTCTATGAATATGTACGCCCAAATGTCTTTACGTCTAAACGTCTATACGTCTGTACGTCTTTACATCTGTTTGACTGTACGTCTCCACGTCTGTACATCTGTTTGACTGTACGTCTATACGTCCGTTTGTACGTCTTTACATCTGTACGTCTATACGTCTATACGCCTGTACATCTATACGTCTGTACGTCTATACGTCTTTACATCTGTTTGACTGTACGTTTCCACGTCTGTACATATGTTCGACTGTACGTCTATACGTCTGTACGTCTGTACGTTTGTACGTCTATACGTCTATACGTCTATACGTCTTTATCTCTATTCGTGTATTCGTCTCTACGTCTATACTTCTGCAAGTCTGTACGTCTATGAATATGTACGCCCAAATGTCTTTACGTCTATACGTCTATACGTCTATACGTCTATACGTCTGTACGTCTTAACATCTGTTTGACTGTACGTCTCCACGTCTGTACATTTGTTTGACTGTACGTCTATACGTCCGTTTGTCCGTTTTGTTTGACGTACGTCTGTACGTCTATACGCCTGTACATCTATACGTCTGTACGTCTATACGTCTTAACATCTGTTTGACTGTACGTTTCCACGTCTGTACATCTGTTCGACTGTACGTCTATACGTCTGTACGTCTGTACGTTTGTACGTCTATACGTCTCTACTTCGGTATGTCTCTACGTCTCTACTTCTGTACGTCTCTACGTCTGTACGTTAGACATTAAAACTGCAGAGATACTAGGAAGACCAAATATGCGAAAAATTATCACCACAAAAGGCTGTCCGCAGGGTGGTGTAATATAACCCTTGCAGGGGAGTATTGTGGTGGTAGAACTGCTCAAGACATTCACTGTATCAGTTTTGCTGATAAATATTGTTATCACAGCCTTTGGGAAGATCGAAGAAGCTATCTGTCATTAAAAATTTTTCAATAGGAACAGGTAGGTTTCGACAGTTCGATATGACAGCCAGTTTGGCATGGCGGCCATATTGTTTTATTTTTTGTAAATTTGTCTATTTTTAAAGACAAATTACAATGGCAAGTACTGAAGTCCATAAAAATGCTAATTGAGTTTCTGAAGCAGTTGCAAGCAGAATCCGATGTCAGGAAAAAAAATCAACTCCCCTTTGCAATAAACGGGTAGATCAACAAGCTAAATTGCAGGATTTGGCACGATGCCAACCTAAACGAGGACCACCAACTTGCAAATAATATGCAGAAAGTCAATGTATTGATTTACTCAAGCGACGGCACTATCGGTCCGTACTCCTTCGAAAACAACGGACGGCGTCATTGAGATTCCAACCAATAGAGAGCGCTGCCGATCGAAGTTAACAAATTTCTCGCGGTCTAAATTGCGTTGTATGGATTGACGTGGGGTTTTAACAGGACGTGTGACTCAACTGACCCCGCAATGTACACTGTGGACGAGCGGTTTTGATTTATTTCGCAATGGCATGGAAACTTATATACTGGGAGCGTGCGATATGACCCTGTTAGACAATTTGTTGTGGGGTTTCTCTAAGCCACAGATTAATACTAATAAGCCACATAACCAGTACCATAACTCAAATTCAGCCTGATCTATGTATTTCCTAGATTCGTCGAAAATATGGCCGTTTTCGAAAACGTCAAATCAAAGTCAATTTGATCGTCAACTGATCATCATTTTTTGACGCAAATACTGCGATTGTTAAATATACAATCGTCCTGCTAGCACAAAATCGGTGTGATCAACGTCAATTAATTTACTTGGAAACGCATTCAATACTCCACAGCTTTACTGTTGGTGATGTTTTCGAGCATGTGACTTCAGAAAGCTGCATTATCGAGCACCGATGATGATCATTAACATCTCGCCCTTTCAATTGGAAAAACTCTTAAGCTTAAGAGAAAAGATTTATTTTAAACAAAAGAAAATAAAAAGCGTAGGACACAATAAGGAACCTTGCGGCACGCCACCATTTATTTTCTGAAAACTTGAAATTAGAATTGAACGAAAAAAGGTTGATTTTTATACATAGAAGAATGGCTTCATCAATGACAGATGCAAGCATTTTCTCTACACAATTTTAATATCTCCCCGTCTCAATTGAAGTAGCTTAATAGAAAATTTTACTTCTCAAAATAAGAAAGAGAAAGAATAAGAGACAATCCGGAATCTTCCGGCACATCACCATTTATTTTCTGAATATCAGAACTAAACGTTTTTAGCAATCAGAATTCATCAAATTATTTGAATATATCAAGTTCAGAATATCAACATCTCCCCGCCTTAATTGGGAAAACTCTAAGAAAGCTTAATCCAGCGGCTTCACAGGCAATATTTAAGGGAATAAATTGCCTGATTCATGGCTATTGTCTTGAATAATGCAAATAGAGACGTTTTGTCAATGGCAATGGCAATGTTGCCTCAAAAGATGAGAGGCAATTATTGATTTCCATCATCGAGGCAATAAATTGAAGCAAAATGGGGTTCGCCGTGATTTTGAATGGCTTCTTCTTCAATTTCTGTAATTAAAGAGTATAATATGAGAGCGCACCCCATCGCATCGAACGCACACCATCCCCATTTCAATTGCCATCGTCTCAAACATTCCCAATGGAGCCACAACGTAAGTATAATTATAAAATAAGAGAAAGAAAAGAATAGTAGACAGCAAGGAACCTTGCTGCACACCAAAATTTATATTAGAACTAGATTTGGAAACTCGAATTCGTCTCACAGAAAGGTTATTTCCTATCCAACGAAGAAGGCCCTCATCGATTACTTTTCGTAGAGTTTGTTTGAATATATCAGGTTCGAGTATCTTAGGAAGCCAAGCCGTACAGAAGGTTATACTACGAACCTCTCGTTCGAATTACATAAAATAATAATAAAAATTAATCTAAAGCATCTACATTACCAACTTTTTTGATAAGCTTTAAAGCATTTATACAAACGTACATAGTCACCTACCTGAAAAGAGATAAAAGAAAAGAACAAAAATTAATTAACAATCAACGAACAAAAAAAAAAAGGTTTAAGAACAATAAAAAATTAAATCAAAACGCTTAAATATAAAAGAAACAAAAAAACTTCAACTAGGAACTTATGGCAACCACATTATGAAGCAGAAACCAAAATCCGCATAGAATCAACCAAATTTATACACAAAAAGTGAAAAAAAACCAGAATACCCGATATCTTCCTGATGATGATGGTGTAGGTATCTATGATGAAAATTAAACCCCTCCGAACCCAATTTACAAAAGTTTTTGGAATGCAGCTTTCGGCACACGGTATACACGGTCAGGCCAGCATCGTCATCGTCATCGTAATCATGAAGAAGAACCGAAAAACACACGCGGGGACAAAAGAGTCTTTTGTGGTCCCCAGCCAGCCCCGCCACTAGCTGATAATTTTGCCACACAGCTTCTCTCACTTGGCTGGGGCTTACTCGAGTCTTCAGTTTGTTACATCATTAATATGTATCATTACCAGCATAATCTTCACCCTTTCCCAAAATTTTATAATGAAACTGGCCAGACCGAATAAAAGGCACACTCCTCTGTTTCTGGTTGCAGCAATATAGCCAGCAATGACAGTATAGCACCATCAGCATCAGAAGCAGCAGGATGTTTGGGAGGCAAAAACTGATTATATTAGTGGCAAACATAATTTTGCTCGTCCGTTCTAATTGAGTCCGAGTTGGGTTTACCCACCCAACTACCGAAAAAACGAAAATTCCGAGCAGCACACCAGAGGGTGGTTACAATATAGAAAATTGAGAGGTGGTTTTGGGGGTTAGTTATGGAGCCGCTCCGTTTCCGTTTTAGTTTTTGACACAGTGTTGACTGGAGTGGGTGGGTTTTATATATAAAATAGAAAGAAGGTGTATTAGTGCATACCTACTCCGGCTTGTTCACAGAGATAGAGAACTTTCAGCTTAGAGGATTGCTAGATAGGTAGCTACTGCACGAGTATATAAACGGTGTCAGGAACATAAATCAGTTTTTAGCAAACAAAAGGTTTTCGATAGCGTGCAAGATCTGTTTTTAACGTAGGTCTCTCAAATTCAGAAGGAATTTTTCCCTATCATTGGATAGTGGCTCTGGCTAGGGTGTGTATCTGTGCTCATAGATCAAATGCAACGATAAAATATGCAATGCTTTGTTTAGTTTGGTGTAAATTCTCAGATGGAGAAATGATGTTTTATTTTTTTTTTTTTACCATTGAAACTTATTGGCTGCCGGGCTGCCAGGAGATTTGGAGATTTGTTTTAGGTCATCGACATTTTGGAATACAGCCTCTCACTCAAATTATTAAAGACCAGCTGTGATAAGTTTTCAATAATAGGACTAACAAATTATGATGAGCCGACTATTAAATCGTTACTTAGGACGGGTTTCAATAGTTTTTAAATGTTGGCTGAATGTATCCGGCCTTAGATTCAAATCTGATTCGAATATCCAAAATATTAAGACACTTTGAAGTGTTACTTTTCAACCACTATCACCAGAATCCGACCAGCTTAAATGGCAAAAGATACTCTTGAATGTTTTTAGACTTTCCCCCAAGTAACAGTATGTACCCCTGGTTACAGGAAGAGGCCAGCATCGAGGCTTACTAAGTTTCGTCTCGTACTTGTCCAAATCGAAAACAATTGTTGTTTTTAATTTTTAAAGCACAGTCTCCCGAGACCACCAAGACTCTCGGTAGGTATTAGTTGAAAAAATAAGGTTTGGGGTGGGAAATTTTGAAGGCGCTATTTTTCTGGTCTTGTCTTGGATAATTGACGAGACAATACAAAGACTCTTCACGTCTCATGGCAATCCTAGCACCTGAATGGAAAAGGCTAGAGTTTTGGTCTCTCCACATCATAGCAAATCCTCGAATTTTAAACTCGCATTTATATATCTACTTTAAAGCTGCATATGGTAGCAGGATCTGGCAGGAGCTGTTCGAACTCTAAACCCCGGGAAAACTTATTCGGTTGTATTACATGCAAATTACCAAGTACCAAGGACGCTAAGGAACTTTAAATTCGAAAAAAATGATTTTGTCTCGAACATTTTTAAGGTGATGTTTACCAGGGGTAAGGTCTCATGGGCTGGAAGGCTGTGATTCAATCCTCGTGATTTCATGTTTGACGGATCGACCAAAAAAAACCAAAACTTCACCTTGAAACAAAACCTTGAATTTCAGGCCTGAACTCTCAATTTTTCCATTGACTTCAAAGCCACATAATGGTATCAGGATATCAGGAGCTGGTCAAACTCAGGATCCCGGGAAAGCTTATCTGGCTGAGTTTCTTGGCAAACAGTTAATTCTTGTCTGCGGAGACAACCGAGACTGCCAAAACTGTAGATTGGTTTCAGTAGAAACAAATACGGTTTCGTCTAGGACATTATTATGAAGGTCTTCTTGTTCTGGTCTCGTTTCGTAAATCAATAAGAAAAAAACATGTTTAGCCCACTCCCAGAAAGGAAAATGCTGAAATTTGATCCCTATAACTTCTAGTTCGGAAGATCAAACATAGACACTGAAACTTCACATTGAAGCAAACTCTCGAACAACAAATTCGAACTCACCATTTTTCCACTGACTTCAATGTTGCGTATGGTGGTAAGAATCTTAGAACCTGGTCGCACTCAGGATTTTTCGAAAATCATCCAGCTGTGTTATTTGAATTTTTTTTATTTTTTCTTTGAAGACCACCGAGACCGCCAATACTAACGTAAAATTTCAGTTGAAAAAATAAATATTCGTCTGGGACATTAGACAGCTGGTATGGTTCCGGTCTTTTCTCAAAAAAATCGACGAGACGATACCAACATTTTTTAGATCTCATGGCCAGCCTGGTTACAGAATGAAAAAGGGTGTGATTTAATCCTTGTGACTTCTAGTTCAGCAGATTGAACATAAGAATCAAAACACTCAAATATCAAGCCAGAACTAACCATTTCTCCATCGATTCAAAGCTGTATATAGTAGAAGGAATCTCAGGAGCTGGTCGAGCTCAGGATCCCGGGAAAATGTATACAGCAGTGTGTGGCTTGACATAGGAAAGAAGGCAATGGAAAGTGTAACTGGGGAATAGCTCCTTTGAACTTTTCCAAAAACGCATAGGTCTTCGACAAGGAGATGTGATCTTATTTACATTCCCTCATCTTAGCCTAGAACAGATGGTGCAGGGTACACCAACAATTTTTAACTATAAGGGTATGCGGACGATATTGTCAATATCGGCTGAGCCCAACGTATCGAAATAATGACCTTCCAAGGACAAAGTTCATGCAATTCAACAACCCAAAACAAGCACCTGGTCAGACGTCACTGTTAAAACATCAACTTTGAGACAGTTTAGGAGTACCTCGAAGCAAAGTTTAACCCAACGAAATTACTGAAAATCTGACGAAGAACTGCCGTAAATCACTGGTGCTACTACATCCATTTGTCGAAACTACTGAGTTTAAAATTCTTATGCTAAAGATGAAGTACACACTCTTCAAAGACCCTTAGCCTGCCAGTTCTGCTCTGAGAAGGTGCTAGTAGTAAAGACGATTAGCAGACCAAAAATGTGATATTGGGCTCTTTCAAAAGCAACATTCTTTAACGAATTTTTAGTTCTGTATGTGAGGATGGAAAATGGAGGATGAAAGACACGCCCGCGAGCTTTAATACATCGAGCGACTGGACAGTGCTCCAGGTAGGGGAATCTTCCGATTCTAGTGTCTAGCTCAGTGTCCAAATCGTTTCCGCCACCTGTTTCAGAGAAGCATCCAATGTTTTGCTCAAACCATACACCCTCAAGACAGTCAGGAGCTGCTGAGGCTATTGAGCTCATCCCTTAAAATTGGTTCAGCAATGCCCATATTAATCTGAATACCCGAATATTACTAAAAGTATTTGTTCCTGGTTAAAATGACTTCGAGGGAAATTGATGGGCGTACAAAATTTGTGTTCCGAGAATCAGTTTTTCATAGATCTTTTTTTTTTTGGAAAAGGTCGCCATATTGGTCGTCGCTGACTTCGAGGGCCTAATCATTCAAGTTAAAGATTGAGGACATGATGTCCTTAGTGCAACGAAATGGTTTAAGGTTATCTTAGAAAAACTTTGTGTTCTCATAGGATTGTGAGCAAGCAAGTCCAGTGTTTTTGAAAGGCGATCATGTTTTCTTAAGATCATAAAATTTGTATATTTTTAAACAACTTAAATGTATATTGAGGGGTGGAAAGTATGGAGATTAAGTACGAACTATTTTTACGCGAAAATAATGTTGGTTTATTTGAAATGTTTCTTTGTTTGTGCGCGCTTATCTCAGAAACCACAAATCCGATTTCAAAATATTTGTCACAGTTTGAAAGGTTATTTTTAAGGGTAGGTTATAGGGTTAAAATTGTGTTTTTGGTAGGGTGAAATGGGGTCAAATTATTAAGAATTTCGTTTTATTAGAATTCGAACTATTCGCACAAAAAAAAAACACACACTTATTTCCCGCCTAATTTTTAGAAACTTTTGTCGACCTGAGAGAAGCCAAGATGGGTCAGCTATATTTAGGTAGAATTCAATAAATTCCTTTTCAAGTTTTACCCATTAAAACGACAGAGCACTTATTTCGCTAGTGACCTTGTATTCTTGCGGTCATTTCTGTATAGCTACCTCAGCCAAATTTGTAGACATTCACATTTAATGAAACAACCCTTTAGCATAAATTTTCTATATTACGAACGACTATGAAAACAATTAAGATGCTATAAATTAAAAAAAAAAAAAAATCCTTGAAGAAAAAAGCTAACAAATTTTAAGCATCTCTCCAATATAAAGCGCAACTTTCTTCCAATATAATAGATTTTATAATGATATTCAACTTATTAATTTTTAATTTCATTAAAAGCTTTTCTTTCATTTAGTACCGCACTGCTGATATTCTGTTAAGAAATTACAAAAAAAAAAAAAAAAACATCCTTTTCACTTAAAAAAGGACTTCTTAATTGCTGAACAAAAGAGCTGATACAAAATGAATAATTAAAAATAAAACAAAAAAGGAGTAAGTAAAAAAAAACTTCGCTAAAATGCTGAAGAAAATTTTGTGTCCATATCGTTAATTGCGTGAAATTCTATCTCGCCTATCAAAAACTGCTTAATGGATATTATACTTGTACAACAAAACACCAATGGGATAAAAACACAACCAAGTAGTAGGTATCTCCTATGTTTTTCTGGGATTAAGAGGAAGAAAAACTAAGCAGCATGCCCAAAAAAAAAAAAGAGTGTATGAAAAAAAAAATTAGGACAAAGCTAACCAAGCGTAAACGTAAGTCTGTGTTCTTTTTGTTTGCAAGGTCCTTTTTTTATCTGTTTTTTGTTAAACTTGATGGTGGAATTTTTCCCTTTTTTTTATTGACTCTTTGTATTATTTTTATTTGGTCACCTTTTTTTTTTAGATTTACCCTTGTTTATACGTAATTTTGTTTTTGGCTTTAGAATTTAGTTTATTGTATATTGAAGGTTTAAAATAACCATTAGACACTTGAGAAAATGACGAGATTGTTTGTTGGAAAAAGTGAATTTAGTCAGGAAGTTTTCTCCAACCTCAATGGAAAGATCAACTCTTCTGTAACAAAATCTAGCATTTAGGAAAAAACGATGATTTAATAGATAGGTACTTAACTTTTTTTAAGCTTGTTGGTAACTTACTATTTTTTTATATGCAATACACTTTTTCTATAAATTTTTTGGTCTAAGCTCGAAAGACTATAAAATCAATAGAATAGAATACTTTAAAATGTTAATATAAAAATGTATTTAAGAAAACGACCTGATTCCATTTCATGTTTACATTTTTTTGCTCAAAACTTGAAAAACTACCATCCAAAGGTAAATATTTTTTGTGTGAATAATAAAGACTTTAAAACAGCTCACATTTTGAACTCAATGATAGTTGTGATATTTGCTACAGTTTTTAAAATACAGCCTTTTAAAGTGACTGATTAAAGAAATCACATGCCATATTATCAGTCATAATGAAAGGTCGTATTTCTGTTGCACGTTTTTTTTTTTTTTTTTGTTGGTCCAAGCTCAAAAGACTCCAATATTCATCATAAGAATAGAATACTTCTCTAAACTATTGATGCATAAGCAAGAAAATAAAGGGTTTTTCAACAGGGACGCTACAAAAGTAGAGCGACAGGGACAGCAAATGACGCCATATTTCTTGCCGCTCTTATGACATTTCTCTTCAGTAAGGTTAGCCATTTCATGATGGAAAGATATACGAACCAACAACGAGTCGAAATTATTAAATTTACTACCGAAATTCGGAGTCAGTGGCCTCAAGAGCCCTACGTCCAATTTATGATCGTCATAGCAGATCAACAATTGAGCGTCTAATGGAAAAATTTGAATCCACAGGCACAGTGAGACAAAGAAGTGCCCGTAGTGCCGAGAATATTGCTGCCGCTGAGGCTTCAGTTGCAGAAAGCCCAAATGTGTCTCTCACACGTCGTTCTCAAGCGTTGGGCATCTCTGTGACGTCGTTGTGTCGTATTTTGCGAAAAGATCTTGGCCTACAGCCTTACAAAATTAAATTGACGCAAGAACTGAAGCCGCTTGACTACCAGAAGCGTCTTATGTTCGTGAATTGGGCTGAGCAACAACTTGAAAATTATTCGGATTTTCATCGAAAAATCATCTTCAGCTCATTTCTGGCTGGATGGCTTCGTCAATAAACAAAATATGCGGTATTGGTCAGGCAGCAATCCACACGTACTTCATGAGTCAATATTGCATCCTGAAAAAATTACGGTTTGGTGTGGTTTATGGGCCGGTATGCGGCGTCATTAGGCCGTACTTCTTCCGTGATGATCAAGACCGGCACGTTACTGTGAATGTGGATCGCTACCGTTCAATGATAACCGAATATTTTTGTCCCCAATCGGATGATATGGACTTGGAGGACATGTGGTTCCAACAACGGCGCCACACAGCGAATGTCACAGTTAATTTATTGGAAACCAAGTTTGGAGAACGTGTTATCTCACGAAATGGTCCAGTCGCTTGGCCACCTCGGTCGTGCGATTTGACGCTGTTACGGTAAAATTTACCGCAACAATGACCAGTCTTTGACTGCTTCCATTTCCTTCTTTTTGTCTCCGTTGTGGCTGCAAAATACTGGTGAGGTTGAGGGCAACCATGGTATCATCAACCATTGGTGTACTAAGCCAGGATCTTGCAAAAGCAACAACAGGTGTTCGAGTGATTGATGAATCGAATGGAACAGGCGGTTCCAAAATCTTGATCGTATTCAGCATTCAGACGGGCGGTCTCATGCAACGAAAAAATGCCAGCGGATGAGCTGAAGAGGTAACGAGTCAGGCGGACTCTTTTACCTACTCTACAATCAACACAACATCCTTATAATTAACTTAACTTAACTTAACTTTATATTTTATTGTAAACAAAATGGGTGGTTAACGCATCTAATTCTTAAAACCATACCTTGTAAATAGCAAAGTTCTTTTGGAATTGAAAAAAAAAGAAAAAGAAACAGTTGAGTAAATCGCGAGGTTGTTCAAAATATGCCTTCCTCTCTCTTCTCGAAACAAATAGTTTTTGAATGGTTGCTTTGCGCTTCGAATCTCTCGCGAGTAATTTGTATTAACTAGGAGAATGCCTAGCGAGGGCTATTTCTCGGTTTCAATTTTTTTTTAATTTTTCTCGAAAAATTTAGTTTGGGATAGGACTGAACTCGGCCATTAATATTCGGCAAGTTTTGGAAATACATCCAACAACTTGTTGAGTTTGTGTCTGTGGGAGTAATTCGGCAAGTTTTGGAAATACATCCAACAACTAGTTGAATTTGTGTTTGTGAGAGTGAGAGTAAAGTTTCGTTGAGATTCAACAACGGTGGTTTTCTGGGAAGCGAAAAAGCCTTCCAGGAAGCCGACGTCCCGTGACCGATGATCACGAAAACGAATGGCTGAATGTATGAATGTGTGAGTGATTGGAATGGTCGAGGGAAGGATTGGTTTTTTTTTGCTGGGAAAGTTCACTCTGGAGAGAGCTAACCAAGCGAACAGTGTTAAGATTCGAGAAGTTTAAAAAAAAAAAGAAAAAAAAGCAAAGAAAAATCGAGAAATAGTGTAGTAGTTTCGAAAGGAGAAAATTTGGAGAAGAATATAAGGGATTCGAGGTGCAAATAAATTATTGAGGAAAACAGGAGAATTCGAGGAAGGAAGGAAGAAATTCAAGGAGGAATAACCGATAGAAAAGATAAGTAGAGTAAAGATATTCATTTAAGTAAATTTTTTTTTTTTCAATTCCAAACGTGCCCATTTTGTCTGTTTTAACTAATTTCAATTTTGAATTGATTGAAGAGTCATTCTCCCCCGTAATTGCTTTTTTTGCGTTAACGACCCATTTGGATTTTTATTTTCTTTGTTTCTTTCGCTCAACGGTTCCCCGTGAGCAGTTATAAATTCTTATTGTACCTTAATTATAATTGAAAAAATTTTGGGTTTTTATCCTGGTTCGTCCAAGGTTTCCCAAATAAAAATTTATTGAAAGTCCCCATCTGGGCATACAAACTTTGCGTTTCATTTCTTTCGACCTTTATTTCACATTTGAGTTAGATTTGGAATTTTGCTAATCTTACTTAATTAAAATTCCTGGCGCCCACTTTTTATTGTAAGTATCCCACTGTACTTGCAATAAAACATTTCGTGTATTTTGATTAGTAAAATCAAAGATAATTTTTTTTATTGTCATCAAATTCTTCCGCTAAACCCAACCCAGCTGAGCAGCCGTGGCAGCAGCTTCTTTTTATCGTGCTGCTGTTTGCACTTTTTCATATTTTCTTTTATTCTCTTCTTCGTTGTTTGGCCTATCAGTTGTTAAGGGTTTTGTTGTGGTGCACAAGTGCCCATTCATTTTACTTGTTTATAAAAAAAAATTCTAATCTAAATTAACTCGGTGTTTAAATTCGTTTAATTTGTTAAAAGTACAATAAAATTTAAAATACAAATCCACAACCCCACCCAGAAAAAGTGCAACAACGCCGTTAGACTATTTCCTGTGGGGCTACGTCAAGTCTATGGTCCATGCCAACACGATTGATGAACTTCGTACGAGTATCGAACGTGAAATCACAGCAGTATCGGCCGATTTATGCTTGAAAACCGTCGAAAATTGGGTTCAGCGTCTGGACTTCTGCAAGCGTGCCCGTGGTGGCCATGCAAAAGAAATCGAGTTCCATACATAATGGCATCGAACGTACTTTCACAGGAGTAAAGAATTTCATTGATATCCAAAACCGGTTTTGTTTTATTTAAAAAAACTTTTGTAGCGCTCTTATTGAAAAACCCGATATTACATTTTACATATTTTTGCTCGAAACTTAAAAAATTACTATCGAGGGGTAGATATTTTTGGTATGAATATCAAAGGCTTTTTAACAGCTCACATTTTGAATGTAATGATTTTTGTGATATCTGTTTTAGCTGCCTGAATACAAACCTTCAAAGTGACTGATAACAGAATTTACCTCTCATATTATCAGTCACTACGAAAGGCCGTATTTCCGATGCACGTTTTTTTTTTGTGCTAGACTCGAAAGACTACAATATTCCTCAAAAGTATTAATGCATAAGCAAGAAAATATAACATTTTACATATTTTTCCTCGAAACTTTAAAAGCTACTAACGAGAGCTGGATATTTTTTGTGTGAATATTAAAGGCTTTTTAGCAGCTTACATTTTGAACCTAATGACTGTTGTGATATCTGTTTTCGTTTTCAAAATACAGCCTTTCAAAGTGACTGATAAATAGAAATTACATGCAATATTACCAGTCACTTTGAAAGGCTGTATTTCTGTTACTAAAAGAGATATTAGAAAACTCTCAAGGGACATAATGTGATTCATTAAGGGCTCTATCACATGCACATGCAAAATATCCCACTTTTTATGGAACTTCTTCCAGTTTTTAGAAAAAATGTAAAGCTATCGGAACCATGGACATTTTTTTTTTATATAAATGAAAACATTCATCAAATTGATTCTTAAGAGTTTCCTTTGTCAATATATTCAGCACCTTTAGTTTCAATTTAAAAACTGTCATAAAAATAAACCTTCACACTCTTTAACCACATCGTAAAATCCATGCATTTTCCCAGATGTACTTAGGTACCTAAATCCTGTGTTTTTTTTTCTTTTTTGCCTCATACAAAGTGTTTGAATAATGAAATTTATCTTAACGTATAGACGAACATTTATTTTATAATGTAATCTGTCAAAAAGGATGATTGTAATCGCAAATTTTCAACATATTATCATGGCATGTGCACAGTGCATACCATCTTTGCCATAACCAATTCCCAACTTGAACATACATTACCACAGCATCATTGAAGAGATGGAATACAGAGAAGAAAAAGAAAGAAAAAAAAAAAAACAACCGAAAACCAAACTATTATCCGCATCCTTGCGGTTTATAATGGTATAAGAAGGATAATGTTATAAAAAAAATCGAGTTTTTTTATAGCATTCTCCGGGTGATATATACACAGTATCTAAATGCAGGCCATACAGACTACACTCAAAGCTAGAGAAAGAGAGAGAGAGAGATAGAAAAGTCCTTGTACTTGGTTCTTCGATAAGGCAAATTCTATCTATAAAAATTGGTAGCTTAGTAGGTATACAGTACACAGACTAAATTGGTTGGTCTTTCGCCCCTTGAGAAGAGTGTAGTGTATGTAGGTATCCTTGAAACACATCATGAAGCTGCTTATCATATTGCTGCTGTACAGATGTTTTTCTACAAAAGTCTCTGCATTTTTGCTTCTTTTATTCTAACAAAAAAAATTCGTTTCGTCCTTATCGAATAGGAAATGGTTTTTCAATTGATTTTTTTTTTTATTTGTTTTTATTTTTGTTTCCATCTACTTAAAGAAGATACTTTTGTATCTATATCTGTATATATCTAAGATTTCTTTGTAAGTATAAAACTCTCCAATTGTGTACCTGTCGCTATGTGTTATACAACCTGAAAACGAAGTACTATACTGCTTTGAGTGTTGGTAAAGGTATAACGTCGCTCCTCGTCGTCATCATGGTATGTAACGTCTTTTCTTTTCTAATACAAAGAGTGATGGGAATTTAAGTACCTCCAAAAGTATCTAGAGCAATGCTTACGAAACGAACATGGACGAACGACACAACCAACAACGATATGGACATGGACATGAACATAGACAGAGAGGTATGTGAAGAGATGAGAATATTGTTACAAGACACACAGAGTGAACTTAGAAGCAAACCTGACATCTATTGGCTATAGAGTGTATTAGAGAACGAAAAGAATGCAATTTTAAAGGTGTCCGGGGAATTTATCAAGTGTCAAAAAACTGATGAAGGGTAAAAATATTACATTTTTACGACGAACGGAAATTGAATGGGATTTGTTTGCTACTTCATCTTCTTCCCGATACCGCAGCGTAGTCAATGTGATGTTAAAGGGTTATTTTGGTGGGTGGGGGATGGTTGGTGTTTTTTTGCAAACAAATATAAAAACGAGGATTAAACTCGTGTATAGAAGAGACATATACCTTTGCAACGAAGTTCTATTATACGACAGAGGTGATGGCGTATGAATAAATCATCACACTGCCATGTTTCTATGTTTTTATTCCCTTAAGTCGATAGAAATTGTTGTATTTATCGATTTAGGGGGATAACAAAAATGCAGTCAGCGGAAGCATTGAAAAATAAGAAATTCAAATTTTATGCGCTGATCCCTAAAGAACTAAAGGTATACAGATGGGGGTCAAGTGTTTTTTTAAGTTTTTTAAAAGAGTTTAACATTTTGAATTGCTTCTTTATAGTTTATTTATAGGGAGGAAGGGGTGGGATATATACTGACATCACTTAGACAAATAACTATCAAGGGGCTTATAAGTGTCCCCAGCTCTTAATAGCTAATGCGGTAAAAAAATTAATGTTTGCCTATTTTAGATGAATTTAGGGAATTTGAGAATTATTACATTTTACATATTTTTGCTCGAAACTTTAAAAACTACTATCCAGATATGAATATTTTTTGTATGAATATTAAAGGCTTTTTAACAGGTCACATTTTGAACTCAATGATTGTTGTGATATCTTTCATAGTTGTCAAAATGCAGCCTCTTAAAGTGACTGATAAATAGAAATAACATGAAATATTATCAGTCACTTTGAAAGGCCGTATTTCTGTTGCTATAAGAGATATTAAAAAATGTTCAGGCGACACCTTTTCATCGATTTCAAGGCCGCATATGACAGCATCTATAGGGACGAGCTACATAGAGCAATGTCTAGTTTTGGCATACCTTCCAAGCGCGTCCGTTTGTGCTGGATGACGAAGGAGAGTGTACGCTGCTCTATCAAGACCGGCAAAGACCTCATTGATACCTGTGATGTCAAAAAAGGTTTAAGATAAGGCGACGCGCTGTCATGCGACTTCTTCAACATTGTATTGTGATGCGACTTCTTCAACATTGTATCTTGAAAGAATTGTGCAAAACTCTCACGTCAACACTAGAGGCACAATTTTTCAAAAGTCCGTCCAACTACTCGCTTAGATACGCCAACGATATTGGCATACTTGGACGAACAAAGCGTGATGTCAATGCTGCTTTCGTGAGTATTGAAGAGGAAGCCAAGAAGATGGGTTTAACGGTGAATGAAAGGAACACCAAATATATGCTGTCAACAAGAAAGAACACCCAACACCAACGTCTCGGTCAGAACGTCACTAAAGACAGTTATAATTTTGAGGTGGTCAGAGACTTTGTCTACCTAGGCTCCGCTATAAACTCAGGGAACGATACGGGTGCTGAGATCAAACGAAGAATTACTCTTTCTAATCGCTGTTTCTTTGGACTAAGAAGGCAATTGAGAAGCAAAGCCCTCTCTCGAGCAACTAAAGTGTCCCTGTATGGTGCAGAGACATGGACGCTATTAACGGTGGATGAGAACGCTTTAGGCTGTTTTGAGAGGAAAATTCTCCGGGTGAATTTTGGTCCCGCGTACATAGACAGGGAATGGAGAAGAAGATACAACCACGAATTGTACGGGCTGTACAGCGACACCGACCTAGCCAGTAAAGTGAAAAGCCAACGACTGAGTTGGCTGGGTCACCTGGAGCGAATGGACAACAATGCTCCGGCCCGAAAAGTCTTTGAATCCAACCCCGTAGGACGGGGCAGTAGTGGAAGACAGCGGAACAGGTGGCGCACGCAAGTGGAATAGGACCTCAAAAACTTGGATTGCGAAACTGGAGACAGCTAGCCAGAAACCGAGCCGGCTGGAAGAAGCTTGTTGGTTGAGGCCCTGGTCCACCCCGGACTGTAGCGACACCTTAAGTAAGTAAGTAAGCGACAAAATTTGAGTCATTAAGGGCTCATAAGTTGCACAGCTCTAAATAGCACCTGCGGTAAAAAAAAAAAAAATGCCTACTAGTTTTAGGTGAAGACCGAAGGTAGGGAGAATTTAGGTATTAGGTTTTTTTCAACTTAAGTGAGCACAAGGCAACAAATTTCCTGTGACTCAATGTATACTGAGCAATATAAGGAATCATTACAGCAGTCAAACCATTGAAAAAACAATATCAAAAAAGGTTGCATTTGTTTGTCATTTTTGTGTACTTTTTTGCTCGAGCGAACTATGCATCCATCATTTATACTAGAACTTCTGATTTCGAGAGAAAACTAGTCGAAATATAGAAGTTATTATTGAACAGCCGAAGGAAGAAGTCTAAACGTTATGAATATGTGCTGCTCGTAGTTCTCAAAGTATAGTTTAAATCGTTCTAGAGCGAAACCCGATGCTGGACAAGGGAAGTTAGTAGTGGATCGTCCTGTCTCGACTACATCAATACCCTGCGAATCATCAGTGGACAGTACATTGAATATCTATCGACACCTTTCCTCTTGGAACAGTGTTCAAAGGGAAATGTTTACTTAATCTTTAAGGCCCTCATTATTTAAAGCGAATCGAACGTTCGCTTGGAAGCGAATGACTTTTCGAATTCCCAATTAGCCATTGTTTGACGTTTAAAATGTGTTCATGTTATTTTCGCAATATTTTTAGCAGAATTGATTTTGGAAGCAAATGTGGAAGCTTAATATCATATCGTGATTAGGGAAATTCGCTAAATCATTCACTTTTAAACGAATATTCGATCTGCTATTCATAATGTGGGCCTAAGGCAGTCTACACTTGAGGGAACCATTAGGTTCGTGGATTTCCAACTTGCTGAAACTTCTTCAAATTTTTCGAGGGCACCCAATCACACGAGAAAATTTTTTTCCGGGCAACTGCCTCCTGAAAAAAAACAAATACCTACAACTTTAAGGAGGAACTTTATGATCTCCTTGACGGAGCCATTAGAGGAAATATCAGGAATCAGGAAATATCTTGAACAGATCTGTTCAGCTACTAAGAGTTGCGAGACTTGTTGATCTGAAAATAAAAAAATCACAAGACGAACTGCACGCTTCTAATCAACTATGACGAATTGTCACTTGGTAGAAGCAAATTCGAAGCAGTAAAGGCGTTCATCTACCTTGGGAGTACGACTTAGCTCCAAGAATGAACGGAGATTCAAAGAAGAATTAACCAAGAAAAAAACTCAGTTTGCCTAAACAAATATGTTCGAAACTTCTCACGTGAAAGACAAGGACACTCTCTACAAAAATCATCTTGACTTTAGTCATGCTTTACATCAGAAAGTAAGAGATGATATTGGACTCTTTCGAATGAATAATTCTTCACGAGAAGGATTAATGGAGAAGACGTCTAAATTTTTCAGCTCGCCCATATCCTGCGAATGGATAAAAACACTCTCATGAGTCTTTTAGTACCAGCACCTCACTCCGTGAAAAAACTCTCCATTAAAAAAACGCCTCAAATTAAAAGTAAATAATTCTTCAAAATGTTGATAGAGTTGAAAAGTTTTTTTTTTCATATGAAGAAACTCTCCAAAATTAGGAATTTATTTCATGGGTTCTTGAGAACCAAGGAGCAGAGCGGTCATTACTGAATGTGGCACTTTTCAGCCACTCCATGCGCTCCCCCCCCCCCCCTCTGAGACAGTAATTTTGAAGTTCACAACACACGGCGAACCTTAATCAGACTTTGGAGACTTATTTATTTTTTTTTTTGGGGATTTATATCATGGGTTTTTGGAAACTCATTTCATCTTTGAGTTGGGAGACTTATTTCGAAATATAAATAACATCTTATTTGGAGAGTTACTTCATTTTTAGTTTGGGAGTTATTTTATGGAGCCCTAGCATCCAGGTCCCAAGCGACAAGAAAGACGAAACCTTGATGATTGCAAGGAGCGTGTTTAATAACGTAGGGTATGGAAAGATGTCGCTGCTAAGGAAGAGACTTTCCTGGAAAGGAAACCTTTTAAGTTAAGTAAGCATATAATGTGTAATAAAACTTAAATGCTGCGATTAAATAAAGACACAAATTTCTAAACAATTGATAAAGTTTTTTTTTTCTAAATGTTTACAATATTATCCCATAAAACATTGTTTTTTTTTTTTAAGATAATCCTTCCTAACCTCATTTATATTTCAATCTGCAGCCTTTTATCCTGCAAAGATGATTTCTCAAAAAAAAACCCTAAGTCATGGCACTTTACTTTGACGACTCGTGCCATATGCCAAGAAAAAGAAGTAAAAAAGGAATTGTCAAACCACATCAAAAAGACCATATATAATGCGACATGAGCATTGAACAATCTTTTGTCCTCAAGATACAATGACATAGATAGGTTTAACTCATTTAAAACAACAAACACACACATCATTATATCCAGTATCTGATGGATGAAAAAGAAAAACAATTACCTGATACAAGTGGTCGGTCAGCAATTATTGTTGTTTCACCATATTTTAGTTGAGTACATTCAGAATCCTTGCTAAGCATATGTAGGTAACTTAGTCGCAGAATAAAAAGACGAGGAAAAAAAGGCAGCAATTTGTTGAGTGTATTTATTATACACATATTGTATGACTAAGTATAGGCAAATGGAACTTTTAAGCATACAAGAATAAACTAGGTCAACAAAATGCAAAATGACAACTATAATTGGACATAAGCAAGCTATAAAAGGCTTATACCACCGCATAGAGATGAGATAGAGCAGTAGAGTAGAGAACTATAAAATGTCCTCGCACACACAAGACAAAAATTGAATTTCTAAAGTCAGTGTACACAAAAACAGTCAGTTTCCCGGAGCAAGGACTCATGATGGATAGATATAGAGCTCTTTCTTTATATCAAAGCACTTTTCTTTTTATCCAAACGAAGGATGTACGCGCTGACTAAAGGTTCATCCATCGGTATATGGAAATAGTTATCAGTGTTTGTGATGCTCATCATTTTTGATACAAAGATGAGGTAGCCCTTCTCTCTCTCTCTCTCTCTCTCTCTCGGTCAAAATGTATCTTTAGATCATTCATTCATTCATTCATCTGAATTGTATATTTTCAGTAGTAATTTTCAGTAAGCCTTTCATCTTTTTCTTTTTTTTTTTATTATTCATACCCTCGTTGGAGAAAAAGGCAAACGTCTGTGGTTGGCATGACGGCATCTGTCTGATTTTCTTTGTAGATACAGATACCCTTTGTTTATACCTTTCTGATATCATTCCCTGCACCCCACCATTTGGGTTAGGTGAACTTTGGTGTGTTGAAGAAAAATTATATTTCTCTCAGCCCATTGTATACCTTAAGTTTAGAAGTTAATCAACAAATTGCTTAGAAAAGTAATTAAAACAATAATTTCGAAAGGACCATTCATAAAAAAAGATAAATATCTTTAAAATAAAAAAAACTACAAAAACACTTATCTTCTTAAGGGTTTTTGTTTCAAAACGTTTTAAAAAACAATTTCAATCGATAAATCCTACAGTTTTGAAAAAAAAAATATGTAGGGTTATTAGAAATTGATTAAATTATCGCACACAAGAAGACATGACACAAACACAGCACAAGGGTAGCAGCAGCAGCAATGGAATGAATGCTCCTAAAGTGCATATTAAAAGTCCATTAAGAGCATGTGCCTTCACATAATTTTTTTTTTTTTTTTGTAGAGCTTATTTAAATATAGCACAGTCATAGTCCTATTCAAAAAAAAAAAATGGAATATTAAAAGGACAAAAAAAAGTGACTGAAGAAAATCCACTTGATTGGATCAATTGTAATTGGAGACTTTATATTGATGTGCCACACAACACTCGACTATGCGAATAATACTCCCTTCCCCATTCTTTGAAAAAAAAATCATTCCATTTTCAAAACGAAAAAAAAAACTTTGATTTGTCTTATTACATATGTTGCTGCCAATGTGACTATGGCTTTCGGCTTGAAATCAAGTATCTTGACGAGAAAGATACACCAATTGACTTACTGACTTTTAGCCTGAGGCAAATGATGATGTAGATAGCTCGAATTGCTTGTCGTCGAGGGGTCATTCAGATATTTTTTTTTTATATTATTAACTTTGTATTTTTGTATTTCTTCTCATGCGGTGTCTTTTTTTTTCAAAGATCCAAAATGTGATTGGATGGGGTAGGAAGATATAAAATTGGCATTTAGTTTGTCACGTAACAGATGTTTCTTCATTTATTAATATTTTTGGACTAGGAATTTTGTGCCTCTCATTCTTTTTCCTACGGAGAGAAAAAATTATATGATAAAGTGTTTCATGAACAATATAAATTTCAATCATCATTTATTTTAGTTTATTATTTTTTTTTTTAATTTAAACTTTTAGTTTTTCAAAGAAAATAACTCATATAGAAACGCTAGGTTTGACATATCTGTCGGAGAAAATAATAATTTCCATCATTAATTGTCATAAAAAATCTAGTTGAAGGAAATATTTTTGAAAATATCCGAAATCTAAATTCAAAAAAAAAATGGGGGCGACAGCTCGTGAGAACCAGTACCCATTGACCTATACTCTCTATCCTTTCTGTGTACGTGTTTAAAGTCCAGTGCCCCACGTTCTGTAACTCTGACATCGATAAAATTCATCGAGACAAGATGAAAATTTAAGCAAAATACATGAGTAAAGTAATTAAATAATTGTAAAGTAGTGAAATATATTTAAAAATATCAAAAATCAAATCATCAAAATTTTGTGGGGCGACAGCTCGTGGGAACCAGGACCCATTGATCTATACTCTCAACACTTTTTGTGTAAGTGTTGTAAGTCGAGCGGGCCATGATTCTCTCAAATGGATAAAATTCGTTAAGAAAAAAAAGAAAATTGAAACAAAATATATAAGTTTTGTTCTGTTTTGCAGTCTTTCCCTACCAATTTTATCCATGCAAGAGTTACAGAACAGAGGAAGCAGTTTAGACTCTTTGGAATGAATAATTCTTCACAAGAAGGATGAATGGATCTACGATCAAGCATTGATATAAGACTACTGTCTACAGCCCAACATGCTTATTGCAAAGGGATCTCAATGGAAACGGCTCTCCACACACTAGCACGTACCATCGAATATTCCCTCGATAATAAAGAGTATACAATGGTCGTCTTCCTAGATAAAGAAAGGGCTTTTAACAATACCGACACACCTGCAATCGCATCTGCGCTGCCATCTCTAAATGTTGATGGGTCGCTTGCTGAATTGATTAATCAAATGCTTAAGAGCTTCCCGGCAGAAGAACTGTCAACAGGGGTTCACCGCAAGGCGGCGTTCTTTCTCCCCTTCTTTGGAACTTGGTAGTTAATGAGCTGCTGAATTGCTTAGAAGCGGAGAGCCAGAGAGTGATTGCTAATGCAGACGACATGCCATAGCAGTAGCAGGAAAGCATCCTTACACTTAAAGGGATATTTTACGAAACGCTCTTAACAAGCTAACACGATTGGCTGATCGATATGGACTTGAGTTAATCCCCATAAAACATATCTTGTCCTCTTTCCCAAGGTATACAAAATTTCGCAAATAGACCAACTTTTTATTAATGGTGTTCCACTAACTTAATACTTGGGTCTCATTTTAGATAAGAAGTTAAGCAGGAAACCAAACATACAAGTGTCAAAAAAACCACCGTGGCACTTTTCTCTTGCAAAAAATCCGTTGGCAGTAAGTGGGGCCTCCAACCACACATTATTCACTGGCTATAAATTTCGGTAATTGGACCGATTCTAACTTACGGTGTGGCAGTATGGTGGACTGCCTTAGATAAAGTGATAAATCGCGATAGACTAAGCAAAGTCCAAAGAACTGCATGTCTATGCATAAGTGGAGCACTTCGGCCGACTCCGTCTACTGCATTAGACACTCTTCTCCATCTGACATCTCTGGATATTTTCAGCAAACAAATGGCAACGAACACAGCTTCACAGTTCGCTTCGTCAAAAGCTCTAAGTGGTTTAACGAGTAAGAAAGGACTTTTCCAGATTAATGTGGCATCACAATGGACCAATTTTGGTCTAAGTGTGTCAGTTTAATTTACCACTTTTACCTAACCTTATCAAGGATGAATGGTGGAGAAGACGTCTAAATTTTTAAGCTCATCTATATCCTGTTAGGTTAGTGTATTTTAGTACCAGCACTTCATTTCGTGGAAAAAACTCCCCATTAAAATAACGCCCCAAATTAAAAGAAAAAATAACTCTCTAACTCTAATTTTTAATAATACGAAGAAACTCTCCAAAACATTGTATGATATATGAAAATAAGCGATTAATTAGTGGGAAGTGAAATAAATATATTTAATTGAAATCCATTTACAAAAGAAAAAGTTATGAACGGTTTTGTGTGAAAAAAACAATGTAAATCAAGTGCAATTAAAAAAACTCATAAAATCTCAAATTTTTGTTTGGGTTAAAGGCGTTCTAAGAATAAAATGTAAGGAGGAACATACAATCTCTCATTTAAGGTGGGTGGGATCAATTTTCAAAAAAAAATAACTTTTAACAGAATCATGGAAATGCGAGTCCCGAAAACCTCTTTACCGGATAACTATTGCTAAAAGTGATAAATGTTTCAAAAAGCCAATTTGGTAAAAAGGCGACATTCTAAGATCTGAGTGAATGTACATCATTCGAAGACAAAAAACTAGTGGACTACTCTAAAAACCCAATCGAAATGCATAGAAATATAAATGTTTATGAATTTGAAAGTCTGTTTTTCATGTAATGTCCAATAAACTTTTACTATAATTTTGTTTCTCTATTCCCATGACATAAGGATTCCTTTCTTTTCCGTTAATATAGTTTATAGTTAGAAAAACTTTTGCCTCCTTCCCATCCATATTTAACAAATTCACACATTTACCCCCCATTCCAAATAATAATAGAATATGTGTTTATATAAAATATACACTTAAAAGCAATCTGTGCGACAGCAATTACTAAAACATCTTCTATAAAGAACAACAAGAAGAATGCCAACAAAAAGAACTACTATTAGTGAAGATTTAATTTCCAGAGGACGAAGGACATCCCCTTCGAAGAAAAAACAAGTCGAATATGTGTGTTTTATGTTTCACACCAAAACTTATAATAGGGTCTGTTAGTTTTGGTCTCTGTTTTTTTTTTTTTTTTTCTGAAAATGAATTTTAGTTTGAACATCAACAACATCTTGTGTCCATTTTCAAGACTTACGACACTGTTATTGTAATGAAGATTCGAGGTCTGTGGGGTCTTGTGTGTCTTTAATATCTCGTGTGTACTGATAAACTTAAGAAAACCAACCAAAATAATCTGAGTATATATTCCTCCCTCTACTCTCTTTCTCTATCTTTGATTCCACTGATGATAGTCTACAAAGTTATTTTAGCCAAAGTTATATATTTCTATCCATGTATTCAGTTGTGGGTCATATTTTCACACTTGTACGTAGACGATGTACATCCCCAAATCTAATTCCTCAAAACTTACCCCCCTCGCCCTCTTTTCAATACCAAAATTGTACACCAAGTATATCTAATATCTCTATTGGGTTTATCTTGGAAAAGATAACAATGTGTGATATGTCCTTGTGAGACTATAAGGACACACACTCTTCAAGGAAAAACGAACCTTAACAAGTGGATTATTGGATTTATTTTGCAATTGTATATTGAGTCAGAAATATCGGGGTGGAAGAGAAGGGGGAGAGAGAGGTGTAAGGATGAAGAAAAGTTTCTCTTTGGGGCTATACGATGATGATTTTAGACGGATACATTCTCGGGCCGTCCGGCGAAGAAGATAATTCACAGTCCACACTTCAGGGTCCATCAAAAGTGGATTAGAGAATCAAATTTCTTGAGAGTTTTGGTCCGAATTTTATCCCTTTTTTTTCTCCAGTCTTCATGTTGATGATGCGATGATGGCTCTTTTCTCCAAAAAAAATAAATAAACTCAGTTATACTCATGTAGTAGAAGAAGATAACTTTTCAAATCAAATGGAAAATGGTATACGAATCGAACGAACCAGGGTTATTGGGGGTAATGTGTATAAAAGCAAAAAATATAAAACTTTCACAGAGATATCGAAAGTCTTTTCTAATGGGGACAAAGTGAATTTAAGAAGAAGAAAAAGACAGACAGAAAACAAAAATACCAACAATGCATAAAGAAGTGTGGTACAAAAGTTTCTTTTTATTGTGTTAAATGCTTTTGCAATATCTATACAACGAGTATTGAAAGCTTTTTGATCTTTTGTTTTTTTTTTTTTCAATCAACTTACTTGAAACTAATTTTATAGAAAATTATAGTTCACTCACTTTAAGTCGAATTTTCAGGTGATATCAAAATTATTTGGAGTTAGAGAGAGCTAAAAGCTGCTGAGAAACCAGCCCGGGAGCTCTATGGACAGTAAAAAAGAGAGGGACATTGACTTCCCTAGGAAGCAAAAGAGGGAGAGCTCGAGAAGTGGGGGGTCAAGTCTATTGAAGATTCTACTCGCAGGACTGGTGTTCGTAAATTCTTACCAAAGGCTGGAACAGCCCTTCCAAGGCCTTGAAGGCTAGAACGGAAGCCTTTCGGTAGTATTCTAGTAGATACACAGGGCATTGCTGAGGATGAATACTTTTCTAAGTTGATAAACGGTGAAGATAGCCAACGTTCTGCTGCTAGGTATCCAACATTCCATTTAACTTGGACGATCATGGCCAACATTCTAGCCCACCCGACCTTCATGAAGAGCAGTTAGCTTTTCAATAAAGCGAGAGATGACCATTATGGACTATTGAACCAACTTATCTGCAAAGTTTGGGAGATTGTAAGTATGCCCGATGACTGGAAGCTTAGCATAATGTGTCTCATTCACAAATAACAAGATGCTCTAACCAATGTGAACTACAGACGCATGAGTCTCTTTAGCGACACGTATAGCATCGTTGTGATCGCTCAAAATCTCTTTTCAACGATCTGATCGGCCTCTATCAGTATGGTTTTTTAAAGTACTGCTCAAGTACTTTGGTACTTAAGTACTGGGTACTTGATACTTGTACCCAAATACTTGCACAAATACTGGTACTTAAAATTTTCAAGTACCATTACAAGGGTACCAGTACTTGTACTGGTGCTGGTACTGAAACTGGTACTGGTACTGGTACTGGTACTGGTACTGGTACTGGTACTGGCACTGGTACTGGTACTGGTACTAGTACTGGTACTAGTACTGGTACTGGTACTGGTACTGGTACTGGTACTGGTACTGGTACTGGTACTGGTACTGGTACTGGTACTGGTACTGGTACTGGTACTGGTACTGGTACTGGTACTGGTACTGGTACTGGTACTGGTACTGGTACTGGTACTGGTACTGCTACTGGTACTGGTACTGGTACTGGTACTGGCACTGTTACTGGTACTGGTAATGGTACTGGTACTGGTACTGGTTACTGTACTTGTACTTGAAATTTTACAGCTCTGGTTTTAGGAAAGCAGAGAAAAATCTTGAAGAAGTGGCACACACAAATGGAAAACGACCTCAACCAACATGCTGTGCAACTGGAGGTGGCTAGCTAAGGATCGAGTTAACTAGAGAGGCTTGTTGATTGAGGCCGTAGTTCACCCTGGGCGAAATTTAACCTTTACAAAAAATAACTTCTTTTTTTAATAAAAGTTGTTGAGCCTTTTTTTAAGAAAAACTGGATTACATACAGGTACAAATTTTAAGTATGATAAAACACTGTGACGATAGACATGCCAAAAGTGTGTCAGTTTAAAAGCGTGGCAGTGTAAAATTTTATATGTATGAAAGTCTGGGAGAGTTTGAAAAAGTGACACGGACGTTGTGATAGTATGACAGTATTTCAGTATGACAGTAGTAGAGTATTACAATATTATATAATTACACTATTACGGTATTTAAGTATATAAGTATTACAGTTTTACAGTATTACAATATAACAGTATCACAGTATTAATTAGACTACTACAGTAGTCCAGTAGCTGGAGCACGTACTCAGAGCAGGTGCTTCATGAGAATCAGAGGAGGTGCTCATTAAGAAGGTACCTGCGCCCGTTTCACTCACCCATAATTTTGTGAAAGTTGGAAAATCGTTGTTTGACATATCTGAACCATCATTTAATATTTTCCTGCTTTATTTTATAAGTCATGGTGACAAACATGAAGAGGAAATCTAGCTCAATGTGGAGCGGACGAAAAGATCCTGACCAAGTGTAGATTATCGATTTATTTTGGTAACAAAACTATTTGTTGATGATTCGGCAAAACAAGGAACTTTTGCCATCGCAATATTGACAAAAAAGAATGACTTGGTTTTCAAACAACAATTCTTCAGTTGCTGTAGGAAAATCGATCTAATTGTAGGTACGAGTACATACGATTTTTTAGCTATGGTCGCAATTTCTAAAGCAAAATTTTTAAGTACCGCGGACTGCTCGACCAGCCCCCCACTTTTGAATATATAAATCTCCTATGTAGCGAAGGAAGATCCGCATTTTTTTTTTTATTTGTTTGTTAGGGCATAACACCCACCATCCCTCCATTCTAAATTATTAAAAATGACCCGCCAGGAAAAATGGCAAGTTTTTTCAAGTTTAGTCAAGGTCCTGAAAAGGCTTCCGTAGGGACAATCTAGATAAGGAAAACTTGTCGAATGCTAGTGAGGCCCTCACTAGAAAAACTTGTTGGATGAGTTTTTCTATCCAATCAAAAATACCCATTTTAGAAAAAAAAAAACTAAAAAAATTTGTATCGGGTTTTTCAATAAGAGCGCTACAAAAGTTTTTTTTTTTAATAAAACAAAAACGGTTTTGGATATCAATGAAATTCTTTATTCCTGTGGAAGTACGTTCGATGCCATTATGTATGGAACTCGATTACTTTTGCATGGCCACCACGGGCACGCTTGCAGAAGTCCAGACGCTGAACCCAATTTTCGACGGTTTTCAAGCATAAATCGGCCGATACTGCTGTAATTTCACGTTCGATACTCGTACGAAGTTCATCAATCGTGTTGGCATAGACCATAGACTTGACGTAGCCCCACAGGAAATAGTCTAACGGCGTCAAATCGCACGACCGAGGCGGCCAAGCGACTGGACACTTTCGTGAGATAACACGTTCTCCCAACTTGGTTTCCAATAAATTGATTGTGACATTCGCTGTGTGGCTTGTGGCGCCGTCCTGTTGGAACCACATATCCTCCAAGTCCATATCATCCATTGGGCCAAAAATATTCGGTTATCATTGAACGGTAGCGATCCCTATTCACAGTAACGTGCCGGTCTTCATCATCACGGAAGAAGTACGGCCCAATGACGCGCCGGCCCATAAACCACACCAAACCGTAATTTTTTCAGGATGCAATATTGACTCATGGAGTACGTGTGGATTGCTGCCAGACCAATACCGCATATTTTGTTTATTGACGAAGCCAATCAGCCACTTGTAACGCTGCCAAAAGATATTCAAAATGAATGTGAAATCGAATTAAGCCTGAAATTTTCGTAACGCAAACATTTTTTACGGATTAAGTATTTCCTATAAAAAGTTTGTACAATATAAAATTTTAAAAACTTCCATGGAAAAATTGAAGAAAAAATATCTACACATACAGTTCACACTCACTGTAAATAAATTAAATAAAAAAGATATTTTAACAATTAACGATACAATTATGTAATTGATGCAACAAATTTTGTATGATGTTGTTAATTGCTTTTGATACAAGCCATTACAACAAAATATTAAAAAAAAAGATTATCTTTAGCCGGACATGCAATGATTTCGTGGAATTAGATGTATAAATGTAAAATACACAACTGTCAATTGGTTCATATGTATATCTAAGCTTTCGAAATGCATCAGTTAATTTTTTATATTTGTTTGTTTTGTTGTACGAGTATTTTTGTATTCAGTCAAACGGTAAAATATATTCAACCTTCAAAAAATAATAATTTAACTAATTTTTATTGTCATGTTTTTCCAAAGGATTGGGATTTAACTTTCTTGCGTTTTGAATACAATACTTCAGATATTGAAATAGCTAAATATGACATTCGTATGATACGTTCAAAATCTGGAATTTACACTTTAAATGGAACCATCAATCTTGGCATCGATATTGACGATACATTTTCGGTGAATATTTTTTTATTTATTTTTTTTGTTTGTATTTAATAAAAGTATATATTTTTTTTTTTAATGTTTTCCCTACACAGGCTTCAATGGAAGTATATCGAAGTCAATCGGGAAGTAGTCAATATAGAAAGACTCCATTTGCAATTGAAAAAACTTCTTTTTATAATTTTATGACAACTTTTTATGTTAAAAAATTACAAAAAGATTTAAGTAAGTGCAGTAATTTGCCTCATTATGAGTATGTTTTCGACGCACCATTACAAAAGAATTTATATAAATTTAACATGTGCGTTTTATCGAATGATAATATGCCAGGACACTTGCTGCCAGGACTCTATAAATCTGAAATTGAATTTTCTCGTGAGGATTTCTATTTATGGTTGACGGGATACTTTGATGTTCAAAGTAAAACATTTGGTTAAAAAAAATATATACTTAATAGTTTATGTTGTCAGATAAAAATTATTGTTTCTTGGGTCTTAAGACTAAAAAGTATATTTTTCAGCAACAGCTGCATCAATCATGAATAAAGGATTTATTGGTAGTTTTTAGTTTTTTTTAATATATTTTTTTTTTGCCGCCTTTTAACAACATATTTTTATGAATTCGTTTCCTTGTAACTTTATAAATAACAACAAATAAAAAAAAAATATATTTTTCGAGAAAATATTTCATTGCGTTTTAATTTTAAATTCTCTAACAAAAAGATGCTGATGGCAATTTTACACATTGTTTAATTCAAAAAAATAGTCAGTTCAAGATCTTCGAAAACTTTATCAATTTTGTATCCGTTCGGTCCGGTTGTCCCTGACATTTTTTTCGTACACCATATCTCATGAACGAATAAAGATATCGACATCGAATGAAATTTATTTTATAGATAATAATTTCAATGAGTGCAGAAGACTTAAAAAAAAAAAAAAACAATAAATAAAAGGTTGTAAGATTTCATTAGTCTCGAATATCTCGAAAAAAAAACGATGCTATCGACTTGACGACGATGAACTGACAGTTATTTTATAATAAAAAAATAATGCTGAAAATTAAAAAAAAAAAACCAAAAATTTTTCAGCTTGAATACCTTGAGAAAAAAAGAAGATATTGCCCATGAGATGATTTAATTTTAGATATTAGTTCTTTATTATGAATAAATTGATAAATTTTGTAAAAAAAATTTAATAAATATTCCCCAATATTTTTAAAAAAGTAATATTTTTTCGCGAATATCTCGAAAGTGCATCACTGGATTGTATATTCAACTGGACCAATTCAAATAATTTCTAATGGAAATTTCTCGAACATCTCAAAAGCATATCACTGGATTGCATTTTGAAAAGAAACAATTTAAATAATTTCCAATGGAAATATCTCGAATATCTCGAAAGCTTATGACTGAATTGCAATTATTGAACCAGACCAATTAAAATACTTTTCAATAGAAAGTTGATAAATTTATTGACTAATTTTGCTTCACCATGATGTTCTTGCACATTTGTCTGAAAAACAGTTTGAGATGTTTTTTTTTTTTGTAGAACTAAAAATGAGCTTTGTTCAAGTTTTTCAAAAATCAGATAGTTTTTGAGTAAGAGGTAAGCATAAAAAACTTAATTCTACTCATTTCCAAATCTTAATTCTATATCAAATCTGAAGCAGAAAAACGATTAAGATGAAATTTTTACGAATGATGAGGAATATATTGAGACTTCATCAAACAAAATTGTCGCCTAGAACGTCTAATGGTGGCAATCTGATATATATATATATAGGGGTGTGTTCTTAAAAAAAGTTTTAGACAATGTTATTTGTAATAATTCTTATAAACAAAAAAAATAGTACCAAGAATAAAAGGTGTAGTAATACACTCATACATTTTTTTTTTATTTTCGGGGCTTAAAGAAAGGTTTCAAGGGATTACCAGTTAATTATCATTGTATTTGATATATGATGGTTCGGCGTAAAAAAAAAAAACTATAAGTCCGACCGGGGAAGACAAGGAAACATTAATTTTTTCTTAGTTGATTTTGAATTTGACTTAAAAAAAAAGTCAAAAGTCAAAAAATTAATATAATAGAGGAAAAATAACAACAAAAAAAAGAAACAACCAAAAATGTCGTCTTTGAATTTTGTTCATATTTTGATTCAAAATCATCAAAATTTTATTTATCAACTTAAGGGCCAGTTTTTCAGTTCAGGGTTAACTCTGAGTTAAATCAGAGTTTGCTATTCCGGAAAATAAATTAAATCCCGAATTAACTCAGAAACAGTTTTTCAGTTGAGGTTTTACTTATTTCTCCTTTCTTTCTTTCAGTTGTCAAAAATCTAGGGTCATCGATATGTGCGACACTTTGGAAATCACCCTTCACGGAATTTCACTGACAATAGCTTTCACTATCGAAATCGAGATGGCACCACAACTGAAAGGCACTAAATTCGGTCCTTGACTTAACTCACCAAAGTTAGTGAGTTAACTCGGAGTAAACTTAAAATGAATATACTTTTTGAGTTAACCCCGAAGCTAGAATAATCTCCCACTGAAAAACTGGCCCTAAGAGTTCTTTCTAAATTTTATATTTAAAAACTGATTTCATAAAAAATCCTGATTCGAATGCTTCAAATAATTCTCAATTTATTAATCAAACTGAAATGTCAAAAATCTAAAAGTAGCTAATAAAAGTAACAAATAAAAGTAACCAATAAAAGTCACCAATAAAAGTAACCAATAAAAGCAATTAATAAAAAATAAGCAAGTAATGACACCATTGAACCTGAATAAACTAAGAAATTCAAATATGTTGTAATTAAAAAAAACTCACTAAGCTTCTTAGCAACTTCTTAGCCTTTTCCGCAAGACAAAAAAAAAAGAAGAAGTGTGCGAAAAAATGACATTTGTTTTTATTTTTGTTGTTTCTTTCATTACAGGGCTGTCCGTTTTTTTTTTTTATTTTCATTCATTTAAATTCATGTAGCATTCAACGAAATTTTTTTCAGTCCGTTTCGCATTTCGTTGTCAAGTTGGAGACCAACTTAAACATTTCCTTCCAGCAGCGTTCTAGGCTTAATGAAATGTGTGCGAAAAAAGAGTGTAGACTTCACCAAAAAATATGCAACAATTATCAATTTCGTTTATGATTTCGCTGTGTCATTTTTGTATCGGATTTTTCATTTCGCATCAGCTGCGTACTACGCTAAAGCATAATGTTGACAAATCACCATCAGTGACTAACAAAGAGGGTCAACAAAGGTGGCATTTTGACAGTTCTTGGTCCTCTATAACCGTATTTTCACCAATACTTTTCTGTGTTTTGTTTTTTTAAACATTCTCAAGTAATCCAAAATGAAATAAGGCCAAAATAGTTTTTTTCAAAATAAAATCAAACTTAGCCATAAAATTAATGTTGGGATGATACTCGTATTTCATTATGATACTTGACCCTAAAAATGTTATATAACTGAAATTTTGAGAATTTTCGTTATTATTATCTTCAGTGCATTTGCTTGGGGTCTTTTTAAAATCTTTGGGTTTGGGGGCTCATTTCGAGGAGTGTAAAGATTTGCATTCCCTTTTTGGAGTTTATGTCCCACTCACGCAACTTCGTTGTTTTACTAAGGGTATTCAGTTGTCTGGAAGGCAGCTATGTATGGAAAGGTGCAAATGCTTAAACACTTACTGAATGAAGCATGTCTAAGAACTATGGTAATTAACGCTGAATTTTCTATTAAGGGCTGTTTTTATTAGATGGGAATTGTTTCCATTTTGATTTCGCATCAAAACCCCCCAAAAAAAGAAATCTTACCTACGTCTTTCGTTACAGATTTGAAGAGGAAAAAAAGTCTGCGGTTATTTCTTTTTTCTTTACTCTTGTTTTGGGAAATAAGAGCCACTGACTTTATTTCCGTGGGTTTTATTGCACTGAACTTTTTAACTAATAAGAAAAAATCTGAAAATATCATCCAATTAAAAAGATCCGTATCTGAGAAACCAAAAAATATATTAAAGTGGGCGTGGCAGTGGGCAGTAGTATAGAGAGTTCTCATAAACATTCGCACTTGTTTGAATAAAAAAAAAAAACATTATCCAGCACAAATATGAAACTTAAATTGTATTAACACACACTTGACACCCACTGTTAATTCAAAATTACTACGAGATAGCTATTTTTAAATTAAATTACTTTTATATAATAAATATTATGTATTTGAATATTGTACTCAGTATATCTTGTAGATCTCGATACAACCTCTATAACAATTAAACAAATTTAAAAAAAAAATATAATCTAAACGACACGCAATGAATATGCGGAATTTTTTGTTTATAAATTAAAATGCACATCATTTTCAGTTTGTTTTATTAAAAGATTTTAAAAATGTACCGGTTAAATCTTTGTATTTGTTTTGTGTCGAGTATTTGGTCTGTTTATGTTTACAGTCAATCGGTAAAATATTAAACCTAAAACAAGGTTAATTCATTTATTGCAATAATTTAATATTTCAAGGATTGGGATTTCAATTTGCTGCGTTTTGAATATAATACATCAAATCCTGAAATAGTAAATTTTCAATTACGGTTCTTACGTTCTACATCTAATAATTATGCTATTAATGGAACACTTAATATTGGTGATGATATTGACGATAGATATTCGGTGAATACATCTTAAATTTGAACAACAAACCAAATTTGTATCTTATTTGTATTAAAAATATTTCATTCACAGGCCTCAGTTAAAATATATCGAAGTCCTACGGGAACCAGTCACTATCGTGAGACTCCGTTTTGCATTGCAAAAACAAAATTTTATTCATTTATGACAACTGTTTATGTTAAAATGTTTCAAAGTACAGGTGCTAAATGCAGTAATCTACCAGTACACGAGAAAAAATTCGACACACCATTGGCAAAAGGGAAATATTATTTGAATATGTGTATTATATCAAATGAAAAAATGCCATTACATATGCAACCAGGATTCTATAAAATTACTGTTTATTTTGAAGGCCCAAATGCTTATTCATATATGTCTGGTTTTACAGAAGTTCAACAAAAATCTCTTGGTTAAAATTATAATTAATTTTTGGAAATATCAATTTAATTGAAAATGTTTAAAAAATAATAAATAATAAAATAAATATGTTTGGAATTTGAGCAGAAAAAAAATCGTCTCATAGTTTTGACATAGGTACTCAAATTCTCCAGCAGAATCTAAGAAAAATGAACTTTTCTTAAAGTTGAACTCACAAAGAAAACAACAAAGAGTATTCATATATGTTTGCCATAAAAAAAAAGAAATATTGAATATATTTATTTGACTGAGGGTGAATGACTGGATACGAGTATATACAAGCATAATCGTTGGAAAATCGAATGTAATCTGGCCTATAAGCCTCTTAGTATTAGTAAACAACTTTAGCTATAAAAATTTAAATAATAAATAAATAATTTCCTTTCTTAGCTGTGGATAAAAACTTTTTCTTATGGATAGCCAGAGAAACGAATCCAAATAGCCACATCCATCTAAAATTTTATTTGGATGCATTTTATTTAGTTGCTATAAAAAAATTATAGATATTTCCTCAAATGATAGTGGCTATCAGAATTCAGTATTTGAGTTGTCAGTGGAAAAACGGACCCAATTTGCCTTATCTACTTTAAATGTCACTTAGGGAAACATTTTTCATAGCATAGTTGCTATAAAAATATGTTATTGTTTCATTAAATTTAACTGAGAGGTGAACAAATAAATTTTTAAAATGGATAAACATGCACAGTCAGTGGTTAAATGAACCCAATCGTACCCAAAAGCCTAAATTTTATTTTGCTGATAGTGAATAGGTTTTAGTTTAGGTTTAGTTCCTATAAAATAGAAAAGTTGACTAGATTCATTAATTGAGTAAGGATAAACTATTTCTTTGGATAGAGAAACAAATTCAAACTGAATTATTAAGCTTAAATTTTATTTGAGGACACTAGATATGACTTTTGGATAGTTGCTATAAAAAATAAATGTTTTACATTTCCTCAACTCATGGTGGACATGAGACTTTTAGGAAGACAGTCGATGAATAAATGAATCCAATCTGCACTTTATAATTAAATTGCAATTTTGAGACACTGGAAAACGTTTTCAAAGTTACTATAAAAAAATTAGATTGTCATAAAAAAAATTAGATAGTCGTTATTCACCGACAAAAATACGTCAGAGATCAAATGGATGAACATATAAAATCGAAGGATAAAAGAAACCCAATGTTTTGGAAGACTTTTGAAAGTTGCTATAAAAAATAATTTTTACTATTTCCTTAAATGATGATGAACAAAATTAACACAATTATTTTTTTTTTGTGGAATAAAAATCGCATGCAATTTAATTTGAACCCCTTGACGGCTTTATGATATTTGCTATAAAAAAGAAAACTTGAATATTTTCTTATTTTATGGTGGACAAACAATTTTTGTTTACAGAAAGTCAGTGAACTGGATGGCAGTAAAAATAAACGAAAATGACATCGAAATTGCTAAATCCGTATCTGACAAAGACAGAAGTTAGAAAAGTGGGCGTGGTTGGAGGCAATTTTTCTAAGAATCATTTTCTTATTTTTGTATTAAATTATACAATTGAACTCTGAAAATTTCAACTAAGTCATCAGAGTCATTTCAAAGAAACCAATAAATAATAAAAGTGAGAGTGCCAGTAGGCGGATTTTACTGAAACGGTAAATAATTAATAAATAGTCTAAGAAGTTTTCCTGTGACTAAGTTTCAACAAGAAAATGTACGAGTATTAATCAACACGATTTTTTTTAATAATTTGCGCGTTTTAAAAGGGTTTTAACTATCCTTAAAATGATGAGATAGTACCTCGTGGCAAGATGGTTTGTGCGTTGGACTGTGGTGCCAAAGGTCTGGGGTTCGATTCCCACCCGCTTCCACCTTAAATATTTTTCCTCCAAGAGTATACTTGTCATGAATAAGTGCTTCTCATCTAGCCGTTCGGATCGCCAAAAAATTGTAGGTCCCCTTCATTCCTGCCAACAACACGCACACAGGAATGGTTGAGTGTTGTAAGTCACTAGGCCCTGGTTCTCCTCGAGCTGTTGCGCCACCAAATTTATTTATTTATTTTTTTTAGAAGATGAGACGCAATTAGGAAAATAGGGAAGGTTTCAAAAGGAGATACCGTTGCACTTTGGTTTTCAAGTTCTGTAATTTTGGTCAGCATTCTACATTCGTAGAGGTTAAGAAAAGAATATATGTACTTGAGAATACGTCCGAAGTTGGGCTCAAGAGTAAGCTGATGGGCATTCCCAAAAGCGGGAGTGCTTGCTGTTACTGTTGAATAGTTTAAGTGGAGAAATGCAACCGGCTACTTCACTAGAACATTGCTATAAAAATAGCGACTACAATATTGCGGCGATGCTTCAGAGATGTTACTGTTTGAGTTAAAGATCTATTACTTATCATTTTTAAGGTTCTATTTTAAATTCTAGTCAAGAGATTCAAGTGAGTTATCGGAGCACCTGCCCAAGTTTGGGAGTTATATCCAAGCTTGGGTCAGATGCAGGCTTTATAGATTACAGCCAGATCAGAAGGGCAAAGAATTTCTTACGTCTGCAAAGAAAACCTTAACACTTCACTTAGCAGCTTTTTTGGCGACTTTGAATATGTGATCGTTCCTTAGAAGGTGATCTGTGATGCACATACTCAGAACTGAGTGCTCTTCAATTTCGTCGATGTAAGCTCATGGATAGCGGGATTGGATGTGGATTCGGCTTCAGTAATAGCAGACCACCATTCGGTTTTTGAAGCAATCAATTCTACACGGTTTTTAATACCCTACTGGACAGTGCTGTCAGGATCAGAGTTTACGCCAATGAAGATCCACATCTGAAGGACAGGGATGTGAATCTAGAAACGAAAATGTAAAGCTGAGGGTACTATCGTTAGCAAAACTATTTAATAGATTAAAAGTTTCAGACAATAGCTCATTAATTCAAAATAAAAAAAGAGACTCTGAAACAAAACGGCGCCCTGGGGCACACCAACTTTTTTTTATGAATATCAGGCTTGTGACTATCCAAGACAGCTTATATTGAACGGTCGGGAAAGTAGTTTCTAGTTTACAGAAGAAGAGACAAATATCAAGTACAAAAATCTTACTCTCTCCAAAACAATAATGATATTTGTTCCACCGTTCGGTGAGATATAGCATTAATAACTAGTGGACATATTGCCACGCAAGCCATACTAACGTTCTTTCTTAAGCCATACTAACGTTCTTTCTCTTTTCGTTCTTCAAGATATTTCTTGAGCTAATAAACTTACCAGCGTTTCATTGAACTTGGAGAGAAACGACGTAAATGCAATTGGACGATAATAAGAGGGAGGAGAAAATTCGCCTTTCTTAGGGACAGGCCGGACAAATACTGTTAACCGTCCACTCGGAAAGATACATTTAGAGTAGAATATATGAAAAAGTTAACGCAATCGCTTTCCCAGCGTTGAAGGTGTTCTTGAGAACAATGGGGAGGATTAGCGGATTTTTTTCGAGATCTTTCTCAGGACTCTTGCAACTTCAAGAGTTCGAAACAAGATTCATCCCATGAAATTGTTAGCACTGTAAAGTAGAGTCATGACACTCTCAGACAGCGTTGAATTAGCAGCAAACTATGAAGCAAGCAAATTGGCTTTTCCTAGTGAGTTGGGGTACTAAGGGAGTGTCTTTAAACACGACCGTTGGAACACCGGACGAAGTACTCGTAGTATTTCGAATATTTTTTTTGAGAAAGAACCAAATATTTTGACTGCCTTTGGGACATTGTAGTATTTTATACAGTCACTTTTGGTCATGCAAAATTTTGGTTCTTGGAATATGGCTGATTAACATATATGTATTAAGTTGGAAATCTAATAGAACATCAATTTAATTGGGAGCATTCCATGGTCACGTACGGACAAATTCAACTACTTTTATGTTATAACATTTATGTCTACATGTCATATATTGAATATAACAGTTTGGACATGAGTCTTTTCTTATATGCGAACATTCTGAAGGTATTCTTTAAAATGTCTACAAAAAAATGATAAGAGCTGTCACGTACGGACAGGGCGAATCAATCAATGTTCTAGGTTGCTATCTTAATTCTCAAATTTCAGCGAAACTTTGAAGCATCGTTGACAAATGTGTTAGAACCAAATTATAAGAATGAATCAAAAGCAGTTGTAGTGAGAAAAAATTCCAAAAACACATAGGTCGTTATTTTTTGAAGTCATTCTTCAATGACTTGTCACGTACAGAAAAATCATTTCACGTGGTCTACAGAGTTCAATTTAATAGTAAAAGTAATTGTAAAAAAGACATTTTAGAGACTAATTATATGAACACACAATTGTTGAAACTCACTGTAAATTCAAAATTACTACCAGATAGCTATTTTTAAATAAAATAATTTTTATGTAACTAATATTATGTATTAAAAAAATGTTCTCAGTATATCTCGTAGATCTCAATACAACCTCTCTTACAACCAAACAAATTTTTTAAAAATTATAATCTAAACGACACGCAATGAGTAACTATGCAGAATTTTTGTTTATAAATTCGAGCACATCAATTTCAGTTTGTTTTAAAAATGAACCAGTTAAATCTTTTTATTTATTTGGTCAATTATTTGGACTGTTTATGTGTATAGTCAATCGGTAAAATAGCTAAGACTACAAAAAAAAATAATTAATCATTAAACCATTGAATATTATCATTTCAAGGATTGGGATTTCAATTTGTTACGTCTCGAATATAATACATCAAATTCTGAAATAGCTAATTTTAACTTACGATTTTTACGTTCAAAATCTATGTCCTACGCTGTCAATGGAACATTTAATATTGGTGATGATATTGACGATAGATATTCGGTGAATACATCTTAGATTTGAACAACAAACCAAATTTATATCTTATTTGTATTAAACATATTTCATTCACAGGCCTTAGTTAAAATATATCGAAGTCCTTCGGGAAGCAGTCACTATCATGAGACTCCGTATCACATTGAAAAAGCAGATTTTTATTCATTCATGACAACTGTTTATGTTAAAATGTTAAACAATGCAGGTAGTAAATGTAGTAATCTGCCTACACACGAAGAAGAATTCAACACACCATTGACAAAAGGGAAATATTATTTCAATATGTGTATAATATCAAATGAAAATTTGCCATTACATATGCAACCAGGATTTTATAGAATAACTATTTATGTTGAAGGCCAAAATTCCTATTTATATATATCTGTATTTGTAGAGGTTTATCTATCTCTTGGTTAATATTATAATAAAATTAGGAGACATTAATTTTAAATTGTGTATTGTTTGAAATGTTTTAAGTGTTTTTAATAAAAAATAAAATATTTTTGGAGTTTGAGCATATTTAAATTTGTCCCATGATACAGACAACATCAAATTCCAATTAGAGTCTGAGTTTTTAACTTGATCCTCTCAGAAAGAATATAACAAAAACTATAGATGCTATAAAAAAATATTTCTTTGAGGGTGGGTGAATTTTTTTTGTTTATGGATATACGAGCAAAATCATTGGAAACACAAATGTAATGTGACCCATACAGCTTTAGTGCAAACTGGACTACTTTTTGAAAGAAGCTATAAAAATTACAAATTATTTACTTTCTTTATTTATGGTGGGCAAAAACTTTTTCCTATGGACAATAAATCAGGAAACAAATTCAAATTGTCAAATCCACCCGAATGTTTGGTAATAGTTGCTATAAATCGGTATTGCGAAAGTCCATCGATAAATATTTTCAATCGAATTTTGGCGATTCGAATTTTTTCGAATAGAATCTCACAATATAGATAGCCTGTAGTTGGTCAACCCAATCAAACGAATCTTGTGTTATTAAAACTCCAAAATCTTAATTTGTATGACTATGGACAACTTTTTAAAAGATGCTATAAAAACTAAATTAACTACATCACTTAGTCGATGGTGGACAAAACTTTGTTTATGTATAGAGAAACGAATTCAAACTGCACCATTAACCTTAAAATTTCATTTGGGGGTACTGGATGTGAAATTTTTAGTAGGTGCTATAAAAAGTAAATGTTCAACATTTCTTCAACTGATGGTAGACATATAGATAGTCAATGGAGACACGAATCTAATCTGCTCTTTCTACCTTAATGGCTATGTCTTCACTGGAAAATGTTCTAATAGTTGCTATAAAAAAAGAAAAATTAAATAGGTAGTTTTTAACAGAGGGAATAGAAATAGCTTTTTTTTAAAGTGGATAATCATGAGCAATTGGAGAACAAAAGAAACCTTATTTGACCTAAACATCGAAATTTTCATTGGATTGTAGTGGATGACTTTTTGAAAGTTACTATAAAAGAAAAGAAAAGTTAACGATATTCCTCTAAATGATTATTTTGAAATAATTTGTTTGCTGTCGTCCGTCGAAAAACGAATCCAAATTAACTTAAAATAAATAAAATAAATTTTTGTGGCGCAACAGCTCATGGAGAACCAGGGCCTAGTGACTAACAACTCTCAACCATTCCTGTGTGCGTGTTGTTGGCAGGAATGGAGGGGACCTACAATTTTTTGCCGAGCCCGAACGGCTAGATAAGAAGCACTTATTCATGACAAGTATAATATTGGAGGATTTGTCAGTCCCTCGCAAGAGGCAGTACCTCGGAGAAAAACATTTCTGTTTGTTTTTAGGTGGCAGGGGCCGGGAAACCAGCCCAGACCTTTGACATGACAGTCCTACGCACTAACCGTTATGCCACGAGGTACTACATCCAAATTAACTTATGCACTTAAAATTTCATTTGGATGCACTGGAAGACTTCTAAATATTTGCTATAAAAAATATGCAAACGATGAAAATTTCTTCAGCTGAGGGTGGACAAATAAGTTTTTTAAATGAATATACATACATACATGAACAGTTGGTGGACAAATGCACTTAATCTCACCCAAACACACAATGTTCCTATAAAAAGGCTATTTTTTAATTGATGGTTTACAAACCCCTTTTTTATGGAAAGTTGGTCATGAAACAAATCTTAACTGCATTATTCATCTTAGATTTCATTTTAACCCCTGGAAGACAGTATGTTGGTTACTATAAAAAAGAAAAGTTGCATATTTTTCTATGCTAGGTTAACGATGGTGGGTAAACGCTTTTATTATCTGCTATCAATTAACAGTTTTATTTGGAGACACTAAACGACTTTTTCATAATTACTATAAAAAAGAAAACGTTAAATATTTATTCACTCGGGTGTGAAAAAAAACCTGATTTAGATGGATATACATATTAAGCCAGTTGGCAAAGGAACTCAATGTGTACCATCCATTTCATTCGTTCCTATAAAAAAGAAAAGTTGAACATTTCTTTAACTGACTGTTAATAAACGATTTTTTTAATAGATAGTCAGTGAACAAACGAACCCAATATGCCCATTACACTTAAGTTTAAATTTAGAGACATCGAAAACTTTTTGATTCTTGCTATAAAAAAAGCTGAATATTTTTATTTACTGAAGAAAGTTGTTTAATGAACACTTGATATACTAGCCAATCCATTTTGGTTCACACAACTGAATTTTCATTTTGAACAGATTATTAATATTTGCTATAATAAAGCACTATGGAGGCTCTCATGAATAAAATTATCCACGAAATTTCTCCCATTTTCTTAAATTGGAAATGCAAACAATTTTCCACTGTTCCTTGCAGGTTCGAATTTGGTCGATCAAAATAACAGCCCAGTGGCATTGACATATTTATTTTCGATGCAAATATATTTCTAGTGAAACTGCGACCACAATTCAAGTTTGCAGTTTTTGACAATGGGAAAAATTCCGTGGGAAAATTCATACACGATAGCCAAAAATAAAAAAAAAATATCCCTATGGATACCAATGAACTGCACAGTTGGTAGGTAAACGAAACAATAAAATCCAGGCACTTCAACTTCCATTCGGGGAAATTTATTGGTTTTTTGTTAGTTGCTATAAAAACGAAACTAAAAGAATATTTGTGTAACTGATGCTGATGGACAAACGATTCTTTTTATAAATAGTCAACAAACATCTGCCTCATATATCTAAGTTTTAATTTGAGGATATTGACGATTATTTGATAGTTGCTATAAAAAAGAAATTTTGAATATTTTTATATTCTGACGGTGGATAATCGTTGTCTATGTGGAAACTTAGTTGTCTAATGAATTAATTTTTGGCAAACTTAACAAAATTTTTATTTTCAACGACTTTTTAATACTTGCTATAAAAATTAAAGTTGAAAAATTGCTAATGTTAAGGGGAATAAATCTTGTGTGCTTTTATTTGGATTATTAGTTCCACCATTTGTTTTATTTCAGTTAAATATTGATTGATTCTTAAAAAGATGGATAGTTCATTTTTTCGGGATGCAACTGTATTTTACAACAATTGTTAGAGATTTCTATCGAAACTCATTTAATAGTTCAGTAGGTAAACATCTCATATTAAGAACAATAACAAATGAATGTTCACAATTTAATTAAATTATACGTTTATTGTTGTGTAATTCATGTTCAAATTGCTTGTTTAAACAATACGATACAAATCTTAGTAAAAAAAAAATAATTAAGGTACTGTTACATGTCTGCTATGTTGTCAACCATGTTCACATGCAAGTTAAGCAGATTGTGTACAAATAAACAAATCAGGCAGTTTAGTCAGAAAATTATTTGCGATATTATAGGAGCTTTCATATTTCTATAATTTTGTATTTGTGTGGTGAATATTTCTTGAAATTAACGCATTTCAGATACTTTTTACCAACCCAGAATTTTGAAATATCAGTTTAATTTATAAACAATTTCAAATCGTAATAAAATATGAAAGTTGAATTGCAATTTTTGAATAAACAATAATTTTCCATTTCCATTTTGGTGTTTTTTTTTGTGTGCGTTGTGTTTTATTTTCCATGCCAAATGGCGAACTTCTCCCATACGTAGGTATATATTGAACAATAAAATAAACAAATTGAAATCACTTTTCAATATTTTTTTTATCTTTTATTTGTTTATCAACAAATCGAAACATTAACTGTCACTTAATGACTACACTTAAAGTTTGTGCTGAAATGTTTATAGTTTTTTTCGAATATGCACTTCATTCCACCTATAATTTTTACTCATATATACAAAATAAATACAAAAAAAATAAAAACAGTTATTGCAAAATTTCTAAAGAATATGTATTACGTTTATCGATATTTTAAGGCTAATAGAAAAAAAACTCAAGTTAAGTGACTAAATCAGCTTCAAAGCCACAAATGTTTATACAAACAAGACTAACTAATGAGGAACTTTTGTTTTTCAAGAGCAACTTGCTGCATCAGCACCTCTTCCTAACCTAATCAAACATTGTGAAGAGCAAAGAACTTTAGAACGCAACAAAAATACATACTCACAAAACCAATTGCCAAGTTTCCGATTTAATTTATTATTTTTTTATAAAACTGTCACGGGTTTTTCTGTATTAATAATTAATTGATTTAACAAGAGTTTATGTTCTGTATAGCATCAAAAGGTTAGAATTAATTAAAATGTCGTTGAATTTTAAATTAAAAAAAAAAAAACTATAGCAGATTTTATATATTAAATTAAATGTTCGACATTGAAAAAAAAATTAATTTTATTTATATTTTTAATTACTTTAGATTAATTTATTATGTTCCTGATATTTAAGTGAAAGTTGTTTATTTTAATTTTTGTTTGTTCTTGGATTTTTGATTTGGTTCTTAAATAGATAGAAGTACATTTTTTTGTTTTATTTAAGATAAAAATTAACATTAAGTTTAATTTAAAAGTTCTAACTTAATATTCAGGAAGTCCAAAGTATTGTTTAAATGTTAAGGAGATGCTTATTGATTAAATTGAAGTGTATTTTTAAATGTTAAGGACATGCTTGACAAAATTGAACTAATTTACTTATCACATAAATTGATTTGGGCTTGCTCATAGATGTTGCTTAAACTGTTGCTAAACAAAACTGTAGTTTACCTGTTAAGTTTTTATTATGATAAACCCCAGATTTGCCTAGCAACAGCTTAAACAGCATCTGTGTATATAACCATTTTTTTTTTTATATAAATTTTGTTTAAAATAAATCAACTAAAATTAAAAGCAATAGCTTCAAACCAAAACATTGTTTTCTGTGTTGTGTTGCTATAATTTTTCTTCAAGAATTTTGTCCGCTAAATATTCGAATATTCACATTGAAATAGTTTTGAATGAATAGGTTTTCAAAAAATATTTTCCGTAATACAAAATTATAATGTAAGGTGGTTAGCTGAAACAGCCATAAACATCCTTCGATGTAAGAAAATTATAAACCAACGAAAACTTACCATTCAACACCACCACGGTCAAAGAAAGCACTTCGTTCTAATAGTTTTCGAATATATCACAAATAGTTCAAACACTACCCTGAGAATTTTCGAACGCTAAAGAATAGGTTCGTGCAAAGTTTGGAAAGTACTTAAGTAGGTACATTTGTACTTAAGTACTTCGAAAGCACTTGTACTTGAAAAAAAACAAGAACAATGTACTTGGTACTTGAAGAACACCAAGTATAAGTACTTTATAAAGTACTTTGTTCCAAGTATGTATAAGTGCTTGGTACTGTAAGACTGCCCAGTACAGTTTGAAGTATTTTTCAAGTAGAAGTCTATTTGAAGTACTTTTCAAGTAAAAGTCTATTTGAAGTACTTCTCTAGAACAAGTCCATTTCAAGTACACATCGATTTCAAGCAGATCTGTTAACTTTCAAGTACAAGTACCAGTCAAGTCCCCAGGACCTTGTACTTAAATAACAAATTCCATAAACTTGGTACTTGAAAAACACCAAGTACAAGTACTTGGTCAAGTACATTTACTTGGTACATTAATGCTTACAAGTAAATTTTTAAGTACTTTCAAATACAAGTCCATTTCAAGTACTGTTCAAGTACAATTCGTTGAGTAGTCTTGTTGAGAAATCGAATAATAACAGCCATTGCGATGACGCCAAGACAACGAGACTCCATTTGCCTCGTGTTCTGTTATTTTGAGAAGAAATAGTAGTTATAATTCGATAGCCGAACCAGACTATTCAATGAATTATTCCTGAAAAGTACTTAACTTGTACTTCAAAAGTACTTGAAATGTATTTGTACTTAAAAAGTACTTAAAATAGACTTGTACTTGAAAATGTACTGGCCAGTAGTATGTACTTGAAACAAAGTACTTGTACTTGGTATTGGACCAAGTGCATTGAACTTGTTTTTTTTTCCAAGTAAAAGCTCAAGTAAAGGGTTTTTCAACAGAGACGCTACAGAAGTAGAGCGACAGGGACAAAAATTTGAATCCAAAGGCACAGTACAAAATGTTCCGGTGCCAGTGAGACACAGAAGTGCCCGTAGTGTCGAGAATATTGCTGCCGCTGAGGCTTCAGTTGCAGAAAGGCCAAGTGTGTCTCTCACACGTCGTTCTCAACCGTTGGGCATCTCTGTGATGTCGTTGTGGCGAAAAGATCTTGGCCTACATCCTTACAAGATTAAATTGACGCAAGGGGGATCGCTACCGTTCAATGATAACCGAATATTTTTGGCCCCAATTGGATGATATAAACTTGGAGGACATGTGGTTCCAGCCACACAGGACGGCACCATAGCGAATGTCACAATCAATTTATTGGAAACGAAGTTTGGAGAACGTGTTATCTCGCGAAGTGGTCCAGTCGCTTAGTCGCCTCGGTCGTGTGATTTGACGCCGTTAGACTATTTCCTGTGGGGCTACGTCAAGTCTATGGTCTATGCCAACAAGCCAGCGACGATTGATGAACTTCGTACGAATATCGAACGTGAAATTGCAGCAGTATCGGCCGATTTATGCTTGAAAACAGTCGAAAATTGGGTTCAGCGTCTGGACTTCTGCAAGCGTGTCCGTGGTGGCCATGCAAACGAAATCGAGTTCCATACATAATGGCATCGAACGTACTTTCATAGGAATAAAGAATCTCATTGATATCCAAAACCGTTTTTGTTTTATTTAAAAAAACTTTTGTAGCGCTCTTACTAAAAAACCCGATATGAGAAAATGAATGTGAAAACGTAGGTAACCTACATTTAGTAGGTACTAGTAAGCTGCAAAAAAGTTAACCAGATAAAATGTTATTAAGAATGGCGTTAGGTAATAAACATGCGAAAGAGTGTAGGGGCCAAAACAGGCCCTTGAGGCACACCAATTTTATTTATCATCTGGAAATAGATGAAGCTAAAAGAAAATGTATAGAATCGTTTGTGAGCAACAAAGACATGAATTAACATTTATTTTGAATAAAGAAACAATTCAAAAGGGACAATAATTTAACTTAAACTTTAATTATAAAATAGATATCTGTCTTTATCCAAAAGTTTTCTAGTCATAAATTTTGTGATTTTTTTCGCTTTTGCAAACCACAATCAAAAAATTGCAGACAGGTAAGGTAATAAAAAAAAAGTTTTCCTCTTTCAAAAATTGTATTTTATTCACTTTTTAAATGAAAATATATGTAGACAGAGATACGACGACGAATGGGTACCTACTGGGTACACACAAATCCATTTCCATTACATATTTACGTATATTGGTATTGTCATTTATATAAATCTCACTCAAGGCTCATGTTGTTTCATGTAGTGTATACATATCTACCTTTAGTACGTGACTTTAATTTAGGTCAGATGCAAATTCATTTGAATAACTTTTTCAATTAAACTTTGAAAACACCAAATGGGAATAGGTTCTCGTCGTATCTGTTATCGATGAAGTTAAATACAAAAAAAAAAATGCCACATCAAGAAAAAAAGAATGAACACACAATTCCCTTAGTTTGTCGCATTCACATTGTCTTCTTTAGAAAAAAAAATTAAAAGAAACCAAACGTCATCATTATCACCATCACCTTCTTCATCATTATCATTATAGAGTCATTGTGGCCTCATTTAACGTTTTTTTTTTTTTTTTTTTTTTTTTTGAATTTCCAGAGAATATAAAAAAAAAAATGAAGAAGGAAAAACTCGTGCTCTGGAACAGTCGATGACCTCAGAATTCTCACCTCAACAAAAAGTAACTTATTTAACGCATTGTGTGACGAGTGGCGAAGACGGCGGGCGGGTTGTGACAACACCGACGAAGACGAAGGCAATGGACATAATTCCAATGACGATGACAAAAAAAGTAGGAATCACGATGGGACAGCAGAAAAAATTAATTCAAGAAAAAAAAAATGTAAGAACAAAAAATATAAAGAAGGAAACATGTAAAAAACACGGCATTCATTGTAAAGTGTGTCGCATCTGGAATATCACAAATTGTATAGATGACGATGATACTTTTTCCGACCGACCAACGGACGACCTACCAACTGGGATGGGATTGACAACAACAAGTGGATTCGTTGAACTCATTCCATTTTCTTGAGTTTTGGTCGAGTGATTACAGTAGTGTAGTTGTCCTATCTGTGACCACAAAACATGACCACACTGTGCAAATGTACCTTCTACAGAAAATAGTACGTCTATAGATATAGAGATACATCATCTCATCCTTTTAGTTCAATGTTTAAGATAAAATCACAGAGCATGGTTTGGTATTCTTTACGCCCAACAACCACGTTAAAAATGTAACTAAAGAAGGGTGACTGGAAAGGGAGCTTAAGCTGTATATAGTTTTCTAGATCTCCGGTTGGTTAACTACATTTTCGGTTCGCTGATTTTTAGAATCTTTTCAAACGTCATCAAGCGACCCGGCGGCAATCTATGCAGGGGTAAAAAAGAAGGTCCTTTTTTAAAATTTAACCTAGGGAGCTTGAAATACATATTTTTACATAATAAAAAAAAAATAATAAGATTGATAAATAGTCAAACAAACCTACGGTGAAATTGTAGATGGCCAAAAACATGATAACAAAAAATAAAAATTGTCTGCCAAAAGCAGGGACACACACACGTTTTCATAAAACGGAGAATTTTTGAAGAAAGAAATAAGCAATGCTGCTACAAGGTATCATAGTTTTGGAAGTAATGTTGCATTTCGGTTATTTTTATCTATAAACTGTGATATTTTAGTTCCAGGGCTAAGCATTTTCGTTTACATTATTGAACTGAATCAATTTCATACCTTCAAGGGTAGAAATGAAGACAAATGTACAAGATTTGAAAATTATACAAAAGCTATAATAATTTGTTTGTGATATTTCATTTTTTATATTTAAAAGTGTGATATTTAAAATTCTGATTTGCAGTATTTTTGTTGGGAGTATAGACAGAAATGAAGAAAAATATCCAATGTTTGAAAATTATACAAAGGTGATTTAAAGTTTTGTTGTGATATTTTCGTTAGAGATGTGCAGCCTTTTTGCTGTAGAGAAGGGCAATTTGTATCATAACTGAACAGAATCTTAAATGTCAGAAATTAAGAAAAATTTAAAAGTTTGAAAATATACAAAGGATATTTCAATTTTGTTGTGATATTTCATTATTATTTTATTAAGTGTGATATTTTAGTTGCAGATATGCAACACAAAAAATAGAAATTCCTATCATAACTGAACTGAAATTCATTCTTAAACGGAAGAAATAAGGAAAACTGAATAAAACTTGAAAATTATATAAAGGGTAATTTAATTTTACTTGTGATATTTTATTTGAATCGTTTTAAGGCTGTGATACTTAGGCTGTCGATGTACAGCTTCTTTGTTGGAACTTATTTCATGAAACGGACGGAAATTCATTTCATTTTGAATTAAGTTTCACAACCTAAACAGCGGAAATGAAGAAAAATGTCCAATGTTTGAAAATTATTCAGAGGCTAAGTGATATTTAAGTTGCTTATGTGCAAAATGTTTGTTGGGAGTAATTTCGTAAAAAGGACGAAGTTAAATTCACATCGAAAATGATAGAAATGAAGAAAAATTTCCAAAATTTGAAAATTATACCAGAGCTTTTTTTCTTTTTTTTTAATTTCATTTTTATTTTTTTAAGTGTGATATTTAAGCAACTGGTGGGCAACATTCTTGCTGGCAGTAATTTCGTGAAGAAGACGAAAATTTGTTTCATAACTGAACAGAATCTTAAATGGCAGAAATTAAAAAAGAATTTGAAAATATACAAAAGCTATTTCAAATTGGCTGTGATATTTCATTTTAATCTCATTAAGTGTGATATTTTCTGTTAATAGTAATTTCATGAAAAGAACAGAAATTCGTATCATAATTAAATTGAAATTTGCATCATGAACAGAAAAGAAAGATGAAAAACGTCATTTTTTTATTGTGATATTTCAGCGGTATTCTTTTAATTGTCATATTTTAGTGAAAGATGTGTAAATTTTTTAATGGGGATAATTTCGTGAAAAAGGCGGGATATACTATCATAATAATAAACAGAAAAAATCATACAAAGTATTTTTTTTTTTCAAGTGTGATATTTAAGTGACCGATGTGCAGGACTTTTTGAGCAAATTTTGTGAAACGGACTCAAATTCGTATCATAACTGAACTGAAAATCGCATCCTAAATGGCGAAAATGAAAAAATGTCGAAATTTGAAAATAATACAGGTTTTTTTTTTTGTTGTGATATTTTATTTCTGTATTTTTCAGGGTGATATTTAAGCTACCAATGTGAAGCTTTTTTGTTGCGAGTAGTTTCGAAAATCGCATCCTATATGACGAAAATGAAGAAAAACGTCAAAGTTGGAAAAAAGACAATTTTTTGTGATATTTCATTTTTGTCTTTTTTAAAGGTGATGTTTAAGCTATTAATTCTAAGCATTTTTGTTTTAGACAAAAATTCGAAACCATTCTAAGCGGCAGAAATTAAGAAAAATTTCAAAACTTGAAAATTATAAAAATGCTATTTTAGTTTTTTGTGATATTTTATTTTTATCTTTTTAAGGATTGACATTAGAAACTTGAATTTTTGGCGAATGATGGCTTCAATTGGTTTGTATTAATGGTGAAAAATTTGGTATTCGTACTTGCCATTATGCGGAGTTAGTAAAAGTTTAACGAAACCTTTAGTTATCAGAAAAAAATAACTTTGAAAATATGCGGAGATCATTATTTTTGAGATATTAGCAAAAAAGGAAAAAAAATCTATTCTATTAACTCGTGTCTATATTCAGGGGAAATAAAATGAATGCTCATTTTTACTTCTCATACTATAAAATACAGTTGCATGGGTAGTGAATGCAATGTTTAGCCTGTTGGTTCTTTTCTGGCGCAGCTAAATTCGGTGGAGGAGGTATTTTTTTTTTTTTGGTATTATACGAGACGAAGTAATAATCGGATTGTGGCTTTACTTTTGGCATTCGAATTTCGAGACTAGGTAGTCAGTTTTTTTTTCCAAACACACAAAATTCCATCCTAATGTTAAGGTGATTTACTTAAAAAAAAATATATATATTTCTACATTTATATTTTTCATTGAAAAGACAGAAACACACACTCACTCTGTACGAGTAGAGAATTTTAATAAAATATTATCTAGGGAAACGATCAACAATAACAACAACTTTCTTCATGAAAAATTTATTAGGATATATTTTATGTGATTATTTTTTTTTATTGTATATAATTTTATCAAACATTCTTAAAGCACTTTGAATATTTTATTCGTGGGAAGTTTTATATATGCGAGGAAAAATGTTATTTTTACCTTTGAGGTTAGCATGAAAAATAGTATAAATGAATACTTAATTATAATATACAGGTTAGATATGAAGCCAACTTTTTACGTGAATTTTGAATGTCCCACACTGGCAGTTTAAACTTAAAGTTCTGGATCTTTGGGTTTACAATTAATTGGAAAATATTCGCTCTACATTCGGTTCTAAACGATAAATTTCGTTCACAGTAATGATTCTTAAGTTAATTTTATTTTATTATGTTGAACAAGCTTAAAATACAAGGAGTGGTCAACTTGGAAATTGATTCAATTTTTTGTACTAAAAAGAGAGCTAAGAAAAGTTTTTTGATGAATATACTCATAGACGATGATATGTCCATTGACGTTAAGTGGGACCAAGTAAAAAATGTTTTTATGGAAAACGGCTCAACAACTATTCCGAGGTAGGTACGATCTAGAGATCCATTGATATCACAAGAAACGTGGGACAAAATAACACACAGTGTCACTTATCGGAAAGTAACTCTGCAGAACGAATATAGAGCAACTCAAAACAAGGATGTGTAAGACGCGTCTGACAAAAGAACAATGATGAACAAGGTTGCAAAGAATGCGGAACACGCTGCAATGATAGTGGACACAATTCAGCTGTACAGAATCACCAAGGAAATTGTTGGGAAACAAAACACCACAGCCCGTCCTGTGTTGGACATAAATGGGAATCTTTCAATAACAATGGAAGATCAGCTAAGAAGATGGATAGAGCACTTTTGTACACTGTTCAGCTAAAATTTGAACGAAAATCTGCAAATGGTTCAAATGCGGATATCTTTTGGGGCATTGACCCCGGCCCACTAACCTGTAAAGCTTCAGTTTTGTGATACTTTTTACTTAATACAAACAAAGCAACTGGACTCGATGGCATACTAGCTGAGTTCTAGAAGATGGATCTTTAAACAACGGCTGCTTCTTTGCTTCCACTAGTTCCAGATGTTGGGGAGAATGTTACCCATAGGATAGAGTCATCACTCAAGAGGCACTAAGATGAATTTCGCAGTGGCGGATCCTGTGCCGATAATATTAACAACCAGCAAATTATTCTGTAACATTAAGCTGAGTACCAGTCAACCCTTTACCTCAAGTTCGTCGATTTTGAGAAGGCTTTCGATATGGTTAATCGCAACTTTGTCATGTGATCACTTATCATGAGAAGTATCCCTGAGGAGATAGTTGCTTTTATTAAGGATTCATATAACAACGCAAGATGCTGCGTGCTGTATAATTTTTTCCATCATTCGAGGTGCGCCAAGGAGTAAGACAAGGAGATGTGTTGTCACCATTTTTATTGACTGCTGCAGTTGGTACGAATGAGAGGACTACGCCGACTATTTATGTCCCATGTGACACTGTGGGTGGATTGGATGAAATGTGCCAATTGTTACAAATAAACGGGGAGCTGGCTGGCTGGCTGGCTTAAGGACCAACGCCAAAGAGACAAAAATGCTGCAGACCGATTATTCTGAGGCATGACACTATTGAAAAAAGGTCCCACAATTCAACTTTGAAGGCAGTATCGTATCAATTGATGAAGGAACAGTCTTTGATGTTGCCAGTAATATTATCAAAGCTCGTATAGCATTTGGAATGCTATCTTCGGTGTGGAACTCCAGTATAATAACGCTTCACAACAAGCTGAAACTCTTCGAGACTAGCGTAAAATCCATCCTTCTGTACACTTGTCACATCTGGCTGCCTGGCTGAGATCTCGAGCAGACTATAATCTTTAATCAATCATTGTCTTAGATACATTCTAAAGACTCGTTGGCAAAAAAAAACCATAAATTATGTTGCACTGTGTAATAGAGTTCATCAGAGTAGTTTAGATTCTGATATCAGCCATCAAAAAAGGGCGATTGATTTGTCATTTTTTTTTTTTGAGAAAAACAAACGACAACATTGCGAAGCAGTCCTACGTGTGGAATCTTCAGGGTATAAGGCGAGTGGGAAGACCAAGAAACACTTCGAGGGCCAGTTTTTCAGAGCTTAGTTAAGTCTTAGTTAAAGCAAAGAATGATCAATAATTACAGTACACCAAATCGAAATCACATATAACAGCGCACCGCACTCCGTGGATTGAACATAATACGACTTTTGCATTGGTTTTCTTACAGTTCACATTGTCTTGTGGCAGAAAAAAAAAGAAAGTCCAAGCTAATCGAATTGTGATAATTTCGAATTTATTATTTGAAATTATGGAGACATAAGGTTTCAGATAAATCTCGGTTTTGTAGCAACCTTGATAAGCTGAGATTACTTTCTGTGTGACATTTAAAGTTAATCTTTTTGGCTTCCACCCTTAAAATCAAAGTAATTTTCCCTTGGGCTGGAATCAGATTCTTATCGTAAGCTCCCTGCTCGTTCCTTCGGGGAGAGAGATTGGGAAACAAAGTAATTCTGACTTGGATTAGTCTTCGGCTGAAATCATATTTCTACCGTGAACTCCCTGCCCGCTCCTTCTGAGTGAGAGATTGGACAACAAAGTAATTCTCCCTAGGCCTGGAAACAGATTTCTACGCTAAGCTCCCTTCTTGGGCAGAGATTGGGCAACTAAGTTATTTTCCATTGAACTGGAATGAGAATTCTACCGTAAGTTCCTTTCTTGCTTGCGTTAAAAAACCTACCGGCTCAATAAGATTCTCTTCGGCTAGTCTTGGACTGAAATCAGATTTTCAACCATTTTCACATTATTTGCATTTGTCCGCTGTAACCTACCATTGTGATCTGTCATCGTTAATTATTGAACAATTTACAGCAGTTTGACAGATGCCACCTACTTTAACAAAATGGCCGCTTTAACCTAACAAAATGTTGAGCGTCCCTCTATTGAAAGATCCTTTTGAGTAAAAATGTTTTTTAAATACAGAAATTGAACTCTATTAGGACCAACAAAAAATTAATATAAAAAAGCGCGTGTTTATTAGGCAAGGCATTCAGCCATAATCAATATTAATTCATCTTTAACTTAAGAAATGTCTACATAAATTGTGTGACTGTCGCGTTAATTTGCTATGCTATTGGCTTTTCAAAATCAAACATAAGATATCTAAAACCTAACCTATATGTACCTTGCGTGTAATTTAAAAGCTTCCGAAGCACATTAACACATATATATATTTATATGAAGAAAAAAAATGTAATAAAAAAAAAAATAAACACATCAACTAAACCAAATAGCAACGTGTTTTTGCTGTCCCGTTTCAAGTTTCCATAAAAAAAATGTCTTTTAATGGAGGTTCAAAAAAAAAAAAAAAAAAAAAAAAAAAAACAATATTATAACGACTTGAATAGCACGTGAACTTACATACGTACTACCTCATATAGGTACACAGTTTCGTATAACAATTTTGATGGAAGTTTATCGTTTCATTTAACAACTCCTATATATACACACATTAACAGTTAAAACATGCGAATAATAAAAAAAAAAAAAAAAAACATACTCAGACTCACACGTAAAATCTTTATAGAAAACGTACAATTTTTTTTTTATGTAGGGTAGGTACTGTTTTTTTTTTTTTTTAAACATTTTTTATTGATATGGGCATGAGTCTTGTAATGTAAGTGGTTTTATGATACCGCGCTATGATAAACCACGCTATTTTATAATGTAGACTTTACTGTTTTTTATATAATTTAAGAATTTTTTTTTTTTTTTTTTTTTTTTTTTTGTAATGAAACCAAAATCAATTTAACAATTTAATTGATCAACTTCGTGTTTCGAAGGTTTTGAAATCTGCGGTTATGTAAGGTTAAGGTGAGAATGAACTCGTTGAAAAACCTTCTTCTTTTTTTCATTGGATCTTGTATAAATTTTCCAAGAAATAAATGAAATGAAAAAAAATTGTTAAAATAATTCAAAATGTTCACCTGTAGATATTTTAAATGGTATTGCTTTGAACAAAATGTAATTTGACTCTTTTTAAAATTTTGCCTGGAAAAATAGCAAGTTTTTGTCAAGTTGAGTTAAGGCCCTGAAAAAGCTTCGGTAAGGGCAACCTAGATAAGGAAAACTTGTCAGATACTAGCGGGGTCCTCGCTAGGAAAATTTTGTTGGGTAAGTCTTTTATCCCATCACAATAACCCCACATGTAACAAAAACAAAAAAAAAAATATACCCGTCATTCATTAGAAAGAAAAGTTAAAGTAAATAGTTTTTCATTTTCAACCTCAGATAACTGCATTGCGAAAAAGCTCAATAATTAGTTTATTAGACTCAGAAAACGACAGAGAACACGGGCGTACTTCTGACAGCAGGAAATGATCTAGAGGACGAAGTCTTGTACGATAACTCTTTGCTGTCAAAGATCCGCAAGAGAATGAGTGGGCTGTGGGGCTGCTTTCGTGCAAGTGTACAAGGTGAATGCATGCATTCGTCTCAACCATGACCGGGAAAACAGAGCCTTGCTCCATCACTTTTACCTTTGGAATGACATACAACGCAATGGCGATCAGAGAACCTCGGTTTCACCGGGTTCAATGCAGATCATGTTCATCCTCTCCCGAAAAAGGGAAAGGACAACTCCAAGCCAGCGAGTCTCCAATCGATAAGTCTTCTTCCGAGATTAAGTAAGGTATTCAAAAAAGTTATCAGAGCTCTGTCTAAGTGGGCAGGTAGCACCTCGTGGCATGATGGTTAGTGCGTGGGACTGTCATGCCGAATGTCTGGGTTCGATTCCCAGCCACTGCCACCTAAAAACAGAAATGTTTTTCCTGAGGTACTGCTTCTTGTGGGCAGAGGACACTAATATCATACCGGATAATCAGTTCGGTTTTAAGGCAGGACATGACACCATTCATGTCGCTTTTAAACTCGTTAAACTCCATTGGACATCAGCCAATGGAACAAATCCAAGAAGCAGTGTACGGGTGCATGCCTGGTTGATTTGGAAAAGTCCTTCGACACTGTATGGTTAGAGGAGGGTCTTTATCTAAAGCTGACTGATCTAAAGCTGACCACTGCTTTATGATATGTCCAATGGTAGAAAGTTTGTTGTCAAGAGTGGCAACGTGACTTCTGCCAAAATCTCTAATTTTAAACGGTCTTGAGCAGGGACCGGTCAACTCACCGACTATATTCAGCATTTATACCAGCGATCTGAAAAGAAGTCTAAGTCAAGCAATTGCGTATGCCGACGATCTAATTGCGTACAGAACAGCTCCTTCTTTTGCTGTGTAACTTCGAGAAGATTCAGCAGTATTGCCATGACTGGAAGTTGAAAATTAGCTTTCAGAAATCAGAAACCATCTATTTCAGGACTCTGTTGCTTAGAACCTTTAAGTGGTACGAGAAATAACTGGCACCAGCTGTTGATCGTAGGGCCAAATGCCTACATTAACTGGCAAGTAAAAGTGTAGTAAAGTACCTTGGCATTTGGATAGATCAGTATTTGTATTTCAACAGACATATACATACTGCCCTGATCAAGGCTAGGGGAGCTTTTGCCTTGACGAAACGGTTGTTTTTTATAGCAGCCGGCTTGACAGCAAAGTGGAGGTGATTTGCTACATGGTTCTCATGCGGCCAATGATTGCCTGTGGGTGCTCGGTTTGGTTCAACTTCGCCCCATCTCAAATGGAAAAGACTCGGGTGATAGAGAGGCAGTGTCTTAGAGGCTGCCTTGGATTACACAGAACACCAGAGTCAAAGTACAAGCACTACTATTTCAACCTGGTTTTATACAACGGCGCCAACATAAACAGGATAGATTTTTTCTTGTCACATCGCAAGAGCGATGTCCTCGACCAATAGCTAAATTTTTGGGGGCTTATTACCCTTAAAAACGAATACTACGAGAGTGTTCGTCAAAGTGGCTTAATTCCGCCCGATGCATTCCTCTTTTTAGATAGTCAAGGACTGAGCTAGTGTAAAGCGCCGTTTCCACCAATCTACTTCGTCACCCATAAAGCCATAGAACTGCAGATAGGCGACTCCTTTACAGTCGAGACATTTTGCACAAGACGGAGCCGAGCATCTTCGGTGCAGTAGGACTGCGTCCTATCGGCACCGAAGAGATAGGGTAAAACAGGAGAACCAGCTCTGATGGTAAAAATATGAAAATGAAGTTAGTTCCATCAGATAACTAAAGGTAGACCTTTGCTTTTTTCTGTCATGACCGACTTACATAGGTTAAGGCAGTTTGAAGTAGGGGCAGTCAGGGTGGCAAGAAAAACCTATTGGGCTGGTAATCAGAAGATCGTGAGATCAAATCCCAACCAAGACTTTTTATTTTTGTTTGTCAGTCGAGGCAAAAGGTTACTAAACGGTTGACAGTGAAGCCCTTTACAAAATCGAGAGTTACCCTTGCTTGGCCCATGATAGGGTGAATGTAAAACTTTCAAGTGCCTCGTAAAAAACTAGATTGTTTTTCCAGGTGGGTACCAAAGTCCAGACTATAATTTAAAACAATTTACTTTTGACCTAATTTTATTTAATTAATGGTGGCCTTATTACTTACTTAAGCTTTTATTGGAATGTTTAAAAAAGTATTTTGTAGCTTTATGTGCTGTTTATTGCTGTCCATATTATAAAGTGGCTTACTGATCTCCACAAATAATTTGATCAAGATAAATACATTTGTGAAGCTCTGTTGGAATTATAAACATTATTTTTTGTTAAATAAAACAAAATATTGTTTTTCCTTAATTTTATTTTCTTTTGACTGTAAAAAAATGAAGTATTTCAGCTGTTTAAGCTTTTCATTCATACATTCACTTTAAAGCAAAAAATGGATAAATGTCGCCTATAATAACATTGTAATAAGGGACACATTCATGCGAAGATGGGGGATGATTCTGTATAAACTAGCACACAGCTGCCTTTTAATTAAAAAAAAAAAGTAATAACAATTTGTGATTAATTAAATAAAGCTTCTAAACATTTATTACTTCAAACTTTCAGTCAATTTAAGAGAAATTTGACTTGAGTTTATTTTATTTTGAGCGAAAATCGTTTATAGTTTTCTAATGAACTGAGAGATTTTAGTGAAATATTTGGATCTTCCCAAACAGTAGTATGAAATGCTTAAATTCTATCCCGATCGACCGGAATCTTAAGAGCACGGTAAGACCAACAATATTTAAAACTTAAATATTGAAGCCGGTGTACCACAATAAAGTGTCATAAGACCTATATTTTTTTATATGCTGACTATAAATATTTTGGTAACCAGTTTATCCGAGCAAAGTCGAAATGGTCAGCTTGTTCTTCTACTCCTATTTTAGGATTTTGTTTTCATTTTAATTTTATAACCAAATAAATATTTTAAAGCAAACTAGCTATTCGAATTTATTACTTTTAAATGAATGGAATTGTTTTACTGTGCGTCGCGTCGTCTATACCGAAATAGCATCGTTATCTCGATATTCAAGTTTCGAGATTCGATTTTAGGAAATTTATAACTTTTTCATTAACCTTCACATGCATCGTAAAACAGTTATCTCAGACAGCGTGGGTTTAATTTATCGTGACTTTTAATTCCAAATAAAAAACATTTGAAATCCGAAAATTTAATTTTAACGAGATCAATGCTTATTTCCAAATATGTATAGAAATATATACAAGTAGCGAAAATCAAAGACAATTTTGATTACACAATCATTTTGAAGGCTTTTTTTTATCGATTTTGATTAGATGAACCTTTTTGTTGTTAATTTTTCAGCATTTCCAAGCTTAACTGATATTTTTTTAAAAGCATTTCCAAGCTTAACCATAAATGACATAATTACGAAACCGCATTTGTTAGCCTATTTATGTACAAATGTATACATACATCGCTACGTTTCAGCAGTTATATTTTGCATTGTTTCTTTTGGTACCTTCCCCAATTATTTTTAAAAATAGAATACATTTTACGACTGATGGCTTAGAATGAAGAAAACAATATATTCACTACTACGAGGCCCTAGAGAATTTCAATAGTTACCCTTTTTGGCATCAATGTGACATTTTCTAGGGCCTCGTTAAAAACTAGATAGTTTTTCCTGGCGGGTTACTTAGAATATCATAAGCACGAATTTTATCAAAATCGTTAAAACAGTGTTTTTGAGGGAATTTGACAATAAAATCACCTCTTCGAAATCAGCTCAAACAAAAATTTGTTTGTTTGTGATCGTCATAAAAATATTCGGTTTGAAATTTTAAGCAATTCGGTTAACCCGTAAAGGATTATGATTCAGTCTAATGACCAATGTTAGTCCATAGTTGTAGTTGCGTAAACGCAAAACTTTCAGTCGTACCACACCTGGACAAAAAGCAAGTTTTTGTTAAGTTAAATGAAGTTCCAGAAAAACTTTACAAATACTCGTTAGGCCCTAGAGCTAGTTAGAACTTGTTCAGTAAATTTTGTTATCCCATCCCACCTGGAATAATGCTGTTTTTGATAATTTTAGTCAAGGTCCTGAAAAGGCTTCTGTAGGGGCGATCAAGGCAAGGAAAACTTGCAAATACAAGTTAGGACCTCTCTAGAATAAACTTTTTGGATGAGTTTAGGCAAAAGGTTAAATTACGGGCACGGCCCTTGAGAAAATCGATAATTACCCTTGCTGGCATCGATGTTAAACTTTCTAGAGCCTCGTTAAAAACTGGATTATTTTTCGAGTTGGGATCATAAAAACCTCGTTCCTATTTTATATAAAAAAAAACAAATTTAATACTTTTGAGTACATAATTTATTCCTTTTCAACATAACACAACGGTATTGAAAATTAGTCCTGTTGCTAGCGTATTGTACTGATAAACAGAAGATTCCAAAAAGGATAACTATTTTTTTTTTTTTTTTTTTTTTTTTTTGAAGAAAAAGATTACATAATTCAAGATTGTTTTTACAAGTGCTACAGGTCGACGGACGGTTTAAGGAGACCCACTTTATTTGGACTTCATGTAAAAATGTTGAATACCAAGAAGTTCATTGTTTAAAATTGCCAAACTTAGCTCTTAAAATAATTTTAATCTCATAAAACAATGCCGTCTGATTTCTTGATTCCAAGTCCGTCAGGGAAATTTCATGAAAAATCACTTTATTTCAAAAAAAAAAATCACTAACCCGTTTTCGAGATATTAAATTTTTTAATATAAAAGAATTTGTAAATATTTGCATCTTAAACAAATACTTATTTGAACGTTAAAAAACACCCAGTGTAAACATTTAAGCTGTCACAAATCAAGTCGAAAACTAAAAAAACTTTTTCTTATGTTTAGTAAGTTTTTGGTAACTATTTTTTTTTTTTAAGAAATGAAGGCCATATCAACATAGTACACAGCCTTTTTTAATAAAAATCTTTTGACCTATTTCTTGAGATGAATAAACATTTTTTCAATGATAACCTCTCAATATCTCGCCTGGAAATATGGCAAATTTTTGTCAAATTTAGTCAAGCCTTCGGTATGGGCAATCTGAACAAGAAAAACTTGTCAAATACTAGTGAGGCCCTCGCTAGAAAAAACTTGATGGATGAGTCATTATATCCTATCGCAAATGCTCCATATATTTTAAAGAAAAACAAAAAAGTATTTTTTACTTAGCCTAACATAGTAAGAATAGTCAAAGTCGATATATAGTTTTTCATTTAATTGCGAAATAGCTCAGAGGATTTAATGTAGGACTTTTAATCAGAAGGTCGCAGGTTCTTCAAGTTCTTAATTTTTGTTTTGTCTCTCTAGGCAAAATGTTTCCTAGCGGGCAAGGTCCTAGAGAAAAACAAAAATTACCCTGCCGAGCATTAATGTTAAACTTCCTAGGGCCTCATTAAAAACTAACTGACTATTTTTCCAGGGCTATTTTTGATATAAATAAATTTGTTTAATGGTTCTTTCTAAGTAAAGTCACTAAAAAACTTATTGTTAAAAATTTGAGGAAAATCGCTTTTGTAGCAGTGGTCATTCGGGGTTAAACTAGAATTATAAAACATTATTTTTTTATTTTTTGCACAATGTCCACTTTATGCCTACACAACATACAAAATTTTTAGCTGTTGGTAAAACATGGTACATAACATAGAAATATAGACACACCCATCCGGAAAATAACAAATTTTGCCCAGTTTAGTCAAGGCTTTGGAAAGTCATCCTCACAGGAAACCTAGACAAGAACAACTTGTCAAATACTTATGAGGCTCTGGTTCATACGGAAAATCTTGTCCTTACGGAAAATCCAGACAAGAACAACTTGTCAAATACTTGTGTTGTGAGGCACTTGTTCACAAATACACCATATACATAACAAAGACAAAAACATTATATCTATCATTTAAAAGTATGATAAATTATTCTAGCAAAAAGTTATCCATTTTCAAAATTGCACAACTGAATTTTGAATAAGCTCAGAGCTGGTAAATAGAAGATCCCAGAATTAAACTCCAGACAAAACAAATGTTTTAATTTGTTTGCTTTTCAAAAAGACAAAAAGGTTAGGTATCCTGTGAGGCCCTTAACAATTTTTATAGTTAACCCTGATAAGGCCCTTAGTTGGTATCAATAAATAACTTTCTAGGGCCTTGTTAAAAAACTAGATTGCTTTTCCGACGGTCACATACAACGAAAATTCAAGAAGACCCTTTTTTCGTTTTATTTATCACTGGTATGTCAGATTTATTTAAAATCTCAAGGTCGATCTATTTGACACATTCAAAACCAGCCCTATGCAAAGTACTTTATAGCAAGTAAGTAAACAATTAAAAGCTTTTTGCAACAAGGTTCTAACTTTATGTTTTTGAAAACATCCCCTATTTATTCCATATACTGTGAGGTCCTAGAAAATTTCACTAGTTAACCCTGATGGGCCCTTGTTAGCAACAGTGCACAACTCTTTAGGGCCTTGTTAAAAACTAGATGAATTTTCCGGCGGTGGCACTGACAAAAAACAATTCCCAGAGCAACTTTTTAGTTTTATTTTATCACCGTTATGTTAGGTTTAACTAAAAACTCAAGGTCAATCCATTTAACGAGTCCAAAACTAGTCCTACCCAAAGTGCCTTTATGGCAAGTAAACAATTTGAAACATTTTCCAAAACAAAAAATACTCAACTTGATGTTTTCAAACACAACCCCACTTATTGATTTAATTTTTTTGTTTTAAAGAACTCACTGATGGCATAAATAATTGCGTGAGATAATAACAAAAAAAACTTACAATGTGTTCCTTTAATTCTTTGGTTCTTAGTGGTCCCAACCATTGATGTAATCCAATATATCGTTTTTGTACCATTTTTAAAGCTGGTGCCCCTTGTGCGTAAGGGCCGCCCAATAGGGCGGAGGCAGTTTCTAAAACTACCATTTTTAATTATTATTTTTTTGTTGTAATTTTTATATGTGTGTTTAATTTAAGTTTTTTTGTTATTATTAAAACTTTTATTATTATGATATTATTTTAATTTTTATTTTTTAAATCGCGCAACACACTCAATTTCTTTTTTAATTTTTATAACAACAACAAGAACAACAAACAAAAATATTAACCAAAAAACTATTCTTTTTTGGATTAGCTTATTAAAGCACTAATTTTCTTTATGAAGCATTGAATATTAAATATAAATATAATTTATATTTTTTTGATTAAATACACAAAATTTAAAAACTATTTGGAAGAAAAAAAAAAAACCCGAAAAAATGGAAATATTTTATTGCACCCAATTTTATTATTTTTTTTTTTATAATTCTTATGAAAAACTTTTAAATATATTTACATATAATTTTGTTTTACTATTATTATTTTTTTTTTTTTTTAATATCTTAATATTTTTTTCTTTATTTATATTCTCTCGCGTATCACAGCACTTATAATAAATAATATTTTTTATTTAATTTTTTGACACAATAATTCACATCGATGAAAAATGTATAGATAAATATTTTTATTTTATTTTTATTTTTTTATTTTATTTAATATAATTTTTTTTTTCTGTCATCACACAATAATCTCCCAAACCATGTGTGTGAAAGTGATTATGGAAAAAAAATCCACAAAGAGGCGACAGCACAAAAAAAAATAAATAAATTGAAATTGGAAAAAAATCCTTGATGATCCTAAATCCAATTAAATTATTCGAATGCACGTCTACGTGTCGGCGGCGCGGAGCGAATTCATAGCCCGATTTATACAACAGCAAAGGCAAATTAATTTTAAATCCTCAGCACTCTCGGTAAGTAAACACACCTGTTTCCACTCCACAAGTGGTGTTTGTCCGTGGTGGTAGTGGTGGTTGGTAGGTTTTATTGGGTGGCGACACTAAACGAGGATGACGATGGAGTAAATATACACTTTTGACAGACGCAAATCCTTGAAACAAATTGACGTCTATTTTTTCTTCTATTTTTTTTATTATTATTTAGAATTTGAAGCGTGCCGCGAAGGACTTTGTCCAGATAAATTGATAAATTCGTTTTAGTTTTTTTTTGTTTGTATAAATTTTGAGGCACAAATTCTGATTCTGAGCCTCGGGTTTGGTTGTTGACAGTTATGTCAGGATAACGAAGAACACGGAAAACAGGACTCAAAAAAAAAAGGAGAAAACGACCGAAACCGATTTGTAGTAGATAACAACAGGAGAAAAGTATTTTTTTTTTATTTAATATTTTTTAAATTATTTTTTAGATAACAGATACAATATCCGCAATGATTTGTTATTTATTTTTATTTATTAAATTTTATTTTTGTTTTTGTATACACGAATGAAGATAAATAAATATTTTTTTTTTTTGTACGATCCACAATCTTCAAAGTTCCATCGCGAACTGTCGTGTCGCGCTGCGATGGTGTTCTTCTCGTCGTTCGTCGTAGTCGTGGTCGACTCGTTGGAAGTCAGATATTTATCTAATCACATTTCTTTCCTCGACTTCCATGGATTTTTTTTTTTCGTTTGTGCCTTGTTGTTGTTATTGTGGTTGTTGTTTTAATTCTGTGTGTGGTGTGTTTTTGATTCTCTTCGAAGAGCAATTTTGTTTATGAAAATATATGCAGAAGATTATTAAAGAGAATAAGTGTGACCAGCCTTTAGTTTGGATGAGGGAGGAATTGGAAAACACACGCAAAAATTGAGAATGCTTTTTTGGGGTTCTGCGCATATGATGGTGTGGTGAATATAATTTATACACATTTTTTATCGGATGTGGGTTAAAGTGTAGCTAGTCACGATTTTCTTTTTAGACAGGTGGGGACGACGAATTCTAGGTTTTTATATGAGAGTTTTTCTTCCAATATTTTGCTTTCGACAAGGGGGCTTCGAGGGAGAGTTGGTTGGTTGTTTTTGTTGTTGTTGGGGCGGCGGCGAGCTATTATAAATCGTAGGTGCAGTTTTTATTAAATAATAAAAATACAAAATATATATTTCCGAGTGCAAAAGAAAATCCACATTATATGTGGACGTATATTTGTGTATAATATGTACATATGTTTATAAGTAGGTATATTCTAGTATATATAGGATCGTAAATATTTTATGGTCTAATGTAAATGCCAGTGGTAGGTAGGTCGGAGTAGGTACTATTAAGCATTAAATTTATAAAAATAGAAATAAACATGCTGATGATGGTCTAGTACCTAGCTGATGTTTTTATATTGCGAAATAAATGTGTTTATCATTTTGGATGTTATTAGTTTTTTTTTTTTTTTTTTTTTTTTTTTAGGTGGTAGTTACATACCAACATATTTTGGATGTGTTAAAAAGCTTTGAGTTAGGATCATTATAATACTTATATGTTTGTTTAGGATATAATTTTTCTGTAATAGACTTTTTTTGATAGCTTAACATCATATAGAAAAAGTTAGATTTTTGTGAACAGAAGGTGCTTTATAGATATGTCCATAAAATAAAAATAAGAGCAGCTTTCTTCAAATTAACACACCAAAATGGCTATGGGCATAAATCGATCAGAAATTCTTGATACAATTTAAACTTCTATGAAATCGAAAAATATTTACTAATAGTCTAAGATCTGGCGGCATATCTTTGGGTTAAAAACATAACCAAAAAATGAGTATGAGGGTCTGTAGGTGCATGCATCATGACATCAAATTCAAAAGTCTGGCAGAATTTTTTTTGACGCCCGTGATAAGTACGAGTGGTTGAAAATGGTGGTTTTCAGACTATTGTGTGTACTTTAATTTTTACAATTTGAAAAACTAAACGTCATGACATGAGCTTTTGAGGCAATCCCTATTGGCTTTATTTTTGAGACTTTTTTTTTGTGATTTTTTTTTAATTCTCCAATAAATATCTCCATATGGTGCACCTAAAAAGTTTATATCTTGAGTTCTATTAATCGAATCGTAAACATTTTACTCTATGTACTTAAGGAAAATGTCAGAGCACTGTTTCCTATTTTTAAAAAGTTAAGTGAAGTGCATGTGGCTCTAATACTAAAGCCTGAAAACTGCTATTTTCAAGCGTCGTCTTTACCACGGGCGCCAAAAAAATCCTGCCAGACTTTTGAATTTATTGTCAAGATGCATGCACCTACGCACCCTCATACTCATTTTTTGGTTATATGTTCAACCCAAAAATATGCTGGCAGCTCTTAGTCTTTATTATAAAAAGAGGCTGATACTGCGACCGATACTATTAACTTCCCATTGCATTGGGGCCTATGGAAGCTGGAGGTTTGTTTTTATTAAAGATCTTCGAAAATATTTTGAGGTATTTAATATACAATCAAGTGAAGACAAGTGAAGAGGAGTGAATAATGTTGAAAGTGAGAAACTATATACTAACTTTAATTTTTTATAAAATATTTTTATTTTTTTTTTTCGTTATGGGGTATTTTTTGATGGGATAAAAAGACTCATCCCACAAGTTCTTTCTAACAAGGGCCTTATTAGTATTTGACATGTTTTCCTTGTGTAGATTGCCCCTACCGAAGTCTTTTCTCACCATTTTTCCAGGCGGGAAACTAACCCAAAGCTAATATCATTGGTTGTTGTCAAGAGAAAAACAAATTTGTTTAAACATTTTTGATAAGTTTCTTGTAGTTTTTTGTCCATTAACAAAAAAAAAAAAAAACAATGTTTGTTGAATTATTTTACAAAACAAATCAAATATCATGGATATAAGAAGTGTATAGATTTTAATTAACCCGAAGTCAATACCATTATCTCAGAATATTTGAGACAAAAAATTCCAAACATTTTTGGAAAGTCTTGTATTTTTTAAAATATTTTGAAATGTTGTGCAAATCCTATCAATTATGCACTAGTTGTCCAGTCATTTTGTATTTTTACTATGCAACTCGTGGGGAAGTTTCGAGTTTTGCTCATTTTTTATTTTTTCGGGGGTCCTGAATCCCAATCTGAGGTTTGCGACTAAAATTTCGTGACGCAGAATGTATAAAAATGCATTTCTTAGGTGATTTTTTACTAATGGCTCGAAAACTTCTAATTATTCGAAAATTACATCAAAGTACCTTTAAAAGCATATACAATTTCCAATAAATCCCTATTTAAGGATTTTTTTGCGACAGCCCATTTTGGACTCAAGCGCTATTTGAAAATTGACGTATTTTTACTGTTTTCTAAAATCTACTCGAAAGCACTAAGTAACTACATTATATGAAAAATTTGAAATTTTGTTTGTAACATCACAAAGTATACTTTTCTGATGGTCTTTGATTAGCTGAGTTTGAATCTTGCCTTGAAATTGATCTAGCATGTCACGTTTTTGAGATATTCGAATCTAAAGATATAAGAAAATTGTGTTTTTTATGCAAATTTGGGGTCATATTTTTTGTCAAGGTAATTTTTTTCGAAACAAATGTTCTAGAATATGAACATTTAAGTTCAAAATCCTTTTTGAATTTTTCAAATACCTTCATTCATCTTCGAGAAATCCTTAGCCTTTGTCTAAGACTACTTAATTTAATAGAAATCCAGTCAATTTGCATTTTCGTAGCACTTTTTTTTTTGCAAATTTTTGCATGTTGCGTCACGAAATTTTAGTCGCAAACCTCATATTCAGATTCAGCACTCTAGTAAACATTAAAGAGGAGGAAAATCATAATTATCCCACAATGTTCTAGCTTTTGGACCTTTTGAGCACAAATTGACTGGAATTTTTTAATTACGTAAAGCTTAAGACGCAGGCCAACGATTTCTCAAAGATGAATGGTGGTATTATAAAATATCAAAAAGAATTTTGTAGTAAAGTGTTCATACTTCAGAAAGACCAAAAGCATTAAAAAAAAATACCTAGACAAAGAATCCAACCCTAAATTTGCATATAATCACATTTTTGTATATCTTTAAATTCGAATATCTCAAAAAAGTGACACGCAAGAGTAATTTTTAGATCAGATTCGAACTCAGCGCATCAAAGACCATCAGAAAAATATATCTTGGTTCACATTACAGACAAAAATTGAAATTTTTCACATAAGGTAATTAGTTTGTGCTTTCAAGTGGATTTTCAGTAAAAAAAACAGTAAAAATATGTCAATTTTCAACTAGAGCTTGAGTCCAAATGGGTTGTCGCAGAAAAAATCTTAAGCAGTGATTAAATGAAAATTGTTTTTATGTTCAATTACACTTTGATGTAATTTTCGAATGATTGGTAATTTTCGAGCCATTAGTGAAAAACTCCCAAAAAATGCAGTTTTGCATTTTTTTCCATGTTGCGTCCCGAAATTTTAGTCGCAAACCTCAGATTCGGATTTAATACACTCGAAAACATGAAAATTAAAACCACCCCACAATTTGGTCGTTAAGAGCCTTTAAAAGCACAAATTGACTAGACTACAATGTGTAAAATTAAGATATTGGAGACGATTGTTTTTTTTCAGCAATTTTCAGCAGTTTTCTTGATTAAAAAGAACTGGAAGTTGATACGTTTTCATATTTTAACATTTTCTTTATTACGTCAGTATGCGTAGAATAAAACTAACATCAAGTCGATAGCATCATTATTTCTCGAGATATTCGAGACTAAAAACAAAAAGTAAACAACTTTTATTTTTAAATTCCTATAGTAAGAACCACTCATTGAATTTAATTTGAAACTACTTCCTACAAAACAATATCTGTCCGCAGTCGTTCTTGAGATACGGTGAACGAAAAAAGTAAAACAACATGCAAGAAATTAGGTAGGGGTATTTGTTGATTCTATTCGTAAGAGGGACTCATAAGGGGATTTAAGAAAGTTTTGGACCCACTTCTCCCATTGCGTTGGCCGCCATCTTGAATTTTAGGAAAAGCAGTTTTCGTTAAATACATAACTTTAATTTAATTAATTAACAGAACCAATTTTTTGAAAATGTAATTTTTAAACTAGATTTTTAGTTTCCGTAAAAGCTATAGCAAGAAATTGCAGGTATTGCCGTTGTTTTTTGATAATTGTTAATTTTTTCTATTTTAAGTAAATTGTTTAGAAAATTGCACCTACCACTTTAAAGGGGGGAGTAGACCCCATACGATTTCTTTCTTGTATCAACCCAAACTTCACCAATCTAGTCTCTTGTTATACACTTTGAGTTTATGCAAAACACTGTATATTTTACAAAAGCCATTTCCCTCAAATTAAAGATGGTGGCCAAAGTTTAACAGGTGAGCCGTCAAAAACTTGTTTTTAGATTCCTTATACCCTCTTTCAACGAATTGAAAACAAATATTAATTTTTTTGTTTATACAATTTAAAAACGCTCAATAATGAGTGAGATTATTTGAAGGAAACGTTTGGTAACTGCATAGTTTAACGTAACGGACCTGTGAATTGGCCTCTAAGATCGTGCGATTTAACGCCGCCGGTTGACTATTTTCTGTGGGGATATGTGAAGATGCTAGACTACGCCGATAAGCTTGAAATGATTGACCACTTGGAAGACAATATTCGCCTCGTTATTCCTGGCCACAAATGTTGGAAAAAGTCATCGACCTCCAGATTAGACTACGTCCAAGCTAGCCGCGGTGTGGTCATATGCCAGAAATCATATTTAAATTATAATGTCAGAAGATTATCATTCGATAGAGTAAATTTCATGTTAATCTAAAAAAATATCATCTCTGTTTTATTTCATTTCAAAATTCTATATCTCTAAAAAAAATTCTTACAATAAAAATGAATTATTATTTAACAACTTTTTCATCAAAATACTTAAGACACTTTAAGTTGAGGGTTAGGACGTTTGTTCACCCTTTTACAGAAACTCAATCTAAAATGTTGAGCTTTGGAAAATACGAAGGATTCCTTTAAGGAAGTTCTTAAGGCATCTAAAAAAAGTCTACACCAAAATCCATTTTTGTCGGATTTTTTTTTTTTTGTTTTAATTTACCCAACTTTGCTGTAAAAATAATTTAAAATGTATAATACCAGATAAAAATATTTCTCATAAGTCAAACTGACATATCATAAGTCAAACTGACAGATAACTTCCGATTTAAATAAGATATGAATAAGAAAAATGCTCAATTTCACAGCACGTGTCGGACTCCATCCGTTTCATATTTTCATTGAAAGAAATCATTTGACACAAATTCCAACAATCATTTTTATTTGATTTTCTTTTTTAAATCACCTTAAAATGATCTATCGCCAACAAAAACTACTTTATTTCCACACCAGGTGCTATTAAATTAAATCTCTACAAAAAATATATTAATAAAAGAATCAACAACTTGATTTATAATCATAAAAAAATTCACTAAATTACCTTTCTGGATTCTTTATAGTAAATAATAGAACAAAAAATAATCTTTTTTCAAGGTCTTTTAAGTTTTTCTTTTCAACAGCCATTTTGTCACATCCAACATTGCAATAAGTTTGAAAATATTTAAAAAAAAAACCAGATCCATTTATTTATTTTAACACCCAAAGGCAATAAGTCATCTTTGTATTCAGTCCAGAGACCAAAACTCACACGTGTGGATAAGATACCTCCTCAATCTATATTTCAAAAAGTTTTATAGCTTTTTTCTATTCTGGCAACACCATGTCATAAAATTATAATTAGTTCTTCTTCGATGGGTAGATCATATATAAATTTTTTCTACCACCACCAACCACCCCTTTCAGAAAAAAAAGTCACTACACACTCCCACATTGGAATGAATTGGTGAAACATTCAACAGCATAAAATGAATGTTCAACAAACTTAAAAAAACATGCGACTTTCCAGAGTTCTCTCTCTAGACCAAACAAGCGAGGATAGTGTCATGGAAATGAGAACACAATCACAGAGTTCATAGTGTTGTTGTGTCCACCAATATGAGTAATTAGCAGTTGTTTTCCATTCGTTTACCCCAACATCCAAGAATGGTGGTGAAATTATGAAAATGGATTTTCTCGAAAAAATCAAAAGAGAAACGACGAGAAGCGAGAAGAGAAAGAAAGAGAGAGCTTGGGAAAACTGAATGCGGGAGGGTGACTAACGATGGGTGGTATTGGAAGAATAAAGCGAAAATGTAAAAAAGAGAAGTCTCACATTGGAAACATAATTTGTTGTCTGGTGGTTTTTTTTTCCGCATTCATAGGCAAATTCATATTTGAGGTCTCGGTTCTCTTTTTGCTGGTGGTAACCAATTCAAGAGCCATGCCACAAAGTTTTTCTTGTTTCAAATTATTCAACTTTCTTTTTGACATGTCATGTTTGTAAAGGTTCCTGCAAAATGTTACACAGAAAAGGAGAAATAGTCACTTCTTTAGATTTTCCACGGGAATGAAAATGGTGCAGACGCAGAAAGAGAAAGAGAGAGATAAAAAAAATACTTAAATAATAGCCAAACACGATTCATGAACAAGCGAATAGCGAAGTGAAATGCAACAGGCGATTTTCTAGCACACACGGCATAAAAATGGGGTGGCGAAATTTTCTGTGGTGAACAAAGAAAAAAGAAAAGAAATAAGACAACAAGTTATAACTTCCTACATGGAGATTTTGTCTTTGCCTTTCAAAGAAAGAAAGAAAAGTAAAGAAGAAAAATTAAAAAAATGAATTTCAAATGCAATAATTATTAAGACATGTTTATGAGCCTACCCTAATTAGAGGTTATTTTATTTTAACAAAGCCTAAATAGAATTTAAATTGCCTTTAAAGTAGGAAGGTTATGTGTAGGTAAATACAGCAGGTTGCAAGGAGGAAATTGAAAAGTTACTAGGTAAATTAATTGATTTGCTATAAGTTGCATTTTAAATATGATTTCCTTATGTTTGTGATAAAAAAAAATCAGTACCGCCGGCCATATCAGCCATCTTTAACTTGCCCATTACAAAATGCACTTAGGGAGATTTGTAAAAAGCTAGTTTTGTACAAATATTTATTTGAGTGCAGTCCGTAAAACGGCTGGAGAACCTGTCAATTTGTCTGACCTAACTACGGTAAGACTTTGACGAAACATGTTCAGTAAATTTTTTCTCCCGTTCGTTTTATTTCCAAAGCTGCTCATTTATCCCAAATATAGTCCAAAGTTCTGTCAAAATTCATTTTTAAAAACATTAAATTTAGACTAAAATTGGAAAAATTGAAAAAAATAACTTTTTGGGAAGTACACGGACAGATCTTTTGGTTGACAGACAACGACTTATTAAGGGTGAGAGATCAATTTGGTTTCTTTTCTTATCATACGGTATTTGACACTGACAGCTCTTATGCAATTAGAAACCAATGTCGGTCTTTTACTTTTGGAAGGTAAATATTGCAAAGATTCCAAAATGGATCGCCTCGAATAATAATTTGATAATTGCCAAATGGCAATATAACACGGCATGTCAACGCATAAAGAGTTGAGAACGTGAGAGCTTTTTGCACCCCAGGTGCAGCCCAAAAACTTAACTCTGTCCTCACCTGGAACTAGTGATGTATCAAACCGAATAAACTCGAAACAACTTAAGTTGGCTAACTCGAGCTAAATCAAAATTTACGAATACTTCTCATACATTGCTTTTGCTAACCGAGTTGACTAACACGGTTTGAAGCAAAATTTGATGAGGTTATCAGATCAACTTTTTAAATGTGAAGTGGTAGAATAGAAAACCAAAATGAATTATTTTTTTCAGCAGCAAATAAGAAAATCCGAAATTTCGTAATTTTTCAAATTTTTTTTTCTGATTTTTAGAAGTTTTTAAATCCATCGCCATCGTAGCCATTTTTTAATGGAATTTTACAGTTCATAGTTTGACAGATGGTGGACGAACTATATTTTAAGACAGAAAGAGATTTCTTGTCATCTATTTGGCCTGAAGCCACTTTCTTCTGAAGCATTAAAAAAAAGTATTTTTTTTTTGTTTTTTTTTTTAGAGGTTTTTTAATCCATTGTCATCGTAGACATCCTTCAATGGAATTTGACAGTTTATAGTTTGACAGATGTGGACGAACTATATTTTAGGGCAAATAGTGTATTTTGTTCCAAATGGCCTTAAATCACTTTTTTCTGGAGCATTTAAAAAAGGGAAATTTTCTGTTTTTTTTAAGTTTTTAAATCCATCGTCATCTTAGCCATCCTTCAATGGAATTTGACAGTTTATAGTTTGACAGATGGTGGAAGAACTATATTTCAAGGCAAAAAGTGATGTCTTTCCAAATGTCAGCTATTTGGCCTGAAACCACTTTTCTCTGAAGCATGAAAAAAAGCATTTTTTTGTTTTTTTAGAGGCTTTTTAATCCATCGTCATCGTAGACATCCTTCAATGGAATTTGACAGTTCATAGTTTGACAGATGGTGGAAGAACTATATTTTAGGGCAAATAGTGTATTTTGTTAAAAATTGCCTCAAATCACTTTTTTTCTGGAGCATAAAAAGGGAAATTTTCTGTTTTTTCTTAAAGTTTTTTAATCCATTGTTATCGTAGCCATCCTTCCATGGAATTTGACAGTTTATAGTTTGACAGATGGTAAACGAGCTATATTTTGGAAATAGTGTATTTCATGTCAAATTATACCCAATTGCTCTTGAACGATCTTTTTCCAGAGCACTAAAAAAAAGAGAAAATTTTCTTATTTCTTTTCATATTCATTCGGTTCAGGTAGAATCTATTTCGAGTTAGAAAAAATTCAAACCGAGTCAACTCGAGTTGTGCTTAACTCGAGTTGACACATCAAAACATGGTACAAAGAAGACCATACCAGAAACCAGGAGATGCGATCGATATGACCAGGTAAAAAAAAATGTGACATTTATGACACCTGAAATGAAAGTCTGCATGTTTAAGGGTGCAGATTCGTCGTTGGATATCGGTTAAGAAGTAAAGTTATCGCTTCTAAACCTGTAAAATATAGCCTGGCGGTAAGTCGGATAAAAGCTTTTCTTTAAAATATAAGCCCAATATGTGTACACGCCCTCCACTAAAGAGTTGAAAGTTTTTTAAAAGATGAGTTTTATGACCTCCTGGACAGGACTTACAGAGCTTGCCCTGAGTGCGATCAAAATTTTTCCCAGGGACCTTAATGCACAAAATGGCAATGAAGACAACTTCTGAGGACAAGTGGTTATGGCTAGTGGGTAGACAAGGCTCTCACAAAGAGACAAATGACAAATGATAACGGCCTCCGACTTAGACTTTTCAGAAGCTCGTTATAGGATGATATAACAACCCAATCGAATATATGCTAATCGATGAAAGAATGGCTTCTAAAATCTCAGACGTGCGTGTTTTTTCGAAAGACAAACGTCGACTCTGACCATTTCCTTATTGCGACAAGGTTTAAAGCTTGAATATCAAATAAAAAGTAACTGGGACCCACCCTAAGGAAGAACTTTGAGAGAGACGTATCGAGCAAGGAGAAGAGATGAGAGAGTACCCTTTTAAGGAGGAAGCAGGCGAACCAGGATCCCAGCTCAAGAAGATCGCAGAGTCTCGCGATCGAAACAACACTCGGAAGTTTAAGAAAAGCCAAGCTTTTCGAAACAGGGAATGAGATGTTATCAATCAGCATTTCCAACCCAATTCCTTAAAGAATCTCAAGAATCTGATCTAATGGTTTACCAGCTGGGCCCTTCAAGCACGGAAGAGATGTGTTAAAAAGTTACATGCATCAACTCATCAACCAAGATTGGATGGAAGGAAGCATACCAGATGACTGGTCTATCAGCTCCATATAACTTATCTACAAGAAAGGCGATTTTAGGTCCTACAAGAACTATCGAGGCATATCATTGATAAACGTCGCAACGTCTAACGAACTTTGTGAACGTCTTAAGCCGTGCTGCAACACTATAATCGCCAGATACTAGTGTGGCCAGGCAGATCCACCATATATGAAATATTCGCTCACAGGCAATTCTGGAAAAGACCATCCAATTTCAAGTTGACACTCCCTGACAACAGAGACAACAGTGTATGATAGAATTTATCGACAGGAGTTGGCTTGACTTCGGATCAAGGAAAACTGACCCAGCTGAGTCGCGTGACATTGGAAAATACGCGATGCAAGTGCAACTAGGGAAAATCTCTTCCGAACTCCTCAGAATCTCCACAGGGTTTCGCTATCATGAGATTTCTTCAATCTTGTTCCAGAGCAAATAGTGCACAGGTAGGCAGCCACTATTTTCAACAGATTTGAACATCTTCAAGGATATGCAGGTGACATAGACATTATGGGCCGCTCCCAACAGGCTGTTATAGAAGTTGAAGATCTGTCAACTGGCTAGGTCAAAACGTCACTGTTTATAGCAACAAATTCGTAGTAGTTAGGGAGTTCATCTTACTCGGAGTCAACATAATTCCCAGAAACCACATCTTAGTGGAGATCCGACGAAGAATTGCCTTAGCAAACCAGTGCTACTTCGGTTTGGCGCAACAAATGGGTTCAAAATTCCACACACGAAAAAAAGGGCACGCTCTATAAAACCATTACACGGCCAGTCCTGCTTTATGGCACCGAGTGTTTGGCGATAAGCAGAGAAAAAGAAGTTATAATACTGAGCTCCATCGACACAAAAATTCTTCAACGGAATGAACAATAATGCTCCAGCCAAGAGAGTCTTTGAATCCCAGCCCAGGATTTTCGAGAAAACAAAGAAGGCCTAACTTATACAGTTTAAAGACAAAGCCATCGATGATGTTCCAGAGCTTGGTCCAGATAACTGGAAGCAGCGGGGTCGTAGAAAATGGAAGGTTTCGACGCTTTATGGATCGGGAGCTGGATAAATAAGGTACGCGTTGTATGTTGGTTCTTCGCGTTTTTTTAACAATTTAAACAAAATCATTGAACATAAATAAATGTGAATTTTTTATTCAAACTTTGATTTCACAAATTTTTTTAAAATTCCACTCACTGGGAATTAACAAACAAGCCATAAGTACTATAGGATGATTGATGGCACAAAGGGGGTTGTCTTTCCGTTGGCAATATTTTGCAAAGTTTACACATGAATGTAGGTATAGGTTAGGTGCTTGAATGCTATATAGGGACAGTACTGTTTGCATTGAGTGAAAATTGCCAGACTAAGGCTATCTAATTTTTTTTTTTGCACTGTTTGTGATTTAGAATTATTGTGTGTTCTGCCATTTAACCTAAGCGCATGAATTATTTTCAATTTATTTGTGCACGGTTGCTGTAATTATAGCGGGAAAGCCATAGAAGAAAGTCCTAAGACATAACATGAGCAGATTGTTTTTTTTTTTTGTTTCTGTATGCCTTGATGAATGTGCAAACGTGGAGAAGCTTATGGATAGAACCTTTGGTGTCTCTTGAGATTTTTTTTTTTTTTATTGTTGCTTGGTTGAGTGTTCTTAATGACTTTTAAATTATTTTTGGTGTGAAACGTTCAAAATGGGCTTAAGTGCATGAAGTATACGGGAAGAAAGCTATTGAATTGGTTTGTTCGAACAGTAAATCGAAGACGAAGATGGGTACTGGATGATGGTTTCTCAATATGAGTCAACAAATTGGTCAACCTTAAGTGTTTGCTAATTTGTGAAAAATTGAAAGGCATTGCCAGGCGTCTCAGTCTCTCAGTAGAGATTTGCTACAAGGTGGTATTCTATATTCCCTTCTTTGGAACTTGGTAGCAGATGAGCAGTTGACATGCCTGGAACCAAGGTGTTACAAAACGGCAGCCTGTGAGGGTTCTATTGCCATGTCCGTATTTTGAAAACACCCGTAAATTTTTAAAGAACTCCTACAAAACGCTTTAAACAAGCTTATAATCTGGGCAAATCGGCTGGCTTGGTTAAAGTGCCTGCTCGCACAATACGACTTCGGCACATTAATTGAGCCACAATGATAGTTATTGAAATCTATCACATACTTCAAACTTTGACATGCTGTGGGAGCTAGTACGCAGTTCTCCCATCTCGATATCAACAAGGGGATATGGCGATATCATGGTCAGTCAAACTCTAACCAGATTGACCACAATGCGATCGCCGCAAGGCACTCTTTCAGTATAAGGGATGTCCAAACGATCTGAGGGGTCAATGTTTACTTGTACCACGACCAAGTTGCCTAGTTATATCCAGACCGAAGCCAAAGCAAGGAAGTACTGTGAACAAAATTCAAAGTCCTCTGACGATCGAGTCTCTCGCACCCTCTTAAATAGTTCTATGCCATCAAAAAATAAGAACCAGTAGAAAAAACGCCAGGAAGCCATCACAGATACGCCCCCTGACATGCTGGGTATTGCACGACCACCACAGCGAAGCCCCTGGTTCAACGAAAAATACCGGAACATGTGCCAGATAACAGGCATACAAAACGGAGCTGCATGGAAGGACCAGAGCAACTTGCGAGCTCTACGAGCAAAAGAGGAGAGAGACATACCGGCACGTGATCGATAAATAAGAGGGGTGCCATTGAAGGAATGATTTTCGGAAGTTTCACCGAAAGGAGAAAAGAACCTCCCAGGCATACAGAAATCGAACCGAAGCCTGCAAGGACGATCAAGGAACATAATTGTGGGTGAATCAAAGTCGGTGCTGAGGATATTGGAAATTCATTTCTGCAAATGATAAAACGGCAATGACAAATCGAATGCCGCTGTCATGTCATTATTTTACCATTCAACTTGGACGACGTAGGGCATCAGTTCCGTCCACCTAATCTTAAAAAAAAGTGAAGATAGCTATACCTAGATGTTTTATAAAGTGGGCAAAGCTGATAGCCTCTCGGTTTGTCTGTTCAAAGTGGCTGACGATGAATTGGTAAGGAGTATGCACCATCTCATCTGGTAGGCATGGGTAGGAGGAAGGCATGCCCGATGAATGGAACCTCAACACTGTTTGCCTGATCCTCAAGAAAGGCGATCCTCTAGACTGCACCATTCACAGAGGCATCAGTCACCTTAAGATCTCCTCTGCCGTGCTTTGTGAAGACCTGAAGCCAATTTATCAACAACCAAGGGCCTATTTCATAGAACTACAAGACCAATAAATATTTGTGAATTATAGTTCGACAGATGACCTTAAGATTTCTCGTTGCGACTCCTAAAAAACAGGATACCAGCCGAGAGCTTTATTCCAAACATTTACAAAACCGCTGGTCGGATAAGTTTTTTGGTTGCTAAGGTTAGAAAATGCAGTTTTCGAGTTGCATTTTCAACTAAGTATGCCTTACCCATAAGGAACTTCTATCAATTGGATAGAAATTGAATACTAAGACCGTCGTCTATTTTTACTGATAGTAAGACAGACTTTTGAATGGTTTTGCTTCGAGTCCGATCGCCTCCCAGACTATAATTCACAAAGAATTATGAGTCTTGTAATTTTATGAAAAAGGCCATATTAGTGTGACTTAAGGTTAGAAAAGTCCATAATCCACCGAGCATTCACACTACTGTACATCTTGGAAAAAAAATCAGGAATTTCATCGACTTCAAGGCCACGTATGACATCATCTATAGAGGCGAGTTGTATAGATCAATGCCTAGTGTTGGCATCCTTCCAATACTCGTCCGTTTGTGCAAAGTGATCATGAAGAATGCCCTCAAGGCCGGCAAAGATCTAAAGGTGCAAAATCCTTGATGTTATAGGTTTAAGGCAAGGCGACACGCTGTCAGGCAAACTTCTTCTACATTCAAAGAATAGTGGAAAACTCTTACGTCAATATTAAAGGAACGATCATTCAAGTCCGTCAAATTACCCGCTTACTTCTAATCAGACGAACAGAGCGTGAAGTCAGTCAGTGCTTTCGTGAGTACTTAGAAAGAAGCTTACAAGATGGGTTCAACGGTGAATCAAGGTAAGACCAAAAGTATGCTGTCTTTAAGAAAAGACATCCAACACCGATGTCTCAGAAAGAATGTAGAAAGCCAAACATTTCGAGGTGGTCAGAGACTTTGTAAACACAGGTTCTGCTATCAAACTCAGTTTATAATACCAGGGCTCAGATCAAGCAAAGAATTACTCTTTCTAATCGCAGCTTCTATGGATTTCAAAGGCGATTGAGGAACCAGGCCCTCGAGTGACCAAGGTGTCCCTGCATAAGACACTTATCATACCGTTCCTGTTATATGGTGCAGGGGCATGGACATTAATAATGGTGGATCAGAACGCCTTGGGAAAATGCAGAAGAAGATACAACGAACTGTACGGTCTGTACGTGTACAGCAACAACGACATAACAAACCAAAATTGAAAAGCCAGCTACTGAGCTGGCTGGGACACTTAGAACGGATGGATACAAATTTTGAGGGCGAAACTGGAGACAACTAGGTTTAGACCGAGCTAGCTACAAGAAGCTTGATCGTTGAGGCCCTAGTCCGCCCAGAAAGTAGCGGTCTCGCGATTATTCAGTCCCAAAAAATAGAACACATGAAATTTTATGAGAATAAACGAACATGATACCAAGAAATCATACTGGGTTGTCAACAAATTTTTAGTCGCAACGACAGAAAATCGCAAGTGCGGTCCTACCATTAATCTCGCAAAAAAAACTGAACCTGGGGTAGACAAAAATCTTCCAAGTCATCTCTCAGGGCTTGTATTATCTACACAAAAAAAATAAACAACATCAATCAAAACATTCGTCAATTTTGTTCCGCATCAAGCATCGCCTCGCATAGCATTTGCTAGATATCTATAATAATCTCCTCATCCATATTGAATGTAACATCTGCAATCATCAACCAATCTAATTCCATTCCATTCTTTCACATCAAAGAAGCAAAGGTAATTGACCTTCCCCATCCTCATTTATATAATATAGAGGTATGAATATATCCAAAGAAGAATCATAGCATAAAGAGGAAGAAACAAAATTATAATAAAAGATAGAATCTATACAACTACTAATAACTCAATTCCAAACAGCACGCCACAGACCTTCTTATAGCCATGCCACACAGCACAGCACCATACACAGAACACCACACCAAAAGGTTCAATAATCTCATCCTATTATAATATGCTGTGATTCTTTCCTCTAATCATAATCATAGATCGCAACAAACTTCCACCATTAATCAACTTCATCAAATCATCAATCGGTGAGAGCAAGATACAAAATTACAAATACACCTTTTTGAAACAAAAATCAAAAATAATAATAAAAACAATAATTTTGCTATAAATCGAATTGAGCGCACAAGCTCAGTTTGACAGGTGACACACTGTGAGCTGTGACAGTTCTTAATTACATTCGGGAGCTTCTTGTCTTAGCCGGTTGACAGCAAGCGGCACGGGGGTTGCTTGTGTTCTGTTTTGTGTCGTCGTTCTCCAAGTCAGGGATGATTGACAGGCACGACTCATGATTGTTTTTCTGTATTTCTTATAAATAAAAGAGATACGTCAGATGGCGGGTGGCCTTAACATTACTCTAAATCAAGTTTCCCTATAAAAATCTTGATACATTTTCTTAAACAAACTTATATAGCCAAGCCAGGTAAAATAATGACTAATTAGAGAAACGAACGTCGACAAAGAGATTTCTAGAGAAGTTCTAATGAAAGCATGCGCACAGCGCACCTATTTTGTCTTAGAGGTAAATATTTTTCTTAGATTTTCATCAAACAAAAGCCACGCGAAGTGAATTTCAATGTGGAATTGGCCTCAATTTTGCCAACAACTGCGCAAAAGAAATATATCAACATTTTTAGCTGTGAACAAAAAAAAAAAAAACAGAAGAAAAGATGAAGAAGAAAATCCACCAAGACGTCACGCATGCGCTCGGTGAACGAACTTAAAGTAGCTCGAGCTTCACTGGAAGAGGCTTGGTTTTTTTTTCTTCTTATAGACTGGAAGAGGAGCACCGGACTGGAAAACAATAAGATGAAGACCAGCAACAAACAAAAAAAAATGAACAGGTTCTCACTCTGTCTCGTGCGATAATCGGCACAAAAGTCAATGGCTTTGAATTGGAGTCTTATAATTTATGGACTTCCAACGGCCAGTGGAATGTGTTACTTACCACCAACCACAACCAGAGATCAGAATTGGCACTGTGGCTTTAAGATACAACAGAATACCCCTATATAACTTGGTGCGATACAAATAAATTGCGACTTGTTGTTGTGGTAGGTATGGGTTGTTGTTTGATGGCCAGCAGCGCAACAAGACCTGTTTTAACAGCTTGATCTGATCTTTTATGTGTGTGGAATGACGGAACTCCAGTTGGATGCATTTGTATCTGTGTATTTATATTAGCTTACCTCATCTCTCAGCACAGCGCAACACAGCACAGGTAGGTACTTATCTATATCTGTTGTTGCGTTTCCTTGTAGGTATCCCCAGGTGTGGAATTAAGTTGACTCTCGCAGAAGATACAGTTAGAATGAGTTCTTTTTTTTTTACTCCTGTTTCTGCTTTCATGTTCTTTCGTTTTTTTTTTTTTGTGTTCTTTTTTTTTTGATTCTCTTGCAAGGCAAGATTTGTGATCGAATTCAAGTTGACATTTTGTTGGAGCAAATTTATTGGGAACATGTTCTAACAGCGATTGATCAACCGACGAACAAAAAGCTCCATTTGAGCCAGCAAGGCGTGATTTGTGACGCGGCTGTATAGAACGCACATGCTTAAGGCATGTATATAAGAACTCATGTTGTATCTATGCGATACAAAAGCATCTCTGTTATTTGCGAGAATTTTTGGATTTTCTACAAATAAGCCCAACGGGGGATAAGGGCAGAGAGAGAGCTCATTCTCGATGAATTGGTAATGACTACCGATGACAACACACGACCGATGCATGCATATAGTCTGATGTATGCATATATGGCAGAGTTAAGAACATGCGCTTATTTGAACTCCAGGGATTAGTAGTTTTGAGTATCTATTTATAAAATCGAGTTGCCTATTGCAAAAATAATGATCGATAGTAAATTTTAGTGATGCATTGAAGAGAAAGGAAGAGAAGGTTAAAAGTGTTAGGTATTTACCCAGGAGGCTGAATTTTACAACAACAACAAAAAAAGACGTGTTGTTGTTGAACATTTTTAATGAGCTTTGGATAATATTTATGACTTTGTTATTTTGGTGCAATAAAACAAACACAAAAAGGTAGAGATATTTATCTATCTTACCTACCAACCTAAGTGAAGTCTCAGCAGCATCGTATGGCAGAAGGTAAGAAGTAAATTAGGTGGTACCCAGGAGGAGTTGCTGATAAATTGCTAAAGCCTTTCGCTGATGTATGAAAATTTCATGCCTATACTTATTCTTCTATTTATCTTCCCAACGTAACATTTGTTTATGATTTATTTAATTTTTTTTTTTTTTTAATCACAGTTAAGGCTTAAGTATCTGAAAGATTGCCTTGAATTTGATTTTTTTTTTTTTTTCTGTGTCTATGGACTGATTTTATAAAATTCTATTTGCGAATTTTGAGGGTGATTTTTTTAGGGATCAATATGTTAACAGAGGTTGAAATCTTTAATATGATATTCAAAGGTTTTGATTGGACTCAAATCGGCTGATTAACTATGTACTTTGATGACTAACAATTCAAATTATGTATTTTTTGATTAAAACTTTGTTGAAAAGTACATTCGATGATTGATTAAGAGGTGATTAAGTATATATAGAGTGACTTTAAGTCTATTTAACAATGTAGTTAAACCATAAAAAAACTTGAACATATCAGAGCCATATTTATTAGATTTTTTCTTAGACGGTTGATTAGTTAGACACTTGTTTGATAGCAGTTCTTAACAGTTCTTATGGGAAATAAAGCAAGGTTTAGACAACCGCTTGCATTGTCTTAGTTAAACAACTCTTAACCTACCATGAGAATATTTATTTATAACTTTGTGAAGTTAGAAGGCTGTCCAAAGTAAGACTTAAATTATAAATTAGTCTGTAGTAGTCGTTTTTATTAATCCAAATTTCACCCTTTGACAGTTAATTTATATTTGTTTTAAGTAAGGCACTAGTTTTCCAGCTTATCTTTGAAGAATTTGCAATCAATTGCAATAGTTGCCTAAATATAATCTCATTTAGTAAGTGACATCCTTGTATTCATTCAATGTTAAGTGTGGAATTGGGACGCCTGTGTAAAGTTGGACCTAGGCTTTTTCTGGGGCAGTATAGTTTTGCAGCTAGTAAATAACTAAATAGCCTTCTCAGAATTTTTAGTAAATTTCAAAAATTGTATAAATACGAACTCATTTATTCAGTGACATCCCTGTATATCATTCATTCTCGAAGCTACTAAACTTGCAAATATAATTGTATACCAGATAAGACAATATGATTGCGTTGTCTTACTGTGAAAAAATGTTTGTTGTGGAATTGGACGGCTGTCTAAAGTTAGACTAAGTTTTTTCTTCGGTAGTAGAACTCCAGCAATTTTTTTTCTTAATAGTTAAGCCATTTCGGAAATTGTAATAAATGTCAATAGTTGTTTAAATACGATATAAATTTACTCAATGACATCCCTGTATTCACTCATTTTCGAACAAGACAAAAGTTGCTTTTTTATACTGGATTTAGACAACCGATTATGTTGTCTTACAAGCTAAACAACTCTCAGGCGACCCCGAAAAATGTTTATTGTGGAATTGGGCGGCTGTCTAAAGTAAGATTAAGTTTTTTTGTAGGCAGTAGTTTTCAAGAAATTCTTTTTCAAAATAGTTAAGCCATTTCACAATTTGTTGTTCAGTGACATCCCTGTATAACATTCAATCTCGAACAAAACAAAGTTGCAAACATAATTTTATAGAAGATTTAAACAGCCGATTGAGTTGTCTTACAAGGTTAACAACTCTTAGGCAACTGCGAAAAATATTTATTTATAAACTTTGTGGAGTTAAACGGCTGTCTAAAATTAGGCTAAGTTTTTTCTTGGGCAGTAGTTTTCGAGCTAACCTTTGTCTAATAGTTTAGCTATCTCACAATTTGTAATAAATTTAAAAAGTTGTCTTACAAGGTTAACAACTCTTAGGCAACTGCGAAAAATATTTATTTATAAACTGTGTGGAGTTGGACGGCTGTCTAAAATTAGGCTTAGTTTTTTCTTGGGCAGTAGTTTTCGAGCTAACCTTTGTCTAAATAGTTTAGCTATCTCACAATTTGTAATAAATTTAAAAAGTTGTCTTAATATGAACTCATTTTTTGTTCGAGGATGACTGAATACAGGGATGTAACTAAATAATAGTTACATCCCTGTATTCAGTCATCATCGAACAAAAAAAAATTCCAAACATAATTTTACACAAGACTTAGACAACCGAATGCGTTGTTTTAATTTAATAACACTTTTACAACTTTGAGGAGTTAGAACGCTGTCTATAATTAAGCAGAGCTGATGAATAAGAGCTAAAAAGTCGTGTTTATTAATCCTTAGAACACTCTTAGGCAATTGTTGGCCGGTAAGTTATTGTTTTGATAGTTTAGTCTTTAGTATTTAGTTTAGTTTAGTTTAGTATTTTCATATTTCTAAACGCATTCCAATTATAGTTTTCTAAATATGACTTCATTTTTTATGTCAGGACATCCCTGTATTCCTCCATTCTCAAACAAAACTAAAGTTGCAAATATGGTTTACATAATTTAAAAAAAATAGCAATTTAGTCAAGATTAAGACAATCGATTGCGTTTTCTTAATTGAACAACTCTAAAGAAAACGTGAACAATGTTTTATTTACAGATTTGTGGAATTGGAACGCTGTCTAAAGTTAGACAGAGATTTTAAATAAGACTGCAATAGTCGATTTTATTAATTATATAATACAAACTACGACAATTGTCCAGCTAGTCATTGTTTTAATAATTAACCCATTTCAATGTTTATTGTGAAAAAACAACCTCATTTATTTAGTGACATCTCTGTTTTTATCTTATTTAGAGTTAATTAATTCGAGTTTATTTTTGAGTGCGTTCGGTAAACTGTTTATTTTGGTGGCGGTCTGCAGCAGGAGGGGAGTGGTAGGAAATCCCCCCGGAAACCAAAATTTTTAATAAAATTTTTTTTATCTCTAGAATACGAAATTTCACAAATTAATAATTCTACTTTTCATAATCTCGCAATTACAAAATCTCGCTTTTAACAATATAACATAGAAAAATGTTGCTATTGAAATTTTTGCATATTAAAATTTCGCAAATTTAAACCCCACAGTAATATCACTCTCAAATTCGCACGGAAAAAAAATGGAAGGCAATCGATTTATTTAGCTGAAGTTTTAGAAATTTCGAAAAATTTAATTTTATTGCAAAAAATAAATTTGTTTTAACAAAATCTCGCAAATTAAAATCTCGGCAAGATTCGAGCTTGCGAGATTTTGACTAAAAAATTATTTGTTTTAATGCAGTTAAGTTTTGCGAGATTTTAATTCTCGAATTCTCTTAATTCCCGGAATTTTTTAGTTTCGAGATTTCGTAATGCGAGATTTCATAATGCGAGATTTCGTAATGCAAGAATTCAAATGCGAGATTAAGATTTATTAGAATTCGAACCAAATCCAATCGTTGCGACTAATCGAGAAACTATTGACTGCCTTAAATTTGGTTTGGACTAGTAGCGTAAAAGTGAATGCTGATGAAGTACCTACTTACTTTTTTTATTACCTAGTGATGATTCCTGGGCAACTCATTGATTCTGTTGCATAAAAAGGGATAAGAGCAAGCCTTCATGCAAGCCTTTAGATAACTGAATTCTTAAGGCCATGGACCAGAATTTCACGCGTCACTATCACATAGTGTCTCGCCCGAACGGAGCTCTTTTTTGATGAAGCGAATGAGGCCTTTCGTAGCTGATTGCGGCTTATAATAACACAGCTCGCGAAGATATCATGATCATGGTATTGGGATACAAGAATGCAGAGATTAGTAATGTCAACAAAGGGCTCAGGTATCAGGCTTGAAATGAGAAAATATGGTTTTTGCAAACGTGGGATCAGTACGAAATTAAGCAAACCAAAATCTCCAGTAACAAAATTTGACACTTTTAATTTTTTTTTTTTCAAAGCCAAATCTCTGCTTTTCATTGTCCTGCAATTTCAATCTCGCAATCTCGCAAATATAAACCGAAATCACGCAAATAAAAATCTCACATACCAAATTCTCGTATACCAAAATCTCACATATCAAAATTTCGCAAAATTCAAATCTCATATTGATATCGCTGTCAGTTGCGCACTGAAAATCGTGCGAAACAAAAAAAGAAATTCGAAAACGAAATCACACACGAGATTTGAATTTGCGAAATTTTAATTTAAAAAAAAAACAAATTTATTTATTGCAATTCAGTTAAATTTTGAGAGATTTTAATTTGCGAATTTTAAGTTTGCGAGATTTTCTTATTGCGATGCTGTCGAAAGCAGAAGTTTGCAATTGCAAGATAAGGAAAAGCTAGTTTTTTTTAGTGAAATTTCGTAATTTGAGATTTCGAATGCGAGATTTTAATTTGCGAGACTTTATTTTCAACCCTGAGCAGTTACGATGACAATGGCGAAAGTTTTTTTTTATTATTTTTGCAACGTCATTTTACTTACTTTAGAAATGGAAATGGCCTAATACCACCAGTTTAGTCGAGCGATTGCTTTAATCTTACGTGATACGGGCCATCGGTAGACTTTTGAAAGCATCAGGGGCTATCAGAAGCACAGCGCTTTCATCCATCCAAAACTATTCGTGTGCTGTAGAAATATTTGTTGTACTCTGTGTTGAAAGAATAGTTGGTCAATCAAAAGGAAGGTATTGCAATTGGCTATCCGAAAACATTTGGGAAAGAATTGATGAAAGGACTGGTTCTACCCGGACCCAAAGGCATGAAAGTGAGAAATTTATTGTAGCTTAGGCGTTGGCGACTGCAGAAGGAGCGGAAAATCAGTGAAATAGAAGAACCATCTATAGAATCACCACAATTGACACAAATGACAGCTTTTTACAATTCTTTTATGATTATTCCAGGAGAAAATTGTCATAGGACATTGGAGTCAGACAGGGCTGTATATTGTCACCAATACTTTTTTCATTGATATTAAACGCCTGAATTCGAGGAATTTAGAAGGCTCTCATAGGATTAGAGATATCCATCCAATGAAAACAACGGTAGAGACAATCAATAAGGCAAAAACAAAAAAGGAATCATTTTTTAAAATCCTATTCAAAACTATATTGTACATAAATACCAACTCGTTGATTAAACACAAGCAAAATGTCAGATTATCATTGTCCTCTGTTTGTTTCAACTTTTTTTATATCGAATTTCAATCGAAATCCCGGATCTAGCAAGTGCATTGCTCTTAAATTGAATTAAATCAGCCACATAAATGTGTTGTATCCTTTTAGTAGTAAAAAAAGAAAAACAACTATCTATCCGTTTTCATACAAAAAAAAATCAATGTTTTTTTTTCACAATTTAAATACAAACAAAAAAATATTAACAACAACCCTTTTTATGATGAGCTACATGAAAACGAGTGCTTTAGCTTGATATAAGATTTCTGATTAAAGTCCTTTTATTATTATTTAACTCGGAGGAAAGTTGTGCGTTTTGTTTTTCTCATATTTCTGAATTTCCTTCTCTTTTCGCTTTGGTATTCTTTTTTTTTTCTGAATTTACTATCATTATTCCTACTTCACCATCACCATTTACTTTGTATGTTAACTATACTTACATATTATAGACATAAATAGTGGGGGAGGAATATATGTATTTTCAAGACCGTAGCTAAAAACTATTTTCTTTAGCAGGGTGGTTAAGCTTTTCTTTTAGTTTTTCGCATTTTTCTCGGTTTTTAACAGGAGTATGTCAACTGTTCTTAAGCTAAGGACTTTAGGTCACAAATTTTTACAAATTTTGTTATATTTTTGAGACCGATGAGACATTACAGTTCAAAGTTACAGCCTAGAAGGTAAGCTGCGTAATTGAGAGTAAATTAACGATTTAGCTATTGACACAAGTTATTTAGGCATCGTCAGCTTTCCAAGAGCAATGATATTCAGAACAAAATCTGATAGAAAATTGTTATATTGGCATGTTTTGATTTTGTTGTGATATTTTGTTATATTTTATTATATCTTGTGATATTAATGATATTTCATGATATTTTATAATATTTCATGATATTTTATGAAATTTCATGATATTATATGATATTTCATGATATTTTGTGATATTTTATGTTATTTCATGATATTTTATGATATTTCATGATATTTTATGATATTTTCGTGGTATTTAAATCGTGTAAATGACTTTGCATGGATAAACTACTTTGTATTTTTTATTTAGAAAAATCTGATAGAAAATTGGTATGTTGGCATGTTTTAATTTTTTGTGATATTTTGTTATATATTATTATATCTTGTGATATTGTGATATTTATTATATTTTATGATATTTCATGACATTTTCTTTGTACTTTAATTGTGTAAGAGACTTCGCATGGATATACTTCTTTGTATTTATTTGTTTGAATGGATATAAAAGCTTCTCACTTAACTGATATCCCCACCTTAACTACGGCCATGTGTCTTGTTATTTTACAATGTCCTCCTAGTCCTTCTAAGCCATCAAGTGATGTTGCAATATTGCAATGAGGATGTTCTGATGGTTGATGATAATGGTGTTATTTATTTTTTGTGTTTTTTTTTTGTGTATTTGTCTGTCGCCATTCCCTGTAATTGAATTTTGCACTTTTTTTATGTCACCTCATTCTCTTTTGATAAATTGATTTTTCATTCCTTCAGTCTATGTGAATGTGATAGTATATGCGTATGGGGATATAGTTAAATTGAAATTGAATATAATAGACGAAGTAACTGTTTTTTTTTTTCATGATGGTTTGACTGGATGTATCACAGAATACATTCCTACTGTTATTCATTATTTTTTTCATAGACAAAAAAATATTCATTTCATAAATATAAAATAGAAAAGGAAAGAGAAAAAAAATGAAAAATTCAAAGCCCTCTTTTAATTTAGATACCTATTGAATCAAACAATTATAAAAAGTGGGGAGAACGAATGGCATCAGAAATGTCCATTATTGTTAGGCATTGAACAAAAACCTATTGAAGATGAAAGTGTTAATAGTGACAGCCAGCCAGGGCTAGGTATATTGAAAATGGACGAATGGAAGTTAAACTATGGGAAATAAATTGATTCTTGTTTTCAATGAATATGAATTGAAGCTGAGGATATGGAAAAATCAGTTTCGCAAATTGTATAATGGAGATGACGAGTCGAATTCGGGTGACATGCAAATTGCAACATTCAACCTAGACAACGCAATTCCGTCCACCCGATCTGGAAGAGTGAAGATAGCAATTTCTAAGCTCAAGTCTTGTAAAGCTGCAAGAGCGTACTCTGTGAGCGTCTGAAGGCATTCTTCAACAGCTTGATAGGTCAATTTCAGTGCGGCCTTAGGCCAAGAAAGTACACTATCCAATACTCGCACTAAGGAAGATCTTAGAAAAAATCCACGAGTTTCAAATCGATGCCCCTCACCTTTTCATCGAATTCAAGGTCACGTATGATAGCATCTTTAGAGAAGAACTATAAAAAGCAATGTTCAGTTTTGGCATTCCTCCCAATTTTGTCCGTTTGTGCGGGATCACGATGGAGAATGCACCATGTTCCAGAACCAGATGTACGACAACCAGGGCCTAGCGACTTACACAACTCTCAATAATTTCTTTGTGCGTCTTCTTGGCAGAAAGATCACAATTTTTGCCGAGTCCACATCGTTAGATGAAAAGCACTAATTCGTTTCAAGTATAATCTTGTAGGATTTGTCAAGTCCTCACAAGAGTTAGTACCTCGAAGAAAAAACATTTCCGTTCAAGGTGGCAGCGGCTGGGAATTGAACTCAGACCTACAGCATGACAGTCAAACGCAGTGACCATTATGCCCCGAGGTCTTTCTTGAAAGAGCAGTGCAAAAGTCTCAAGTCAAGACAAGAGGCACAATCTTTGAAAAGTTTGTTCAACTACTAATAAAGAAGAAAGCCAAGAAGATGGTTTTGAACGGTGAATCAAGGCTAGATCAACGCAAAGCAAGAGAACGCCTAAGGCTATTTTGATAGCATAATTCTTCGGTGAATTTTTGGTCCATACTGCATAGATGGGACATTGAGAAGAAGGTACAACAACAGACTCTACGGGCTGTACAAAGACAGTTACCTACAGCCACAAAAAAGGCTGGGTACCGAGAGCAAATGAACACCAAAGCTTAGGCTCGGAAAGTCTTTGAATCCAACCCCGCTGACCGGCGCTGTAGACTTGAACAATATTATCAGTAAAAGAAATCTTCAATTAACTTAGCGTGGCAAACTAAAAGCAGCTAGCTAGAGACCGAACCGACTGGAAGAATCTTGTTGCTTGAGGACTGTAGCGCCAGATTAAGTAAGTAAGTAAGATGTTAGATGCGTTCGTGACAGTTGGATGCAAGGGTGGATGAAGGCCAGACCGAATATATGATGTCAACAAAAAAGGACTACCAACACCGGCAGGCGTCTCAGAATGTCGCCATAAATAGCTCGTTAAAGACTTTATGTACTTAGGCTCTGCTACAAGCTCAATGAACAATACCAGCATAGGGCTTCTATTAAACGAAGAATTACTGTTGCTCGTCAATGTTTCTTTGGAGCAAATTCCCCTCTCGAACAACTAAGTTGTCTCTATAATAAACACTCCACCAGTGTAGTCCTGATGTATGGTCGAGAGGCATGGACATTATTAACGGTGGATGACAGCACCTTAGGATATTTTGAGAGGCAACGAAGCCAGGTACATTTTTGATCCCGTCTGCATAATGGAGGAAGGAAGGTACAACAACGAACTGTGCTGGCTGAACCGCGACACCGACCTAGCCACAACAGTGAAAAGACAACGGCTGACATGGACAGCGAATTGACATCAATTCTTCGCCCCGGAAAGTCATTGAATCGTACCCCGTGGGACGGCTCAGTATAGTAGGACAGCGTAACAAGTGGAAAAGACCTCAACCAACTTGGCGTGCGAAACTGCAGACAGCTAGCCAGAGACCAAGCCGTGCTGGAAGAAGCTTGCTGGTTGGGGCCTTGGTCCATGTCGTATTATAGCTCCACTATAAGTAAGTAAGAATTGAAGCACCAAAAGGGTTTATGCATTCTACAAGAGTTTAAGATTTCACGACATGGATGGGTCACCTACAGCGAATTGACATCAATTTTCCGGCCTGGAAACTCAATGGTTCCGACCCCGTGGGACGGCTCAGTATAGTAGCACAGCGTAACAAGTGAAAAGGACATCAACCAATTTGGCGCGCGAAACTGCAGACAGCTAGCCGCCTGAAACCGAACCGTGTTGGATGAAGCTTACTGGTTGGGGCATTGGTCCATCCCGTCCTATAGCTCTACCTCAAGTAACTAAGGATTGAAGCACAAAAAGGGCTTAAGCATTCTACAAGAGTTTAAGATTTCACGACATGGATGGGTCACCTACAGCGAATTGACATCAATTCTTCGGCCTGGAAAGTCAATGGTTCCTACCCCGTGGGACGGCTCAGTATAGTACCACAGCGTAACAAGCGCCTACTTGGCGCGCGAAACTGCAGACAGCTAACCATCTGAAACCGAACCGTGTTGGAAGAAGCTTGCTGGTTGGGACCTTGGTCCATCCCGTACTATAGCTCCACCTTTAGTAAGTAAAGATTGAAGCACAAAAAGGGCTTATGCATTTTATAAGAGTTTTAGATTTCATGATAATTCAGAGACGCCATTTGAAGTGTTTTTTGCTAGTCTAAAGGCCAGTTTGTTCGAATCTAATTACATGATCTTTAATCAATGATTATTAGAAAAGGAAAATTATTAAAAACTTAATCCACAGTGTGAGTTACTATCCATCGAAGGCAAACACCAATCACAGCCCTAATTGATCACAACCTCCGATTAACAAATCACAGAATTTCATCCACTGTGAAGAAACCAGCCTTAAAATCTCTAAGAAATCCAGTATAAAATTTGAGACATGAATTTCCACTTCTTCCTCATAAAAGCTCGGCTGTCATAGCTATAAACTATATGGCTCTCAATTTTTCATGCAAATATAACCAACCACCACCATGTTATTATCGGTGTTTACAAGAAACTTAAAAAATGAGCACAGCTTCCGAAAACCGACTTGAAAACTACGTACTGATAGATTAACATATCTCCTTACATCCACATAAATTACGAGGAGACATTTGTTAATCCTCCCTTTTTCGCTCAAAATTCGAACGATGATACCTTTGGTCTATTTTTGTTCCACACACACATGCCATGTTTCACTTAATCGTCCCCGGTCCGTAGTACTAGGTACCAACCATCAAGACTCGATATAAGGTACCTTACCTACGGTACTAACCAGAGAACTATATTATCCGGAGAAGAATTTTGCAATATTAATTTCTATTCTACATTGTAGTATGTACTATGTACATATACATATGAATGTATGCACATGAACCTTTAGTATGAGAACACCAAATGCTATAACGACGACATGAATCTGTGGACACCATCAGAAATCCTATTTTCCTGACATTTTGCTCACTCGTTCGCTTGCTCGCTCGGAGGAAAATACTATGCGTTTAATTCAAGTGAATAAGTTTGTGTGCGCGACATGAAAATGAATTTCAAGTAATCAATTTGTATCTATAGCTATAGTCGTATGAAGTTGCGAGAGGAAGATATATACATTTTTCTGAAGATACTTTTGGAATATGCATTCTTTTCTTACTACACTGTTGCACATTTATTGCAACATTATAAATAAATCGAGTGCATATACCTAGTTTTTGTTTTGTTTTTTTATAATAATTTTCTTTTTAACAGGAAATGCAGAAAATTATTATCCTTCAGGGGTCAATACAGAAACGTGTTTGAGATACATTGTAACTTGTATAGGCTTAGCAGGAGAAGTTTTAATATTGGTATGTATTTGTTGTTAGTAGTTTTATTTTACTTACATTATAAGAGATAAAAAGGCATTTTTTAATATCAATCGCTTACCTGAAAATAAAAAGAAAAGAAAATATTAGTAATTTAATGGTTTTTAAAATAACTTAAATAATGTTTAAGGGTCTAGAATTAAGAAGATAACTGAAACGAGTAATACAGAAAGATTCAGGTTGTGTGGTCTAAGCCCAATGAAATCTGAATTAGCCTACAGAATTTGATGAAATTTTGATGCGTTCTAATAGGCTATTATATCGGGTTTTTCAATAAGAGTAGTTTTTTTTAAATAAAACAAAAAAGGTTTTGGATATCAATGAATTTCTTTATTCCTGCGAAAGTACCTTCGATGCCATTATGTATGGAACTCGATTAGCCCCACAGGAAATAGTCTAACGGGGTCAAATCGCACGACCGAGGCGGCCAAGCGACTGGACCATTTCGTGAGATAACACGTTCTCCAAACTTGGTTTCCAATAAATTAACGGTGACATTCGCTGTGTTGCGCCGTCCTGTTGGAACCACATGTCCTCCAAGTCCATATCATCCAATTGGGGACAAAAATATTCGGTTATCATTGAACGGTAGCGATCCACATTCACAGTAACGTGCCGGTCTTGATCATCACGGAAGAAGTACGGCCTAATGACGCCGCATGCCGGCCCATAAACCACACCAAGCCGTAATTTTTTCGGGATGCAATGATGACTCATGGAGTACATGTGGATTGCTGCCTGACCAATACCGCATATTTTTTTTTATTGAAGAAGCCATTCCACCAGAAATGAGCCTCATCGCTGAAGATGATTTTTCGATGAAAATCCGAATCATTTTCAAGTTGTTGCTCAGCCCAATTCACGAACATACGACGCTTCTTGTAGTCAAGCGGCTTCAGTTCTGGCGTCAAATGTAAGATCTTTTCGTAAAATTCGGCACAACGACGTCACAGAGATGCCCAACGCTTGAGAACGACGTGTGAGAGACACATTTGGGCTTTCTGCAACTGAAGCCTCAGGGGCAGCAATATTCTTTACACTACGGGCACTTCTTTGTCTCACTGGCACGGGAACATTTTGTACTGTGCCTGTCGATTCAAATTTTTCCACTAGACGCTCAATTGTTGATCTGCTAGGACGATTATTATGACGACCATAAATTGGACGTAGCCCTCTTAACGTTGATGCCACTGACTCCGAATTTCGGTAGTAAATTTTAATAATTTCGACTCGTTGTTGGCTCGTATTTCTTTCCATCATGAAATGGCAAACCTTACTGAAGAGAAATATCAAAAGAGCGGCAAGAAATATGGCGTCGTTTGCTGTCCCTGTCGCTCTACTTTTGTAGCGTCCCTGTTGACAAAACCCTTTTTATACCGGAGAATGAGGGGAAGAAAGGAACAACTTATACCTATATCTTCATATTCGGCTTCCAATCTATGTATGAAGGTTCAAAGCCTGAGACACGGCAGTATTGCATTCTCTACGATCTCGAGCCCGCTGCTTCCAGTCATCTAGACCAAGCTTTCTTTCATCTGCATTCCCTAGTTGGACATATCAGCCCCTGTTTTCCAATGTCACTCGACAGGTTATGAGAGCATTCATCGTCAGAAGCTGGCTGAATTGATTCCGGGTAAACTTATCTGCCTCTGTCGAATGACATTGGAAAATGGGATTAGTTCAGCCAGCTCCTGGAAAACTTATCCGCCTGTGTCGAGCGACATTAGAAAATACGTAAGTCTGAACTTGAAATTCGTTGGTCTTTGGTCCGCAATGGCTTGGTCATTGAAACGGAAGTTCGGTCTTCTTCGTTCTCTCGAATCTTTGGGCTGGGATTAAAAGACTCTTTTGACTGGGTTATTATTGTTCATTCGCTCGATATAGCCGAAACAATGTAGTCGACGTGGTTTGATTTTCTGTACTACATCTAGGTCTTGAGTCTAGAGTTTGCGGTTGTATCCTCTCCCCACGGAAACGACAACCTTGCATCCACTACAATCTCAAACCGGCTACTTCAAGTCATCTAGACAAGGCATCGGCGGTGGCTTGGTCTTTGATCCGGAAGCTTGATCTTCTTAGTTCTCTCGAACCTGTGAATTGGGATTAAAAGACTCTCTTGACTGGAGCGTTATTGTACATTTGCTCGATGTGGTCGAGACGATGTAGTCGATGTGTTTAAATTTCTGCACTACATCTACGTCTTGAAACAGCTCATAGAGTTTGCAGTTTTATCTTCTCCTCATTCATTGAAGGAACCCAGCATTCCTTTGCTGGGTTCCTTCAACTCCTCTCCTTTTTTCTCATTGTCCAACAATTGGCGACATAAAGCAGGATTGGCTGTAAAATGGTTTTATAGAGTTATCACATCGCTTTAAGTGTGAGGAGTTTTGAACCCATTTTTTGCGCCAAACCGAAGTAACACCAGTTAGCTATGGCAGTTCTTCGTCGGATATCCACATAGATGTCGTTCGCAGGATTAATGTTTACTTCGGGGCAAATTAACTCCTTATTTTTTTCTAAGTTGTTGCTATCAAAAGTGACGTTTTGGCCAATCCGGTTAACAGATCTTGCGGTGTTTGTTGATAGCATGTATTTAGTCTCGCCTTCGCTAATTTGAAGAACAATAAGTTTCACCTGTTCTTCCATAACAGCCGGGTGGGAGCGGCCGATAATGTCGATGTCATCGGCATACTCTAGAAGTTGGTCAGATCTTTTGAAAATAGCGCCTTTAGTGTTAACGCTTGCCTTTCGCACTATTTGCTCCAAAGCGAGATTGAAGAAATCACATGATAGCACCGAAGCCTTGTGCATGTTTGGAACAGTTCGGAAGAGCATTAACCCCAGTTGGACATATCATCACGGTTTTTCCAATGTCACATGAATGCTCTTCATATGCGTCTTTGAACTCAATGAATAGATGGTTAGTCTCGACTTGAAATTCGTTCGTCTTTTTCAGGATTTGCCAGAAAGTGAATATTTAATCGATGGTTGATCTGACTGCCCGGGAGCGGCTTTGGTACTTACCGATTGTAGTGTTGCTGATCGTCGACGCTCATACCGTTCGTGGGGTAGGATCTGGTATGCGACATTTATCACGAATATGCCTCGATAGTTCTTGCAGGAAATATGATGTCTTTTTTGTAGATGAGCTATATGGAGTTAATAGACCAGTCATCGGGCATACTTCCTTCCACCCCAACTTGGTTGATGAGTTGATGGGGTGTACCCGTTTTCAACACATCTCCTCCATGCTTGAAGAGCTCCGCTAGCAAACCATCAAATCCAGCATCCTTGCTGTTCTTAAGCTTCTTTACAGTATCTCTTCTATACTGAGTGATGAATTTAGGACTTCATTACTTGGGGGTGGGGTTTCTTCTTGTCCCATTTTTGACTCTACTTGATGCCCATTCAACAGCTGCTGGAAATGCTGCGTGAGTCAATGTACTATTCCGTGTGCTTCGGTGACTAGGTTGCCTTCGCTGTTTCAAAGATCTAGCATTCCCTGTTTAAGGCCAGTAGCTAGTTGCTTGACATTTAAAAAAAGATTGCTTCCGGGTGTTGTTTCCATCGTGAGACTCTTCGATCTCGTTGAGCTGGGGGGCTTTTTTTCTAGGCAGGGTCTTTTTCTCCTCTATTTTCCTTGCTCCTCTCTCCCAGAACTTTTTTTAACGCTGCAGCATATTGGCATGTACATCTTCAGCCAACTTTCACAGCTGTACGCATTCCTCATCATATGAGGTGTTCTTTATAGAAGGTAGTTGGTAGGCTACTGTGGTTGCGATATCCTTTTTGATGATATCACGATACTGAGACCACTAGTTACTGGCGAATGTGACGGGTAAATACACAGTGGAGAGCTTCTCGTTCAAATACTCACTGTAGGCTCTAGGGACTCGTTGAAATACTCACTGTAGGCTCTAGGGACTCCAGGTATGCTAAGGTAATCCGTAAAATTTCTTCCTTAAGGGAGTCGTGGATTTTTTCATATAATAGTCGAGTTCTTAACCTTCCCGCAACAAGAAAATGGTCAGAGTCAACGTTTGTCCCTCGATAAAGAAAGAACGTCTAAAATGTTTGAGGAGTGTCTTCCGTGCTTCGATTAGAACATGGTCGACTTGGTGTATTGACCATTTAAGGTGCACCAGGTTGGCTTTGTTTTTTCTAAGCCTTGGAAGTCTAGTGCTACTTATGGCCGCATTACGAGCTTCTGAAAAGTCTATAAGTCAGAGGCCGTTATCATTTGTCTCTTGATGGAGACTTTGCCTACCAACTTATAAAACGAATGTGTCTCCTTTTCCAATTTGAGCATCGAGGTTCTACAGCAAAATTTGTACATGGTACTCCGGGCAGGCTCCGTATATTCTGTCCAGGAGAATTTTCAACTCTTTTAAAGAGCATTCAACTCCATTGTGAAGGGTGTGTGAACAAATAAAATAAATTAGATTGTTACTACGCACATTCAGCCCTGATGGTATCCCCTACATATACCGAAAGTAAAAAATACTCTTAAAAATCTTTGGTGTCAAAATCACAATTTTTCACTCCACCGACAGCAATTTTTTTTTTTTGATTACCAATGAATTAAATGAGAAAAGTCAAATATTCCACATCAGTTCTACCCTTTTTTTCCTCCACTTCTTACTCAGAAACTATTAATTGAAAAATTAACTTAAAATAGCTGGTTCATTTGTTATGTGAAGAGATATCAGTGCTAGGCTTAATATATTAAATGTTGACAGCTAACACTGTCAAACAAAACCACAGGGAATCTTCTGTTCTTTTTAACTTAGAATTAGGTCCACTTTGTAAAAATGTCATGTTCTTGTACCTACGAGTATTTAAATTAAAACCCACACCCTTGTCAAGGGATCTCTGTTTTTCTCCCTAAAAATGTCAATTTTATCCTTTTTCTCTGTCAAAACATCTTTGAAAATCAACACGTCATCCATTTCTCCCAAGTTCGATGGATATAGGTTTAATTAATCCCCCTTCCGTGCATTTCTGAAGGGAACGAGTTGTCCCTCGACCGAGACAACATCACAAAACACACCCAATTTTTTCAATATCTAATGATTATAGCTATTAAATAAAATTTATTTGAATGAGTTTCATGGCACACAGACGGACGGACATCTACAAATCCATTCATCATTCGTCACTGTTTATTATAGTCAACGGCATCAAACAGAAGCAGTTTTTTTTTTTTGGCATTCAATCGAATTTTGAAGAAACGAACAGAAGAACTACCTGAGATAGCAAATAGATTTCAATTTATGTCCACCATACAAATTGCTTTCAAGATAGAACACCAGAACACACCTCTCGAATCCATAACGAAGGACTCTTCTTTTCAGCTTCGCATTGTCATTTTTGGTTTTCTAGAAAAAATTCTTGTGCGACATACACGAAAAACGAGCATAATGATGGGGGAAAATTGAAAAACTAGGCTATGTGCCAAGATTCTATATCACCACAGCTATGTTGTGTCGTAGTTTATAATAATTTCTTAATATTTTTTTCCCCGCACTCAGCACAAGAGATACTCGTATCTAGATATATTTTGTATTCAATCAGACGAAAATATGAAGCGCGGAGGAAAGGTAGAAAAGCAGGTGAGATACGTCAACGCTAGAAACAGCCGCACCAAATGCGTCAGATTTCTAAATTTAATTTGACAAAAATAATAATTTGTTTTGATTGCGGGATGAGTTTTTTTTTTTGTTTTTGTAGTTATTTTCAATTTTTAATAATTTTTATACAAAAATTTATTTGAAAATCATATTTTAGAAAAAAAAAAAACTTGGTTGGAATGTTAGAAATAAGATTAAGCAATAAGAGAATTACTGTTGGATTTGAAAAGGACAGGAAATCTATTGGTTTTCTTATGAATATGTCATTTTGATGCGGACAGCTTTTGGCGTTCAAAAAATTTATAGCAACTGAGTACTCTCCTTTTGTTGTACGAAATTCACCGATTTGAGAATAAAAAACGCTGGGAAATATTGCAAAATTACTTCCAAAGCAAATGTGTTTTCGAAAAGAGCGAGTTTTGAGAAGAAATTTCGATCGTTATTACGAGTATGCACTGCTTCACACGCAAAACTGTTCACACTGTTCAAAAATATTGCAAATGTTGCTTTAAGTGTGGGCTGAACCACGAGGTAAAGGCTGTTTTTTTTTAGACGTGTGGTTTTCAATCTGGCAATACTTTTTTCGGAGTTAGCCTTTTTGACAGTTGTCACTTTTCACTTTTTGCTCAGTTTTTTTCATAATGAATAGACTAACTCCTAAACAACGTTTGCAAATCGTGAAAATTTATTACCAAAACAATTGTTCGGTTCGCGCGACGTATAGCAAAAAAATCAATTTATTGAAGGAGCGCATTATCTCCGGTCGTTTTTTGTTGACGATTGAAGCTATGGAAGAGAATATTCGTCGCGTTATTGCTGATATATGGCCCCAATTGCTGCAAAAAGTGGTTCAAAATTGGGCCTCTCGGCTGGAATTTATTCGAGCCAGCCGAGGCGGCCACCCCGAAATCATTTTTAAAACATAACAGCAAACCATTATCTTTAAAATTAAGCTAAAGCTCAACCTGAGAAAAAATTTTGGATAAGGACTTCGGATTATTTGACTTAACCACTTAACCTACTTAAGTTGGCACTAGGGTCCAGTATGAACCAAGGCCCCAACCAACAAGCTACTTCCAGCCGGCTCGGTCTCTAGCAAGCTGCCTCTATTTTTACACGTCAAGTTTGTTGAGGTTCCACTTGTGTGAAACAGCTGAAAAGATATTTTTTTCTACTGCGCCATCCCACGAGGTTCGATTCAAAGATTTTCCGGGACGGGGCATTGATGTCGAGTTGACCCAGGCACCTCAGTAATTGGCTTTTAACTTTTGGGGCTTGGTCGAAGTCACCGTACAGGCCGTTCAGTTCATTGTTGTATTTTTTCTTCACCATCCATCTATGCAGACGGGACCAAAAACCACCTGGGGAGTTTTCCTCTCAAAACAGTTAGGAGTTATAATCAAACCTCTGCGGCACCTTTGTTGCTCGGGAGAAGGCTTTGCTCCTCAACTGTCTTCTTAGCCAAAAGAAGCAGCGATTGGCAAAAGTAATTTTTCGTTTGATCTCAGCTTTTGGTTTTGTTCACTGAGTTAATAGCGGAGCCTAGGTAAGGAAAGTCTTTGAACACCTCGACATTCAAATTGATATTTTCGGTCCGAGACATCAGTATTGAGTGTGCTTTCTTGATGGCAGCATATATTTAGTCTTCAATCGTTAAACCCATCTTCTTGGCTTCCATCTCAATATCCACGAAAGCACCACTGAAATCACACTTTGCTCGTCCGATTATGTCAATTTCGTCAGCATGAGCGAATAATTGGTCGGACTTTTGAAAGATTGTGCCCTTTTGTGTTGACGTGAGTTTTTCACTATTCATTTAAGAACAATGTTGAAGAAGTCGCATGACAGCGCTTACCCCTAAAACCTTTTTTTTAGATTGAAGGTTTTGTTGAGGTCTTTAAGAACTTCGATGGAGCAACGTGCATTCTTCATCGTGATCCTGCACAGACAGACGAGTTTGGGAGGCATTTCAAAACTACACATTCCTCCATGCAGCTTGTATCTTTAGATGTTTTCACAGGCGGTTTTAAAAACGTTGAAAAGGTTGTGAGCATCAGTTTGAAACTCCTGGGTTTTTTTGCCAAGATCTGCCGTAGTGCGAGTATTTTGTAGATTTTGCACTTTCCCAGCCTAGGTCCAAACTCTTATGGACGTATCATTTTGTTGACGAATGGCTTCAGATGTTCACAAGGTACGTCAGAAAAGATCTTGTAAGCGATATAAAGAAGACAAATGCCTCTGTAGTTGGTGCATCGCAGAGAATCACCTTTGTTGAGGTTCGGGAAAACAATATTGAGGTTCCATTCAACAAGCTTGCTTAAGTCCGACAACATTTTGCAGATGAGCTGGTGCATACTTTTAACCAATTCATCGTCAGTCACTTTAAACAGCTCGACCGCAAGGCCATGAGGACCGGCACCTTTATAACACTTAAGTTTAGATATATAGCTATCTTCCCTTCGTCGAGATCGGATGGAACGACCTATTGGCCTTCATAGTCACGTCGTTGCCTAGGTTGAATGGTACAACCTGCATGGCAACGGAATTCGATTCTTCATAGTCGTTATAGAATTTGCAGAAATGATTATTCTCAGCAGCCAGAAGCTGCAATTCTACTTAGTAGTAGTATTCTTTAGTGGTCTTGCAAAGCCAAGCACGTCAGAGGTGGCATCGCTGATGGCTCTTTTTCCATTGGTTACTTGGATTTGGCGATATAGGACTATTTAAGAGTACGAGAAACTCGATCAGAAAATGACCTGGAGATTTTTGGTGATTGTAGCCGTCCGACTCCTAATTTCCATAGTATTTCTCTGTCTTGGCTTTAGGCTGGATATCCGTAGCATTGCCTTGGCAACACGTAGAGGTCAGAGTGAAAATTGACACAACGGAACGTTTGAACATTCTGCCTTGCATCGATCACAATGTGGTTGATCTGGTTGGTGGTTGATCTGGTTGGTGGTTGATCTGGTTGGTGGTTGATCTGGTTGGTGGTTGATTACCCAGTACATCGCCATGTCCCCTTGTGGATATCAAGATGTAAGAACTGGGTACAAGCAACCACAATATTTTGCACTTCTAAAACGTCCTTTCTCTCTTTGGTTTGCCATCAGAGTCATCGAAACCAATTTTAATGTCATAGCTTGGGCATTGCTTAATTTCTTGTCCAGGAGCCCGTAGAACTCGTCCTTGGTGTCATTACCTTTCTCCTCTAAGGGGGGCGTGAGCGAATTCAAGGCTTATATTGGCAAAATCAGCTTTGATGAAGATTTTCGAATACTGAAGGGAAAAAAGCTCACTCTTCGTTTCGCTTCTTTGTTACTGTTTGCTCAGTTCGAAATTGACAACAATTTTGCTCAAGAATTCATCTTTTCAAAACACATTTTTGTCCCAGCAACAAGTAAAAATAGCGTGCTCGGGATTCGGAAAACCTACAGGTAGTTGAAGAACAGTCACTGATGCATTCAATCTAGGTTGTTGGGTGTGTTTTTCACAGTACACAATTAATCGATGATTCAGGAACTCAAAAACAATATTTTTGAGTAGAAAAATTGATTATGAAATTGGATTGACTGAACGGCGCCTGCTGTCAAACTAGCCTGAAAACTTATTCAAATGAAAAAATATTCTCTTATTAATGGGAAAGTCTAGAGTTTTTTAATAAAGCAATAACAGTTGAAAAATATAAGAAAAGTATTTTTTAGAGCCTTTTTAAATGAATCCAAACAATGGCCCAACCTTCACAATGGAATTAAAATTAGAAAAAAATACATGACGTCAATCAATTCTGTCATATTTTTTTTATGAGCGTTAGTTTTCGTCACTTTCGTATTTCTGTATGCACAGATTTAATAAATATCAAAATATTAAAACCAAATTAGTTTGTTTTTCGGTAAAAAAACGAAAACTTTTTAAAAGCCAAATAATAGACAAATTAATGGCTTTATTTTGTCAGCATGAAATTTTCATCAAACTATAATTCAAAATTTCTCTGAATTTACATTTAAGATATGTAGGTTATCTCATAATATTTTATATGCCCATCAACTTCATAGTTTGAAGTCTTTCATTTTTTTTTTTTTTCATTTTTTATCCACACAACCGAATAACTTAACCTTACACCACCTTCCAGGACCCATCAGCCCTAATGTTAAATTATGAGATATTTTCGATAAAAATTTGTCACCATCAGTTTACAATTTTCTTTTTTAAACACATCCTTTCGTAGGGAAAACTTTCTATTAAGAATGTATTAAAAAAAAAAAACTTAAACGATTTTCGTTTTAAAAGTGCTTACTGATCCAGCAAAAAAAATGTCCTCCCCACTATACGAAAATATCTTCTCGAAAAACCTAAAATTTCGATGACAACAAAATCGGGTGAGCCCCAAAAAAGAAGAGAAATATTTTTGTCGATTTCTTTTTGCAAGGCATCAGTAAACAGGATGTTCTATGATGTGTTAAGGTTTTGTTGGATTAACCCAAAGAAAAATGATTATAAGGAACACAACTTCGTCGAAGGTACTTACTTGATCATATTCAAGTAAGTACCTTAACAACATTTTTCCGATAAAAAAAAATAAAAACATTGTAGTGGTTCAAAATATCAGAAGGCCAAATATGGCATTTAAATGTATTTTCGTTTTAAGACCAGGTTCTTGGAAGTTCATTTTATTATATTCTAAATAGGTTATTTATGTCTCCCTGAAAAATGTTCATTTTTGATTTGCGACATTTTGACAAAAACACCTACATCAATTTTTCTATTTAGATTGTCTCCTTAACTGCACTCAGTACATGCTTAGGTTAAAATGTTTGTACTGCAGTTTGCATGGTATTTGGAATAGGAGCCCTATGTACTGATTACAATTTATGTGCATGGGTTACATTTCAATCCATGTACCGACAAAACATGCCCAATGAACTCAGTGCAGCCTAAGCGTGATCAGAGTACGTAATGAATATAGACCATATGGCCTCAAACCACCAAAAAATGTAATGAAAACATTTATGAACATAGCAAAAGTTCTAACTAAATAGAAATATTGAATGATCGAAGCAAGTGTACTTAGTTAATAGTTATGTAATCAGTTTACAAAAACTGATTCACTTTTAGTGAGTACAAAGAATATGAATGCAATACATAAATATGTATGTACATAATTATGTAGCAGGAACAAATACATTATGCGAAAAGTTCCAGCACATAGCACTTTTTGTAGAGAAATAAAAACTACCTGTCTAACTTGTAGACACGGCAGAGAAACAGAAAACCCCAAAAAACAGAGAAATGCCAAGTATCTAGATAAGTTTTTTCTTCTTTACACGGCAAATATATCCATTGTACTCAATACAACTATTTAATTTTCTATAAACAGACTTCATAATAACTCAATAAAAGTTACTTGTGCCTAGCACATGATTTGTTCTGATCAATCAATCAATTTTTTGATTAAGATAGCTAGCTTGCCGGCACAAACTGAAGTAAGTGATAGTTGCCTTTTTTCAAAAGAGATTTCTCACAAATATGTAGGAAAAACAAGAAATTGTACTCATAACATACATATAATAACGATTAGCAGCAAATTGTATTGAGTACAATGTCTAAGTCAAGACTTCATATATAATCGCTACAACTTTTCATTGGCTACCTACATATTATTTATTTAGTCAGCACAGATTTCAACATGTAATCTATACATATTTTATGAACGTATGAAGAAATTTGTACATTGAGTAAGTTTTTATGTAGGCACTTGTTTTTTTTTACTTAAATCAAAACCACGATTTAAATATGGAATTACGAATGTGAAATTTGACTTTTATACACGAAACTTTTAAAACATATGTAGTGTTTTTTTTAAGATAAAAAATTAAGGACATCACCGGATAGCTGCCAGTATCTGCCTTCTATTATACAGTCGATATCACTGACATGGCCATCATACAAAGCGGTTGAAAAATGTACTTTAAAAATTAATCAGAAAAACCTAGACCTAAGAGTTACATGTGATGTGTACAAACATTAGGTTAAGGAATTCTATGAAGCATCAAAATGGTATCCACTTCTAAAAGAGGCTTTAAGGACTAGTTATTCAGTGGAGAATCAACTCCTTATGTTTCCATTGTCAAAAAATCTATTGAAATGACGTTGAAAATGGCGCAAAACGCCAGGCCCTAGACTTTGTTAGCATTGCCCTAATACCGTCAAACTGGATTGACTCCATGCTTCAAACTAGAATTGTTATTGTAGAAATGTGTGATAGCAAGCATAAGGTTAGGACATGCAGGAGTACGCGGAGGCGTTTTATTTCACTTACTTTGGCTTCTGGTCGTAAACCAGATTTTAGTTAGATTAGGACAGTCGCTGGTAGTGTACTCAGATACCATAGTGCATGCAGTCCTTGACAAGCTCAATAATCGGGCCAGTAGTTGCGGACCTTATGTCAACCAGCTTAAAACGAACCTGGTTCTGTTTACGAGAAAAGGAAATTTTACAAAGATAAATCCACCTACCATTAATGGGACGCCACTTCATATCACTGGAATTACCAAAATATCTTTCAAAGAAAGAGAGAAAAAAGCTGCCATAGCTTTCTACACTTGCAGTAGAGTTTTTGGCAAGAGATGGGGACCCAGCCCCAAAACCATTCATTTGATGTACACAGCCATTGTGAGGCTTATTCTGACGTAAGCCTGTTTATTTTGAAGGCCTGTCCTAGATAAGTCAATCAATCTAAGGGTCATGACAAAAACTCAGAGACTGGCATGCATCGATACAACTAGTGCCATGAGAACCATTACACTAAACATAGCCCTAGAAACTTTCCTCTTATTTGCCCTACTCGATCTGTTCACATAAGAGATGGCGGGCAAAACAACACCCAACGTACAAATTATGAAAAACCGTTTTCCGTCTCCATCCCAAAAAAGAAGAATGGGAATTAACCGGGAAACTCTCTGCCGTACCCCCAGCCATAAACGTCAACAATCAGTGGAACCTGTATTGCGACACCATTAAGGAGACAGCCGAGCCCACCATAGGCTATCAAACACCCAGAAAAAGAACCCGTGAGGAGTGTGCGGTATTGAAACAGGAGACAGAAAATGCACGAGTGCAAATGCTGCAGCGGAAAACATAAGCAGCAAGAGAGGAGTATCGTGAAAAGAGAAGGAAAGAGTGAAAAAAACCTGCATAAGAAGAAAAGAGCATCCACAGCCTCTCAGCTCAGATATCTCGAGGCGTCTAGCACCACCAGCAACACTCGCTAGTTTTACAAAACAGCCAAGCAACTGGCATGTGGGTATAAACTGGCAGCAAGCTCTTCGAAACAGCGAAATGAACCTAGTGACCGAAGCACAGGGAATTGTAGACGTGTTTAAGCAGCATTTCCAGTAGCTGCTCAATAGATATTCTGTAGAGGAAGCGACAGGAGAACAAAAAAGCATGAGACCAGTCAATGAAGATCCAGTCCCAACGCCCAGTACTGAAGAGATTTAGCCATCCACAAGCTTAAGAACAACAAATCCGCCGGCTCGGATGGCCTACCTGCGAAACTCTTCAAGTATTTAGGAGAAGTCCTGGTAGAGTGCATGCACTAGCTCATCAACCAAGTGTGGGAGGAGGAAAGTATGCCCGACGACTTGTCAATTAGCTCCATATGCCCAATATACAAAAAAGGCCATCCTATGTCCTGCAAAAACTACAGAGGTATAACCCTGCCTAATATTGCATACAAGATCCTATCCAACGTACTATGTGAGCGTTTTAAACCTTTCATCACCAGTGTGGCTTCAGGCCAGGCAGATCAACGGTAGACCAAATCTTCACATTAAGGCAAATCCAGGAAGAGGCCAGAATGCTTCAAGTTGAGGCCCACCATTTTTTCATCGACTTTAAAGCCACATATGATAGCTTAAGTCACCAAGAGCTTCTATTGGCGATGTCGGAGCTCGGGATCCCGAAAAAAAACAAAGTACGCGGTGCAACGTGCGAATGGGTAACAGCTCATCCGACCTATTACAGACAAGAACAGGGTTCACACAAGGAGATGATATATCATGAGATTTATTCAACATTGTCCTGAAGCAGATAGTTCGCAAGAGTGGTGTTAACCTGGAAGGCACTATCTTCAACAGGTCTTCGCAAACAAATGGTTTCAAAACTCTTTTCCTGAAAGACAAAATGCACGCTATACAAAACGCTAATTTTACCAGTTCTTCTCTACGGGCGCCGAGTGCTGGAAGATAAGTAAAAAGGGGCAATTGATACTGGGCACTTTCGAGAGAAAAATTTTTCGGCGAATATTTGTTCCCGTATGCGAGGAGGGCTAATGGAGGAGGAGTACGAGCTGTACCAAGATGTCGATGTAGTCCAAAGAGCCAAAACACGCCGACTACACTGGCTCGGCCATATCGAGCGAATGGATAACAACGCTCCAGCCAAGAAAATCTTCGAATTATGGCGCGAAGGTTCGAGACGACCAGGAACACTGAACCTCCGCTACAGGAACCAGGCAGTTTCAGATGCAAGAACGTTCGGTCTCGATGACTAGAGGGAGCGTGCGAGGGACCACATCCGGAACCGATGGAAGGCCGCAATATCTCAGGCAGAGACCTTCCATGGATCAGGAGCCGGATAAGTAAGAAAGTACTGTAGACCTGAGCAGAGTCTACGGAGACGAAGACGTAGAGGAGGAGGAGCACTCTGCAATACAAGAAACATATTTTTGGGTAGTTATATTTTTAAGGATCTATTAAACGCCCCGAAATCAACAGGTGATAACATCTCAAAGTTAATGAACTTCATCAACGCCTCAGAATGGCTCGATGCTCCATAGGATTTCATAGATTATATCTTTAAAGGACTCGTCCAATCCATCAGGGTACCACAAGGGATAAACATTGATCTAAGTGTAACGGGTACAAATTCTACCGTCAGCCCATATATCGGGTTTTTCAATAAGAGCGCTACAAAAGTTTTTTTTTTTACATAAAACAATAACGATTTTGGATATCAATGAAATTTTGTATTCCTGTGAAAGTACGTTCGATGCTATTATGTATGGAACTCGATTTCTTTTGCATGGCCACCACGGGCACGCTTGCAGAAGTCAATTTTCGACGGTTTTCAAGCATAAATCGGCCGATACAGCTGCAATTTCACGTTCGATATTCGTACGAAGTTCATCAATCGTCGCTGGCTTGTTGGCATAGACCATAGACTTGACGTAGCCCCACAGGAAATAGTCTAACGGCGTCAAATCGCACGACCGAGGCGGCCAAGCGACTGGACCATTTCGTGAGATAACACGGTCTCCAAACTTGGTTTCCAATAAATTGATTGTGACATTCGCTGTTTGGCTTGTGGCGCCGTCCTGTTGGAACCACATTTCCTCCAAGTGCATATCATCCAATTGGGGCCAAAAATATTCGGTTATCATTGAACGGTAGCTATCCCCATTCACAGTAACGTGCCGGTCTTGATCATCACGGAAGAAGTACGGCCCAATGACGCCACCGGCCCATAAACCACACCAAACCGAAATTTTTTCGGGATGCAATGATGACTCATGGAGTACGTGTGGATTGCTGCCTGACCAATACCGCATATTTTGTTTATTGACGAAGCCATTCAGCCAGAAATGAGCCTCATCGTTGAAGATGATTTTTCGATGAAAATCGGAATCATTTTCAAGTTGTTGCTCAGCCCAATTCACGAACATACGACGCTTCTGGTGGTCAAGCGGCTTCAGTGCTTGCGTCAATTTAATCTTGTAAGGATGTAGGCCAAGATCTTTTCGCAAAATTCGCCACAACGACGTCGCAGAGATGCCCAACGCTTGATAACGACGTGTGAGAGACACATTTGGGCTTTCTGCAAGTGAAGCCTCTGCGGCAGCAATATTCTCGACACTACGGGCACTTCTGTGTCTCACTGGCACGGGAACATTTTGTACTGTGCCTGTCGATTCAAATTTTTCCCCTAGACGCTCAATTGTTGATCTGCTAGGACGATTATGACGACCATAAATTTGACATTGCGCTCTTAACGTGGAGGCCACTGACTCCGAATTTCGGTAGAAAATTTTAATAATTTCGACTCCTTGTTCGCTCGAATATCTTTCCATCATGAAATGACAAACCTTACTGAAGAGAAATTTCAAAAGAGCGGCAAGAAATATGTCGTCGTTTGCTGTCCCTGTCGCTTTACTTTTGTAGCGTCCCGTTGGAAAAAACCTTTATCTTTAAAGGGGTGGTCCAATCCAATCCATCAACCCCTTACAACCTAACCTACCTGACCCTCGGAAGTGAGGAAGAAAAAACCGTTTCTTAGCTTTTCATTGGAAAATATATTTTCCATTTTATTTCAAAACTAAATTCATCGAGTTCGTCGTCGTTTTCATTTACGAAAACGTCGTCGTTCAATTCATTCACGAATCCATAACTTGCCTTTATCCTACAATAATCCCCATTAAAAAGGACGACAAAAAATACACTGCCAAACTTTTTCGACTATAATGTCTTTTCGTATTAAAAGATATTATGAAGGATAGATATGGGGACTAAATGTGGATCTGTTCTACACGCTTACAAGTAAGTAGAGAAGTATCACCCTTTTGGAAAAGTTATAGTATTTTTTTTTGTGTCTGTTTATAATGATGAAAGTCAACGACCGAACCAACAAGATTAGTTCATTCACCGCTTCTGCAAGAGTCTCTCACCTTTCCTCCATTACGTTGAATAGAATTATTACTTAAATATATTTTAAAAAAATAAATTTTCAGGGTGTAAACATAAAGTCTATCTAAAATGGTTTGTTTGAGTTCCTCTTCGGCGGGCTTAATGAGAGAACATCAATTAAACGAAGCCAGGCAACAAACCTCATGGACTTCTTCTTTTTTTTCTTCTACTTCTTCATCAACATCATCATCACTGAGGAGTTCTTCTTCCAGTGATTTTTTTTTTTTGTGTTTTCGTCATGGTCGATGGTGTGGTTAGGTGAATGTTTAGGTATAATCATGCATCGACCGTAATAGTCCGTAACCATAATTACAAGTGCGATGGTTCTTCCACTTTTTGTTTTGCAATTATACGACGTAATATTTTGTGTAGTACGAGTATAAAAACTGCCCGACCGACGCCGACGACACTGACATCAATGTGAACCAATTTTTTTTTTGTTTTGTCTTCTAAGAAATTATAGCAAATCACACTAGGTATAGAGCCTTCTTCCAAGCCTATCTAAAACTATGTGCGGTGTATGTATTGACAGTTCGTTGACCTAGGTAAGACCATTGGTGGTAAAGTGGTAACTAGTACATCATTGAAACCGACTCTGTGTCCGAACAGCTTTTTCCGGTTTACTGGTCGACTACGACGACGAGGAAATAGAAAAAACCAAGTTATAAAGAAAAACACTTCTTTCCATGTTTCATGTCTTGTTGATGCTGTTGTTGCTGGTTTTTTTTTTTTTTTTTTTTTTTTCTTCTCATAGTGCAATTTCGTAACCGGAGTAGTCGAGATGTATTCGTTTTGTGGAAATGGTCGTGAACTTGACAGACAGAAAGTGGGCATGGCCAGCAAAAACCACGAAGAAGGAAAATCCATATCAATGGCAAGAGGTCGTCCATAGGTCGTGTGTTGTTAAGGTGAGGAGGCAAGGCGAAGCGAGGTTAGGTGAGAATTAGGCGGATGTTGTTTTTCGCTTAGATCTTATATGAAGCGTCTTCTTTTTAAAGAAGGTCTACCTTATAGTTGAACGGACACGGTTTGCACAGTTTGCTAGGTGTGCCATCGTAATCTTTGTGATGAAGTTTCTTGCTTCGTTTTGTCTTCCCTTGTCTTCTTTGAATTCACTCCGAAGGTGTATGGAGAGGTTTGGATGGTTCTTTTTTCGGTTGTTTATAGTGAATTATCATGATAAGGTTAGTTTGGGAAACATTCTTAATTCAAAGGATTACAAAAGCACACATGCTCGCTCAGGCAGCTACATACCACCACGTAACCTCCATAGAGATTTCACTGGATTTTCATAAATAAACGATGATGATGGTTATGGTTTGCTTAATTGGTCTACAGTGTCAAACTGGAGTAAATCCTCCTGGGAATTCGTATTTGGGATAGAAATTTTGAGTTGGGATTAATGTGTAGTATGCAGCTTTTAAGATATTTCTAAGACCATAAAGCAAAACTTATCATCAGTTAAGAGAAGCGAAACAAAATTCCATTAAGATTAGGAGATTATTATTTGTAAGATTTTTCTTGATGAAAAGGGATTTAAGGTGTTGCTTGAATGATGGAAGATTGACAGAAAAAGAGCTAAAAATGGACTTGTGCACTTTGAATTTTTTACAGGTGTTTACTGAATTTGAAAAAAAAAAAACATTGATTGATTGAAATTGGATTAAGATTTTTATTTTAAAAGTGAAATCAGACAGTGTTGAGCAAGATTCGATAATTTTGGGAAGATAAGGTATAAGCACATTAATGCTTTTTGTTAAACGATGTAAACACAATTATAAATCTTTATTTTAAATAAGCAGTTTTAAGAGTTATGGGGTAACTACTTATTGTTGCATTAAAATTTGTTTGTATTTTTCATGTCAATCAATCAAAAAAGATTAAAAACTAATCGACTTTGTAAGAAGTTCGAAATATGGTAATAATCCAAGAGATACCAGTAACCTTGACTAACCTAATAGATAGATAATTTACAGCTTTGTTTATGTTCGTTTTCGGACAAGTTAGGTACATAAACCACAGTTCTGCAGGGTTACTTTATTCAGAAGGTTGCCATCTGGTTGTTTTCAAAATGCAAAAGAAGGACAACATTAACCTACTTCTTTCTATCCTGCTCACCGCCCTTAAAAGTTATATTGCAAGAGTCTGGTCTTCCAAGGAGGGTGTCATGCAGTTGCGTCGGAGTGACTTCCCAGCCACGTTTAGATGAGAAGCACTTATTGAAGATATGTTATCAAGACTTAATTTGCCTATATGCACGAAGCCCCCAGAGAAGAAATATGAAAAAACCAAGGAAGATTTCTACGAGCACCTGGACAAGACATCAGCAATGTCCTGGTTATTACATTTAAATTGTCTTGTATTCTTTGAATGTCAAACTAGGAAGAGAAAACGTCTTTGGTGGCTTTATCGGAAAATATAGCCTGCACGAATCCACCACCGCACCGATAACGGTATCAGGTTAATCGACTCTGCTGTGGAGCGGAACGTTGTGGTAGCTAGTACGCAGCTCTCACATCTCGGTATACACAAGGGAACACGGCGATATCCTGGTCAATCAACCGCCAACTAGTTTAACCACATTGCGATCGAAACAACGCAGGGCACTCCTCCGTTACCAAGGATGTCCGAACTTTCCGAGGAGCCAAAGTTAACTTGCACCACTACTTTTTTGTATCCAAGGTTATGCTACGGATATCTAGACCAAAGCCACAACAGGAGAGGGAAATACTGTGAGGAAGTTCGAAATCGGACGACTATAGTCGCAAGAAATCGCCAGGTTCTTTTCCAATCGAGTCTCTCTAGCCCTCATAAATAGCCACTAACTTCAAGCTAGCTAGAATTGCCAGAAAGCCGGCAGTCCTGCCACCTCTGACGTGTTGGTCTTTGCACGACCACTGCGGCGAAAACCCTTAGTTGGATGAAAAATGTCAGCAAGAACGACGGCAAAGAGCTGTTCGGGGGCTCTACGAGCAGAAGAGGAGAGAGACACAGCGACTTTTCAAAAGGAAAAAGAAGAAGCACGAAAAGCACGTGATTGAGAAAATAGAGGGATGCCATTGCATGAGTAAAGTTGGCAAGTTTTATCAAAGGTAAATAGAATATCTCGATGTAACAAGGCTCGAAACGATCAGGGTAACATTGTGCTAGAATTACAGTCGGTGCAGTGACGTATCGAATTCAGCTGTCACGCAGATTGCATCATTCAATCTGGACAACAACATGTGAGCCAACAATTCCATCCACTCGATCTAGACGAACTGAAGATCCTTATCTAAATTTAAGCCTTAAAAAGCTGCAGGAGTTGATGGCTTTAAGACTGGCGATGAAGTGGTTATAAGTATGCACCAGCTCATCTGAAAAACACCGTCGGAGGAACGAGGAGAGCATGCCCGATGAATGGAATTTCTGCATTGTTTGCCTAATTCTCGAGAAAGGCAATCCACTGGACTGCACTAACTACAAAGGCATCAGTCTCCTTTACATCGCATATAAAATTTTTCCTACCGCACCTTGTGAATGCCATTCGTAAACAACCTGATAAGTCTATATCAATACGGCTGAAGGCCAGAAAAGTTCACCAATCAATATGGGTGAAGGCCAGAAAAGCCCAACACCTACCAAATAATTGTACTATGGCAGATCTTGGGAAAAAGTCGAGTCGGTATATGCACGAAAGCCCCTAGAGATCTATCCAACCACCTTAATATCGATTTTAAGGCTACGTATGACATCCCTTCCATAAACTCGTTTGTGCGGGATGTACGCTGCTCCATCTAGGTCGGCAAAGACCTCACAGATACTTCTGACGTCAAAAAAAGGTTTAAAGCAAGGCAACGCACTGCCATGCGATTTCTTCAACATCGTTCTTGAAATGATGTTGGAAAACTTTCAAGTGAACACTAGAGGCACAATCTTTCAAAAGTTCGTACAATTACTCGCTAGCACCGACGATATTGGTATCATCGGTGCTTTCGTGCGAATTGAGAAGGGAGCCAAGAAGATGGGTTCAACGGTGAGTCATGTCAAGACCAACAAGAAAAGACACCCAACTCCGACGTGAGACATCACGGACAGAGCGTCTCCATAGACAGCTTTAATATCGAGGTGGTCAAAGGCTTTGTGAACTAAGGCTGCGCTATCAACCCAATGAATAATACAAACGCTGAGATCAAACGAAGAATTACTCTTGCCAATCGGGAATTCTTTGAGCTGAGGCATTTGAAGAGTAAAGTCATCTCACGAGCAACCAAGGTGTGTCCGTATAAGACACTTATCATCCCGGCCCTGATGTATGGTGCAGTTGCTCTATTAATGGTAGATGGGAACGCGTTAAGGCTATTTTGAGAGGAAAATTCCCAGGGTGATTGAGATAGATGGGGAATGGTGAACATGATACAACAACGAATTGTACGGACTGTACTGTGACATAGCCACTAAAGTGAAGAGCCAACAGCTGAGGTAGCTGGGTCAGCTATAACGAATGGACTTGATTGAAAAGGTTTTTGAATACAGGGGACCTCAACCAACTTGGAAACTGGAGATAGCTAAATAACTATCTGGAAGAAGCTTGTTGGTTGAGGCCATGGTCGACGGGTTCACCGTTCACCCTGGACTGTAGCGCCTCCTTTTGTAAATGAGTAAGTTAGAATGTATGAGAAAAAATAATGCTGAACGGGTTTCGAAAGTACTTTCCGAGCGAGCTTCAAATTATCATTTTGTTGGTAGGAGTGTAGGGGACCTACAATTTTTTGCTAAGTCCGCATGGATAAAGTAAGAGGCACTCTTTCATGCTACATACTCTTGCAGGATTTAGCAGTTCTTTCCGGGAAGCAGTTCTGACCTAAAAAAAATGTTTATTCTTATATGACAGCCGCTAGACATTTGGTCGCGTGACAGTCCAGTCACGTATTCCTCAAAAACTGATGCGGTTATTTTGCCTCACACGTCATACTCGATCACTGCCTGATAGACAATCACACAGCGCAGTTTACAGTATTTTTACAAACGATTTGAATAGAACCTCTATGGGCACGCAAAAATCGTTTCCAAAGATATAGGCTTCACCAGGGAGATTTCTACTACAATGATCCTGGATATCGGGTAATGGAAATCTTAGCTTTATAAGGAACTCTTAGTTGTTTATCACAAAGGGATGAGGTCAGCCACTCCTACCTGATTTCATCGGAGAGCTTTACCAAAATTTAGATGTCGTACAAAAAATACAAACTCGTCGAATTTAATGGTTCATCGAACGAATTGACAAAAATGTAATGGAAAATCTTCGAATTGAAGCTACCAGGATCAGGCTACAAGCAAGACCGAACCTACGCTTTAGAGACCCAGCCGTTGGGAATGCCATGTGGCTTAGTCTGGGTGCCTGGAACCAGCCTACTTTCGATCGTAGATGATGGATAACAACCTTGCGCAGGCAGTGCCCCATCATGGATCGGATTTCCGTCAAGTTTAAGAAAGTTTGTTGCATTTCATAATTTGTTAAGAAGTCCACACAGAAGTTAAAATTGCATATGCATTTGAGAGTAAAAAGACTGCAACAAGCATCTCTCGACCAGCTCTCGAGAGTAAAACTTGCAAGTGGACACGGTCATGGAATCAGCTCACAGTGGGGTAGATAGCTATCCAAGAGTCACTATCGAGAGTTTTTTTAATGAAATTACTCCCAGAGCAACTCTCGACCACCTCTCGAGAGTAAAACTTGCAAGTGGACATGGTCATGAAATCAGCACACAATGGGGTAGATAGCTATCTAGGAGTCACTATCGAGAGTTTTTTTTAATGAAATTACTCCCAACTGAAAAAGCATTTTCAAAAAGCTACCCATAATCCATAATTTTAAAGACAAAGCCACTTCTCACTTCGTTTAAAATAAATTTTCATTTTAGAAAGGGCCTCACGAAATAGCATAACCACATTCAAAATGGCGGTTACATAATTTTTCTACTAACATAATCTCATTTTCAAAAGAAACCTACTTTTATTACGTTTTGTATTAAATTTTGAAAGATTAAATTTACTTAACTAGCCTCATAAGTAATTAATTGATTGTTAATCCATTCGAGTTATTCAATTCTAATGACTTTATATCAGATGCTAAGTGCCACTGGTGCAGTTTATCTAACCATAAGTCCATCTAACTGCTATTCTCCCTGCAGGAAGAGAACAGATATACATATGTATCTGGCAAATTGGTTAAAGTGCATTAAAGCCTTACCGCAACAGCTTAGTGCCGCATGATTTATTACATTAACATGACACTATACACCGAAAACTCAAGGTGTATCATAACCTTAATATAGCTACATACATATAGGACGGACACATCAGTGAGACAGATTCGATTTGCTTCAGGGTTGCTTGCTCACAAAAAAAAAAAAAAAAAAAAATCTCTGCATATGCCGAACAATTTTTGTTTTTGCCAGGCGCATCACGCCACACAACGTCATACGTCAACAGTCAGCAACACTAAGCTTCTGTGAGAGCAATGCTAAATGCAATTTCCAATTCTTGACAAATGAAAGGACGAAACTTACAAAAAGAAAAAAAAATAGAAAACTCCAAAAAGAGAAACTTACAAAAGAAAGAAAATTCCATCAGCAGCCCTTCTGACGACGACAACGATGTCGTCGAAGCTCTTCCTTTGGCTGAAATACATGCTTTCCGGGCTAGCGGCAAACAGAACGAGTATATGTGCCTGAAGGGATGATGGGGGCTTTAACGATGTGTATACTGAATGATAACCTTAACTTCCCGCCACCACCACCTCCCGCACTTCGGAGGAAAATAAAACGGATTCTGCTTTGGAGAATTTCTAATCTATTGCATTCTGGCATCCAGTGCAATTTTTTTTTTTATCAGTTCTTTTTCTGGGGGAGGAGGGGGGGAAGGAAGAATTGGAGAGGGAGAGCGTCATCATATCGTCTTCATGGAATTTTACCTTCTTTTTTTTGTGTTGTATATTTTGGTGTTCTCCTACTGTTAGGCTACTGCCTGTTCTTTTTGGTTATGTATTATGTTCTGGCTGGATTGTTGCATGCAACACAGAAGCTGATGTTCCCTATACTTGGAGTTACGTTATATTCCCTCTCTACACATTGGCAGTGGGATCAACGGTTCAATGGCCGCTTTTCCTTTTCCGTCTTTCCACATAATATCCAGTTCGCAACTTGTTTTCCTTTCCCGTACCTAGGTTTCATGTATCTTACTATACTTTCATAGTTTAAGCCTTGCCTGGTCGTCATTCTATAAGACCATTTCTCTGCTAAATATCTTGTGAGATAAATATTCGAGAATCTGAATGCCATCTGTTTCTTCTTCGCTGGAAAAACTCAGCTCGGGTTGAGGATTTAGAAGCAAAAAAAAAAGGTTACAAATAGTCACGACACTCATAGGGTATAGGAAGAATCACTGGACCAGTGATGGTCGTCGGTTCTGGGTTGGTGCTGTTTCTATTCCACACAACCAACAACAACAAGGCTTAAGCTTAAGCCATAACTTAAGAAAAGACTACGACAACGATGCCGCCTCGTCGACCGACAACGATGAAGATGAAGACGAAGACGAAGACGAAGACGAAAAACGACCAAGAAAAACTTGTGAGTTTCTATCCGTGCCGCAGTTAAAATGAGACCAACAACAACTTCAACTATTCTGATTGGCATTTTATTTATTTGTACTTCTTTTATATCCTTTTTTTTTCGTTGCACTTTTAGTATTCCTTTACGCTGTGACTTCTTTTCCTTGAATCATCCTTTATAAGGGTTCTATCCATTTATTTCCGGGATTTGTAAAAAGCAAAGAAAAAAAAAAGGGAAAATCGAAAAGAAATAGTCCTCCAGGTGCGATGATCGTTTTGTTTTGTTTTTGGCGGGGATAAAAAGAAAAACTTTCAGTAAAACTGTCTAAATTTTTATTGCCATTACAATGCAAATTGTTTTGATATTGTTTTGCAAATGCATCTTGGGGAGGTAAGATTGTTGCGAGATTGTTGGTGACAGCAAATTGGAATAAGATTGCAATATTTAAGCTAAAGGAATTTTTTTTTTTTTTTTCGTATTGTTGTTTTGGTTCCGGCAACTGATTTTAAATTGTGATTGCTGAAAAATTGTTCTTTTTGCGAAATGGTTGGAAATTCAAAGAGTGTTTAGTTGGCGGGTCTTGAATGTAATTTTACATTTATTAAATGTGTTTTCGTTGGCTTTTCAGGGACAGTTTGGTTGTTTAATGTCAAATAAGTTGAAAATCTGCAAAGAAGAGCTTTTGCAAAGTGGAAATGGATGAATAATTGATGGGGATAGTGAGCCAGCAGCATCATCGGTTCGTACTTCTTCAGAACGACCATGGCGTTCCCATCAGTATCAACCGAGAGCGATGATCACAAATTTCTTCAAGCCAAAATTGAATGATATGGATGTGAACGACATATGGTTTGAATAAAACAGCGATACAAGCCACACAGCCGATGCCCCTATGGGCATTCGGTACGGGTGATTTTAGGCACGGTAATCTAACGCTGAGGTTTCATGAACTGACCACTGAGATCGTTCGATTTTACCCCGTTAGTTTAAGTAAGGTTAGAAGGGTTGATGATGCGACAAGCCGAATTATCTCACTCGGATCTCAATAGAGCTATTGTGCTCTTCAGGGAGTATAAGAGTAGGAAGGCTAAGAAGAGGTAGTTAGTGGAAGTCTTGGGTAAATATGCGGTGTCTCCTTGAATCATGTTGAATTTTGAATTAATGATGAAAGGTTTTTGTAGTACCAGCGGCTGCCACCTAAAAATAGAAATGATTTTCCCGAGGAGCTGCCTCTTGCGAGAAACTGAGGAACTGACAAATCCTCAAAGAGAATACTTGTCATAAATAAGTGCTTCTCATCTAGCCGTAAGGACTCTGCAAAAAATAGTAGATCCCCTCCATTCCTACCAACAATACGCACACAGGAATGGTTGAGAGTTGTAAGTCACTAGGCCTTGGTTCTCCACAAGCTGTTGCGCCACCAAATTTATTTATCTATGAAAGATTTTACCCATGTAGTGATTTTCTTGAGGGATTCCCTTTAATCGCTAAAGACCAGTGACTTCAGAACCAACATACAAAGCGTTGTCGATCATATTCAGTCTGATTTGTGTGCTAGAGTCAATGACTTTCATAAGACCTCTAAGACGCCAGGTCAGCCATTTGAAAGATGTCACCATTCACAAATATAGCAATCGTTCATCACAAACAACTCGTTTGAGTCAGTAAAGACGTTTACCCTGTCCTTTTGAAAAACCTTTATTATTCCACTCAAAATCGGTAATTAGGCTCAGGCCTACATATTTATAGGAAGGACTACAATAAATTCTAGGAAGGACCTGGGAAGTCAAGGAGCGTCTCCACCCAGCTCGATCACAAGCACACCAGTTATGTGTGTTGGTATTTTGGTTGCTGGTTTTTCTACTTTGGTGGCTGGGTAATAATGAGCGAGCGGAAACCAATGCCAGAAAACCTTTGAGTCCAAACCTGGTCAACGGTAAAGTAGAGAAAAAGTACCTCATTATAAAATTGGCAAGCGAGACTGGAGACATTTAGTTAGGAACAGAGATGTCTGGAAGGAACCTTGTTTGTTTAGGTTCTGGTTCAATTGGGCTGTAGCTCACAAGTAACCATTGATATCCGGCCCAGCAGATCGTCTTAAGAACGAATTTTCACATAAGAGCTAATACTCGAGAACGAATTCGAAGGAGCGAGAAGTTCGCCACTGTGCATTCAACTGCCATAGACACCAACAACAGTTATCGTGATATCATCAAAGAGGCAGCCAAAAGGCTACCAACCTCCTACAAAAAAGAACCCAAGGTATGAAGATGAATGTGTGCAGCTTAAAAAGATGGCAAAAGAGGCATATGCGAAGATACTGCAGCTTAAAAAAAAAGCGGCGAGAGAGAGCAGTATCGAGCAAGGGAAGGGAAGGGGGGAAGAACACGACATATACAAATATGCTGGAGCTTAAAAAAAAGCAGCGAGAGAGGAGTATCGATCAAGGGGAAGGGAGGGAAGAAGAACACCCTGCGTTGAAAGAAAAGGGCGAACGTAGCCTTCGAGTTCAAGGATATCAAAGTTTTATTTAAAAAAAGCCAACCAACTGGCTGCTGGTCATTAACCCGGAAAGCAGGCTCTTCAAAACAGCGAAGGTAACCTACTCACGAAGCACAGGGAATAGTAGATGTATTCAAGCAGCATTCCCAGTAGCTGCTAAATGAGCATCACGTAGAACGAGAAATAGAACCCAACTCCAGTCAATGACGAACCAGCACCAAAACTCAGTAAAGAAGACGTAGACTAAGCTTTAAAGATGCTTAAGAGCCATTGGGCCGCCAACCCTTCGGTGGTACGATGATGAATGGGAACAAATGAAAAAGATGACAAAAGATGTACATACGAATGGACGTGCACATCCTCCTAGCTCTAGAAGATCGAAGAGTCTCGCAATGAACACGCGGAAGTTAAAAAAAAAGAATTAATCAACTGGCTGCTGGCTTTAAAACCGGACCGGAATGGCTCTTCGCAACAGCCAAGGTAACCTAGTCACCAAAGCACAGGGAATAGTAGATGTATTTAAGCAGCTTTTGAATTGGCATCAGGGGCACGAGAAATAGAACAAGAAGCGAACCCAACTTAAGTCGATGAAGACCCGGTTAGTAGAAGAGGCAGACTAAGTCAAAAAATAACAAGACCACTGGATCTCTTTAAGCACGAAGGAGATGATGTGTTGAAAAAGTGCATGCCTCAACTCATCGGCAAAGTTTGGGTGGAAGGAAGCATTTCCGATGACTGGTCTATCAAGTCCATATGTCCAATCTACAAAAAAGGAGATCCCATTCTTTGCAAGAACTATCGAGGCATATCGCATACAAGGTCCTATCCGAAGTACTGTGTGAGCGGCTCAGGTCGTTTTGCAGCACTATAATCGGCAAACACCAGTGTAGCTTCAGGCTATGCAGATTAACCGCATGGAGCAAATATTCACTCTTAGACAAGTCCCGGAAAAGTCAAATGAATTTCAAGTCGAGACTCACCATCTCTTCATCGAATTCAAAGCAGGACCTCTATATGGCGATGGTAAAACTAGGTATCCAGGGAAAACTGATCCAGTTTTGTTGCATGACATTGGTAAATATCCAATGAAATGTGCATCTAGGAAAAAGCTCTTCCGAACTATTCCAAAAATGCACAGGCTTTCGGCAAGCAAATGCGACAAATGGGTTCAAAACTCCACCTACCGAAAGACAAAGTGTACTTTCTATAGAACCCCTTCTACTGCCAGTCCTGCTTTATGACAGTGTTGGGCAATAAGCAGAAAGAGAGAGATGGTGAGAGCTGGGCTCCTTTGAAAAAATAATTCTTCGACGGATATTTTGGTCCTGGGTGCGGGGAGGGTGAAATGAGAAAAAGATACAACCGCGAAATCTTGGAGCTGTATCAAAATGTGGATGTGCCTGGAAAATCAAAACACGACGAGCGAAAGAACAATATTGCTCAAACCAAGAAAGTGTTTGAAGGCTCATGAGAACGAGGAAGACTGAACCACGCAACGGTTTAAAGACCAAACCATCAGAGATGCCAGAAAAATTGGTCTAGATGCTGGAAGCAGCTTGCTCGGGATCGTAAAGGATAGAAGGCAGCAGTGTCTCAGGCTGCGACCTTTCATCAATTGGGAGCCGGATAAGTAAGTGAAGATTTTTGTTTGGGTTTCATTCAAGATCGATACTTGGTTCTCAAGGATTTTAATATCGTTCATAACTAAAATGGCAGAACAACAGCAATTTGTGTATCTTAAAACAACTTCGTTTACGAACAGGAATCATCTGTATATGTGTGCACTGTAAAATGCGAGTCAACTGCTTTAAGCCTTCACTTTGAAGTTTAACCATGAAATAAGAATTTTTTTTACTCGGTACCCAGTGGCAATAACTTTTTATATGGAATCCTTTCTATAGTCAGTGTGAGCATCGCAGATCTTTCATTTAGCTTATAAATAAATACATAGAAATTGCTATACGAAACGAAGACCTCCTAGCCTTGTCTGTCTATGTTATGATTACTTTTCGTCAATGTGTCGACACTCATCCAGTTTCACTTATAAAAAGATATGATGTAAGCTTCATATCAATACAAAAACAACAACCCACCCATCTTGAAAAAAGACACAGCTGCAGGATAGCAAGCGGCACGGCAGGCGAAGACAAACTGAGATGTAAAGAATAGGGAGGTTACTCATATCTTGATATAGGGAAAGGATGAAAAGTGTTTGTGTATATCGACTTGTGAGGATAAACATTAAAATGCCAAAAGGGAAATGAACACACAAACAGAGGCATTAATACGTGATGTCGGACCGTTATTAGAAAATCTTATATTGAGATTCACTAAATGAGACAGAAAAGGACACTTCGACCAACCGCATTATATCCCAAAAAATGATGATGATGATGATGATGATGATGATGATGTGTATACTGTGATATCCATTTTGTGTAGCAAAAGACAAAAAAAAAAAAAAAAAAAAAAAAACAAGCGAAACCAACAATCCCTTCAAACAATGAGAGTACCTACCACAAACAACAACGAACCAAAAAAAAAAAGGATACGGAAACGTGCTGTCATGACACAAGCATTGAACTAGCCTTTAAGGATAATATCCTTCAAGTCCGAAATTAAATTGACCGAGAGTGCTTAAGGATATTAAGGGAATATGTTTTTATTTCAACCCTTTCTATTTTCTTTAAACACATTCACTCAAGTCATAAAGTTTTTGTTGTTGTTGTTGTTATCATTGTTATTGTTGTAGAGAATATAGAGTAAAGAGTCCTTATTTTGGTCCTTGTGTGGGAGTTTTGTCGTCGTCGATGACAGTTTTCGTTCAGGTTGTTTTCTGTTTTCTATTTTTTTTTTTTTTTTTTTTTTATCGGCCACACTCCTCATATATCCTTTTTGCTAAATGTTAACATGATGAAAAGTGTTGTGTACACTTTGGCATATTGCTTAAGTGCTAATGAAGCATGAAGTATTCAAAAGGGTGTTCCTCATCAGATATTGCGCTGTGTGTCTGTTTGTATGGGTGGTTTTTATCTATCTCTCTCTTTCGTTAAATAAAATTATATAGATACACATGTATGTTCAGACTGTAGGAATTTTTTTTTTTAAACTATGTGGAAAGAAGAGGCTTACGTCAGGAAGATTTTGTCGTCCTCGATGAATTTATGCACGTGGAACACATAGATGGCAGAAGTGGAGAGTGGAGAGTTGAGAAGTTGGTAATTATATAGAATGATGATTATGTTTGTGTTAAGACTATAGAAGAATGAGAAGAGCAAGCAGGTCTAAAAGGATTGAAAAAGTTAAGGGCAGTATACGTATATATGCTACGCAGACATCTTATAATTAATATGAAAAATCTACACATTGTAGAATGGGCATGAATTTTAAGGTCAGATTTTTGGATTTAATTTTTTTTTTTTCCCCTATCAAGAGTTCTTATGTGAAACTAAATATTCATAAGAAATAAGCTCTTTGCTTCATGTTTATATAAATCATCATAAATATTTGGGTTAAAATGGCAGTTTGTGATGGTTGAAAGTTTGACAAGAGCACCCATAGGGCACATTTATGGTATGAAGGGTTTTCGAAGTGTGCATATTTAAATGGAATTATTTATTTATGTTCTTTTCATCAAGTAGGTATGTCGATTATTTTAAAATACATATGGTGTAGGTACCTACTTGTTTTTTTGTTTTTTGAATTGCTTTTCTATCTTGGGATTAATTTAAAATTAATTTTAAATCAATTCGAAAATCTGCCTTCAAATCTTTTGACGATTATAAACGAGAAGGCTTAATCGTTCCATATCTTTGGTATCCTTTAGAAATTGACACGTTATTTCAAAAAATCATCACAGTATTCGCAGTCATAAAGATAGTAGTAGCGCCATAACAAGCGGCACTATTTTATTAAAAATTACAAAATAAACTTAGCGAAAAACTAAGGAGGATTTATAAGAGGAACTATAGAGTAATAAATAGATGGTGATAAATTGAGCGTAGAATAATTAATTGCTTTTTTTACTAAAAAAATTTCGCTAAGTTTACGTCATCTGAGCGAAAAAAAAAATACTTAAAAAAAGGCGAATTACTTGAAAAGCTAGCAAGTAAATTATGCTATTTTCTTGATATTTAGATTTTTGATAAGAAGACAACAACTTAGCGAAACAACTTTAAGAAGAAAGTGGATTAAATATTGGTAAATCCTTAGAAATAAGTTGGTTATTTATTTTTGTTAATAACACCACCAATTATTTGTAAGCTGTTTTTTATTTTTTGTAGTTAAAAAAAAAAACGGATTTTCGAAGAATGACCTAAACTTAACGAAACAATTTTAAGCAAAGTTTAGGATGTATTATCAATGAATTCATAGAAATTTACTCCTTATTAATTGCTTAAGATTTATTCTGATACATATGTATCTTTGGTGTCTGGTCTAAATACACGATAGCCCTGAAATTAGCTGCTTTACTTTACATCGAGCTAGAGCCTAAACGCGATTTTTTTAAGGTTTGAGTTATTTTATAGAAATTTGGTTCTATAATTGCAAATAAATAAATAAAGGATTTAGGATTAAGCTAGATGGGAAGTGGAAGAAAAAAAAGCAAATACATTATTTTTGTCACTTTATCGCGTAATTCCTTCATTAAAAAAAAATGTTTTTGTAAATTGAAAGCATTTTATAAAATAAATTTTCAGAAAAAGGTTTTTAAAGTAAGCTCTTGGAAATATTTAGTGTATGTCGGTTCTTAGTTATGGGAAAAAGTATTTGACTGTTACAATTTTAATTTTTTTAAGTAAGTTTTGACTAAGTTAATCTCAACTTAACGAAACGACTTCAAAAATAGTTCGATGAATTATTGGTATGTGCATACAAATTTGTTACCTAATAACTGCTAGCAAAGTCATTATGTTCGCCCATTCAATTAACTGTAATTTGTTTAGCAAAAAATAATACTTTCGATAAGTTGACATCCACTGAGCGAAACAGTTTTAGGAAAAGATATATTGTTAATTGCTAAGAAATTGATTTTTATAGTTGATACCCACGTCAAAAATAAATAAGTACCTCATAATATTAGCAAAACAATACAATGTTTTCCGCTAGGTTGACTTTAACTTAACGAAACAAATTTCAGAAAAAAAAAACAGACGAAGATGTTATTAATCATTAGCTTTATCGAAAACGAAAAATAAAAGTGGCAATTCTGTTGATGTCAACTTAACGAAACAGCTTTGAGTGAAAATCTAAATACATTTACAATTGGACACAACTAAGAAATTGGTTGCTAATTAAATGCTTGGTTACTAAAATACTATAAACCTTCTGTTTTAAGACAATTGTCACCGAGTATTCTTCAAACTACAAAAAAAAAATTTCAAAAAGGATAAGATGAAGCAAGACGTCAATTTAACGAAAAAAAAATTAAATGAAAAGCAAACACGTTGATAATTAGTTTTTAATTAACTTCCAAGCAGTTATTTAATTGCGTGCAGCGCCAAAAATGACATTTTTGCTAAATGGGAATTAACTTAACGAAACAAATTTAAAAATAAAATTTGTTAGTTGCTTTTTGTACCAAAAATATTTAGTTTCTGTTTTTTTATAACAAAAAAATGATTTTCGCTAAGTTAACGTTAACGAAACAAATTTCAGAGAAGTAAGGGGAGACACTATGAAGATATGTACTTCGTAGAAATGTAAATGAAGTATTTATTATGCTGACATTTATTTATAAGCGTTATTTGCGTGAAATTTTTGCTAAGCTTATGTCAACTTAACGAAATAGCTTTGAGAAAAAACTAAGATGAATCATTAGAAAAAAAAATTTAAGTTGGTTGCTGATTTATTTCTAGTTACGTCAAAAAAAAACATAGCGAGAGGATTTTCTCTTTTGTTGTCTTAAAAAAAAAAGAGTTCTTGCTAAATTGACTTCAACTTAACGAAACGAATTTCGAAAAAAGTATTGTTATTTTCATAGAAACTTGTTTATTATACACTTAATAGTGTTATAAGAACTTTTATTTATCTTCGTGTTCGCAGATAAATTAATTTAACGAAACAACTTAAAGAATAAGTTTGACTAGGTATTGATTAATGTTTAGTTCAAAGAAATCATTTAAAAATTGTTAGTAAGTTACCCTTAAAATTATATAGTTGCTATTTTTCTTTCAGAATAATGAAATTTTGCCAGGTCGACGTCAGTTTAACGAAGCAACTTTTAAAGAAACTACATCATTTACATGGATAGCAATTGTTTGCTTATCAATTAAAAGCTGAGTTGAAAATTACTCAATTGCATTATTTCTTCAGAAAAGTAATAAGATTTTATCCAAGTTCACAAGAACTTAACGAAAAGACTAAAGAAAAGAGAATAATGTTGCTTACTAGTTGCTAGTTGTCTTTTTTTTTTAAGGATAGCTTTTTAAGGCAAAATATGAATTTTGCTTAGTTGATCTTAACTTAACGAAACAAATATCAGATTAAATCATATATATGTTTTTAGTGATAAAAAATAAGTGTCTCATTAAATGTCTGTTAGTTATGCCAAAAACAATATCTTTTACCTAAAAATAGGATTTTGGATACGTTGATGCCAACTTAACGAAATAATACATTTAGGCAACTCATCTATAATTTGAGGCAATAAATGTTTTTTTGATCAATTGACATCAACTTAACGAAAAATTCTTTTTACCAAACAAAACGAGCAACTTATTAAAATATAGAATGTATATTATAGTAGAATGTATAAAACAGAAAGAAACGCTTTTTTTAAAACTGTTTTTAAAATGTATAAATTTAGTAAGAGCGGTATTTATAATTATAAAAATAAAAATAATACTGTCAGTTTTTTCTCCACGCAAATATATAACCATAAAAATACAATCTTAAAGCTTGCCTCTCACCCTTTCTTGGATTGCTAATTGTTGATACAATTAACTTTTATGCTTTGAAAAATTGATATTTACAAATCTAATTAAACATCAACAGAATACAAAAATTATTCCAGATGAGAGAAATAAGTCTTTCTTAAACTTAACAAAAAAAATTTCCAGCGATGTTATGGCGTAATTATACAACGCATGACATCAGGACGAACGAAGAATGATGGTGTATACATTAATTCGATGCAAAAAGTCCAAACTTTTTCAATTACTAATTTATAGTGGTGTGGGTTGTGAGGGTGCTATTTGACAATGAACAAATTCGTATAAGTATAGGTTTGGGCTCCTGCGTATTCATACTCGTATATAGGAAAAAAGGGTAGTAGGAACCAAGTAAGGCAGAGGAGGAGACACCATGTTAAAAGCTAGTCAGGCAAATTTAATGGAATTTCCTTTGCAACCATGCAAAACTACATAAAACTCATCCTAGCGTATCATATCACACCCACATGTTCTGAATTGCTCAACAACACCCCACCATTACACCATTTCTCTTTTTCATAACATGACACACTCTCGTGCGAACATATCACCCTAAATCGCAAGCAAGGGCTCACACATGTACAACATGACTAGATTTTTTTGTTTTTTTTTTTTATATGTTTTTTGCTGACGCGCCTCACATGACTATGCTTTTCTCGTTTTGCTCTTTTATGCTCTATCTAACTCTAAACAGGGTTGCCAGAATTTTTAGATCCTTTAGAGATCTATTGGAACCGATTTTACTAAAACTCATTGTAGGTGAAATGTTGGAGTTGTGGCAACCCTGGCTGGTGCTTCTGCTATTGGCAGTGAATTACTGAAACGAATTATGTGTAATGCAATTTTTTTTCTGAAATCATCGAAGCATCCATGTTTCTAGGATTTTTCTGCTTTCTCATCCACCTCGTGTGAAAAATAATATTTGCGCAATTTTTCGTTTGTTTGCTCAATAGAAAATATTTGAACTCAAATAGTGGGTGACACCTAGTCTTAATCAGGATTGTGAAAATATCAATGCTAAAGTAAATGCATTTTGAAAAAAAAAAATTGTAATTCAAATTGAAAGCTAACAATCTAACTCCCACATGCGTTTACACCCAATGAACTTATGTTTTGTAAATTTAAAAATCAATTTACATGAACAAACTCTTTTGGTATACACAGTTCAGGATTGCAAAGAGTTAATTACATTTGTAATTCAATAACAATTTAATTACACATTAGACATTACAATTTGTAATTAAAAATATATAATTACCAATTAAAAATTTTCTGTGAAATTAAATAAAATCCAATTAAGTAGACCTTCCATTTATTGTATCGTCTTTTTATTTTAAATATTAAACAACACTAGTGAAGTCAACAAAAAAATATGTGCATACAAGTAGTGGTACATCTCTCCCCAATAACTTCCCTTCAATTTTGGAAACGAAAATATTCAACTTAAAATATTTATAATTTATTTTCAGATCCTACACTCTGTAATTCAATTGAAATCAACACTATCCAATTCTATTCTATTGTATTCTATTGTATTCTATTGTATTCTATTGTATTCTATTCTATTCTATTCTATTCTATTCTATTCTATTCTATTCTATTCTATTCTATTCTATTCTATTCTATTCTATTCTATTCTATTCTATTCTATTCTATTCTATTCTATTCTATTCTATTCTATTCTATTCTATTCTATTCTATTCTATTCTATTCTATTCTATTCTATTCTATTGTATTCTATTGTATTGTATTCTATTCTATTCTATTCTATTCTATTCTATTCTATTCTATTCTATTCTATTCTATTTTATTCTATTCTATTCTATTCTATTCTATTCTATTCTATTCTATTCTATTCTATTCTATTCTATTCTATTCTATTCTATTCTATTCTATTCTATTCTATTCTATTCTATTCTATTCTATTCTATTCTATTCTATTCTATTCTATTCTATTCTATTCTATTCTATTCTATTCTATTCTATTCTATTCTATTCTATTCTATTCTATTCTATTCTATTCTATTCTATTCTATTCTATTCTATTCTATTCTATTCTATTCTATTCTATTCTATTCTATTCTATTCTATTCTATTCTATTCTATTCTATTCTATTCTATTCTATTCTATTCTATTCTATTCTATTCTATTCTATTCTATTCTATTCTATTCTATTCTATTCTATTCTATTCTATTCTATTCTATTCTATTCTATTCTATTCTATTCTATTCTATTCTATTCTATTCTATTCTATTCTATTCTATTCTATTCTATTCTATTCAATTCTATTCTATTCTATTCTATTCTATTCTATTCTATTCTATTCTATTCTATTCTATTCTATTCTATTCTATTCTATTCTATTCTATTCTATTCTATTCTATTCTATTCTATTCTATTCTATTCTATTCTATTCTATTCTATTCTATTCTATTCTATTCTATTCTATTCTATTCTATTCTATTCTATTCTATTCTATTCTATTCTATTCTATTCTATTCTATTCTATTCTATTCTATTCTATTCTATTCTATTATATTATATTCTAGAAGTTATATCACTGATATGGTCTCAAAATCCGCTCATGGTGACCTTGTAAAGATTTTAAGAAATTTACTTTTTAAATTTGTTTTTGAATACCCCACACGTGAAATGCTTGTATACGTTAATGATGCACTTGTAAAAATTAAACTTTAAAAATTCCTCAAATATCACTTATGAATGACAAACTGCTAAAACCAACTAACACTCGTAGTTTAGTGCATTTACAGCTGGTATACTGCTTTCAATGAATATCCCATATATGGGTTTCTTTAATCCCGAACAACATTCTTTAATGGTGATTTTTAAAAAAATAAATTAAAAAAAAAGAAAATAATCTATGGTTGAACAATTCATTAAACCTGCTGACTTTTTGGGACTATTTAGCAACCTTAAGACTATTTGGCGACATGTTTTTTTTAATATCCCATTAATAAGCTCCCAGCATTCATTTTTGTTTTTGAATATCTCATAAACGTAGTGGCTACCAAAAGGGGCTCTTTTAGAAAAAAAAAACTTGAAAAATTTCTAAGATATCACTTATTACTGGAAAATTACTACAACCACCTATTATCTTTCAGATGGCATACTTCTTTTATTGAATATCCCACATATGAGATGATTGAAACCCAAAGTAAAAACCATGTGCCTTTACTAAAACTTTTCAACCGCCTGTTTCAATGATTAATGAAGTGCGAAATGTAAACTATTTGCCCTAGCCGTCATGGAGTCTCGTTCATAAGAAATCTAAATTGTTTTCTTTCACTTTTGGGGGTTCTAGCTAGATTATTGTGTTGGGCGCCATTGTTAATTTAAGGCAAATTAATTTTTATTAAATAGATCGGTTGTTTTAAACTTAAGACTTAAATTTCAGTTCTTAAAAATTGGTGCAAATTTTTATTTCAACAATTTTTTGTCGAAGTTATGAGACATTTGTCTTCATTTTTTGTAAGTAAGTCAAAAAATATCAAACAAAAAGTTGCACAATTTTGCAACTACCCAAGATGTAGAAAATAATATTTCCAATAACTTGTACAATGCACATTTTGTATCTTATGTTGAATATTAACGACTTATTAGATAAAAATCAATTTTCCTAAAATTCAAAGTGGCGCCCAACGTAAAAGAGTTAAAATATCGATAATCACAATTTAGATTTCTTGTGATTTCTCCTAAGGATTAGACGATCGTAAGAACCTTTGTTGGTATTTTCCTACTTCCAATAAACATAGATTGCGACTGGGCTAGTTTTCAACTTACTGTTTAAAAAGGAGTGATTTTTGCAGTTCCAGAAGTCACTTTCTTTTGTGATCGCACAAAATTTTGTCTCTAATTTTGAGGAGTTTTCATCTCTAATGTTTTCAATACATTTAAACGCTCGCTTCTTGATGTTTCCATTGAATTCATAGAGGTTTTATTTAGAACACATTTCTATGCATCTTTCGTCCACCTACTTGACATTGAAGTAATTGGCAGGATGAGATCTCTTGTGTGTGCAATAAATAACAAGAAAAACACCACAGATTTGCTCTCTCTCTCTCTTTTTCTCTCTCGCTTTTTCTTTCTCTATCTGTGAAAAACTCTTCCCTTTGATAAAAGTCGATCTAAATTTATGTCTTCGTTTCAGTCTTTGATTTTTCTTTTCAGTTTTTTTTTTATTACAACCCTTTTGCTATTTTTGGTTGTAAAGCCTTAACCGTTATCATCAAGGACATTCTTTGAATTTTCAAAAGACAGGATTTCGTTGCGGATAGTAGCATCAAACTTCGATTAAAGTTTTTCCATTGATGGCTAATACAGCAAAAGAAAACAAAAAGAACCAAAATGACAGTAGACGGCTGGCAGAAAAAAAATGAAATCACACGTCCGTCGTTGTCGTCCTTCTTGACATTCAACACCCTTTTGTTTTGAGATTGAAGGGGTCGGGAAATGGATAAAGGGCGGGAGCGAAAAATCGAATTTGTCCCGAATTTATTTTTTATGGCTACCGGAACACTTGGGTAGACGAACGAAAAAAAAATAAAATAAAAGAAGAGCAAAAGAAAACTTTGACACTTCCCGAAGTTAAATATTGTCTTGGCCACAATGTCGTCCTGGAATCGGTATAAATATGTGTTTGTCATACGGGGCACTCAAAGAAACAGGAGATTCAGCGGCGGGCGACAGTGGTAGTGTCGGCATAGGCAAGCAGAGAAGAGTGTGGCCTTTCATTTGTCCTTTTATGGTACTTTAATAGTTTGAACAAATAAGGCAAAAGCAACCGGAAGAAGCAACACAAAAAAAAAAACGCTTATCAAATACATACAAATGGTGATGTTCTAGAGCCGCCCAGATGTTTCCTCAATTAGGAAAAGTTTAACGAAAAACAACGTTGCTCGTTTAGTGGCGGCGGCGGCAGTGACTGAATGTGGTTTTAAGTGCTAAACAAAAGTTTTTCTTTTAAGAGATGTTTTTTTTTTGTTTATTTTTTTTATCTCGGAAAGTGGCTCCTCGATTTATTGCAAAAGATATTGACGACTCGTTTGTTTTTTTTTTTTTTTTTTTTTTTCTAAACGATGTGACGAAGTGTTCCAACTCAAACTTAAGAGGGGTGAGGTGAGTGGGAATTTAATGGGGATGATGAGCAAATAAGGGTGACTATGAGCTCATTGAAGCTGAAAAGGGTTAGGGTTTGTTGAATTTTAAGAAAAACAAATATTTGTTTTCAATTTAAGTTGCGTCAGCAAAAATCTATAAAATTAGCATTTGTTGATTTGATGACAAGGAAGAAACTAATTAAATTGAGTAGCTATACCTATCTTTATATACATTTGTTTTTGTTATTTATTTAGTTTAAAGAAAATTCAAAAAGTTTATATAAAATAAATCATATAGGGGTTGGACTACTTCTATAAATCATTAGTGTCAAGAGATGTACATTTAATTTGTTTAATTTATATCTTTTGATGACAAGGTGCATTTTTTTTATTTTATCAGCTTGTTTTTAAAATTTAAAATACAAGTTTTTTTAAGTTTACCTTTCAGAATTTAAGAGTAATGAAGTCTTTTGAACTTACCTGAAAAGAAAAAGAAAACCAATTAATTAGAAATGGAGAATTTTACAAGAACAAATATTTTGATATCTTAATAATTTTAACTTTTAAATTTAATCAAATAAATTTAATTAAAATTAGGTTTAATGTACACAGAGAGAAAAATGTATACAAGCAATACAAAAATGTAAACTCTACTTCAATATGTACCGGAAGCTCTATTTACTCGGTAAAGTTTACATGTTCAAGTTACATATCAATTTATGTACCGAATGAAAGTTCCCATCAAGAGTGCAGAATGGGTTTCTAGAAAATTTCCTTTGTGCATTGAATACAGGTGTAATATATTCAATACAAAACCAGCTTCTGTTAAATTGTAAGTATGTATTGATTACATAAAATTTCAATTTAAAAATTCAAGTTATGTGCTGAGTACAAACACCGTGCACTGAGTCTAGGTCCCATCCATATGTACCACTTACAAAAATGACGATCCTGTGTCCTGCAAGAACTATCAAGGCATATCCCTGATAAACGTTGCTCGCAAAATGCTATCCAATTTAGTGTATAAGTTGTGAGCATCTGGTGATTCATTGAAACTCAGACAAATCCTGGAAAAGACCAATGACTTTTAAGTCGAAACTCACCATCTATTCATCGACTTCAAAGTCGCTTATCATATATCATGGGAGAACTTAGAATCTTGGGAAAACTGACCCACTTGTGTCACGTAACATTGGAAAATAAGCGGTGCAATGTACAACTAGGGAAAAGATCTTCCAAACTATTCCGAACATGCAAAATGTTTCCGCAAGGAGATCCGCTAAAAATTTGGACGTAGTCCAGTCAGTTGATCAGATGGAAACTGGACACTAATGCTCCAATCAAGAGAGCCATTGAATCCCAGAATCCAGGTACGAGAACAAGGAAGACCAAACCACCCTCAGGCTAAAAGACCAAGTCATCCTGGATGCCACAAAGCTTGGTCTAGATTACCGGAAACAGCGTGTTCGGGATCATAGAGGCTGGAAGGCCACCATGTATCTGGCTGCAAATTGACCCTAGTGATTACGTACTCTATTCATGTTCGAAAAGTTTTCAGGTCAAATCTAAGTAGGTACGAGTATTCGTATGTATCACAATATTTGCAAAAAAAAATAAATTTGTAAACATAAAAAGGGGAAAATAGAAATTGTATGCTTTCAAAATAGGGTCAAACGAGCTACGCAACAACCAGCTTTAAAAAGGATTCTAAGGACCAGTTTTTAAGTTCAGGATTAACACTGAGTTAGCTAATCCTGAAAATAAATTAACCCCAAATTAACTCAGAAACAGTTTTTCAGTTGAGGATTAACTTTATCTATCAGTTGTCAAAAATCAAGGGCTATCGATGTGCGACACAATGGATATCATCTCTCTATGCCATTCACGCGTGAGAGTAAGGATGGCACCACAACTGAATTGTACTTACAATAACTTCCACTATCGAGATGTCGCAACAACTGAAAGAGGCATTTAACTTGGTCCCTGAGGTAACTCACCAAAGTAGGTGAGTAAACTTGAAGTTAATTTAAACTGAAAAATAACTTTCTGGACTTAATTCAGGTTTAACTTCTAGACTAGTATGATCTCGCACTGAAAAACTGGCCTTAAGACGAATGGACTCAACAGAAATATGAAGAATACAAAAATATATGTAAATACGCACTCGATACATAAAAATGTAGACCATTACATAGGTAAGTACTCAATACATAACTACGTGGCTCATTATATAAATATGTACTCAATACATATTTATGTTTCTCATTACATAAATATGTAATCAAAACATTTTAATGTAATGACTGCATAAAATATTTATAATTAGGTATTGAAGACACTCGGAACTATGTTATGTTATGAGTACAGATTTTTGATGTTTATGTTATGAGTGCATATGGACGTACATAATCATCACACACAACCAACACATAATTTTTCTGAGCCTATGAAATATTTATATTTATGCAAGGGCTGAATAGAAGAGTTCAAAGAAGCTGTAATCACTACATAGTCATCACTGATAAGTGACACATATTGGTTTAATGAGTCTACAGAATTATTTACTAGTTGCATCAGTGCTATTGAATTTATAAATGTAGCTAGTACTAATTTCACCATGTAATGAGAACAAAAGGTTATAGGGGCAGAAATGTATGAGGCACATTTATATGCTGATTGAATTTTGTCAGTTTACAGGGTGTTTTGCATAAGGTATGAACGAAGTCTAGAGAAGGTGAGCCCAGCCGAAGCAAGACAAGAACAATTTGTTAAGGCGGGAAGGACAGTTTTACATGGATAAAAAACTGACTAAATACAGAAAACATATATCAACAAAACCAACACTAATAATGTTGTGGATACATTTTTTTTATAATTTTTTTTGTTGTCAAGATTTTTGGCAATAACTCGCCCATTTTCATAACTTGACCCCGCATAACGGTTCTAGCAGTCGTCGAATAGTTAATTGACTTTTCTCAGATTATTAATTATTTCAATTCCAACGTGTACAGAAAAATCACTCTGTTACAAATGCTTCAATTCTCTCTGAATGTCAATTCATACTGAGAATTTATTTCATCTCAAAATAGATTTCCTTTATTAGAATTACAATCAATCGCTCCACTTAAACAGAAGAATTTGGCGTCAGTTCTGCATTTTTTTCAATTCCATATGTAGATATAGGGGCGGGCGGGCTTCTATATTAAAATTTTCTCACAGTTCTCTACTGATACTTCCGTTTATTAAATGAAATTATAATAAATCACTTCGCAGTCTTTTTCTCAAATTGGAAAATAAATAAAATATTTTATTCTCAATTCGTATGTTCAGACACAAAACACCAAAAATATCTTCCTGTTTATTTACTTGGCAGACATCCGGGCTTCCTGCTTAGTTTTATAAGCTATTTCCCCCCTTTTCCAGTCAATTAAATTAATAACAGCAAAATACAAAACAACAACAACAAAAAATATGCGTAAATACTGCACTCACCACATCACGCCCTTACCCCTCCCAAAGAAACTTGAAAATTGTATAGAAAGAAAGAAAAAAAAACAAATTCAAATTCAAATTGAAACAAATTGGGAACAATGACGTGTAATTAAGAACTTCATTCACGTTCCACGGCCAGCAGCTCAGCGTAACAACTTGCCTCGACAACGTTGACAGTTCAAAATAAACGGGGAGTGCCAGAGTGTTATCCAGCGCGCACTCAATTGCGTACGACCAACGATGGTGGCCGGTCGAGCTTAGTTGCATTTTTGAATGGATTTACTGCAACTGACTGACAGAGGGACAAACAGACAGACGGACGGAAGAACAGAGAACAAAACGTCAGAGTGCTATTCGGTCGAGCATCAAACTATGCACAATTGGACCTCGCCTAAGCATCCTCGAAGGACGGATAGACGATCGAAAACGTAATTTCGTAGTCGCCTCTGGGCTGGGCTGGGTTTGCTGAGTGGTTTATTATTCCAAATGCATTCTCAGCTGGATGACATGAGGGTGGAATGGGGCTAGGGGAAACATCGAGAACTGACAATTGTGACTGGGTCTGGTGTGAGATAAGATAATTCAAACACTTAATAAAGTTTGACTGACACATTTTGACAAACACACAAACAAACAAACAATCGTATAGTTCACAATGGAAATGGCATGAATGTTTGATTATGGTGACCCATTTATCCATCATGGATCTCTCTATTTTCTGATGTCCACCAGGATGCAATACCACTGTGGGAAGTTTATAGGTAGAAAAAAAGAAATAAACAAAAGCGAAAAACACGTAATTTCTCACATTCATTGACGTAGCTGTTTGTTATAGCCAGCGTTGCCAGATACGCAAAATTTACTTGAAGCAGTTTAGCAGACATTGAAAAATTATGAATTTCCATCAACAGGTTGATGTTTTTTTTCAATAAAATGTTGATAACAATAAAAATTAAATCCAAGACTTGCTGTTATATTCAAGAGGTTTTGAATTTCAAAAATTTAAAACATACCAATATGAATGTTTTTTTTATAGAAAAAAAGAATAAACTCTGAGTTCATGTTCGAATTTATGCAAAAACTAATTTCAAAACTTTGTATTGTAGTTCAAAAACACGTTCTTGTCTTGTGTAGGTGGAATGCTCCAATTTTCCTAACTCTAAACTGTCAATTTCAGATCAGCACGTGGAATGTACTGTCTTTATACAGAGCACGCGTAGCCGAAAAATTAGTGGAGACCTAAAGGCTTAAAGCTGATGTAATGTAAGTGTAATGGGATGAAGAGAGCATACGAAGAGTGAAATCGTGTGACATCTACTACGGAACGTGCTTTAAGAAGAGTCCGCGGCTATTTCCTTGTTAGTTTGCGATAAGAGGAAGACTAAGGCAAGAAGTCTTGGGCTTGGAAAGTGTACGCGAAAACCTGGTCGCAATCCACTTCGAAGCTAAACGCCGAGCAGATGATTTGAGAAGATTTGATGTCGAAAAGCTTAAATGGCAAGAGACCACAAGAACTTTCGCCGACCACGTCTCTCTTAATCTATCAGAGGAGAGGCCTTCACCAGCATCAAGTACAGAAAACCAGTGGAAACACTCTTAGCGAGTTATCAGAATTGCCACCTGTCATGTGCTGGGTTTCACTAGCCGACCAAAACGAAACAAAAAATGAAGTGTCGGCTGGCAGCTAAAAATTAGGTCTACCCAAAAATGCTGCAGATGAGAACGAGAGCTGCTGAGAGAGAAGCCCGAGAGCTCTACGGGGAAAAAACGAGTGAGGACCGGTGACGTCTCAGGAAAAAAGATGGAGCACTTGAAGCGAGAGGTCGAGTCTATTGAGGAGCGTAGCGGCAGGGGTGATGTTCGTAAGTTCTACCAAAGGGTTAGACGATCTACTCAAGGCTATAAACCTGTTGAGATGAATACGGGAATATGGTAGTATGTAGTTACACAGTTAGTGCAAAGGATCTGGATGAAATATTTTCTAGATTACTAAACGGCGAAGATACTAAACCTTCGCTGCTAGGCAAAACTTTCTATTGAACTTGGAACCGTCCACCCAACCTTAATAAATTGCAGTTAGCGATTTCTAAACTTAAATCGTACAAGTCTGCTGGTGCGGGTGGAATCCCAGCCGAAGTAATCAAAACAACAGAAGACGACTAGGTAAGGAGCGTGCACCAAATCATCTGAAAAATTTGGTGGGATGAAAGTGTGCCCGATGAATGGAACCTTGACATAGTGTGCCCCATCGACAAAAACGGAGATGTTCTGACCTGTTCCAACTACAGAGGAATAAGTCTCCTAAGCGTCGCGTACAAAATCATGTCGGCTTTGCTGTGTGATCGGAAGAGTTAGAGAGAGCTGAGGTACATCTCCAGAAACCGTACACGATAGCGCGACCTATTCGATGGTGTACGAAACTGAAGAAGACCCCGCAACAGGTGGGGCACACAAGTGGAGAACGACTAAGAGATGGCTGGAGAGGCTCGTTGGTTGAGGCAGTAGTCCATCCCGGACTGTGAACGCTATCAAAAGTAAGTAAGTAAACTGTCAGCCGTCAGTTTTTTTTTTTTGTTTACTCCTTAAATGGAGGAAAAATTAAATATTACGTAAGTTTTGTGATACCCTTTTAATAAGTACTGAAATTGTGTTCAAGAATACAAACACATGTAAGGCTCCATTTTCACTTGCCCTAAGCTGTCAGCCGTCAAATAGTTTTTTTTTTCAAAGGGTTGCCAACAGAAAATTTACTACACAAATGGCGACAAATACTAATATTTCACTAGTTTTGAAAAACATTTTAAAAGCTTCAGCACACAAAATTTGATATTAATTTAGTATACGGCTTTTACGATAGACAAAAATAAAAACCGTATGGTTCTCATAACTTTTCAAATTGAATATTCTAAGAGGTCTTTCAATAGGGATTTTCAATTCGTATTTTGACAGTTGATGGCGGCCATATTGCTACATCTTTTAAATTGGTTGTCATTTATTATGCCTGTTTTCTAAAATCACCATGGACGTAAAAAGCGTTCAGCAGCACGTGCAAGTGATAAAATTAATTATTATAAAAATGGGTCTGTGAGCCGTCTGTGCATCCCGAAAAAATCGCAGTTTGGTGTAGATTTTTGGCAGGTAGCGGTGACATCGGTCAATTTTTCGTTGGGAACGACGTTGGCAAGGTCATCACCGTCAAACGAAATAGGTCAATGATAACCAAATTCTTTGGGCTGAATTGGATGATATGGGCACAGCTCACGCTTGATTGGAAACTCTGCACGAGCGATTCGGAGCTGGTCATCTCACGTGGAGGTGATGTGAACTGGTCACCGACTAAGCAAATAATATTTGTTTCCAAGTCCTGCATCGAAGTTGGTTTATGGGCGAATTTTTGACTTCACATAATTCGAAGGAAAAAAAATCCAACTTTGTGATATCACACGATCTGGGCGGTCCGAAATGGGTAATAAGCTGTTCATTAAAATTATTTCTTAATAAAGTCAACGTTTTGCACGCTGTGTGTTCTGTACCATATTAAACCACAATTGTGCTCTATCACTGATCAAAAATCGGTTTAAAACTAGCTGATTTTCATATATGTATCACAAAATGCTGATTTTCGTAGTGTATTAAATTTGAGTATTTCTATGATGATTTGTTAAACAATACGGAATGAAAATAACATGACACATGACATTAATCACTAGTGATCTGTCAAAAAAAACTCTAAACTTTTGATGTCTTTGAAAAAGCTATCATGGCAACACTGTAGCTGAATTTCCTCGCCTCCTTCCTTAAAAGCTCACACATTTTTTTTTTAAATGCGCAATGCAATGTGTCAAAAAAAGTATCAACGATATCAATCACAGTAACATGATTGTGTCAGTGTCATGAGCTCTTACTATGGGGCGGCTGCTTTGGGGCAATTTTAACTTCAAAGACACATGCAGTTGATTATATATTTTCATTTTTTCTTTTTACTATTTTGGCGTAATTCCAATGAAATGTACTCTCTCAAGCAAGCTGAATGAATATGTAATTTTCAAGTGGCCTCTTCTAGAAATGACGTGCATTGTGTTGAGTGGACCTTTTATTTTTTTTTTCTTGCTTTCATAGCGGTTGAAAGATTTGATTAAAGGCCCTGAGGCACAAAAAAAAAATAACTATGTGGACAATGTTGTTTGGAAAAAAAAAAAAATATAGAAAAAGAATTCTAAAATGACATTGCATTGGTTCATTTTTTTTTTTTTTTTTTATTAACAAAATTTCTTTGTTCGTTTTTTGGATGTAATCAAGAATTGAAAAATGTCACATAATAAATTGTTGCATGCGAATGGAAAGCTGAGAGATTACTTGATAGAATATTTTTATAATATTTTTTCTTATTTATAATACTATTTTCTTTTTTTCAATTTTAAAGCAAATCTATGTGCATTTTAACTTTATTTCAAATAGAGATAAGGGAATTATTAATAAATAAGGATTTTATCTTGAGTTTTTTTCTAAAGTTTTTTTTGTGCCTTGCAGCTGCTTTTAGTGATAAATTACAATTTAATTAAATCTTGCGAACTTGTTCTTATAATTCAACAAATTGCCTGTAAAAAGATTTAATACGCCCAAAAACCGAGATGTAAGTTTTAAGATAAAAGCAAAAATGCAGGGAAATTGTTACGATGATGACAAAGTAGGATTTCTACGCATAAATAGAACTAAGCAAACTAGGAAAATTATTGTCATCATAAAAGTTAATTTGTTACATGAGCAACACATACATGTTACGAGAGTGACAAGTAAATGTAACAGGTATGACGAAGAACGATTTTCACGCATAAATAGAATAAAACAAACCTGGAAAATTACTGTCGTCATACACGTCAATTTGTTACATGAGTGACAGATAAATGTTACGAGTACGAAGAAAAATTGTTTTTATGCATAAATCGAAAAAAAAATAAACTTGTGAAATAATTGTCATCATAAACGTAATCATTTAAATTAAAATTGTTACAGGAGTGACAGTTAAATGCTACGGGTGTTGAGGTATGAGTTTAAGGCAACACAGTAAATTGGGCTAATTTGTTTTGGAAAGTAATGGTCTTCCTAAGTGAAATCATTAAGTTTAAAATGGTTAGGTACAGAAGTGACATAAATAAATGTTACAAGTGTAACAAAGTATGATTTTTTTTAGGAATTAACTGAATACATTATACAAATTTCATTTTCACTAATTTTGTTTTATGATACAGGAGTCACAAGAGAAATGTTACAGATGTGACAAAGTCTGATTTTTATGATCAACGAATTTTTAATGGAAAATTGGAAACGATACGAAAAAAGAAATGACAACCTGCTACCGATGTGACACAATGCTTATAATATGCGAATAAGGGATCAGTATAATTACTTTCAAAACTATTGAAATTTTGTCTAACAGCAAGATTTTTGTATTCTTATGACTTTCCAAAATTTTCTGTTTGATACAAATTAAGTTTTTATATTAATAACGCATAACATATCTATGTATGTTACGAATGTGACACTGACACTGATCATAAACTATTTTCATTTTTATTTTATTTTTCCTACTAAAAACTCTAGTTGTAGATTGACGTGCTATGAATTTAACTATGGAAAGTAGCGTTCGTTGGCCATCGAATAATAAAATTGGCAGATATTCCAAATAAATGCCAATAAAAAACGACGTATGTCAATGTCAAGTGTCTCAGACGGCGAAATAAGTAATACAAAACAAAATCAATGATATTTCCACTTTCGTAATCAAACTTTGAAGCGATTTAAAGTTATATTTGAAAAGTTAAGGAAAGGTTTTTTCAAAATAGCCATTCTGAAAAGTGTCCGAAAATTTTTTATTAGCAAACAGCATTAGCAAAAAAATAAATGCACATTGCCCTTGCAAAGTAATAGAAAGGCACAGAGCTACACGAATACTCTCTTGGTTAAGTTTTGCATTTTCTAATCGAATATATGCACCCACCATCTGCCCGCCGTTTCATGAAAGTTATTTTTATATATTTTAAGACCGTCAGGATTGTGTGAATACAAGAAAATAGGGTTTGGGTAGAGATAAATTTAGAAATCAACTAATTTTATATTACAACTTGTCACACACCAAGTGTTTAAAAATAACTCTTATTTGACTAACTTGCTTATTTTTTTGTTTATTGATTATTTTCTTTTTTTTTTTTTGAGAACTTAAATGCCAAAGGAATGTATTGAATTTTTGTTTGTTGAAATTTTAACGGCTTTTCATAGCGCGATGAACGGTCTCCCACCATCGCAGTAGCATCGATCAGTCCAAGGCCTATGGAAAATTGACCCAAATATTTTGTATCTAGTTGAGATGACAGATACAAAGATACACACATAATTTATGTACTGACTACATAGTGAAATCTGGAATGAATATTTTTCATCCTTGACACAAATATGAACCCAATCAAAACTTTATGGAGTTATCGCGACGCGATATGAATAGAGAAAATGCTTCCATGGAAGTAAGTGTATTGATATGTAGTGAGTACATAGACACTGTACTCTTTACAGTGTTGTTTAGATAAATTGTATGTAGATTAGGTACAACTTCTGAACTCACGTCAAGTCTTTTAGCGGTTTTCTTTTTATTCCGAAAAAACGCATTTATTGTGTGTAAATTAAATAAAAAAGATTTTTCCTTGCTTCGATTTGATCTCGGGTTCTTTTAAGCACTTAAAGACCAAGCCACTGCAAAGTCAATTAGCAAAAGAGAATTTCTGACTTGTTACTTAATGATATGTTCAAAACAGTTTTTTTCAAACAAGATCTGCAATACCTTGTACATTACTTGGTACATTACTTGTTGTATTGATTACATTTTTTAATTGTATTTTTACTATAAGTTTTTCGAGTTTTTTGCAGTCACTACAAACTTTATTTTAGAAAGCCCCTTGTTATGTGCTAGGTTAATTCGCAACAAAGAATACTGGTGAGGAAAATCAATGAGTTGTTACTTAAAATGTTGTGTTCAAAACAGTTTGTTTTAAGCAAGATGAACAGTTCCTTGTCTTTGTGACACTAATTACTGTAAGGAATACATATTTTTAGGTGAGTTTTGAAGTATTTGTGTAGTCAGTACATATTGAACTCTAGTTGATCCCCAGATATAAACTAGGTAAATTCACAACTGGTGAAAGAAATTAATGAGGTTTTACTAAAAGCTTTTTTTCCAAGCTACTTGTTTGTGCTACATTTCTTGCTGTACTGTAATGAATACATTTTTATTTTTTTATGGTGTGTTTTAAAGAATGTTTGCAGTCACTACATACTTCACTTTAGATGTTCTTCAGTAGTTATGTACTGAGAAATATCGTATGAAAACATGTTGTCGAATTTTGTTGGTACAAAGATTGGAATGTTACCATTACATATCAATTTTACTCAAAACATAGTAGTCCTGTAACAATTTCATTTAAACATCGATACGTAAATTTTTTATTAAACTTTCCAGTGCCGTCGAAAGTAATACTATTGTAGTAATATTTATTTTAGAATTTGAGTGTTGTGGAAATTTGATGGTCGGTATTCTTTCCTTAGGAATAAAGAATTTTTGAACATATCTATTTTAGAATTTTTTTTGACAGCACTAGCACTATTAAGAGCATAATAGTGCATGTAAATGGTACTTTCCCTTTCTCTGTACGTTTACACTGGGATAAACACCTAGATTTTACGAGCCCATGCACTTAATAAAGAATCAATATTCCAAAGTTCATCAGGACCGTCACTTTTGGCAAAGTTCAAATGTTTCCACAAAACGGTTGACAGCCCAAAAAAAAAGAATAAACGAAATATAATAATTATAAAAACAAAAGCACTAGGTAACCTTAACCTAGACTCAACCTCTAATTGCCCTGTAAACCTTCTGCAAGGTCATTAATCTGACATTTGTTGAGAGTCGTTCTCTCAATGAGTATCTTTCATTAATCCCCATTGTGTTCATTCAAAGACCAATTTTCGAGAGCAAAACCATCTTTATAACGGTCTGTTTTTCCCTACACTTTTATCCACAAAGATTAATTTTCAAATTCAATACAATCTCTAATCAAAACATACATGTTTATGTATTTTTGTTTGTAAGTGTTGCTTGGGCGTCCTTTGATCTGCTAATTACTTCTCATCTAAAGAATCCTTTTTCCCACTTAAGTTCTGCTTCCCTTTTTCTTATGTTCCACTCCATCTTCATTCATCTTATTTATTTATTTGTGTGTTTTTTTTTTTAACATCCTTGGTCCAAAGGATATTAATAAATGAAGCAGCTCTTCGTGCCTTGTCCATCAAATTGCTTTCTCCGCAAGTTTTTGGATATAATTTATTCCAATCCCCTGAAAGTGGTGCTTAAGAAGGAGTGTGAGAGAACATAGAAGAAGATAAAAGTATAATAATACCTCCCAACAGTTCTAATATAAAATCTAGGTATAAGTAGGTATATATGAGAAAATGAAAGAAAAATTAAATACGCGCCCATTTCGTACGTTGATGTCGTCCGCACGTCCATCCGTCAATCCCTTTAGGGAGTAATTACTCCTTGAACTTTGTTCAAACTAATACGTCATTCTCTTACAGAGGGGGGCAATTTATACATATATATACTTTCTTTTATTTTTGCTACTGATGGTGCCACTGGTGTTGAAGAAATGCCTGCGGGCGACGGACGCAACCGAAGCAGTTACCTCACCCAAGCCAAATTAGCGCGTTTCGAGCGTTTAATTCATTAATTAATTAAACTAATGAGAAATTGTGTTGAACTCGTAGTCTCTATTAGTTGCCTTTATCTGACAAGTGACTCGTTATTATTTTGTTTTGTTTTTCATTGAACTTTTGGCAAACTATAAACGAGCCAAGCAAATGTACATATATTTGCAACAATAGAACTAAACGGCCGGCGATGACAAATGACATTCGCACGAAACAATTTTTTTTGTTTTGGTGGTATTTTGTTTTTCTTTTTTGCTATGTTCATATTTTTACTAACGTAAGTTATTGGTTTTGAAAACAAAAGTCAAGTCCTTGTTTTTCTAATTTCTTAGAAAATATGAATTAAATACTTAAAATCTTTGATCAAACAAAGAAAAAACTGTTTTTATGAGATTTATCACAAGGATGCATTCTGTGATAGGTTTTTCCGGGATTTTTAACAACGTTCCGATTGCGTGGTATTCGTGATAGGGCTGATTTTTTTTTTTTTTTCAGAGTGCTTCACTATTTTTTAATTATAACAGAATTGGAAATGGCTTAGGTGACTTGTAATAAAAGGCAGTCATGGTACACGAAATTCGTTGGTGTAAGGTGATTATCACAAAACGATAATTTATTTTTTGTCATTTTTTTCTTGTGATATTTTTTTCTTAATTTGGTATCATTGTTAGGTGCTTTCACATATTTTTTGTTTTTATAAAGTTGATGATATAGGGTCATCCAACAAGAGCTTTCATTTTTGTACTGTTGAATTGCCTAAGAATTAATTATTCATTAGTACAAGTTCGAACCCTTTAGGTGCTTGCAGATGTATTGTTTTACGAGCAGGGAATATTTTAATCTAATTTGTCCAGTTTTCTTTTTATAAAAGTAAATTAATGTCACATTCGTAACAAAAATGGGTTGTTTTTTTTTTTAAATAAACAGGTAATTTAGTTAGAAAACTGAAAATATAGGATGTGTGACTTGCACCCACACAAAATTCTATTTAATTCCAAAAAAAATTACTGAATCTGAATTTAAAGTTTACAGCGTGTGTCACACTCGTAACATCAGGTTGCCATTTTAAATGTAATCTTTCTAAGTTCAACGCCTTTTTGTTTTTGTTGTTGTTTTTAATATAGAATTTAGGTTTCATGGATATGATTTTATCTTTATTCTCCCTAAGCACTTATTTAGCAAAATGTTCCCTTTTGCGAAAGGTATTTCGTACTCCGACTCCGTATGAGAAATGGTTACATGAATGATGAGAATAATATTCCATTACGATTCCGTAATTTATATATTTAGTTTATGCAAGGTTATACGTGGTAACACATGTTACACTAACTTGTCACAACAGTAACAATTTTCAATTACAATTTTTCACAGTTTTGTGTTTCATTTTTAAGCTAGTATTGAAGAGAAATAACTGAAAATGGAATGTGACATCATAGTATATGCAATATTTTTAACATTGAAATTTTATGACCCACTTGGAACCCCTACTTTTTTATGATCATACCCATAAACCAACTGAAATACAAAGAGATTTTATTTAAATTGATACAATGCATTTCTGAGCTATAGTGGGCATCCATGGGCAATTATCGACCAGATAAGGGTTACATAGTACATAACCTTTATAACATCCCGTCAAGTCACCTGCGAAAAATGATCCGTTTCGTTTAGTTCGTCAGTATACCGAATAAAATGTGTAAGACCGAAACTCTTGGAGTGCATCATTAATATTCAACACCATCACATTCGACCCAAATTCTTTCAACCCACATTGTAACTGTGAGTAATGTTTACTCCCAACTATTTCTAGATTCCCAAAAGCGTTATCAAAAGCACTTTGGCAACTTGTGTTTTCATAGATTACAGAACTATTTGAAGAAAATGATAACAAACACACACATTTTGCCTTAATCCCACGTTTGAAACCAGCCAACAAAAGAAGGCCAAGAAACTAGAAAGATTTTAAAAACATTTTCAGACAGTGGTCGTCTTCAAATGAGTAAGACCTCATAATTCGGAGTTCATCATCAAAACCATGACATACAAATTTTACAACTCCTAACTATAGCGTGAGTAATGTGTACAATCGGGTAGCTAGATCTACACAAAGTGAGATTCAAAACAACAAACGTACTTTTTCAACTTGTGTTTACAAGGTTATGATGAACGTTTACAAAAATCTACATTTATAACAAAAACACAAAATTTGCATCAATAACCAGTTAGAAACATACAATAATTTTTAATAAGAAAAAGGTCACAAAACAAGAAAGTATTTTAGTAAAATTTTCAGGCTCAGATTACACTTTAATAAATAAAGTTATCTCCGAGTGCATCATTTACATCATTTACCACAATCTAATACAATTTTTGCAACCCCCAATTATACCATGAGTCATATGTACTCCCAGCTCTAGATCCTAACAAGGTGAGGAATAAAACATACAAATTATATTTTCAAAAAAATGTAAAAAAAAAAATCGAATTTTGCCTTTGGCCAACGTAGCGTTAGGTACATAAAATTTTTAAGAAGACGAAATCACGAAGCTAGGAACCATTCAGTATCGTTTTTCGGCAAAAAATCATCCGGCATGTTGAATAATATAACTAAGACACATCTCTAAGTGCAAATTTAACAGCATCCTATTCAATTTACATTTTTGCAACCACAACGGAAACCAGGAGTAATGTGTATACTCCCAAATCTCTCTAGATGTCAACGGAGCAAGAGATTTAATAACTTATGTACTTTTGTAAATTGTGTATTCAAGGTTAATAGGAACACTTTTAAGTAATGATAACAAAAACACACACTTTTCTTTAATCCACGAAAGGAAAATATGATATTCTTTAAGAAAAATGGTCAGGAAACTAGGAAGCATTAAATATCATTTTTGGACAGAAATTGTCGAAAAATGAGTAAGGATGCATATAAATAAGGGCATCATCAACTCAATCAACTATCGCATTAAATTCAAATTATTGCAACCTCTTACAATCCCGTGAGTAATGTGTACTCCCACTCTCTCTTGACTAGATCCTTACAAGATTAGGGATAAAACAACACAACTTGTATTTTCCAAAAATTATAAGGGAATTCTACATTAGGCCAACGTTAGGAACACATAATTTTAAAAAAGAAACAACCACAAAACTAGAAATATTTAACAACATTGTTAGGTAGAAATCATTGTAAAATGCGTAAGACTCCCTATTTTTGAGGGCATCACCAACACCATCAAATTCGATTCCAACTTGTATGACCCCTCACCATACCGTGAGTAATGTCGACTCCCAGCTCTCTCTAGATCCCAACCAAGCGAAATATGGAAAAACACGCGCACTTTTGCAACTTATGGTTCGAGGTCAACAACAATATTTTCAAAAATGGTAGCAAAACTCTAATTTTGCCGTAACCCAACGTCAGGAAGATTACGAAACTTGAGTTTAATAAAGACGTTTTCATGTATTAAATGAGTAAGACTAAAAATCTCTGATATCAAATTCGATCCAAGTTTTTTTAAACCCTCTATGATACCGTGAGTCATGTGTACTCCCAGCTGTTTCTAGATTTTAACAAAATAAAGGATAAAACAACACAATTTGCATTTACGAAAAATTGCTACAACACGATTTTTGCCTCAAGAACACATAATTTTTAGGTAGACACAAATCACGAAATAAGGAACCATTTATTCACCGTTTCAGATAATGTCCCGGTGACGACAATGAATTCAACATGAAAAAAAAAAACGTTCGGTTACTCATCTCACAAAAATCTTAAAATAATCATAAGAGTTATTCAGTAGAACCCAGTCGTGTACTATAAAATGTTGTCCTTTTTATTTTTTAAACAAAAACAAAAAATATGAAAAGAATAAAAGTTTTTTGGCAAACATTGCTCGTTTGTTCTTTGTTCAGCGATGACACATGAACACACAAAATTAATATATTCTCCGGGACTAGCAATTGCTCATTCGACACAAAAGTGAGGCAACAAGCAGCAGGGTGATTAGGGACCAGGAACGGCTGACTGCCCTCGGAACTTGGCTGCGACATTTAAGTAACATCATCAGGGCGAAACTGAACCGACCGTATACATATAAAACCGTCCATTTTTAATAAGGCTAAGTGGTTTTACACCTCTTGACTTACTACTCCTTCCCTTCATTAGTAATTTGTATCCTCAAGAGGATGCATGGTGCATTACAAATAGCAATTGAAAAACGCCGTAGGTATTGTCATCGGAGAGAGAAAAAAAAAAAGAATACCAAACCAAGCCCAGGGATGACATTTGTTTTGAGCTCTCCAGAGAAGGGCACAACCTGCAAGTCAATTTATATTGAAATTAATTGAAATGATTAAAATTGGCAACGACGAAAAAGGACTTTCAAATCTAATGTGAATTTTTTTTTTTTGTGTGGGGCGTAAAAAGACATTTATCCGTTCTACCTGAGGGACTACATGCGCTCTTACCTACAATAACTTGGGATCCCGTCTGGAATTGTGTAGAAATCGCTTGTGTCAATGTGAGTCCTTTTGTCCACATATCAACAAGATATACGACTTTTCCCCTAGATAAAGGGCGGTAAAGTTTGTGCTTAAGTTTTTTTTTTTTTTTTTTTTTTGTGGTTTGTAGGAGGGATACGTTTTGTTCAGACACATAAAAACTAACATGTCATTTTGGATATCTTCAAAGAGCGGGATTCGTGATGGTTTTTTTTTTTTTTTTTTGATTAAATGACTAAAACTTTGATGAAGTGGATAGCGTGGCAAGTAGTGGTAATTTGTTAGCGATTAGCGATTTAGACTTTTAGAAAACAAAAAAGTGACATTTAATTTTTTTTTTTGGTTGCTTGGTTCGTTACACAAAATTTTGGTTTAGCTTAAAAGATAAAAAGAAAACTATAATAAATTAGAAATGTTCATATTGTCACGGTGTGGTGACAAAGATGTCTGGAAGGACGTCTGGATGTGTCATACATCATTCATTTTCCCACATAATAAATGATCCGGGATATTAATAAATGCTGTGAGAAATAACCTCTTGCTGTCCCAGGGTTAAAGAAGGTTCTCCAGGTGTAAGGGGTTATGTCACGTCGGATAATAATAGCCCAGAACGTCATGGGAAAAAATTATTGAATATTAATCAATGAAAGACCAGTTCCAAAATCCAGTGTAGAAGAGGTAGATTTCGCTTAAAAAAATGGTAAAGAACAATGCAGCCACCGCATTTGATGAATTACTAGCAGACCTGTTCAAATTTGGAAGGGATACGTTAAAAAACACAAGCATCAAACTATCAAACAGGTAAGGATTGATGCGTACAGCTGCAAAAAGTGACAGCAAATGAACATGCGAGTATGCAGCAGGCTCAAACAAGAGCAGAAAGATTTTGCGTAAAAAGAAAAGGGCAAACGCAACCTCCCAGCTCAAAAAGATCGTAGAATGTCGCGATTGAAACAACACCTGGAAGTTTTATAAACAAACCAAGCAACTGACTACGGGCTTTAAATCCGCAAAGCAAGGTCTTCGAAACAGCGAAAGTTACCTAGTCACCAAAGCACAGGTAGTATAAGATTCATTCAAGCAGCACTAGGTAGAGCGGGACAAAAAACAAGAGAAAATCTGACAGTAACAAGGCCGCTGGTTACCAGCGGAGTTCAATTTACAAGCACGGACGTAATGTGTTGGAAGGACGCATGTATCAAATCGCCAAAAAAGTTGGGGTGGAAGGAAGCTTGGGCAATATCTGGTCCATCAGCTTCATATGACCCATCTACTAGAAAGGTGTTCATACGCCCTGCAAGAAAAATTATCGGGGCACATCACTCGCATTCAAAATCCTACCCAACGCAATTTGTAAGCGTCTTTAGCCGTTCTGCAAAACTGTAATCGGCATTCAGCAGTGTGGTGCTTTGAATCCTAGTCCCCAGGTTCGAGGCAAATAAGAAGACCAAACCTCTGGTTTAAATACCAACCTATTGTAGATGAGAGAAAGCTAGGACTCGACGACAGGAAGCAGCGTGCACGGGATCTTAGAGGTTGGAAGGCCGCCATGCCTCAGGCTGCGACCCTTCATGGTTTTCAAGCCGGCTAGGTAAGTAGAGATGGTATAAAGCACGCTCAGTGACTGGATTACCAGCTCCATATGCTGCATCTACAAAAACTTTGATGCTATATACGTCTTCTAAGAACTATTGAAGCATATCTCTGTGTAATTCCACACACTATAAAAGATCCCATCCAGCAAACTTTGTGAGCGTCTTAAACGGTTCTACATTACTTGAATCGTCTAGTACTAGTGTGGCTTCCCGCTCTTTAGTTTTACGCTAGACCAAATATTCAAGCAGAGGCTTATCCAAGTCGAGGCTCACTACCTTTTAATCAACTTTAAAATCGACAATGAAAGCTTTCATTGTCTGAAAGTTATCACAACAAGAGGCTGTCCTCAGGGAGGGGCCTTATCACCATTACTGTGGAGTCTCGTGGTAGATGAACTATTGGAAAATCTTACTTCTCAAGGCATACATTGCATCGGCTTCACCGACGACATTGTAATAACAGCCCTAGGGAAGTTCGAAGAAACTCTCTGTGATATTATCCAGAGAGGAAATGGTGTCTATCTGTGGGTCTGAACATCAACCCCACAAAAACAACGATAGTTTCATTTACTAAGAAAAAAACCTCTACCACGCATGAAACCTATCCGGTTGGCTGGTGAAGAAATCGACATCCAGAAGGAGGTTAAATATCTAGGTATAACACTAGACTGTAAACTTCTCTGGAACAAACATGTCGCAATAACTGTCGGGAAAGACACAAAAGCTTTCATGATATGCAAGAGACTTGCAGGTTGTAAACCAAACATTCTTAGATGGATGTACATCATGATGGTAAGACCCTATGGGCCGGTTGCATGGCACAAAAGAACCGAATTTACAACTAGGAAATCACTAGAAAAGGTACAGAGGCTAGCATGCATCTGCATTACTGTTGCAATGAGAACATGCCCTACAGCAGCAATGGAAGTCATTCTTCACTTGACCCCACTACACGTGGCCATAGAAAGTGCTCCTAAGGGAGCCATAATGAGATTTGCCAAAAAAAGGAACTGGGAGCATCAAAATCATTAGACTCAGGCAAAGAGACTCGATTTGTAAGTCCACAGAATTAAACCTTCTTGATATCCCAAGAGATGGTATGATTTAAAAGTATAACTTTGAAAAAAAACTTCCATGTGGAGTTAAGTAGCAAAAAGAGTGGGTGGATGAAACCGTAAACTACACTCTTGAAGCAAACGCCATCAAGTGGTACACTGATGGATCGAGAACTTCGGAAGGGACTGGTGCTGGAATTTATGGGCCTAGAACGAAACTTTCAATACCGATGGGACAGTCTACAAGTATTTTTCAGGCAAAAATTAACGCCATAGGAAAATGTGCCGAAAGAAATCTCGAAAGAAAATATAAAAACCAAAATATTGCCATCATGTCAGGCCAGGCCGCACTCAAAGCATTTAGCTCATATAGCATCAGCTCTAAACGAGTATGGGAAGGTGTAGGCAGGCTAAACGAACTGAGCAAACATAACTCTGTCACACTCTACTGGGTCCCTGGCCACGTTGCCATACAAGGCAATGAAGAGGCAGACTCCTTAGCAAAAATAGGGGCAATGACTTCCCTAACGGGACCAGACCCTTATTGCGGAGGATAAAGAGTCTTCGAGTCTTAACCCCCAGGCTGGAGGCAACAATAAAAAACCGACTCACGGCAATAGTTTAAAGACAAAACCATCGCCCATGCCAAAGTTCTCGGTCTGCATTACTTGAAGCAGCTCGTCGTCAAGGTTGGAAAGCTGCCGTGCCTCAAGCAGGAGCCTCTTAAACCAACTCATTAGATGTCAAGATTAAACTGTGTGATCATTTTGAAGAGAGAAGCATATAACGATGCTGGCTGGTTGAAATCCCTGGATACCTACTACACAAAAACATATTTCGACAAAAGTCACAAGATAATTCCATAAAACAGCTTATACCTGCCACCTTGTAGAATTGATTAATGAAGGCAAAAAGATATATCAAATTTTATAGGTCTTCAAAATTGGTATTCTTAAGAACACTACAGGATATTAATGTTTACAAGCACTTACCGTTCAATTGCCTGAGAAGCTATTTTGTTAATCTGCTAACGTAAGCTCAAAACCCTCATAATACAAACAAACCAATCGAGCAAAAGTTAAAGCCAATAGTTACCTAAGAATGCATATTATATTCCTTAGAATTCATTTTCATTTATTGACCCGAATATTAGATTCCTACTAATTTTAATTTTAATGAAATGAAATGAAATTTAGTGCAAACCTTTTCCAAATAAATTTCAAAAATTGTTCTATGTACTATATCCCCCCGGAGGCCATTATTTGTAATTTTCGTAAAACCTTATACACAAACCCAATGTAACAACTACTATAGCCTCCTCTGGCTTCAAGCAATCCAGTATTATAGAATTTATGAACACACAAAAACAGAAGACTAAGAAAGTGTACAATTTAATAATTTTACTTAGCATCTGATACCTTTTATATGAACCTTAAAATTTGCACAATTCCAAATAATTATTAATTGCTTATACGGATACATATGAATATTATGGAATAGCATCTTTTGCAGCTGAAATTATATTGTGTGTGCTTGTAGTTTGTTTGTCTCTACCAACTCTCTGCCTGTAGATATGTTTTTTGGATTAGGAGTAATATGGTTCTTTGGAAACGACCCGACCCTATCGTCCTCTATCGTTTATAAAAGCAAAAAGACAACCATACATCGGCATTGGTCGTTGTTGGAACTTAAGTCTACAGCAACGAGCAACGACTATAGATTGGGCCAATTTTCAATTCCAACCGATTACATTTTGCCATAAGAGTTCTACTAAATCAAACTTATATTATTTTGGAAGCTGAGGTGGTTGGTACTCGTCGTATACCTATGAACCGATAGAATCAAGGAATGGTATGCAATGCTGGGTATTTTGTTTATACATTTAATAAAACAGAAGTATCTAATGGCTTTGAATAGGAAGGAAAATATAGAAATTCATAAAAGATATCACTGCAAGACTTCAACTTCAACTAAATTGGCTGTTCAACTCGTAATTGAATTTATTTTTGTTTACCTACCTTATACTCGTAGCTTGGTGAAATTGCCGAGAGCTTTGTAAATTTTCTATGTTCATGATGAAAATTGGAGGCGGCTACTTATTTGGTTACAAAGTAGGTCTGAGTTGTCAAAATGAATTATTTCATATACATTAATAAACTTTATAAAACCAGACGACAGAAACTTCTGGGAGTAAGGGGTACTCCCTTAAAGAAAAGATGACCATATTCATAGAAATGCGTTGGTATTTAATTCGTGATATCGAATTTAATAGTCTGGCAGGGATTTTTGATGCTGACAGGAGGGAGTAAGGGGTACTCCCAAAAAAATATTACCACATTCATAGAGTTGCATTGGTATTTAAGTGATGATATAGTTTTTATTTTAGTCGCGATATCGTAAGGCAAGGATTTTTGACGATGCAAGATGCTGGTGGGAATAACAAAAGCTACTTTTGGTTGCGGGAAATCAAATCACTTTTAATTATGAGATCCGAACGCTGTCTGTATAAAAAGTCACTGCTTTATCGAACAGCCATCGTGTATGTATGCACTCAGAATAGGAAATAATGCCCTTATATGAAATAATTACCAGACGCTCTGCAAATAGATCGAAAAATCAGTTCAGATGCATACCCAAATGCGTGTGATACGGAAAAAGGGTTGGGTTCAAAATCCCGAAGTCCAAAATCCCGAAAATCTAATTCCGAAAATCCAAAATCCCAGAAACCCAGAATCCCGAAAACTCTCATTCAGGATTTTGGCCTTTCTGGATTTGGGTTTTCTGGATTTTGAGTTTTCAGGATTCTGGGTTTTCGGGATTTTGGGTTTTCAGGATTCAGAATTTTCTGGATTTTAGGTTTTCAGGATTTTGGGTTTACAGGATTCTGGGGTTTCGGGATTCTGGAGTTTCGGGATTTTGGGTTTTCTGGATTCAACATTTCGGGCTTCTGTTCGTCTCCCACAGAAAAATCTTTTGATTTCAAACAAAGGGGTAACCTGGGCAAGTTCTTCCTAAATTCGAATTGACAATAACTGCCAGTTACTTTCAAATTGACACTTTTAAATGTAATCTTCGTGCTGTTTTGCAGAAACATCACTGCTACCTGATCAGTATCACATTGTCTAATGTCACGAATGCACTTGACACAGTGGGACCAAAACTGCAGTCTTGGGGAAAATAACTTCTAAAAGAACTATCATCTCTTTTTGTTGGTTGGGAAGCTATGCGTTTCTCATAAGAACACTCAGAGAGAACACAAAGGGAAAAGTTTCCAGAGAAGCAATACAACAGACTGTCTATCATAAGACTCACCAAGAAGGCAACTAGAACTTGAAAATGTGTAGTCGTAACGGATAAATAATGCAACTTCAGGTCAGGAGTTCAGTGGCCACAGAGATTGAGAAGAAGAATTGAAAACTACACCCTCAAATCAAATGATTTCATTTGTGATACCGATTGATGGAGAATGTCTTAAGTGAGCGTAGGAATCTTTGGGTAGAGTAACTTAACTTTCTTTACCAATGGGACAGTCTAAAAGCATTTTCAAAGCAGAGATAAACGCCATAGGGAAATGTAGAGAAAGAAACCTCGAAAGGATTAATCGAGACTATAGCATTACCATTTCTTCAGAAGTCCTAGCACTAAACTCCTAACCCAACAAAACTAAACTAGAATGGGAGTGCGTGGGCAGGTTGAACGAATTTTATAAGCATACAAATTAGAAACCGGGCCTCATTGGTATTAATGGTAATGAGGGAGCAGCTTAATAGGAGAAAACGTGTAGAAAAATAAAATCATTCATTCATAGTCTGGACATGAAGCGAACCCTTTCGAGTGAAATGGATAAGTCCGGACGTCACGGCCAAACATCAGGGCCAAACATCAGGGCTTGAATCCTAACGAAAAAAAAATTTCTGATTGCCTAACTACTGTCTCTTGCGAGGAACTTCCAAATCTTCCATAGAATCTTCTAGCATGTATTTCATTTTACCCGTTTTAACTTAACATACAATTGTGAGATTCGTTTTTCCAAAGGCTGAGAATCTTTCCCGTTAGTCTCTCATGGCCTCTTTAAAAACCATATTCAGCCAAATTTGGGCATCGAGAACCAATTAAAGAATTGCCAGGAAGCTATCAAAGATGCCAACTCTGACGTCCTGGCACAGCGAAACCTCTGGTTCGACGACGAATGCAAGCAAGTACATGCAGCCAAACAAAAGGCATAAAAAGCTGTGCTGCATGGAAGGATCAGAGACACTCGCGAGCTCTACGAGCAGAGGAGAAGAAGCTTCTCAGAAAGAAAAACAAGGAGTGTGACAAGCACGCGATCGAAGAAAGAGGGGTACCTTTGGAGGAATGAAGTTCGGAAGTTTTACAAAAAAAAAAAAAAGGTTAAAAAAAAACCCTCAGGGTTACAAGGCTGGAAGTGAACGAAAGATATGAAAAAATCATTTCTACAACTTGAATGGCGGCGACGAAAAATCGGATTATGCTGCTAGCAAAAATTTCGTCGACCCGATCTTGACTAAGTGAAAATTGCTTTATCTTAAGTAAGGTTTAATAAAGCACCCGGAGCTAATGGCTTTCAAAGCGCCTGGCGATGGATTGGTAAGGAGGATGTACTAAGCTCATCTGCAAAATATAGTCGTGGGAGAGCATGCTCACTGAATGGAACCCCAGCATTGCTTGACCGGTCCTCAAGAAAGGCGATCCTCTGAACTGTATCAACTACAGAGGCATCAGTCTCACATTACTAGTAAGATCTTTTTTGCCGTACTTTGTGAACGCCTGAAGCCATTCTTCAACTGGGTCCACTTTAGTGTGGCGTTAGGCCAGGAAAGTCCAGTATCGGCCAAATGCACTACGTCTGATCTGAGGAAAAACCCATGAACTTCAAATTGATACCCACCACCATTTTATGAATTTTAAGGCCGCGTATGACAGCATCTAAAGAGACTAACTTTGAGGAGCTATATCTAGTTTCGTCATCCCTCTCAAACTCGTCCGTTAGTGTAGGATGACGATGGAGAATGCACGCTCTACATCAAGATCGCCAAAAACCCCACCGATATCTTTGATATCAGAAAAGGTTTCAGACAAGATGACGAACCGTCATGCGACTTATTCAACATCGTTCTTCAAAAAATAATGCAAAACTCTTACGTGAACACTACCCACAGTTTTTCAAAAGTCCGGCCAATAACTCTGTTACGCCGACGATATTAACATAATCGGACGAACCAAGCACGTTGTCAGTGATGTTTTCGTGAATACTCAGAAGGAAACCAAGAATATAGGGTTTAAAGGTGAATGAAGACCTAATATAGCTGTCAACAAGAAGACACCTATCACCGACGACTCGGACAGAACGTATCCATAGACAGCTATAATTTCGAGGTGGGCAAAGACTTTGTGTACCAAGTCTCCACTATCAAATCAGTAAATAACTCTAGCGCTAAGATCAAACCATTCTTGCCATTCTTGCTATTTGCTGCTTCTTTGGCCACCGAGCAACTATTTGTCCCTGCATAAGACACTTATCATCCCGGTCCTGATGAAGATGTTGAGGTATGGACATCATTTACGGAGGCTGAGAGTTCCTAAGGCTGTTTTGAGAGGAATATTCTCTTGATTTTTAGTCGACATAGATGGGTAATAGAGAAGAAAATACAACAAGGACCTTTGCTGACTATACCGACTTAGACTCAAATGAATGAGATGGCTGGGTCACCTAGAGAATATGGACATAAATGCTCGGAACCGGAAATTCTTTGAATTCAACCACTTGGGACGGCGCAGTAGAGAAGGACAGCGCAGAAGAGAAGGACAGCGCAGAAGAGAAGGACAGCGTTACAGGTGGCGAACGCAAGTGAAAGAAGACCTCAACAAACTTGGCATCCGAAACTAGAGATAACTATTTAGAGACCAAGCCAGCTGGAAGAAGGTTGTTGGTTGAGGCAATCATTCACCGGGGACTGTGATTGAGCAAGACCAACTAGGACAGCAGGGTCCACTTAATCACAATCTGAGAAAGCAAATGTAAATAAATCCATTCTTTGAAAGCCTGAGATAGAAAACATCACTAGATCATAGTCTAAGAAAGCAAATATCACTTAATCACAGTATGAGATAGCAGACGTCACTAAATCACAGCTTGGGGCAGCAGGCGTAAGTAGAGATTACCTCTTCAAAAATTTGGTTTCCACTGTTAACTCTAGACCCCTGACTGATACAATTCCAAGTATGGTAGAAATCAGTTTTTTGGTGTTCGTTTAAGTTTCCTTATAGACATTCTGATTCAATCTGGATGTGAACTATAAATTCACCGAGCTTTGGTACAGGGACGTAGGAAGTGTAATCAGGCACTTGTTTGGTATTCATACCAAACATTTTTTTAGACTCGGCAGTAACGGTAATTCTTGATTGTTAATAGTGCAACTATCTCTAACTCTCGACCATCAGTTGTTTTACAAATTTAAAGATATCACAAATTTGAGAAGCCAAAAATGATTGTTGATTAATAATTCATGAAGGAAGTTTCTTTTTCAAAAAGGATTCAAATATCAAGTTGGTTTTTGTTGCAGACAGTTTGTTCCCGACAATAACAAAAAGTAACCGAACAAAACACATATCATTTATTATAACTAGTCCTGGCGACTATAGTAGCTGCATACATACGTATGCACCTTTTTGTATTTTTTCCTTTAATTTTGGTTTAACCAAGGAAAAACTGTTTTCTGTTGTGTAGATCTCATTTTCCATAGTTTAAATTGCTAATGATTCAGTTTTCGTTTAAAAATGTTCGGATCGCATATATTCCTACAACTCAGCCAGGGTATGATACACTTCGTAAGTTTAAACCCTTCAATCAAAAAATATCACAGCAGTAGAAAGCACAGTACCGCTACCCATTGAGTTAGTTTATTAAAAAACTTTTTAGACAACATACACCAACCAACGAACCAACCAACCATGAGGCATCAGCGCTCTGATAGAAAAAGATATTCCCAGGCCCTGGATATTATGTGAGAAAGGAAAGGATATACGAGAATATAAGCACTGTGCACATGATTGCCGTTGATGATGAGTACTGGGAAATGGAATAACATCATAGTTTGTAGCCAGGAACAAATATACCAAACAACAAACAGAACATCATTATGATGTGCCATGTTACACCCCGAATCAGAGAAGACGGTTTCATATTAAGCATCGGAGATGGAGGAGTTCGGAGCAAAGCAAAAAGGATCGTGGAATGAAAAACATGTCCTATACCTATTTTAATGTTTGAGAACACAGCAAGGGGTATAGAAGTGGGTATAGATAGGACGACGATGATGCTGCCGAGGACACCATGTTAGAGTAGAGAGTCAGTCCTCCTCTCGATATGGGAGTGCGGTAGTTTTCCTATTCCATTCGCTGTTCTCTTTTTCTTTTGACTTTTTGATTTGATGTTTGAAATGGTGTAGCTGCTACCATCTATCTGTACTTAGTTTCATGATTGCCAGGATCTTAAAACACACATATATCTCCCTCCCCCCCCCCTTCCAACCCCCCCACCCGGACAATATACACTAGATTTACACGTTGCTTTGTAAAGTGACGTCTCGGTGGAAGGGTTGAACCTGCAAGGAAGAAGAACATTTTGTTCGTACTGTTTTTCTTGTTTTTTTTTTACTCACAGTCTTTCATTTCCGTCCTCTTGACTTTTGTCTGCAAAGTGCTCCTTTTTCATATTTTTTTTATTTAACAAAGAATATGTATAGTGCTGATGAAGGAATACATCGAAATATGTGCAATGTTGAGAAAGTTGTTTTAACATTAGATTTGTGTTTTATTTCAGAGAGAAAGGATCTTATAACCTTCCTTCGATGTTTTTTATTTTTTTTTTAAAGAACATTTTGGTGTTCAGTTTAAGGGTTTGAACTTATTCCAAGGATATTTTTCTTGAGAAAAAGAAACCAGTTTGAACACAAAAAAAAAAATATAGTTACCTAATATGCTTGTTTTGTGTAAACAGTAGACGAAACTTTTATTTAATCATTGTTTGTCGGGAAGTTTGTAAAAAAAAAAAAAATAGGAAGCAAATATTGAAGAGGTGTTTGGCAAACACCATATTCACTATATTCTACCCAAAAAGGTTTTATTCTACCCAAAAAGGTTTGGGTAGAATATTGTGAGGAAAAGTCATTCTTTGAACTTGAGAAATTAAAAACTTTTTCGTAAATTCTACAAAGAAAGAGTTCTTCGTCTCAAAGAAAGAGTTCTTCGTCTAAAGAAAAATATCACCGTTCCTTTAGATGAATTCACATTGAAAAGTGAGCGACATTGAATATTCCTTTGCATAATCATATTGAAAAGACATAAAATGAGACATTTAAACAAAAAAAAAGGATGCATAAATGGAAACAAATATGAAGTCATTCGGGGTAAGAGTGCGCACTTTTTACTTTGAAGTGGGATTCAAATGAAATAAAGTGGTCCCAGTTTCAAGATACGAGTATTATTAAGAGGCATGGTGATGAATGGGTACAGTTGAAAAAAGTGACAGAAGACTATAAATAAATTTGGTGGCGCAACGGCTCGTAGAGAACTAGGGCCAAGTGACTTATAACTCCCAACCATTCCTGTGTACGTGTTTTTGGCAGGAATGGAGAGGACCTACAACTTTTTGCCGAGTCCGAACGGCTAGATGAGAAGCGTTTATTCGTGACAAGTATACTCTTGGAGGATTTGTCAGTTCCTGGCAAGAGACAATAGCTCGGGAAAAACATTTCTGTAACAGAAGACGCGCATGCAAACATTCTGTAGCGGAAAACGAGAAGGGAGTATCGAGCAAGGAATTGGAAAAAAGACCCTGTGTAGAAAGGAGAGGGTGTACGCTGAAAAAGATAGAAGAGCCTTGCGATCGAAACAACACATAAAGTTCAATAGAACAGCCCAGCAAGGATAAGGGATCTTGCCATGCAGCACAACATCAAACTCTTCTGTTGTCCCTGGTCACTGTGGAATTTTTTAAGGAAATGAAAAAATAGATGAACTAGCAAAGACAATTGGTAAGAATTTAATGGAACTTACCAATAACTGATGGAACACACTCGCAACTTGTATCATCACAAATAATCTGTGGCTTAGCTACAATAAGAAAAAAAACGGACAATATTCTTAGCTTGAAAAAGAGAACTCTGAATCGTTTGATAGGAATTATCACAGAACATAATGTCTTAGGGTATCATACTAGACTATGTACTATAGACCTAAGCAGAAGCTGTGGAGACGAAGAAATAGAGAAGAACACCCTTCACTACCTAGGTCACTGCCCGGTACTCTACAATATAAGGAACACATTTTTGGGTTGCTATTTATCTAACGATCTAGCAGAAATCTCGGAGTCAACAGCTGATGACATCTCAAACATAATGAACTTCATCAAAGCTTCAAAATGTCTCGATGTTCAATAGAATTCCATAGGTTTCATTTTTAAAGGGGTGGTCCAATCCATCAGGGTACCACTATGGATCAACATTGATTAAAGTTTGATGGGTACAACATCTACCGTCAGCCCATCTACCGAACCTCACCTGACTCGCTGCTGGCTTGAAAACCGAAACGCAGGTTTTACGAAACAGCAATGGTAAGCTTGTCACCAAAGTACAGAGAATAGATGTATTCAAGCAGCTGTTGAATGGACATAAGGTAGATCAATAAAAAAGGTCAAGAAGGAAACCCATTCCCAGTCAATGAAGACCCAGTTCCACCACCCAGTAACGAAAGGATAGACTCTGCTATAAGGAAGCTTAGAAACAACAACACCAGCGGGTCTGATAGTTTACCAGCGGATGTCTTCAGGCACAGAGGGGATGTGTTAAACGGTGAAGTTCAGGCAACAACACATCAACTAGTTACTGGTCTATCAGCTCCATATGTCTCATCTACAAAAAAGACGATACAACATTACGTCCCGCAGGAACTATCGAGGCGTACCTCTAATGAACGTCGAACACAAGATCTATTCCAATATTCCAACGTTCAGGGTGAGCATCTTCAGCCGTTTTGCAACACTATAATTAGCAAGTACCAGTGTAGCTTCCGGATAGGTAAATCGACCATAAACCAAATATTCACTTGCAGGTGAATGCTGGAAAATACTAACAAATTTAAGGTCAAGACTCACCATCTTTTCATGGACTTCAAAGCCGCATATGATAGAGCTTTGTATAGTGATGGCTGAACTTGGGATCCCGCGAAATAAGGTAATTCAATTTTGTCGCATGACATTAAAAAATACAGAATGCAATGTGCAGTTAGGAAAAAGCTTTTCCAAACTATTCCGAAAATGCTTAGGGTTCCGGCAAGGAGATGAGGTATCATGTGATTTCCTCAATCTCGTTCTAAGGAAAAAAATGGGCGGGGCATGCATAGTATGGGCATCATCGACCGGTCCCAACAGGCTATTGAAGTCTTTCACGGCAATTGAAGATCAAGCGAAACTTGTTGGTCTTTAGGCACTCAAGGACCAAGGGCAAATGCATGCTTTCAACAAACAATAATAGATTTGTAAACCTGCTAGGACAAAAATTCACTGTTGAAAGCAACAACTTCGAAGTAGTTAAGGACTTCATGCAGCTGGGAATAAACATTAATCCCACCAATGACATCTTATTGGAGATCCCACCTGAGGGATACCTGAGGAAAACCAGTGCTACTCAAAATCCGATGGATTCAAAACTCTTAACATAAAAACGAAGTGCGTGCACTGTAAAACTTTTATACTGTCGGCCAATCTAGCTTTATGGAACCGAATGTTTGGCGATAAGCCGAAATGTGGAGCTGATGCTGGGAGTCTTTAAAGAAAATTTTTTTGACGGATATTTAGTTCTGTGTGCGAGGGAGGTCAATGGAGGAGAAGATACAAAATCGAACTCTATGAGCTATATCAAGATGTGGATGTAGCCCAGAAAGTCGAACACGTCGATTTAATTGGATTAGTCATATCGAGCCAATACATTAGTAATACAATGGGACAATAATGCCCCCCAGCCAAGAGAGTATGTGAGTCCCAGCATGCAGCCTCGAGAGAACGAAGAAGACCAAGCCATTGCGAACACCAGAAAGCTTGGTCTAGATGACTAGGAAGCAGCGTGCTTGAGATCCTAGAGGATGGAAGGCTCCCGTGTCTCAGGGCTGCGACCCTTCGTGAATTGAGAGTAAATTCATACAAAGTTTTATACTTCAAGGACGCACTCCATATAAGTATCTGTCACTAGTTATCTCTTCGACTACCTTTTGAGCGTGTATCCTTTAAAGTATCAAGAATGCATACCGTAAAATCAATCCTGCCAAGGCCAACCCACAAGCTATAGCATCACAATTGACAAGTTAAAGAATATTCTTATTGCATCAATTTGTCTAAAGACTGATTGTTATTCGCCTACATTATCTTCTTATTTGGGATTAAAAGAAAATATAATTTAAAAATTAGAATTCCATTAAACTTTATAATCGCCAATACATTAACACTTCTCTCTCTCTCTTTTGAACTGCACAAGTGACAGCACAATAAAAATGTCAGAAAGGTCGTTTAAAATCAATGTCATCAACTTATATAGCCAACCATCAGTTTCGTATAACAACAATTGCACCGCTGCTCTGTATAGTAGACCATTTGTCTGAACATCGCTTCATACTGTTGTGACATGTTTGCGCGAACAAAATTAAACCGAAAATGCCAAATAAACGTCAAAGCAAATTCAAATAAACGTCAAAACATTTTATTATAAAACAAATCTTCTTTAGCGCGTCGTCATCGTCATCGTCACTCTCAGCGCTTCAGATTTTGAAAGCTTTAAACACAACAAAACACAACGCAGAGCAAAAGTCTGGGTATGGGATTAAATGAAAAGGTTAAGGGAGTATAGGGTGTACTATAAAAAAGTGTGTTTTCTTTTTCAATAGAAAAATAAATTTTTATTCAATCAGTGACTCATTGTGGTAGTCTGACTTTGACCTTAAGAGGAGATATTGTAGGGGTTAATTTCTGTCAAAATAAATGCCCGTTCACAATAACTCTAAGGACCTTCCTACAAATGTCAAACTTTTGCTCAGTTTTATTTATCTTTGACCTTAAATTTATCAAAAGTGTGGCTTTAGATAAAATTAAAGTTTTCAGTGACGAATAAATTTTGACAACTGTCAATTTCTTGTAAAACTCAAAACCAACACTTATTCTCATAAAAACACCCTATGTTATTTGTGAATCATGCCCTCTGATGCTCTTAGCCGAATTCGAATCAAATCATGAGGCACTTTCTATATATATAGAATCGACAAAGTAAGGAATGATGAAAGTCCCTGTCGCCTCCTTTGCTCTCGCACCGAAACGCAACCAACTTGTTTAATGCAAGTGTACCACCATTTGTGGATTTTTTTTTTTAAAGGAATGATGGTTGTAGAAACAAGCGTCACAAAAGTTCACTGCCAAGCTAAAACTCTCTCTAGAGAGGTGACATTCTGAAGCCGCCATCATCATACATCCCGAATGCATATACACAAAACACACAAACTTAACACAAATTCCCGGTGGTGTTTGGGTTGGGTTTGGGGTTTTAGTGATTGCAAGCCTAAAGTCTGCATGTTATATGGATGTGAATATTTATATATTTAGGTATTCTTTAACATAGGGTGTGTATGTTAAAGGGGTTGCAATGCGGATGTGATATGGAGCAGGAAACATTTGCTGACGCAATGTATCCGCTGGCTGTTTTAAACCAAAAAGAGAGGGAGAGAGAAATGTTGTATTTCTATTACGAGGTTGGAAGAACACACTACTATAGTAGGTATAGTGCTACTGTGTAAAGCTGTTGGATTCACTTGTTATCAGTAAGTTCTCACAACGTGCAGCAGTGCTTTTGTTTAGTTTGTTGGTTCATGGTGACTATATGCGGAAGAATCGACTGTCTAGGGACTGGGGGTGATATATTTTTTTGTTGCAAAGCAGGTGATCTAGCTGCATAGCATGCAACCTGAAAAATACTGCAGCAACTTTAAGTTTTGAAATTTCTTTTGAGAATTAAATTGGACTAAAAACAAGAAATTATTTAAGGCGCAAATTTTAAAGAATCAGTATTGGTTCAGTTAAAGGTGGATTTAAAGTTCGAGTTTACTTCTTTTTCTTTGGGGCCGTTAAGGAGAATTAGTTATTTTTTCTCATAGCCATTACCCCTGTGACATAGACCCCCTAAGTACTTAAGCCAAAGGGATTATGGACTTCGACAGGAGAATACAAGTTTTTTTCAAAAGCCAGTAGTAAGAAACTAGAAGGGAAATGCCCCCGTTCCCCCTCCTTCCAGATGAATATACACACTTACTTACTTACTAGACTTTTGATGACACTCACAGCCAAGGATGTACCACGGACTCAACCAACAAGCCTCTATAGCCAGCACTGTCCCTGGCTAGGCATTTCCAGTTAATCACAGTAAGTTGGTATTCTTCCCAACTATAACGGAGCAGCGAAGTTTCTCCATCGTCATCCTGCCCAGGCGGATAAGTTTGGCAAGGATGCTAAGATGATATAAGACATGGGTCTGTAAAGTTTTTTTTCTATCTAAGAGGTTGTGTGTTCCTAATTGAAACTCATGGGTTTTTTCCCAAAATCTGTCGGAGTGTAAAAATTTGATTGACGATTGATTTTCCGGGCCTAAAAGGAAGGGGCCGATCAAATCGTTGACATACAGTTTTAAGCGATCATACCGTTCGGATGACAAGATTAAGTATGCGACGTTGAGGAGACTTATAAGTCTGTAGTTGGCACAAGTTAGAGCATATCCTTTCTTGTAGATGGGGCACACTATAACAAGACTTCATTTATGGCAAACTTTCATTCGAACAAATTTTGGAGATAAGTTGGTGTATACTCCCTTCCAAGTCCTCTCCCGCTGCTTTGAATATCTCGGCTGGCAGGGCATCCACATAAGCAGCCTTGTATGCTTTAAGCTTGGGTATCGCTTACCGCACTTTATAAAGATCGGGTGGACGGAAATTTATCGTCCAGGTTGAATGGAGTGTTCTGTACAACAGCTCAATTTTGTCCATCTTTACCGTTCTTCGGTCAAGAAAAAGTGTTGTTTCCAGATCCTTAGGACAAACTGTGTGTCTACCACCATATTCCCACTCTCATCTTAGTTGGATTCCGTTTTGGCCTTGTAAACCTGGTTAGAATGCCTCCTCTTCAGTAGAAGTTTCAAACATCCTCCCTGCCGCTAATGTCCTCAATAGAATCCACAGCCCACTTTGCATGGCCCCTTTTTTCTCCTTAGAAGTCTGCGTTCCTTCCTTCGTCTTTGGCCATAGAGCTCCCGGGCTGCTCTCTCAACAATTCTGCTTCTAGTCTGTAGCATTGATTGGTAGGCCTCATTCTTTGCTGTTTGCGCCAGACTGCATGCTTCATCGAACCGGGGCTATCGTTGTGGTGGCCTAGTAAGCCCCAGGACATCAGTGGCGGCACTCCTGATGACATTTTAGCAGTGTTTGAACTGGTCCTCTAGGCGGGCTTGCTGAATCTTTCACAGCATCCACTCGTCGTTGTGAAGTCATGGATATCCGCATTCGTACTTGAGCTACCACCAAGTAGTGATCCGAGTCTATATTGACATCTCTGAATATTCCGACAACCAGGATACTAAAAGCAGGCTGACGTCTATTGCAACATGATCAATTTGGTTGGCGGTTCATTGATCCGGAGACCGCCAGGTCCCTTTTTGTATATTGCGGTGTGTGAATTGAGTGGTTGCTATAAAGACATTTCGCCTCGCCTGAGTCCGTTACGAAAAGTGTTTTCTTGCAGGCTGTGTCCTCCGACTATCGAACAAAAAATAGTCTTGACGTCGTACTTGGGGCACCGGTATTACAAAAAGTCCTCGAAGCATTTTGCTGACTAACGTCGCATTCTTATATTCCATGTACTGTGTGAGCGTCTTCAGCCATTCTGCAATACTATAATCTACAAGTACTGTACAAGTACAAGTGTGGCTCCCATCGAGGCAGACCGACCGAAGACACAATATTTACCCTCAAGCTAATCCTTGACGATGACGCACAATCCACTCATCGACTTCCTTCCTCGTCTAGGAGCTTTTAATATGGTTATGGCTGAAATTGAGATGGCGCATGGCATTGGAAAATACGCGATGCAATGTGAAATTAGGGAAAAGCTCCTCCAAACTATTCCAAAGATATATTACGATTTCGGCAACAAAATGCGGTATCATGTGACTTTTTAAATTTCGCTCTGGAGCAGTTAGTGGACAGGGAGGCGTTAGCCTTGAACCCTATTTTTTAAAAGATCTGTCCAACTTCTGGGGTATGTCGATGATGTCGACATCATCGGCCACTCCCAACAGGCTTATAGAGACTTTCACGGCACCGTTTTGCATAAGTATGCTCGAGAAGATCATAGAATTCTTCCTTGGTTGAGTCATCTTTTTCTTCCGTTGGGATATGGGCACAGATCAATATTGCCACTCTGTCCTTAAGCCAGTTTTTAGCCATCAACGTTTTTATATTTTGCCCTTCTTTTTCGTTCTTCCTCTCGAATTCTTCCTCTTTCAAATTACGCTGCTAAAATTCGGATAGTCATCCGTAATGGTAAACTAAAATTATTGTAAATTGTTATTATGTTATGTTATTTGGCAGCGGCATTTTTAGAACTAGCCTCTTAACAGTTATCGCTCAATAAATGGCCAGTTGTCGCATGAAACTGTTGCTCTGTTCCTTGTCGTTTAGTGCGTGATCGAGCTGTTCGAGTTCGGCCACACAATGTCCGGCAATGTTGCCCTACAAATGTGATCTAGTCACAACTGATCAGTATGAGTTTTTCTTAATTTGTTTGTTACGCCAATTACCTACCTAATTTTAAATTGATTTTATTTATAAAATTCAATTAATTGTTAACAATCTATTAAAAGCCTTGTCATACGTAATAACATAATGTTTTCAATCTGGCAATACTTTTTCTTGGAGTTGGTCTTTTTGACAACTGTCACTTGAATTATGCTCGGTTTGGTTTGCCATTTCATAATGAATAGATTAAGATATTAGAAGAAAACTTTTGGTGAGCGCATTATCTCGCGTCGTGGGCCTGTAGCGTGGCCTATTTTGTGTGGAGTTATGTGAAGTGGCTTGTCTACGCAGATAAGACCGAGACGATTGAGGCTTTGGTAGAGAATATTCGGCGCGTTATTACTGACATATGACCCCAATTACTGCAAAAAGTGGTCGAAAATTGGGACTCTCGGCTGGAATTTATTCGAGCCAGCCGCGGCATCCACTTGCCCAGGAAATCATTTTTAAAACATAACGGCAAACCCTTATCTTTATAATAAAGCTAAATTCTTGGCCATAACATCAAATTATATGCGTTTTATATCTTCTTGAAAACCACACATCTATAAAAAAACACCCTTTACATTAAATATACCTAGTCCGCACATTTTTTGTTTTCAATTCTTTTCAATTTAGTATACCTACAACAGTTGTCACAGAATTAAATCGTCTTGAACTCACCTGAAAATAAAAAACAAAAATGCGATTAGTTTTCAATAAACAATAGCTATAAGTACATTAATGTGAATATTTATAAACTCAAACTATGTTAAATGTTAATAATGTTAGTTTGTAACAACTGCAAATTGCTTTTAGATATATCATTGAGCATGAATGAAATAAATAAGTTCGTGATATGAATTGGAAAACGAGTTGCATTCAAATGCAACCTTGGCTTTGATGATGCAATGAAATCATTTTTATTTACCGTGGGAATAAATTCCATAATATGAGTTTGGTGAATCCTGAGATTTTTATTCTTAAGGTGTGCTCGCACTTAAGAATATAAAAATAATTTCTGTAGTTTCATAAATATTTCTTTTTTTTTTCAGTTAATTATTGTTTTTTCGGCACAAAACAGGTAATAAATATCTTATATGAAATCACACAAAATTAAATATACGACTGAGTCGCAAGTACTTGCTGTTATGTTCGAGAGCCATTGAAATTACGAGAGAAAAATATTTAAAAGCTTAAGATTCGATAATTAATTTCAGAATTTTTGATATTCTATGTAGTTCAGAACTCAGGTGAAAATCAATCTTGTACACAAATATTTGAGGTAAAGTTTGCCAAAATCGGACTATAAATGAAGGAGTTATAAGATAAAAAATAAAAAGGAAGGCAATTTCAATTTTTTCAAATAAAGTCATATAAATGTAAAGAAAGGTGTCAGATCATTTATAAAATATTCATTTTATGAAAATTAACTAAAACGTTAGTGAGACGCAAGTATCTGAAAAATTACTGAGAAAACAATTTTGGCGAATATCTCGTAAACGCTTCTCTAGAAAAAAATTACTTTCATTTTCGTGTTCGGCGACCCTCTGAATAATTGTTGGCAACCCCCTACGCCCCAGTCAGATGAGAATTTAAGTTTCATGTGTTTGTGCTAATTTCGTGTGTAAATATTTCAAGCAAATTATATTTCTTTGAATTTCGATTTTCAATTATGCGGAGGCCCTAGAGTGCTGTAGAGGAGATTTCAGTTGTGTTTTTTTTGCAACTCAAAAAACTTGTTTGAAAAAAACGACAGGAAAACAAAGCAACTTACATGACAAATACAACAACAACCATGTCCATATAGAGTTAGCTATGCCCAGATAATTACGTGGATTTAACGTTTGTCCCGATAAAAACGGTATTGCCAGACCACTATTGTCGTTGTGTTATCGATAATTGGTATAGAAATGTCAAATGTTTGTTGGTAAAATTATTCAATACAAAATGGCAGACCAAGTCAAATGTTGAATTGTCCCGATGTCGTTTTTTTTTTGCCAATGGCCATATGGACATGCAAAAAAAACGCAGCTATCATTGCCATGCAAGATGGGGTGGGCCGGTCAAAAGAAAATTGATTGTCGTTAAAGAGGTATATCTAGGTAATAAGTCTTGAGTTTAAGCTCAATTCAATTCGCATCCAGTCTTTAAATTCCGCAGCATTAGCCTCATATGTACGCATGCCCAAATGGAGGCAAGAGTTTATAAAACCAAGGACGAGTTGAACGAGCTCCTGAACAATTTATATAAGCAATTTCTCCTAGCTATGACATGAATACGGTCCTGGGTGATATTAATGCCAAACTAGGAAAAGAAGACGGCTTTGGTGGCACTAGGATATTTCAAATGATTGCTCTAAAAATTGTATTCACATCTGTCAAAAAATTCTGTTTTAAAGGCGGTTTTATCAAAAGCGGTCGAAAAGTTTTTAGCAAAGTGGAAATACTCGAATTTCACCCACTGACCAAACATTATTTTTTGCTCCAAAAAACCCATTACGAAAATTAAACAAAAGAAGCTTCAAAAATATAATGGTTCCCTTTATTTTCTATCCATTAAAAGAAAAATCAATTGGTTTGCGCAACTTCTGCGCTTTGGCTCTGATAGGCCGATTTATATCGCTGCACCGCAAATGGTTGACAAAATCAACGGACGATCAGCAAGTGATGGTGAGAAAACTTTAACAGGCTACAGGCTTGTAACACAAGTCGGTTGTTTTCATTGTTCACGAATATTTGGATACGAAAAGCTTTCCACAAGATGGTTGCAACGTTTGCTTTCGATCGATAACAAACGAAACCGTTTAAACATTTCGAGGAGTGTTTGGTCATCTTCAACCGTAATCCATGAGAGTTTTTACCCTGATTTGAAATTGTGGCTGAAACATGGATTCACCAAAGACCAAGGAACCGTATAAAGATTGGACTATTCCAGATGAATTCAAGCCGAATAAAAACAAAGTGGATTTAACGGCAAACAAGATGATGGCGAAAGCGTTTTGGGATCCGGGAGGTGTCATCTATATCGATTACCTCTAGAAAAGTAAGAGTACAATCGGTGCTTATTATGCTGAGCTCTTGACGCAATTCAACGTTGATTTAAAAAGAAAAAGACGCCATTTTGCGATGAAAAAAGATTCTTTTATCAAGACAAAGCTGCTGCGAAAAAGTACGCAGTCTCAATGGCAAAATTGCATGAATTAAGATACAAATTTCTTCCCCTATCCAGCTTAATTTCCGAACTTGACCCATCAAGAAATGGCTCGGTGGAAAAAATGTGGCTTAAATGCTGAGATTATTCAAGAAACAAATTCATATTTTGAAACTTTTGAGAAATCAATTTTTTGAATACAAAAATTAGAAAAACGTTGGATGAATTGAATCGAGCTAAAAGGGGATTATGTCAAGAAAAAATTTTTTTTTTTAAAGAGCGTTCTTTCTTTTAAATTTCAGAGACTTATTGCCCGCTTTTGTGTCTCGTCGCAGCCACGCAAAAATTGTATCTTAACCGATAGCTTTTGTTCAAACATTTACAAAACAACTGGTCGGATAAACTTTATGTAGTCCCAGCGGTTAGAAAATGCACCAACAGCGACAAAAAACAATCGGTCCGATCATTGGTATCTTGTAAGAGGACAGTCTTAGTTTTCATTTGATAGTACATTTATAGGATTTGCTTATGTTTTAGGTACATTTAGCCAAATATTTACCCAGAAAAGTGCATTTTCTAACCATTTCGACCAGATAAAGCTTGCCCGATCACTTTTTTGTAAATGCTTTGACTAAGACAACGGTTACAGTGGATGCGTTTTCGTTAGAACTGTTCTTTCGAAAAGTCATCAGAACTTTGGGTCGGAATTATTCATCAGAACTGATTGTCAGAATTTTTCATCAGAACGTTGCAACAAAAAGCAAACTGCTTTGAAAGAACCATCGTTCTGCCGAGCTCGAGCAGCTTCGAACCAACAAAATGTTTGCACTGTAACTGTTTTCATAAAACTATAGTTTTGTTTGATCTAGCGAATACGTCAGAACGATTATTGTTCGTCAGAATACGCATCAAATTGTTACCACAAATTTCTGACGAACGCAAGGATAATACCTTTGGACAAATACTTGCTAAATTCGGCAAAGAAGCTAGAGCAGAACACCGTCAATCACCCCAATCAGCTAATGAGAAGAATTGCCACCGAGCAACGACATCCCGAGCCGAGGTACCTCAGTGTGATGGAAACACTGGACGCCAATATTTTCACCGACAACGTTGTGCCATACGATTTATATTTTTCAATGTATTTTAAGTTAACTCAAATTAAAAAATAAAAATCGTTGAATCGTTAAATCGAATATGTCAGAACGACTGCTACGCATCCACTGTAACCACTTCTTGTGATATTTAGTGCTGACGAATACCTCACAACGATTGTTCTTCAGAATACGCATCCAATGTAACCGAAGCCTAAGCGTCTGTGAAGTTTGCACAACAATTTTAAGGTAGACCAATGGGACCACGGGTGTAGTACCTCGTGGCATGATGGTTAGTGCGTAGGACTGTCATGCCAAAGGTCTGGGTTCGATTCCCAGCCGCTGCCACCTAAAAACAGAAATGTTTTTCTCCGAGATACTGCCTCTTGCGAGGAACTGACAAATCCTGCACTGTATGCTTGTCATGAATAAGTGCTTTCTCACCTAGCCGTTCGGACTCGACAAAAATTGTAGGTCCCCTCCATTCCTGCCAAAAATACGCACACAGGAATGGTTGAGAGTTGTAAGTCACTAGGCTTTGGTTCTCCACTAGCTGTTGTGACACCAAATTTATTTATAATGGGACCACGGCAGGAATTTGCAGTTTTTTCTGCATTTCTATTCCGTATTTTTCAGTTCAAAAAATAGTGGGTGTAACCAACTGCACTCCTTACTTCACTGGGAAGTTAGCAGAACAATCCTTTTCTCAGTAATGGAGCTAGATAGAAATTTGCAATGAGGCTCCAAATTTCCAGTTTTTTATTCACTTCGAGAAACAACAGAGTTCACATTTTGAAGTCAAGATTTGGCAAATTTTCACTTCAAGAAACAACTCAGTTCAAATTTTGCAGTCAAAATTTGACACAAAATTCATAAATTCAATTTGCACTGTTAACTTCACTGTAAAGTTAACAGTACTTTTTTTTCAGCAAATGAGTCAGCTAGGAAATTGTAGTTTTGTTTGCACTTTAAGAAAAATCTCAGTATAAATTTTGAAGTCCGAATTTGAAAAAAAAAATCTAAAAATCAATTTTGTGAAGTTAAGTGCAAAATTGAATTTTCGATTTTTTGTCAATTTTAAACTTCAAAGTTTGAACTAACCTTTTTCTTGAAGTACGTAAAAAACTGCAAATTTGGGACCCAACTGCAATTTCGTAGTTTACTCGTTTGCTGAAAAATGTACATGTACTGCTAACTTCACAGTCAAGTTAACAGTGGAAAATGATTTTTAAAATTTTTTTTATCAAGTTTGTCAAATTTTGACCTCAAAGTTTTTTCTTGAAGTGAATAAAAACTGCAAATTTGGGATGTAACTCCAATTTTTTAGCTCTCTCCGTTAGTAAGAAAGGGCTGTTTTGCTTACTTTACAGTGAAGTTAATAGTGAAAAATTAATTTATTCGATTTTTTTAAAATAAGGACTTTAAAATTTGGATCTTAATTTTTCTTGAAATGCAAATTAAACTGCAAATTTGGAGACTTACTGCGATTTTCTAGCTAGCTCCATTATTGAGAAAAGGAATGAAATTAGCAGTGCAATGGGTTACACCCACTGCCAGTGAAGTTAACAGTGCAAAATGTATTTTTTATATTTTTTTTTTTCAAATTTGGACTTTAAAATTTGAATTCAAATTTTTCATGGCGCGAATAAGAACTGTAAATTTGGAGCCTCATTGAAAATTTCTATCCAGCTCCATTACTGAGAAAAGGACTGTTCTGCTTACTTTACAGTGAAGTTAGCAGTGCAGTATTAATTTTTTTTTATAATGTAAGGACTTCAAAATTTGGCGTTATCCTTTTCTTGAATTGCAAACTCAGAGCCTTATTTCAGAAATAGAAATAATAGAAATGCATTAAAAAATGCCAAAAAAAAATGCAAATTCCTGCCGTGGTCCAATTGGTCTAGCTTAAAACTGTTCAAACTTCAACTTCACTGACGTTTAGACCAAAACTTTCGGTTGGCATCCAATTTTTGTGGTGCCGCAATGAGATATGTAATCTTACAGTCGAATCCCAGGCTATAATTCAGATTCAGGATATCAAAACGAAAGGAAAGTATAAACTGGTTTACGGTACCAAAACATTTAAGAACTTACTTTTCACTTCAAATCAATTTACGAGTATGTATCTGGATTGTTTTCGGTTTTTGATAATTTATTAAAAATGAAAAAGAAAGCGACACAAATCAACGAAAAACCAATATTTTCAATAATTATTATAAAAAAACAATAATTATTTGCAAATCCATTCGAGTGCACTGCAGTATACAAATGCTTTGTGGGGTCAAAATCTAATTGCAGTGGATTATCCTTGAATATATTTCAACAATAAATAAAATCCTTTGAATAATCTCCCTACAAAAAAGGGGGTGCCGAATGTAAAATTAAACAATTTGTAAATAAAAAAAAAAAATATAATCAATAAATCGTTTATGCACTTAGCGACCATATTCCATCCATATGGATTTATAAATTGCAAAAATTAAAAAATCCATAGTTTTCCCTCTCCTCGTATAAGTATTAAGGGGGTACTTATCCATTAACATATCATTGTCACTAATAAATAAAAAGCTTTTTTTTTTCAAAATGAAGTAAAACAAAAATAAAAAAAAGATTAAACAATATTCAATCAATGAGTTGTTGTAATTAAATTCACTTGAAAATTCAATTTTAATTCAATGCCAAAAATCTGCAGTGCTCTCATCGTCGATGGTGCGTCGCCATTGGTCGGTCGGTTGGTCGATCGGTTGGTTGGTTGTGTCGCTGTCATCGCTCAACTCTATCGGCTCCTTTAACATCCGTCCAGTACACACAAAACACTATACAGCCAATGAATACATCATCATATGTCAGAATCACTGCAAAGCTATTTGCCAATTCAATTATTTTACCGATATTGAGAGAAGTCCAATTTATCAAAGGCAAGCGACCTCAGCAACGCCAACGTGCTAGGTACTCAGTATAGGTTCTCTGTTATATATGTACATAGGTGTGCCTGTATGTGTTATATTCGACAGGAAGTCTGGAACTAGACCACTCATCTAGTGGGTTGTCAATTTCAGAGTAAAGATATAAAAACGATTCGTTTCGGTTTTCAGTTTTCCAGTTTTCTGTTTTGAGTTTTTCCAGCAGTGTGCTTATCTCGTGCTTCACGATGACGAAATTGACCTGTGAAATAAATGAAAGGACCTGTGTGAGCACTTGTATTCATAAAATACAAGAGTACCCGTCATTATCTACTTGATGTCTATAGAGTGTCCTCCATTCCATTTGAAGCTATTCAAGCGTTTTGTAGGTACACGGTAAAGGATGCAATTACCACCTTGAATACTAAAAAAAAATGGGGTTTGATGCTGCTGCTTTGCTGTTGTTTCACATAATTCGGATGCAGCTGGGTGGATTGGGGTAGAAGAACTCATCAGCAGTCCTTATAACACTTTTGTTCACTTGGTGTGCGACACTCTTTCAAAGTCGGAACAGGGTCGGATGAGGAGGGAGGGGGCGGCGGTATTATTGCAAGAAAAAACAATGCAAAGAAATGTACAAAAAAAAAAAACAAAAAAAAATAGACTCCTTGACTTAACCTTAAGGAATGTTGCTCGTTAGTCTTGTATTGTTAGTCCTGTGGCGTATTTTTAGGTTAACAATTAAGCGACATGAATAAAATCCTATGCGCCTTGCCTATGCCAACTTTGAACCTTTTTATAAGATTAAAAAAACACAAGAAGAGCAAATAATTACTTTTTTTTCTTCTACGTCTTAGTGCTATTTGTTTTTTTTTTTTTTTTTTTTTTTTTTTAATTCTCTTCTTTGATAGGTAGCTTAAGTTTTTTTTTTTTTTTTTTCTTATAGTGAGTAATGAGCAAGAATCTAAGTGGTTTCGTTAAGTGTCTTGAACTTTTGCCATTTAAGATAAACGGTGACGAATCTGCAGTAGGTATATAAGCTTCATCATGGATATTTTAAAAAATCAATATTCACACAGTGACTTTCTCCGGCCGAATTCGAGTTAATGAGTAACGTATTTTCTTCTTTTTTTTTCTAAATTAAATTCAATTCTTTTGTATGAATATTTGCTTATGCTGGAACTTAAATATAGGTAGGCAATAGTGGCTTTATGCTGTGACGTGTTTCTTTTTTTTTCCAGGTGAGATTATGATCGTAGTTCGAAGAAAACAAGAAACTTCAAAGGAAAAGAGTCAATAGAACTTTTTGCAGTCTTTTTTTGAAGAAACTTTTTCACATTCACCGCCGCAGTGGAAAACCATAGGTTTCTGAGGTCGTATACCGATTTACGGCGGCCTCTAGAAGCTGGTATTCCGATTAATTCTTGCTATCGGGTGGTTCACTTGTTCTGCTTTCACATTCTGGGTGACCTTGTATCATGTTAACTGGCTATATGTCTTTGAAACTTAGTCTGGAACGGATCGGAGGGTAATAGGCACTAATCAGCAGGTACAATACCCGTGGTCGCACTTATCGGCAGGAACTTACTTATCTAAGGTGGCGCTACAGTCCGGTATGGATCAGGGCCTCAAACAACAAGCTTCTTCTAGCCATCTCAGCCCCTAGCTGGCTGTTTCCAGCTTCTCACGGCAAGTTGTTTGAGGTCCTCTTCAAATTGCGTAAGCCACCAGTCGAGCTGTACTGTTCTACTGCGTCTTTACACTGAGTTTGAAAACCTTCCAGGCGCTTCGCTCTAGGTGACCCAGCCACCTCGGTCGTTGGCTTTTCAATTTTGTGGCTAGGTCGATATAGCTGTATACCGTACAATTTTTTCCATTCTCCATCTAAGCAGACGAGACCCAAAAATTACCAAGAAAATGTTCCCCTCAAAACAGCTCAAATCGTTCTCATCCTCCGTTAATATAGGGTTTTTCAACAGGAACGCTACAAAATTAGAGCGACAGGCACAGCAAACGACGCCATATTTCTTGCCGCTCTTTTGACATTTCTCTTCAGTAAGGTTTGCCATTTCATGATGGAAAATTATACGAGCCAACAACGAGTCGAAATTATTAAAATTTACTACCAAAATTCGGAGTCAGTGGACTCAACATTAAGAGCGCTACGTCCAATTTGTGGTCGTCATAATCATCCTAGCAGATCAACGATTGAGCGTCTAGTGGAAAAATTTGAATCCACAGGCACAGTACAAAATGTTCTCGTGGCCAGTGAGACAATGAAGTGCCCGTAGTGTCGAGAATATTGCTGCCGTTGAGGCTTCAGTTGCAGAAAGCAAAAATGTGTCTCTCACACGTCGTTCTCAAGCGTTGGGCATCTGTGACGTCGTTGTGGCAAATTTTGCGAAAAGATCTTGGCCTACATCCTTACAAGATTAAATTGACGCAAGAATTGAAGCCGCTTTACCACCAGAAGCGTCGTATGTTCGTGAATAGGGCTAAGCAACAACTTGAAAATGATTCCATCGAAAAATCATCTTCAGCGATGAGGCTCATTTCTGGCTGAATGGCTTCGTCAATAAACAAAATATGCGGTATTGGTCAGGCAACAATCCACACATACTCCATGAGTCATCATTGTATCCCGAAAAAATTACGGTTTGGTGTGGTTTATGGGCCGGTGGCGTTCTTGGGCCGTACTTCTTCCGTGATGATCAAGACCGGCACGTTACTGTGAATGGGGATCGCTACCGTTCAGTGATAACCGAATATTTTTGGCCCCAATTGGATGATATGGACTTGGAGGACATGTGGTTCCAACAGGACGGCACCACAAGCCACACAGCAATCAATTTATTGGAAACCAAGTTTGGAGAACGTGTTACCTCACGAAATGGTCCAGTCGCTTGGCCGCCTTGGTCGTGCGATTTGACGCCGTTAGACTATTTCCTGTGGGGCTACGTCAAGTCTATGGTCTTTGCCAACAAGCCAGCGACAATTGATGAACTTCGTACGAATATCGAACGCGAAATTGCAGCAGTATCGGCCGATTTATGCTTGAAAACCGTCGAAAATTGGGTTCAGCGCCTGGACTTCTGCAAGCGTGCCCATGGTGGCCATGCAAAAGAAATCGAGTTCCATACATAACAGCATCGAACGCACTTTCACAGGAGTAGGGAATTTCATTGATATCCAAAACCGTTTTTGTTTTATTTAAAAAAAACTTTTGTAGCGCTCTTATTGAACAACCCGATGTGTTCATGACTTTGCACCATACATCAGGATCGGGATGATAAGCATCTTTTACAGTGACACCTTAGTGGCTGGAGAGAGAATATTGCATTTCAATTGCCTTCTCAGCCCAAAGAAGCAGCGATTGGCAAGAGTATGGAATTCTTTACTTGATCTCAGCGCTGGCCTGGTAAGATTCACTGTGTGCAAAAGGCTAAGCCTAGGTACATAAGGTCTTTGACTACCTCGAAATGACAGCTGTAACTGGTGACGTTCTGTTCAAAACGTTGGGTATTCTTTTTTGTTGATAGCATATATTTGGTCTTGCCGTCAATCACTGTAAAACCCATCTTCTTGGCTTCTTTCTCAATACTTACGAAAGCAGCACTGACATCAAGCTTTGTTCGTTCGATTCAGTCAATATCGTCAGCCTAAGTGAGTAGTACCTCGTGGCATAATGGTTACTGCGTAGGACTGTCATACCAACAGTCGGGGATCGATTCCCAGCCGCTGACACCTAAAAACAGAAATGTTTCTTCTCCGAGGTACTTCCTCTTGCGAGGAACTGACATACCCTTTAAGAGTATACTTGTCATGAATAAGTGCTGCTCATCTAGACGTTCGGACTCGGCAAAAAAAATGAAGGTCCGTTCCATTCTTGCCAACAACACGCACACAGGAATGGTTGAGAGTTGTAAGTCACTAGGCTCTGGTCCTCCACGAGCTGTTGCGCCACCAAATTTATTTATGTATTTTAGGTGAGTAATTGGATGAAGTTTTGAAAGACTGTGTCTCTAGAGTTTTCCACTATACTTTCAAGAACTATATAGAAGAAATCACGCGTCGCTTTGTCTACAACCTTTTAAAACGTAACTTGGAACTAGGTCCCGGGTGACACTAATCAACAAGTTCTACATAAATGGTGGGACTTTTCACTCAATACAAAGCCTCTGGTTGCAGAACTACGCCCCTGGCGGCACTCAATCGGAAAGTACTGCGTCCCTTGTGTCACTCAATCAGCAAGTTCTACGCCCCTGGTGGCACTAATTACCAAGAACTATGCCCCTGGTAGCCCTATGCATCAGGAAGAAGGCTCCGAAATTGATTCAAAACACACAAAAATAATATAGAAACTACGCCCTTGGTGGCGCTTAATCAGCAATTACTGTGCATCTGGTGGAGCTTAATCAACAATTTCTACACCTTTGCTGGCACTAATGAATAGGAACTATGCTCCCAATGACACTAATGAGGAGGACCTACACTCCTGGTGACAGTAATAAGCAAGTAATATGCCCCTGTGTATTTGATCAGCAAGAACCACGCCCCTGTTGGTTCTATTTATTAGGACCTACGCCACTGGTGGCACTCAATAAGCAATGGTGGGACTCAATTACATCCGTCCGTGGTACCACTAATCGGCTGATACAACGCCTGTGGTGGCACTATTCAGTAAGTAGAAAGCTTTTGGCGGCACTATTCATAAAGAATTACGCTTCTGGAACGAAACGGAAGATGAACTGGCCAGAAGCGGGTCATACTTTGATCCGAGACAAATCGAAGCTTCAGAACTTATGAAACTGGAGAAAGAAAAAAAGAATGCAACAGAGTTCCGTGGAAGCTGCAAATGACAAATTGTCATCCATCGACACCAAATATTTCGAAGCAGAAAATTAAATGGTACCTAGTCAATTTAAGCAGGCCAAAATTATCACTCATAGTTGACTTCCTAACGGGTCACAACTTAATGGGAACCCACATGAATAGACTGGGCATCATGATGAAGAGGCGGACGAGGACTCTCTTCACATCTTGTGTAAATGCTCCAACCAGAAAAAGCGGCGCTGGTAGAATACTTCTTCGATGAACTGGGAGACATCTCTGTCTTGCCACTGAAAAAACATCCTAAAATTCATTCAGAACTCACAATAGTTCAGGGAGGCCCCCACACATAAAACTTCCCCTAAACACCCACCCTATCCCTCCTCACAACCTATTTTACCCTGGGAGCACAATGGATCCACCGAGACTCGAGTAAGATGATGCGGCTTGCCGTGTTACCACCCCTTTTTACCTAACCTACGCCTCTGGTGCCACTTATCAGCAGTAACTGCGCCTTCAATGGCACTCAATCAGCAAGACATATGTCCCTGGTTGCAGTTATCAGCAGTTACTAGACTTCGGTGGCACTTGGTACGGTAGGACTATGCTCAGAAGGTGCCGATGCCTCTGGTGTAAATTTGGATGTTTGACTTAAAATTTAGACCCCTCACCACTGGTTGGGGAAAATCTTTGTGAGAAATAGCTGGACGATCTCTCCAACCTAAATCTTGCAAACGAAACACCTTACCACTAGCAGGGAGAAGCTCCAAGTCAGCTAATAGCTAAGTGACCAAAACGGCTTGACTATATTGCCCTATGACGTACAAATGGTGTATTTATCCAAGGACGTTGTCTTATTACATTTTAGGTAAACAGTGAATGTGAACTGAATCGAGTATGAACGAAAAATAATAATTGTGTTGATTTTCCTATGAGGCCACTTACCTGTGGTGAATCTGTCTAAACTGTTGCTAAAAGTGTGAGTCTAAACCCCAGAACCTCATTGCTTAAGGGATCACAGAAACTGAACATCAGTGCAGAGCTAGCCTGAGGGACATTATTTTGCAGAACGATTTAAGGCTATTCGCTTAAAAGTTACAATTGCTTCAAGCCTCAAAAATTGTATTGACCATCCATTACGCTTCTCAGTGAATGTAACGGATTAAGAGAAATCGAAATTGAAGACAAGTTAACACAAAAAAATCATATTTTCAGATGAGACGCATTTCATACATCTAAGGGGCTACGAAAGCAAGCAAAATTGCCATAGAGGGGTCGAAACATTCACGTAGTCAAAGATTAGCCAATGCATCTTTGATGTGTGATTGTTGGTGTCGTTTTTAGAGTGGCAACATTATGGGCCCATTTTTCTTCCGAGACGACACACGTGGCGATGGGAGAAAAGTTACAGTCAATTGACAGCGCTACGGTGGTATAATAACCGATTTGTATAGCCAAAAGTTGAGGATTTGGGCGAGCTACATTTCCATCAAGATGAGGCTACGCTCCACTAAAGAAGTCCATTTGCGATTTATTACATACTTAGTTCAATAATCGTAAAACCAATCGTTTCGGTGATGTTTGATTTGCTGGCATGGAGCTCAAATTTGACACCTCAGTTGGACTAGCTTTTTGTTGGGAGTGTCTTTAAAGATTGATGCTATTCGAATAATCCAAAGACAATTGAGACACTTAGTCAAAGAGTGGCTAAACCATCGAAAATTTATTGAAAATTGGTTTGACTAATCAGGCAATGCACTCATTTCAATTAAATAATATTTCATAATTACTCAGAAGGTTTACTCTTTCGAATAAAGTACCATTTGGTTGATAAATATTGAACACTTTTCATCTAATAGCCTCTTAAAAAGAAACCAACAGATGGCCCACCCTTTATGCATATATTCTCCTCTTTTGAACTTAAATAACTTATTTTCTTTATAGCCCGAATGTAAAACCGATCACAAAACTTCTGCACTCAAAATAAATTTACTATAATTTCTGGATTAAAAGTTTTTCCCTTCAACTATGTACCTTTATTTTTTTTTTTTGGAGACTGTGTGCTTGGTTACAAATATACACACAGAAATACCTATGTGTACTTGATATATATGCAACAAAACATCCACTCTCTTAAATCACAGAACTTTAAGCAATTACTAACTTTAATTCTACATTTAAAGCACTTTTAGTTGTGTCATTAAATTTGTCACCCAAACAACTACGACGACTACACAATTTGCATCAATCAAGGACAACGACGATCCTCTACTCCAACTCTCTCTCTCGCTCTGTTCGTTTTCGCAAGTGACACAACCTATGGTGATGTGTTTTTTTCTTCCTCTTACTTTTTTTTATGGGGGAGTTGTGCAGAGAAAAAAAAATTGATGGTGGGCACGATGTCAAAGACGACGATGATGACGGCAACGACAACGACAACGCGACGTTCCATTACGAAGCACTAAGCAATTAGGAAAATTAAATAAATAACCACCTGGACTCAAGGCTGTTTCTAAGCGACGACAAAGTATGTTCCCTTTAGGAAAACATTACAGAAATTGCACAAACGAGAAGTATTCTTCACCATCATCAGGGAATTTCTCTATATCCCGATGCTACTCTGCCGAAGTTGGGTCATAAAAATGCTTCCATGGCCCTCAGACTCACCAATTGCAACGACACGATGACACTACTTGAGGAAGCCCTCCTAGTGTGGTGGTGCACCCAATTATGTCACAATAGCCAGCAACTAGTTTTTCATTCATTCGGTCTTCTCCTTCGAAGTTAAATGTTCCCTGGAATGCACATTTAAGTTTCTAATGATGTCACGACTAGTTTGTTGATCCTTAATAACGAAATAAATTCACACGCTGCTGACAAAATGTCATTTCAACCAACCATCTTGTATTTTTTCATAAAGCAATTGCTCGCTCGCTTTCGCTGAATTTTCTAAGTGACGAAACTTAAAAAAAAAAAAAAAAAAATATTTCAATTTTTCAAGTGGAAACTGGAATAAGGTCTCGGCACTTGTGGTGTTCGATTTATCCAATAAAAATGTACAATTTTCATTTTCAAAATGTGAATATGTACGAGTACATCGAGATGTATCGACTTATAAGAGACACTTGAGTGTGTAGTTTTCTTTTGAGATAAAACTAAAGCATTTTCTTAAGAGTACTGCAATGACCTCATGTCAATAGCTCACTTTCGTTTAGGATTTCTTCTCAAGTAGAATTGTAAAGGAAAATTCTTTCTTCTTTAATCCAGAAGTGAATTGAGAACATCGAACATCGCAACGAAATTAGGGCCCGTTTAATTTTGGTTTCACATTGTAAATCTTAAAACTGTGTTTTAAAAATAGATGAAGTGCATGGATTCCCAAAAGAATGCATTGAATTGATTGATAGAAACATAACAATCACTTCAATGTCAAATGAATGGTGATTGCACAAGTGAAATCAATGAATGCAATCTTAAAATTAAGCTCATAAAAGACTGGATTCAAACCTGGAATATCAATTGCTGTTTAAAAAGTATTTTCACACACTGCACTTTCCGATACACTATGGGGAAGATGCCGGTTCAATAACAAAAGAATGTTGTTTAAATCTGTGACAAACCAACGAAAAAATAGTTACAACAACGAGGTGTTGAGCACACCAAATGTCATCTGTCAAATTGCACAAAAATGAGGATACTGCACGGCTTTTAAAAGCTTCATCAGCACTGCGAAACACAGGAATTTATCTGCAACGAGATTTACCGGCTACCGTAAAAGCAAGAAGAAAATAATTAGTAACTTTAAAAGCTGAAATTCTAAGTAAAAATACTCGTAGATTCATTAAGCACAATAACGCGGTCAAACATTAATCGTCCATGATAAATCCTTTTACTATAACCCAAAACAATTTGATGTGTGACGGCGAGTGCGGAATGTCATTGTTACGTCAAATAATAAATGGGTGCGTTCATCAGCAGAAATCTGAAAATTCAGTTGTGAATCGTAATGTTGAATGCATACAAAATCTGAAATGTCAGCCAGATGTCATATATTTTTCTCCGCCAAATCTTGTGTTTACTTGCTGGTTTTACTGAATGTGAATGTAAAGAACACCTTTTTGTCGTAAATTTAAATTAAATTTTAATCAAAAATTAGTGTCTCTGAGGATGAAGTTATGTAGATGTAAGTTGACTGGAAAACGCTTGTTCGATGTTTCGAAAAAATGGCAACCAAAAATACTTAACAGTTATTACTCCCAAATGCAAGTCTTCGTCGGGTTTTCCACAAAATATAATTATTAGAACAAAAAAAACGGGGGAAACGTTCACTTTTTGTCATTTTGTTAAAGAAAAACTGAACCCAATGAGGGCTATCGTGAATAAAATTTCGCACGGAATTTTTCTCATCGCCGAAAACTGGGAACGTGAATTGTGGTCGCAGTTTCCATCGGAATTTATTGGCATCTTAAATGAATATTCTATGGCCACTGGGCTACCATTTTGATCGACAAAATTTGAAAATGCAAGGAACAGTGGAAAATTGTTGGCATTTCCAATTTTAGAAGACGGGAGAGATTCCGTGGGAAATTTTATTTACGATAGCCCCCATTATGCCATGGAAAAAAACTACTTTTTAACCATATTTTTCAGTTTTATTCACTTGCAAAAATAAAAAAAAATAAAAATTAAAAAAAAACCAATACACCGCATTAAGTCGACAACAGAATCCAAAAATAGCTGCATCCACTATCAGGCTCAACTTCTATGTGCAGGTTCCTTTTTTTTTTTGTTTTTTAGCCGTCATCTGAATTTTCAGATGAAAGTTTTTATATGAAAAACGTAAGCAAACGTAACGAAAAGTCATCTGAATTTTCATCACAGCTGACCAATCAGAAGCCTCAAAAATACAAATATCTGGATATTTGAACGCACGGAATGACAGCAGTAAAGGGTGCGTTCCAGGTCAAAACAATTTAGTTGATTTGAATGACATTGCTTCCCAGCCTATTGGGGTGCTTTATAAAAAGTTGAGAAGTTAAAAAAGTTAAAAAAGTAAAATTTTATCATACAACAATTCTATGGATTTTTTTTAAATTTACTACTAAGTTTGAACTTGTATTTTTACATGAGTAAAGTAGGAGTTGAAGAGTTTTAGTGACGAGTTTAAGCCTTTTTATGATGCTATTTGTGTAGATTTATGATTTGATGGAAATTTATTTCGTAATCTACCCTGCTATGTCAACTGCAACCATTGGGAAACAGACTTCAAAAAAATTAAAGAATTTTGTATGTGCGGAACAACTGCGGCTCCGGTACTAAATAGTTACAACTGAAGTGAACTGTCTAAAGAGCCCTGGTTTGAGTCAGAGTGCATGATAGCAAGAAAGCAATCGTTTGCTTGGCTTGAGCTTTACAGGTGGGACAGCAATGAGTCTGCGAAACGAAATTACCTCTAACTGAACCGGAAATACAAAACATTGTGAGTTCTGAACTTCTCAACCACCGGTCTTCGAGTAGTGATTTGGTGCAGCTTTTAACGATTAGCTCTTAGACGGAATAATATAGAAAGAACAGGGGCCGAATTACAGCTTCAGTGACCGAGTGAGTGAGTGCCATCAATTGCTATACTACATATTTCAGTCACGAATTACTCGATAACTGATGCAGTGATTCGGCCCCAAGTATATGCATTTATAAAAGGGCTCAAGGATGCTTAAGCTGCTTGTTCAAATAGAATACCTTCGGAATAATACAAGTATGTGTCGGACGAGTAGATCAACAATCTAACAGCCATATTTAACAACATCATGGATCACGGAACTATACCGCAGGATTTTATGGAAGCACTTATTTTTCCCATACACAAGAAAGGTTGTACAATGGACCCTGCAAATTATAGAGAAATTTAATCCTTGAATGGAATGGAATCTTTAGACAAGGATATTCCACACCGTAGATAACATGTTTGCCCTCCGAAGTACCACAGAATTCTATTTGCACCGAAACAGGGAGCTATATGCTTTTTTCTTCAATTTTAAAGCTGTTTACGATGGGATGGACCGAAATGCATTCTTCAATTTCTTCTTTTTTATTTTTGGATGTGATTTTGCCTTTTACAATAATCGACAAGTACCAGTGTATGTAGCTTCAGGACTGGCAAAGCAAACCATAGACTAAACAACTATGTACTCTCAGGCAATTCCTGGAAAAGAGCAGCGAATTTCAAGTCGAGACTTACCATCTATTCATCGATTTAAAGCCACATGAGATAGTTTTCAAGGAGCTTTATATAGTGATGAACGAACATGTGATCCCGGGAAAACTGATCCAATATTTCAAAACACGCACAGGGTTTCGGCAGGATTCGAAATTTCTGCAATCTCGTTCTGAAGCAAAAAGTGCACAGGGCAGGCGTTTATACTCAAGGCACTATTTTCAGGAGATCGGTCACTTCTACGCGTTGCCGATGATAACGGCATTATCAGCCGTTCAAAACGGGCCGTTAAAAAGACTTTCAATGCAATTGAAGAGGCGAAACTTGTTGGTCTTCAAGAAACGGTGACAAGAAGATCCGTCTACCGAATAGGACAAAACGTCAATGTTCATAGCAACATTTCCGAAGTAAACATTAATTTCACAAAAACGACATCTTAGTGAGGATCCAACGAAGAATTACCAGAGCAAACAGGTGCTACTTCGGTTTGACGCAACAAATGGGTTTAGAACTCCTAACACGAAAGACGAATGCCACCCTCTGTACAACTCAAATACTGCCAGTCTTATCGCACCGAGTGTTAGGTTAGGTTAGGTAAAAAGGGCCTTTAGTAGTTAATACTGACACACTTAGACCAAAGTTAGTCCGTTGTGATACCACATGAATCTTGAACACTCCTTCCTTACTCGTTAAACCACTTCGAGGTCCTGACGAAGCGTACGAGACTATTAATGTTTGTGTTTGCCAGATTACTAGGATCGTTGTAAAAGTAGTCACCTAAATGGAGTCTACGCCTGTGAGAAAGAGCAGGGCATGTACAGATATGGTGAGAAATCGTTTCTTCCTCCTCCTCGTCTATACAGCTTCTGCAAAAGTCACATCGTGCTTATGGACATAATTTTGCGCCAGCCAGGAGTGCTTTGTATCCTATCCCCCCAAGATCTAGAGAACCAAAAAGACGAACCCTTTCTCCGGTTTAAGGACTAAGCCACCCCAGATGCCACAAAGCTTCGTCTAGATGGCTGGAAGCAGCAAGGTCGAGATTGTAGAGGATGAAATGCGGCCGTGTTTCAGACAGCAACCTTTGATATATTGGTAGTCGGATAAGAAGAAGAAAATTGGCTAAGACGCATCGAGCAAAAGGACTATAAGGCTCCAGCCAAGAGAGTCTTTGAATCCCAGGTTCAAGGAAACGAAGAAGACCGTACCTCCATATTAAGACCAAGCCATCGCGGATGCCTGAAAGCTTGTTCTAGATGACTGGAAGCAGCGTGCTCGGAATCGTAGAGGATGGCTGCCTTGTCTCAGACTTCAACCTTTAATGGATTGGTAGTGGCATTCGAATTAGAAGAACATAAGTTCGGGCACATCGAGCTATTGGCTACAGCCAAGATAGTCTTTGAATCCCAGCCCCAGGTTCGAGAGAACAAAGAAGACCGTACCGCCGATTTAAAGACTAAGCCGTCGAAGATAATCCAGAGCAAGGCTGCCTTGTCTCAGACTGCGACCCTCAATGAATTGGTAGCCGCACTAGAACAAGAATAACATTGGTTGGGCTTCATCGAGCCATTGGCTCTATCCAAGGAGTCCTTAAATCTCAGCCCCCAGGTTCGAGAGAACGAAGAAGACCGTACAGCCGATTTTAAAACCAAACCGTTGTGGATATTCCAGAGTGAGATAGTTTGTTCTAGATAACTGGAAGAAGCCTTTTTGCGATCGTAGAGGATGGAATCCTTCACGCATTGACAATTATCAATTGATGATTGATAAATATTGAATTTTTATACTAAACAACGCGATTAATATGTGGACCGTTGCGAGTTGCATAAATATTAATTTTCAATGAAAAATTGGTCAGCTTTTTAACAATTGACTTTAGAAATTCCATATTTCAATGTTTATCAATTATCAAATTGATTATTGACAAATGTAATAAGGATTGAAGATTTCTCTTATGGAAAAACTTTCGAAAGTCTTGAATAAACTAGGGAAAAACGTGCTACTTTTCCAGGCGAGCTGTGAGAGCTTAAAAGAGGGACAAAATTATGCAAACCAATGCAACAATTATCAGAGAATTATTGTGGAACAGAATTGAAATCATCTTCATGCATTTTTGTCAAAGTACAACGATTTAATATTATCCATTTTATTGTGTTCTAAATTATTGCAATAAAATTTAAAAAAAACATTTATTAACATACTTGTTTACGGAAGTCTCTCACAAATGAGTTTTTAATACAAATTTTATTCTTTAGCAATAGAGTGCAAATGCCCATTTGGAAAATGATTTAATGCTAAATTCCAAACACGCGTTTGTTATCTGCATATGTAGCTTATTTGGCCTTTTTAAATTTAAAAATTGGTGCATTTTATTGGGAATTCTTATCTCGAAATGATCTCGTGACATTTCAAATTCCATTAGTTTGAATTGTTTAACCCAAGTTTCATTTTAATATCTGATGCTTTATTATTCTGCCGATGATAAAAAAAAGAAATCTGTGAGATCACTTATCTGCTAGAATTCAGGTTCTCATTTGTATATGACCTCGCGCACTATGCATAAAGTGAATCTAGTATCCATTATTCACTTCACACCTAAACAACATGAACTTATCTTTTACAGCGCAGCATCTTCTGCGTAGATAGTTTCTACTTTTTTTTTTTTTTTTGAGTTGATGAGGAAGTTTCCATCAAGTGTTAAAATATTTGACATTTTGTTTTTCTTCTTCTTTAAACAAATATTTTCTGTCTTGAATATTCCCTTCAACAACAAAAAGTTTCCATTTTATGATCTCGATATTTCTTGGCAAATCTATCTCAATATATTAGAAATTAAAAATTAAAAAAAAAAAGAAATAAAAACTCACAAATTATAATCACTTGAATAATGATCTATAAATTACGGAACAGCATATAAATAGCCCCATTAAAAAATAAATATAATTAAAAAAAAACTATTTCAAAACCAGCTGAAAAGTCGTAACATGACAAAAACAACTCACTTAAGAGTTATTCAGGTAAAATTATAGGAAGAGAGTCTGCCTTTATGAAATATAAAAATATAAAAATATTTTCAAAAATATCCAACGAATTTAGCTTAGCAAGATACATTTTATTTTTTTAAATGACGAATACTTATTTCTAGAGACCACCTTTATACCCGACACGATGGTATTTAGGTGCATATGTAGGGGCATGTTGTGTTTTGATCTGGTATTTTATATGAGATTGCTAATTATTGTGTGAACGGGGTCATCTTGTACTACGAAGTATACAGAAGAAATGATGGGAACGGATTAGGGGTTGAGAGCGAGGGTATTTATTTTTGTTTAATTTTGTAAAGTGCGAGTATTTTTCAGGTTGATTGCTTACAGCCTGTTGTTTATAATTATAAGCTCTTAGCCATGGCAAATGGAAAACAATTTTATGAATTTGTTATTTTTTTTTTGAAGGGGTAAGTAAGAGCACACACAAGTATTTGGCTGAGGTAATAAAATTTAAGAATTTGTATTTATTTATTTTTTTTTGCACAGAGTTGGGAGGAAGAAAATGTGCTACATACGATTAGGTAAGTATACGTAAACACATTGAAATTTTAATTGCAATATTACCAATTAGCAATTTTATAGACTCAATGTTTGAATTGAAATTAGCAAAATGTCTTTTAAAACTGATAGGTAGTCATTTTGGCAAAAAGTTTATTTTAGTAAATCTCATTTCTTTGATTAAACAAAAATAAAAGATTTAAGTACCTATAATGTATTTGTATATGTTTATGCATAAATTGGCAGCAAAACAATTTACAAATTTAGATCTTTATGACTTCAAGAAGTTTTTTTTTTAATTGTCCAAGGAGTAGGAAAGGACATTTATTAGTTCCTTTTTGAACGACGTGTTTTTTTTTACATTGGCAGCACTTTTTCGTTCGAAAATTGACAGAAACCCAATATTATATTTCCGTGGCACGAAATTGATCTATTTGTTCGGTTAGGTTAATGGGATAACAGTTGATCCTGTTACCCACACATTAAGATCAATGTTGATCCGTTGTGATACCTTAGGGATTGTGATCTCCATGTTATGATAGTAATGATAAATCTTTTATCATTCAAGCCCGTTAAAGGGGTCATTGAAGAAATGTCTGTCTTCCACGGATCACAAATTTGTTTGTCATTTTGATCTATGGATCCCGTTAAAGATGTCATTGAAGAAATGTCTGTCTTTCATAGATCACAAATTTGTTTATCATTGTGATCTATGGATGACACATATTTCTTTAATGCCACCTTTAACGGGCTTGAATGACATAAGATTTACCATAACATTCATAGCTTGGAGAACTCAATCCCTAGGGTATCACAACGGATCTACATTGATTTAAGTGTGAGGGTAACAAGATCAACTGTTGTAATAGATCAATTTCAACCTTTATTTTCAATTGGTTTCTCTGTGAGAGTTACTACATTCCCTTTAAAAGGTTTCTGGAAATTGGTGGAAGCCTTTAAACTAAATAAATCAAAAATGGTTTTTACTTTATTACACAAAATTAGACAAGTCCATGGAGATATGGAATTACATTTTTAGTTTTGTGTTTGTAAGAAGAGTCACAGTTATGGCGACGAAGTTGTGACGACGACGACGGCTGATGTCATCGACGCGCTGTATAAACGTTATTTCACTAATATCCCGCCATAGTCCTCACTGAAGTTTTTTATTGCAAGTTTTTACGGGGACTTAAGTTTCTATGGTTTCGCTTCGGTCTCGCCGTAACATTTATACGTGGTTTAAAGCATTAAGAATGCTTTGTTGTCATCTTGTTTTGGTCTCACCACAGTCTCGAAAAGGTTCTTTTTTCCAAAATATTTTTTTTCGAATAAGCTTATGTTACGCCATGTCCACAAAAAATTTTATTGAAACGCTTAAGATCGTTTCAAGCGATCTCGGTCACCAAATCATCAAGAGCTTTTTACTAACTCTAGGTAGCGTAAGGCCAGTATAAGTCTTTGCGAGTGAGCCGGTACATATGTATGATGCTTAAAAACAGTCGGCGCATGGTCATGCTAACCAGGCCTAACGCTACCTAGTGCTAGTTAGAAGTTCTTACTGATTTGGAGTCAAGCACGCTTGAAAAGATTTAAAGAGTTTTAAATAGAATTTTTTTTTAAGCGTAATTGAAAATAGTTAAAGGGGTTTTCAACAGGGACGCTACAAAAGGAGAGCGACAGGGAATTTGAATCCACAGGCACAGTACAAAATGTTCCCGTGCCAGTGAGACAAAGAAGTGCCCGTAGTGTCGAGAATATTGCTGCCGCTGAGGCTTCAGTAGCAGAAAGCCCAAATGTGTCTCTCACACGTCGTTCTCAAGCGACATCTCTGTGACGTCGTTGTGGCGAATTATATCTCGGCCTACATCCTTACAAGATTAAATTGACGCTAGAACTGAAGCCGCTTGGCCACCAGAAGCGTCGTATGTTCGTGAATTGGGCTGAGCAACAACTTGAAAATGATTCGGATTTTCATCGAAAAATCATCTTCAGCGATGAGGCTCATTTTTGGCTGAATGGCTTCGTCAAAAAACTAAATATGCGGTATTGGTCAGGCAGCAATCCACACGTGCTCCATGACTCATCATTGCATCCCGAAAAAATTACGGTTTGGTGTGGTTTATGGACCGGCGGCGTCATTGAGTCGTACTTCTTCTATGATGATCAAGACCGGCACGTTACTTTGAATGGGGATCGCTACCGTTCGATGATAACGGAATATTTTTGGCCCCAATTGGATGATATGGACTTGGAGGACATGTGGTTCCAACAGGACGGCGCCACAAGCCACACAGCGAATGTCACAATCAATTTATTGGAAACCAAGTTTAGAGAACGTGTTATCTCACGAAATGGTCCAGACGCTTCGCCGCCTCGGTCGTGCGATTTGACGCCGTTAGACTATTTCCTGTGGGACTACGTCAAGTCTATGGTCTATGCCAACAAGCCAGCGACGATTGAAGAACTTCGTACGAATATCGAACGTGAAATTGCAGCAGTGTCGGCCGATTTATGCTTGAAAACCGTCGAAAATTGGGTTCAGCGTCTGGACTTCTGCAAGCGTGCCCGTGGTGGCTATGCAAAAGAAATCGAGTTCCATACATAATGGCATTGAACGTACTTTCACAGGAATAAAGAATTTCATTGATATACAAAACCGTTTTTGTTTTATTTTTGCAGTGCTCTTATCGAAAAACCCGGTATAAAAATTCGAAATAAAAACATAAAAATTCAAAAATAAAAAATATAAAAAAAATCGTATAGAAGAATTTAAAATAAAAATTTGACTAAAAAATATAAAAATAAAAAAAAAAATAATAAAAAGTAAAAAATTTACTGACGAAACGCCATTTTTGTTGACACACCCTTTAAAACACTTGTCTACCTTTCAAAGGATCATAATTCCGTAGCTACCACAAGCTTTTTTTTACTATCCTTAAATATGGAACAAACTTGTTAAAACATATTGCATATCTGCCCACAGGCAATTTTCAAACTGAACATTAAAAGCATGTTCCGTTTATAGTATAGCATTAAAATAGAGACATTTTCAATTTTGTTCTATTCTGTGATAGTATCTTCGTTGCGGCTTCAAGGTATATCTTAAATTCCATATTTTTTTTATTTTTTTTCTTCTATAAAGTTCTTAGTGTAGGTATATTTTGTCCATGAATCTAAAAATTCCTTATGTTAAACAGAAATGCCTTAAATAATATTCTATGCGAATAAACGGAATTTCCTTTTCTATATATGTAAATATGTATATTCTATTTTTCTATATAAAGGAGGTAGTAGGTATGTATGTATGGGGAGTATGTGATATCCATATCGGTGCGAGGAAACAATTTCCTGGAAAGCTTTGAGAAAGGTTTTGGGGGCAGAAATTTCCCACAGATAAGATAGTTTTTTTTTTTTTTCTTAACCTCAAGCAAGTGTGCATGCATAGATATGGTTTTTTCTGCATCTGTTTCCACTTTTAATACATGCAAGAAATATATTTTAAAAGGACATAGGTACATGTATATATTTCGACCAGACTATTATCCTCTTTAGCTAGTTTCTTGTGTGTGGCCTAGAGTAGAAATATGTCTGCTCCGCTTTTGAGGAGATAATAAATTTTTTTTTTTTAAATTTTGTGATCAGTATCCAATCAAAGTGAACTCTTATATTATTTATTAATGTTTTTTAATGAATACGTAGAAACTTCTTTCAGGACTTCTTTAAAAAAAAAATTATTAAAGAATTGAAAATGCTTCTGTCCTTTGTACCCTCAAAAAGATTTCTTATTTATTTTACTTTGTTTGTGTTTAATTTTCTATGGAATTTATCCCTCGGTTTACTTTATATGTACATAAGTGTTTTTGTTTGTAAGGACTTTTGTATGGTTTCTGGGTGAGAAAGCGTCAGTCAATCATCAACACACAAAGTAAATATATTATTTTTTTTTTGTAGTCGAAAATATTTGAAAACATACATAACACAATGGAGGCGTTAAAAATGGCGAATGAACATTTTAACCGATATAATTGCTTATACGTATCGAAAATGATGGAACGAGATGGGTATTGGCTAGAAAAAAAAACGAAGAAAATTGAAAAGAAACCTTAAAGTTGTTGAGGAGTTGGTGTTGATTTGTATCGTTTTTTTATTTAACATCACATAATAGGAAGCACTTTTGTTAATTTAAAAAAAAAACAGCTTTTGAAGTATTCTGAGGAAAACACTCGTACTCCACTTATTCAATCAGGGAAAGCAGCTTTTTCCGAAAAAGTGACAAATCTTCCAAGAGTATCTCACGTAACTATGAAATGCCTCTTATCCAAAAAATATAAACAGATGTGATGCAGAATCAACATCTAGTGACTTAGCGCTCTTTTGTGCGTTTCCATTTGAGAGTAATTTCACTACCAAAGTATCGAGAATGACTCTCGTAAAACTGTCTACAAATCTGGAACGAATTTCATGGCTGAGACTTCTGGTGAGTTTTACTCTGGAGAGTTGCTTGCAGTTTTTTTTACTATCAAACGGATACGGACCTTAAAGATGTGTTACCATTTGAATGTACATACATTTCCTGCAAAACTATCGAAAGTGACTCCCGGAAAGCTGTCTACTCTTCTGTGAGCATTTGAGAGTAAAAATCATGCGAGCAACTCTCAAGCAGCTCTCGAGAATCAAACTCGCAAGTTTAACGATCATGAAATTAACTCACAGATAGGTTATCAGCCATCCGAAAGTCACCCTCAAGAGTTTTGTAGTGCAAGTCTTCTCAAATGGACACGTACCTTTATGACTGCGACTGAGAGATTTCTCGAGAACTACTTGACAGTTGCAAGCATTCTTTTAACTCTCAAATCGATACAGATCTTAAGGTTAGTTTCCATTTTAGAGTACTGTCTGTGGGCTTATTTCAAGACTGTATTCACTTCCCAGTTTTACTCTCGAGAGCTTCTTGAGATTTTCGTGCAGTCTTTATTCACTCTCAAATAGTAACACAACTTTAGATAAACAAGGGGCATATTTTTTTCCAACACAGCGGCCGGTATCTCACAAATGCTGTCTTTCGTGTATGCTCGACATCACAGAGAAGATTTTGGGACCGGAGATTTTATCAGCAAACAATTTAAAGGCACCCGAATCATCCAGCAGTGAATTCGCTTCTGTGTAGATAGATTGTATTGCTGGCAACTCTGAACGCCAGCAACGCTTTCAACTCGGCCAGATGGAATGACATGCTGAATGCTCTCGAGAGTATTTTCAAGATTTCACTGCACTTCCTGGGGATGGTGAAAGACTACCTCAAGTACCGGGAGCTGATATATTAGACGGCGGAAGGCACACAAAGAAAGCAAGTCACTTTCAAAGCAGCGCAGGGATCAATTTTGGGACCCTACCTCGAAAATATATCTTGTGATGGTATATTTCTTACGGGGATGCCGGACGATACTTTTCTGGACGATATCGCAGCGGTGATAGCGGCAAAAGACATCAAAAACCCGCAAAGGAAGAAAAACCTAACTATGCAATGAGTGAGCTTTTGGATGGTTGTGCAGTAAGCACAGTATGAGTGCCGCCACGGAAATGGTACTGCTGACTAAGAAGAGACATTCCCGACTATTATCGACTCACAAATCAACTCTAGAGTCGTTGGAAGCCAGAACGCAGTGAAGTAATTGGGACTAACTTTAGATACAAAGTTCACTTTCTGGCAACAGATAAAATCCACAGGACAACGAGCGTCGAAGGTAGGAAATTAACTAAGCAGGTTGATGGCAAATGTAGGTGGCCATTAAGGGAAGATGTCGACCACACCGGAGAAGTACCGGAAGCAAATGACAGCAGTGCAAAGACGCGCAGATTTACGTGTTGCTAGCTCTTAGCAGTTGTAGTTTATTGTTTATGAGGCCTTAATTTTTAACTAGCTGTCTTGTACTGGAGGGAGTTCCTCCCATTGATCTCCTAGCGTCGCAGAAAGGAAAAACGTTTAAAAAAAAAATAGGTTGGAAATTAAAGAAAAGGCAACAAACGTTGAGGCGAAGGAGTTCAAAAAACACAAATGGGAATAGCGTTAAAGCTCAGAAAGCTGAGGAAGATTGACGGCTACGCTGGCCAGTAACGTGACTAATTGGATTGGGCGGAAATACATCCCATAGTTACTCACCAGACACGAAAAAGTATAGGGTCTGGGAGAAAGTAAGATCAGCCAATTCTTCTGCGTAGAAAGAGGGTGGCGTACGCAGCTCCCTGGTCAAAGAGGTCGAAAAGCCTTGCGATCGAAACAACGCCCAGAGTTTCCATTAAAAAAAGAAATGGCTTCTGGTTTTAGAACAGGAAGGCATGTTCTTCAAGCTAAGGAAACCGAGTCACCCAAGCTCAGGGGACAGTAGACATGTTGCAGTATTTCCAGTAGCTTCTAAACAGGAAAAATATTAGAGAAAGAAATGGAATAAGAAGACTCCGGTCAATTAAAACCCAGTTTCACCACCCAGTATGAAAGAGGAACGCTCAGCTAAGAAAAAAAAAAACCCCTAAGGACAATAAGGCTTACCAGGAGAGTTCTTGCAACACGTAGTTGGTCAAGCAAGTATGGGCGGAAGAAAGCGTGCCGAATGACTGGTTTATCACAGCTCGTTATTCCTCTTTCATAAAGCAAAGAAGGCGATCCTTTTTTTTCAGCAAGAACTGTAAAGACATATTCTAACTAAACTTGCCGAATAAGATCCTTTTTAACGTACAGTTTGAACGTCCTAAGCTGTTCTGCTACATTTTAATCAGCAGGAACCTGTGTGGTTTCCTACTCGAAAGGTCAACCATAGTCCAAATCTTCACACCAAGGTAAATCCTGCAAATGGCTAACAAGCTTCAAGTCTAGATCCAGCGATCTCTCCATCGATCTCAAAACCCAGCAAAGACTCAATGATATGTTATATCAATATGCATTAATTTGCAAGAGCTCAATACGGTGATGGTCGAACTTGGGATCCCGGGAAAACTTATCCAACCATGTCCATGACAGAGAATAGCTCTTTTGAATTATTCCAAACGCACACGGAGTTCAAAACGAGTGATTTCTTCAATCTTCATCTGGAATAGATAGTGAACATGACAGGCGTTAAAAAAGGGAGCACTTTCTTCACCAGATGATGCCTACGTCAAACTGTTAGGACAATATTGACAAGATAAGCCATTCCAAAGTAGCTGCACTATATAGTCCTTTACGGATATTGCAGAACAGGCGAAACTTGGTAGACCAAGTTATAAAAAGACAAGCCTTGAATGGCATAATTTGAATGGTTTATCTCTGTGAATAATAAGAAGCTTCAAGCTGTCAAACAAACACCTATCCCCCGACTAAGACAAACATGAGTTTATCTAATGACCCCTTAGTTTAGATTCAACGAAGAATCATTATCCTAGGAAGCCACTGCTTATTCGGTTTGAAGAGCTAAATGGCATCAAAACTTCTCACGATCAAAGTACTGAACGATACACAGAAAGAAAGAACTAGTACTCATTGAGCTCATTCCTTCGATGGAAAAATTCTTCGATAGATATTGGGTCCTGAGGGCATAAAAGATGAATGGAGATGAGGATACAATTGTGAGTTCTATGAGGGGAAGAACAGTACCTTAGTCATTCGGGGTTTTGGCATCCTGAATTCTGTCATTCGGGATTCTGGTATTCGAGATTTTATCCATTCGGAATTTTCTCTTTCGGGGTTTTGGCATTCGCGTTATTTTGCATTTCCGGAATTTTGGAGCTGTTCAAAGTTGTGAATGTAGGGAAAATTCGAAACAATTCGATATCATTGGTTCGGTTATCTCCAGGGACTGGCCAAAATGCTCCAGCCAAGAAAGTCCCAGCCTAGAAAGAAAGCCTCAGTCCCAGACCCATGGTTCTAAGGTCGAGAAGGAATAACCAACTTCTTGTTTGAAGGCAAATCCAGTGCGGATGCCAAAACACTTGGTCTTGATGACTGAAAGCAGTATGTTCGAAATCGAAGAAAGTGGAAAGCAACCGTGTGGCAGGCACGAACTCTTCATGGAAATGATCCGAAGCCAGCTAAGTAAGAAGGGAAATACCAAAACAACATATTTCAATGTTCAAAACATAGTTAATTATGCTGCAATGCTAAGCATTTGACCTTATTCGACGTGACCTACCTTTAAGGCATATTCTTTGGTGAAAATCTCTTAAACACTCAGGTCAGTATTCACAACTATTCTTAACAGCTACTCTTGTTAACTATTGATAAATACAAAAAAAAAAAACAGCAACAATAGAACTTCCTTTTTTCGCGGAAAACAATAAAGCTGAATATGCTCCCTACAATAGACTTAGAGGGAAGAAGGGACCAACAAAAAAAAAAAACCTCTCACTATCTAGGGTAGTATTTATTGTTTGGGGGTTTGAAGTGTCATCGCCGGACAGATAACAAAAACACAACTTCCTCTAATACACCCCCGCTCTGTTCTATAGTCTATCCAGGACAGGACATACCGACACTCCTCTAGCAGCAGAATACTCTTTATACCATAGAATTGTATAATTAAAGGAAGGGAAGAAGGAATGCTCTGAATTTCCGGCTAAAAATAGCGTAAAAACTGTTCTCGTTCCGGCGAAATAACGTTTCACTACTTCTATAGATTGAAATTAGATAGAGTTTGGTGGGGGGGGGGGGATTTTTTTTGTATTTTTATAGTTTGAAGTTGCATGCCTGCGTGGTTTTATCCTGATCATCCGCCTCTTTCACAAATTGAGCATCAAGGTGGTTGGTTGGGTGCTGCTGGCTGGATTTACAGAGTTCGGAGACAAAATGTATACATGTGTAGGTGTTCGTATAGGTTCGGTTGAATTTTCATCGACGACGATAGTGTTGACGACTACGATGACGACAACGACGAAATGGACGGCCATTGCCGGAAGATGAGGTTGAAGGGGTACGATTTCCGCAATATAATGGAGAATATCTATTGTTCGTGTAGATTTTCCGGATTGATAACGGGTTTTGGTTGTTTTCTTTGCTATTTTTGCCATGCTGGTTCTTTTTATTTATTTTTTTGTCTTCCTTTCTTGTTTTTTTTTTTCGTTTTGTTCGTTACTATTTGTCAGGATTCGATTATCCGTTTTATTCTCTCTTTACTTAGTTCACTCTGATGGTTTGCCTGCCAAATAGTTTGCCAGGGAAAGTACACAAAACTAACTCGGTAGAGTAATAGTTAGTGTTGGTGGAAATACTCTACACTGCGACTACCTAGAATGTGTTGCTAGGGAGAGGTGTCCTGTGTAATAGTAGGGAGACAGAACAAAAAAAAAATGGATTTCTAAAAATCCCTTAGTGCGGTACGGTGTGTTGTTGCTTGAGTGACAAACAAACAGATTTTGTCCTTCTTTCGTCTATTGAGCGGCAGCAGCGGTGGCGGCGAGGTGATAGCAAAAGTTTTCTATCCAAGTTGATTCCGGAATGAATTGAATGCAAAAGTTACATAGAGATGTATGTACCTATACAGGTTTATGTCTATGTATTTGGTTGTTTTTTTTTTATATAGATTCTTTAATGGAAAATGGAAATCGATTATGATCCATTGAGTGGTTTTTTTCCGCTTTAATTGATACAAATTGAAAGCGGCCTTTAAATGGTATTTAAGAGGCGGAGGTGGCAACAACTGACGCGACGGTGACGCCGCCGAACGGTTAGATTGCATTGCGTGGTATTTGGTGGAATGAGAGAGAATTGGATAAATGCTGTAGAAGTGAAAGTAATTTCCCTAACACCATTTGTGTTTTTCTTTTCTTTTTTTTTAAGTTTTCACCGAAAGGATAAAAGCAAAGTGAGACCAAAACAAAAAAAAAGGATTTTATTCCATTGGTATTTATGTTAGGTGTTTTGTTTTTCTTCTGTTCCTGAAGCAGGAGATTTTTAATGCATATTGGTGTTTTTTCTACTTTTTTTTTAAATATAATCGATTTAGGAGAAATCTAATTATGACATCAGACAGACAGACATATGATGTATGAGGTATGACGTATGATGGAGGTACGTTAATTGTTTTGTATGTATAGTCTTCAAATGAAAAGTTCCATTAGTACTTATATAAGGTCTCTTACAGATTATGTTATAGGAATAAAAATACAAATTTTAGAATATATTATTAAATAAAGTGCACTAAGCGGTTTTTATTATTAATTTTTTTATAAAAATCGAGTTCGGAAAACCGAAAAATATTACAAGTTTAGATAACCTAGCTTAATAAGTCTCAAACTACACACAAGAATCCAATATCTAAAATTTAATGTTTTTTTCATTCGAAAAGTCGCACTTCACAAGGCATTACTGGAGATATTGAAAAATATTCTCTGTTATAATGAATTCGGTCTAGTCTCCCAGTTATAGGTACTTAAGACAGTGGCCAGTGTTACCATACTCTGAGAAATGGAAAGGTGAATTTAGGAGCATGCTTAGCTTGTTCTCCAAACAAACCATATTCAGTTATAAAAACTCTTGAAGGTAATTGTTCATTAATCCACCTCATTTTCCAATTACCCTTTGGTAGTTTAATCTATTTTGAACATAAAAAAAAAGCAAAAACGCCTCGCAAGTTTTTCCTATTCAAAATATAAAAAATTACAAAGAAAAGGAGAAAACCCAGCCTTTGGCATAAAAAAAAATATGTTCCCAACAACAGGGGCAACAACACCTATCTTTTAAGATGTCAATCGTTATTCTTCTCAACACACTTTTGGCATCTAGAGGGGTTCCTCCAACTTTTGTCATGTTTAAAGTATTAAAAATTATACCAAAAACGTGGAAGCTGCACCTTTTGACATACAAAAAGTACACATGTTCTTGAAAAGTGTCAACACTGAGATTTTCCAGAAGGTGCGTCAATTTAACATCTACCTTTTAAAATATCACCCGTTATTTTTCAACACAAGTTCAACGTCTGGAGGTTTTTTGCAAACTTTCTCGTGTTTAAAATATTAAAAAATTCAACAAAAAAAACTAGGGGAAGCCACTTAGACACAAAAAAGTATGTTCCCGAAAAGTGGCAAAATTGGCATTTTAACGGAAGATGAGCCTGCTTAGCATCTATTCTTAAAACATCAACTGATATTTTTCCAACAACTTTCCGCAACTTTTTTCATGTTTAAAATATTCAAAATTACCAAAAAAAAAGTAGAGATTCCAAAAATGACTCCCGAATAATTATAACCAAAGTTTGTAAGGAATAAATTTCGATCAGAAGAAAATGTCCCCTAAAAAGGGCACTGGGTTGAGATTCCTGACCGATAAGTGAGTAAGTGGCCCTTCTCCATTCTCTGATACTCATGGAGACTTTGAGGGGCGTGTCTATTTGAGAGCAAAATAGACTGAAAGCAAATCTCAAGCAGCTCTCGAGAGTAAAACTCGGCACTGGTTTTCACTAAAATTAATTCACAGAGGGGTAAAATATAATCCGAGAGTCACGTCACCAAATTCATAGAAAAATATTCTCCCAAGACTGCTTTTCTTGTTCTGGGAAGTCTGGGGCATTCACAAAGGAAGTGAGATGAGCCGTTCTTTACCTCTTCGTCCTGACACTCTCTGTATAAGTCAGATGTGGTGATGCCCATTCTGCTCATGTGGGTTCCCACTGAGTGGTGACCCGTAAGAATTCCAACCAAGAGATACAATTGAGTTCTGCTTAGCTTAGCCACCTGTTGCTATCTATGTTCGGAAATACTTTGCTTAAAAGTTCTTCCTTCGATTATGTGAATTCTAAAGTCACAAAAATTCACCATGAACGAAATTCTGACTGTTGGGAGTAGGAGCATCATCCAGAACTTAGCCATCTCGAATTACCACCTGTAGTTTTAAGAAATCATTGGCTGATAGATCGTTCTGTTACGTAGTTCGCACTTTCGCCGTTTTGCGCAGCTTCAAAGCGTAAACGCAAAAACGATAATTTCAGGCAAACGTCAAGTTCATCTGGAAGCGTTGACCGCGAAATGACCAGTAAATTTGAAGAAAATCACCGGCCAGTAGTACTCGTACGAGTATCATTGCTCCTCCAAAGATTCTCGAACTTTAAAGCAAATCTTTCACTGTGCGATCAAGCAATTCTAGCATGTGTGCATTAATCCCAGATGATAATTTTGCAAGTGCATAATTTCAACCTTGAATGACTCATCCAAACCATCATCCATTCCAGCAATGTTCCCGCTATTCCAGAAGAAGCGACCGTAGGGGCAATGTCGAATCTTGACCAATTTTCAGCCAAAATCTACGAAATGAGGTACGTTTTGCCAGTTCTTAAAGGCGAGCACAGTCGTCATAGCACGTCACTTTCATTTCCTGAGGATTTAGCAATGGGGAATTTGTGCAAACGGTTTTTGAAAAAATTTCGATAGAAATCTTTCTCGCTCAACAGTTCTCCATTAAATGCATCGTATATCGAAGGCTGATATGATAAATTTACTCAACAAATAGCCAAACATAGGCAGACCAAAGTCGGCAATCAACATTAGCGCCTTTTTGCGGATCTCATCGTTCATTTGAAGTCCCTTTAAACTCGATGCAAAAAGACATAAGAAGACATGTCATCCTTCTATTTCTCGCATAATTGAATGCTTTTGAAAGAAAACATGTCCAGACGACAATGGCACAAAATTTACGAGCTTGAGTCGCAGGTTAGCAGCAGAAACGCAGCACTAGCGAGTGTTGAGTCCCAATTATTATGTCTCAAGTTAGCAAAGAAACTTTGACGATTCTAAAAATGAGAAGGTAGATAATTTGCCGTTTATTAGTCCTTAAATAGTTCTGACAATTTCGAATTTGTTGTGCAATGTTATTTTAGAGGTTATTTAGCCGTTAATAAGTTTGAACAATTTCGAATTCGAGATTAAGTAGTTCAATGTTTTCTATGTTTTTTTTTTTTGAAAAGAAGTAAAAATTTATAAGACTAAACTTTTAATTGCTCAATAATTGTCCGTTTATTAGTTGTGACAAGTTCAATTAATCCTTGCGATGTTTTCTATGTGTCATTCAACAATTTTACCCCATTTGACCCAATGGTTACGTTACAAAGAAATAAGCAGTTCGATATAATCAACTTTAAATCCTCTTGGAATGTTACTTCATATGAATTCAAGAATTTAAACAAAAACGTAGAAAACATTGCACTGCAATGTTAAAATTATCATATTTAGTCAAAGTCTAAAATTATTAATAAATTCAAACTTTAATTTAAACGGAGCACTTTGTTGATTTCATATTAATTTAGAAAAATAAATTAAAAAACATAGAAAATACTGCACGAAAGAATTGAATTTGTCAAAATTTATAATCAACTTATTAATCACCAAGTAAAATGTTTAGTCTTAGAATTTTAAGTAATAGAAGTTTTTTACCACTTTAAGAAATAAAAACATAGAAAACATGGAACCACAAATTTAAAATTGTAAAAATTAATCTACGCCTAGTTAACCAGGAATTATTTTACCAGTTTGTATCCCTATTTTAATGCGTTGCTATGCTTACTTGATGTCATGACTGTAAAGGTACCAACAAAACATAGAAAAAATTGCACAATTAAATTAAAATTTTCCAAACTAAAAGACATTTATGTATGTAAGAAGTTTTTATCACTTTTCGTTCTATGTCAACTAGTAAACTACCAAAAAACTACATAGAAAACATTGAACGACAAATTCGAAATTGTCACAACTTATTAACGGCACATTATCCACCTACCCATATTTAGATTCGTCAAAGTTGTTTTGTAAACTTGACTCTCATACAAAACAAATAACCCAAAATACATAGAAAACATCGCACGTCCAAATTGATTTTTTTCATAACTAATTAACGGAAAATTATTAAGCACAAAAATTTTATATTTTTGAAGTTTTTACCGACTTAAAAAGTAAACATAGAAAACATAGAACGACAAATTCGAAACTGTGACATCTTATTAACGAAAAATTTACCATCTATCCATATTTCGATTCGTGAGAGTTGCTTTGCTTACTTGATATCAAGTAAGACAAAATAGAATTTTTCACATTAAATTAACAACGAATTATTAAGCCATAAACCATCAGGTATAAGTATTTTTTATAACCGAGGTATAAGTTAGAAAAGCACCCAAAAAACATAGAAAACGTGGAACGAAAATTCGAAATTTTCGCAGCTATTTAACGACTAGTTAACTACAAATCATCCACCTGCCCATTTTATAACGCCTTTCTGAGGGTTGCTTTGCTAACTAGATATCCAATAAGCAAAGGCAAATGTGGCTTTTGCTAACTTGAAATTCTTATTTTTCTCTAAGTGTAGCCAAGAAACTTATGTTTGTCGACATTTTTAAGCCGATTAAAATTTGGTCCTTCTTGGGTTTCACCTTTTCGATTTTCAGTGTTTTTTTGTTTTTAATTTTATTTTTATATTTATTTATCATCAGTGGCTGTTGGATAGGGTGTGGTGGAGAATATTGTTTTACCCAATATCCCCAAGAGTCATCGGCGCCATATCCTTTTGTTTCCGCTTCTCATAATAATGATAATGGTGATGATGTAATCCGAGTATGTGTGCGTGAGGATGTATGATTACAAATTATTATTAATCGAATAAGAGATGTCACTGTTTTAAAATTAAAACAACGTAGATAAACGAATTTTTCAAAAAGATTAATTCAAAACATATCCAATGGTCGTCCTTTTTTTCAAACTTTTTATGGTTTCTTTCATTTCTCACAAATTCTTTTTTTTTTGGCATGTTTATTTCTAACAATTATATATTTTTCTCAAAATACATAAATAAACACAAAAAAAATTAAGTGAAAGTTTTGTTAGCTTTAGAACAAAGTGACAGAGAAAAAAAGCAGAGAGACAGAGAGGGAGAGAGAAAAAGTAACACACACAAATTATACTTTTTCTACTACTCCACCCAGTGTATAAAGTGAAAGCGAAAATTAATAGAGAATTATTGTCACCATGGGAAAAGGATTAGCTTCTCAGACTCAAAATACATTACTTTATTTCCACGCTCTTTCGATATAGCTTTGTCTTTTTTTTCAGAGAGAGAGAGAGAGAAAGAGAGAAAACAATGAGTGAGAGAAGGAGATAATAACGAAAACGAACTGTTGAATATCAAATTCCTAACACACACACAATATAAAATAGAATTCTTGGGAAAATATTATTTACCCAGTATGTAAGAGATAAGTTTAGGATATTAAACTCATCCTGTTGGAAGAATTTGACTATTTCCAGAATTTCCGTTCTCTTAATTGAAATAGAAAAATAAGAGAAAGCTTTCCAGGATTGAAACAAAACTGAAGTTTTCTCAATAAGAGTTGTGGTGAATTTCAAAGCTAAATGTAGAGACTCAAACAAATTTCGAAGCACATGCGTATTTTAAAAAAGTTTGTGTTTTAAGAGTGTTTTGGTAAAGGGATTGTATCATCCAATTTGCATAGTGTGACGTAAGCAGATAAATGGTCAAAATACAAATTGTTGCTTTACGTATGGAATGGTAGTTAAATAAAAAAACGAATGACTTTTTCATAGTGAAGAAAACCTTTTATGAAAACATAATTAAAATCGTTTATCATTTCCAGAGTCCTGATAAAAAACAACAATGGTTGAGCTGAAACATGTAAAAGTTAGGAAACAATGCAAACTTCATGTTTCATAATTGTGCGGCCAGATACTGTCTTTCAAGAAGTTCTTTTTTTATGATGTTTAGTGTAAAAAATTATTGTTCTTCGGAGTGATATAAAGTAAACTAAAACAAAATAAAACAAAATAAACAAAATTAAAATAAATTAAAGTACATAAAACTAAAGTAAATTAAAGTAAAGTAGAGTACAATTAAGTAAAGTAAAGTAAAGTAAAGTAAAGTAAAGTAAAATAAAGTAAAGTAGAGTAATGTAAAGTAAAGTAAAGTAAAGTAAGGTAAAGTAAAGTACAGTAAAGTAAACTAAAGTAAAGTAGAGTAAAGTAAACTAAAAAAAGTAAAGTAAAGTAAAGTAAAGTAGAGTAAAGTAAAGTCAAGTAAAGTAAACTAAAGTAAAGTAAGGTAGAGTACAATTAAGTAAAGTAAAGTAAAGTAAAGTAAAATAAAGTAAGGTAAAGTAGAGTAATGTAAAGTAAAGTAAAGTAAAGTAAAGTAAAGTAAAGTAAAGTAAAGTAAAGTAAAGTAAAGTAAAGTAAAGTAAAGTAAAGTAAAGTAAAGTAAAGTAAAGTAAAGTCAAGTCAAGTAAAGTAAACTAAAGTAAAGTAAAGTAAAGTAGAGTAATGTAAAGTAAAGTATAGTAAAGTAAACTAAAGTAAAGTAAAGTAAAGTAAAGTAGAGTAATGTAAAGTAGAGTAAAGTAAAGTCAAGTAAAGTAAACTAAAGTAAAGTAAAGTAAAGTAAAGTAAAGTAAAGTAGAGTACAATTAAGTAAAGGAAAGTAAAGTAAAATAAAGTAAAGTAAAGTAGAGTAATGTAAAGTAAAGTAAAGTAAAGTAAAGTAAAGTAAAGTAAAGTAAAGTAAAGTAAAGTAAAGTAAAGTAAAGTAAAGTAAAGTAAAGTAAAGTAAAGTAAAGTAAAGTAAAGTAAAGTAAAGTCAAGTAAACTAAAGTAAACTAAAGTAAAATAAAGTAAAGTAGAGTAATGTAAAGCAAAGAAAAGTAAAGTAAAGTAAAGTAAAGTAAAGTAAAGTAAAGTAAAGTAAAGTAAAGTAAAGTAAAGTAAAGTAAAGTAAAGTAAAGTCAAGTAAAGTAAAGTAAAACAAAGTAAAGTAAGATAAAGTTATTCAAAAAATCATTTAAAGAAAATGTACGACTGGGTCGCACGTACTTGCTCTTACGAGTATATTCAAGACGCTAAGTGTTTAAGAACGACATGGAAACTATGAGCGAAAAATGTTTTAAAGCATGAAATACGATATTTAAATTAGCTTAAATAACTTCTTTGAGAGTTTTAGAAGAAAAAAAAAAGAACGCCATCTTAGTTCTTGATTGAATATGATTGTCTGGAAAATTATATTTAAAATCGTTGAGCGGTTTTCTTATAAAATAGTTTTTTTTTATAATTCAAATTTCTCAAAACATTTTTGAGTAACATTTTTGATATGCAAATCGTAAGCATTTATTTATGTGCATATACAAATTAAATTTTGAAAAAAATTGTCAACCGGTTTTCGAGATATCGAATTTTCGAAAAAAAAAACTTTAAACTTTTTTAAAAAATTCAGAAACTTTTTTTTTTGGAAAATTTTGATATGCAATATTTTTTAATGTTGTTTGAAATTTGTATACAAGAAAATAATATAAATATGTTCAGCCGATGATGAGAACATTAAAATTTAAAAAAAAACGTTCTATAAAAACTACTATTAATACATAATTGCTATTTGTATTTTTTTATAATCTTTAGTAGTATATCGCACTAATTTTAGCATACAAAAAACGTTTAATAAAAACCGTACGAGTCGTTATTAAGAAAAAATATGTATTCCTTAAGGGTGTTTTAACATTTGTACCGTTGGATTGTACCGTTATTTTTTCATTGAAATCAAAATAATCGTTTGAAGAAAATTGAAAATAAAAAAAGTGGTTCTTTGGGGGGGAGGTACCATTAGTAACAATTTTTTGAAAAATGGATTCCCATCCGACGGTATTTTACAAAAAAAAATTTCAAGAAAAAGACAACTTTTGAGAAAATTAAGATTTTGTAAAATAGGTAAAAGAAAATTACGTGGCAGATACCGTTATTTTTAATTTAAAAAAAAAAAATTAAAATAGTGTGGGCAGAATCACCAGAAACCACTATCTACCAAGCTTTAAGAAAATCGATTTAGCCGTTTAGGCTGTAGCCGAACAGACAGACAGGCAGTTTTTATCCACCCACTTTTTTGCTCTTCTCTATCATGTTTGATTACCTTCTCGAAATTTTTTTTTTGCACGAGTCCAAAACTTGCCTAATAGTGCCTACATATGTCGCAAGTAAAAATCTTATGGCTGACCAATTATTGAAAATAGTAAACCTTTTTGACCTTGAACAACTTTAAAACATTTTCTATGTCTGCCAATTTTTTTAAATCACTGATTATATTGGACGAAATTCTAATTTTTATAGACTAAAAGCCACGAAAAAAGTATTTACTTATAGTGAGTATTATTTCCAACTAGAATTTAAGTTTTTTGTCACACACGTAACATTTAAAATTGTCACATAAGTAACAATTTTAAACTTAAAGTTTACATGAAAAACAAATTTGGTGGCGCAACAGCTCATGGAGAACAATGGCCTAGTGACATACAACTCTCAACTATTCCTGCGTGCGTGTTATTGACAGAAATGGAGGGGAGCTACAATTCAGTTGCCGTGTCCGAACGGCTAGATGAGAAGCACTTATTCATGCCAAGTATAAACTTGAAGATTTGTCATTTCCTCGCATTTTTGTTTTAGATGGCAGTATGTCACCGGCTGGGAATCGAACCCAGACCTTCGGCATGACAGTCAAATGCACTAACCATTATGCCACGGAGAGCTACAATGGTAGAAAGAAGTGGGCGTGTCAAAAGGCGGTAATTTATTGAGATGATGTTTTAAGCCATTTTTTAGCACACTATGAAATATCATCAAAATAATTAAATTCATTCACATTAAAACGCTGCTTTCCATCACTAACATATTATTGGTTACCTTAAAAAAGTGGGCGTGATCAAGTTTTTAAAAAGTATATGTTTTTTTTTTCTTTTTTTTTAGTAAATTTTCGATAATTTCTATTAGTTTTGAATCAAGAGGGGGGCGTGTCAGAGGGCGGATATTAACTGACATGATGTTTTATTGCCTCCTTTATCATGCTTAAAAATTTTATCAAATTTATACATTTACATCAAATCAAAATAAGACTGCATCTGAAATCCAAACAAAATATAAAAACAGAACTGAAAAAGTAGGCGTGACAATGTTTTGGTACTTTTAAATTTTTGAAAAAAAAATGCTAGCTTCAAATATTTCAAAGATAAAAATTTTATTTTTGTTTTAATTTGGTACCTTTTTATTTTTATAAGCAAAAATAGGCGTGTCAGTAGGCGGCAGTTCATCATCATCGTGGACAACACAAAAAGAAAAATTAACATTTTTTTTTTATTTCTATAATGTTATTTTTCTAATGGATGAATAAAAGCTACACAAACATCAAATAAATTAAAAAAACTGCCAAAGATTTGATTGTTTTTTACCCAAGTAAGTTGAAATAAAAAAAAGAAGCACAAAAATAACTTTTTATGAAAAACAAAAAACATAAACTCTCCAACAGATTTGTTTTCATATTTAAACTTTATCTATCACATTAATATTTATGGCACATTGATGTAAAAGGATTTAATTTTTTCTCATGTATTATAATAACAACTCACATATTACGACAGCTATGGACCAAGTTGAGCCCACTTCAATGCCTCTTTAGCACTATTGCAAGGGTATATTTTTCAACCTGTGGCCGACTTTGTTGCTTCCAAAAAACTTATATCTATATATACGGACTTGAAAGTTAGTCATTGTGGTCTATTCCCTGAGGTTATATTTTAAGTGTGTATACCTATTTATGTATATATTATATATAACTATAAATATCAAGTGCTTTTTAGTAATTACAAGAGGTTTCTCTTTGAAACTTTCCTTTTCCATGAAATATAGAGATATACAAAAAAGTGAACTGGGCATGTAAAATATATTACTTATAGCCTATGACTATACTTAAGAACCAGAAAGGTAGAATAAAACAAAAACAAAAATGTGAAAACTTGAAGTAACCAACTTCTGAGAACTCCTTTAACTGAGCCTTCTTATATAGTTTATAATAGTTCTTGGTCTTACTACAGCCTTTTGCTTGGTTTCCTTTGTTTCTTGAATAAAAATTATTTTTTTTTATTGAGAACTTAACAAAAACAAATTTCATTTAATGGAAATTTATGTTAGTGGTCAAATCTGTGTGATGTTATTGTTTTCTGGATTTAAGTCTTTTGTCATCTTCAACAATATTTGAATATTGTTTTTATTTTTTTTAAACCTTCTGGTGAAGAAGCTTACTATGTAGGTGGTACAAATATATCCTTCGATATTCTTCATATAGGGACAGCCAATTAATATTAAAAACTTTTTGGCTCTATTTTGTCTTTCATCGGTATAAAGGTATAGATAATATGGCTCTAATTAATAGTTAATTTGTTGCAAAAGTTAAAAAATTTTCACTTAAAGCACATTTCTAAGAAAAAAAACTTCAAAAAAACTGATATTAAGTCTTAAATTTTCTCATAATTTACCATTACCATTATCGTTACTAAGTCGTTAATTAGGTGTGACGATTTCATGATTGTCACATTTAATAAAAAAAAACTTCCAAAATTCTGATATCAAGTCCAGTTATCAAAACCTATGTTCAAAAAGCTTCTCATATTTAAATGACCATTGCTTCATAACTGCCGTAATTTAGTCACTAATTAACTGTGATAATTTCAAATTTTGGTTCCAATTTTATCTGTTCTTTAGACTTTGAGTTAAAAAAGCAACCTCTAGAAAAGAGATGATAACTTCTTTGCAGAAAGAGTAGAAAACTACTTAAATTTAAATGCTGTTTACTTTATAATTTGCCATTAATTAGTCGTTAATTAATTAAGGCAATTTCAAATTTACCATCCAATTTTTTTCCATTTTCATGATAGCAAGTTGTCAAACCAATTTTTCAAAAGGTTTCCCCCTAATTAACTGCCAATTGCATCATAATTTGTCATTGACTAGTCCTTAATTAACGGTAACAAATTCAAATGTTGGGTCCAATTGTATATGTTCTTTCGACATTTAGATTTAGAAAAAGGATCAAAGCTCCTTATATTTAATTGTCAATTGCTTCATAATTTGCCGTTAATAAGTCTTTAATTAGTTGTGAAAATTCCAAATTTGTCATGGTTCATTTGGACTGGTTCATAGATATGTACATATCAGATTTGTTAACCCGGTTACCCGCTTCAAAACACTTTTAGGTTTCTTATACTTAGTTGTTAAGTATTTAATAATTTTTGGTTAGTTAATCATTAGTTAGATAATTAATTTTGACACTTTCAAGCTTTTTAAATTAAGTTAGCAAAGCATCCTCGCGAAAATACATAATTGAAAACTTCTTATATTTAAATGTTACTGCTTCATAACTTTCCGTTAATTAGCCGTTCATTAGTTGTCATAATTTCTAATTTTTTATTTAATAGTTTCTATTTTTTGTTTGTATCAAGTAAGGAAAGCATCCTTCTTAAAAACTTTAAAGATTTTTCTATACTTATTTGTTAATTAGTCGTTACTTAGTAGTTAATTAGTTATGACAATTTCAAATTTATCATCCGATTTTTTTCGATTTTTTTATATCAAGTTATCAAAGCTTTTTTTCTAAATTGTTAATTGCTTCATAATTTGTCACTAATTAGTCATTAATTAACTGTAATTTTTGGTCAAAATTTATCTACTCCATAATCATCAAGCTAGAAAAGAGATAAAAGCTTCTTATGTTTAACTGTCGATTCTTACATAATTTGCCATTAATTAGTCTTTGATTAGCAGTGGCAATTCCCAATTTGTCATCCAATTTTTTTTTTTCTATTTTCTTGTAAGCAAAGCACTTTTCCGAAAATCTTTAAACCTTCTCATATTGCTTTACAATTGTCTATTAATTAGTCACTAATTAGTTGTGGAATTTGTCCTCCAATTGTCACTGTTTTCTTGATATTATGTTAGCAAAGTCAAAAAAAGTTGAAAACTTTTTAAATTTAAATATGAATTGCTTCATAATTTTCCATTTATTGGTCGTTAATTAGTTGTGACGATTTTAAATTTTCCATTTAATACTTTCGGTTTTCTTAATATTAAATTCACAAAGCACCTTCCCAAAAAAAAATTTATAAACTTAATGCTTTGGAATTTATATTGCTTCATAATTTGCTACTAATTAATCGTTAATTAGCTGTGACAATTTCCAATATTTTCAATTTTGTTGGTATTAAGTAAGCAAAGCACATTCTCCAAGAGGTTTAAGAACTTTTCGAATTAAGTTTATTGATTTCTTTATAATTTGCAGTGATAAGTCTTTAATCAACTTTTTTGCTTAGTTGATTGAAAAATGAGGCAACAACTTCTTATATTCAATTATTTTATTAGTTCATAGTTAACTATTAGTTAGTCACTAGTTAGTTGTGAGCATTTCGACTTTCTCGTTTAAAAGCTTTCTAATTTTGGTTTTCTTTGATATCAAGTAAACAAAGAACTATCTCGAAAAATTGTTTAAACTTCTTATAATTAATATTTAATGGCCTCATAAGTGCTTTCAGTTTCAAGTTTGTCGTTCAATAACGACTTTACATCAAATCAGCAAAACATCCTGTCGAAAAAGAGTTTAAAACTAATGCAATATTCTATGGTTTACTGCTTCATAATTTGCCACTAATCAGTCGTTAATTTGTAGTGATTATTTCGAATTTGTCATGCATTGCTGACTTGATGTCAAAAAAAAATATACAAAAATTGAACAAATTTAAAATTGCAAAAGTTGATTAACGACTGATTAGTGACAAATTATGGAGAAGTCAACTCTTAAAAATAAGAAGTTGCAACAACTTTTGAAGTGGATGCCTTGATCACTTGATGTGTCAAACAGCAAACAAAAACACACAAAATTCCAATATAAATATAACATTTTCACGGATAATTAAAGAGTAATTAACGGCAAATTAGCCATCTTATCCCTTTTCTATTCATAAATGTTGCTTTTATAACTTGACATTTTATACAAAATTCACGGAAAGAGCTGAAGACAATGCTCCGAACATGTGTTTTGGCCACAAAAGAAAAACTGGATAAGGGGATGGAAGAGGGAAGACTACAAATTTCTTTAATATGTAAACCCAAATCAAACATTAACCGAACTAAGCCACCATACTTACAACATTTGTATTTGTTAAAAGGGTGAAGGGATGAGAATTCACATCTTACCTGTAATAAAAAGAAAAAAAAAAGAAAATGGTTAATTGTAAATAAACACAGATACATAGATACAAAGTAAATAGTCTATTAGTTAGTGCGGTTGAAGTGGTATACGAATGAGATTTAATAGACTGACCATATGAACATGAAGGAGTGCAGGACAAAAAGAGAGAGAGAGAGAAAGAGTGAGTGTGAGAGAAGGTGTCTATAAAGCGGGTGAAATTAACAAACTGAAATAATATAGCAATTACACCCGAGTTGTTTGAACAGACAATAGACATACACAACAGCGCTGGCCAAACGAACGAACCAACGGACTCCAAAAGATACATTCAGATCAGCACAGGAGAAGGAGCCATCACTGAAGTACGTGCTGTTTTCCATTTGAGTGAGAATCATGAAAAGGAATTATCCTCGCTTCATGTATTCCAGCAGTAGCAGCAGCATCGGCAGACACAACTCGAATATTGTATAGCAAACATGAGTGCAGAATCCAATGCAGCAGGAGCACTAGCAGCAGAAGCAGCTAGTTACACAAATGCAATGTTTAAAATCCATTACACTAGCTACAGACTAGTATATGGCATCCGCACATCTGCACTTTATGATTAAATTTACTTTTGTTAACAACAAACATTCCGAGTAAAGGATACAAGAACCCAACCCAAAACAAACCTCTCTCTCTCTCTTCTTTTAACCGACACATCACCCCCGCTATATATTTTTTTTTTTTTTTTTGTACGCGAATAAAGGGTGTAAATACGAATAAGAGAGTCCTTAGATGTGATAACCTGGTGCTAAATGGACTGAAGTTGAATACAGCTGGAAATTGCAAAGTGCAAATATGAAAGGCGAACGAACATAGTACCCAACAGTGTATGAGTTGAACGAGCATCAGCTTCAGCAACAGCCACACTCCAGGAAGTTCTTTTGCTCCTTAAATTATATCCTTTCTTCTCAGAGGAAGTTCACGCGGTTGATACAACAACAAAAACAACGAAAAAAAAAATAATTTTATTCACTAGAAAACACGTGAAGTGAAACAACAGAAAACAAAAAATAAAATGAAAATTGAACGTGCTCCCAATTGCAATTGAATGAACTTTGGATTATCAGATCAGAGATGTGCGATGATTTCAGAAATATTTTCCAGGATACAGATTTAACAGAACGAACCAAATTTTCGCCTGAATTCTTAATTGATTTCATATTCTCTTATAGTTAAAAGTTGTGGTTGCAATTGGGTTGGTTAATTAAAATCATTTAATTTGTTTAAAAACGTACAAGTATGTGTAAATTTCTGTAGGTAAGGTGTACGTATGTATAATACTTATATGGTCACAAAAGGGTTGTTTTTTTTTTCAAAGAAAAAAAGCACTTACAAATGAAATATGTATTTATTAATTCGTAAGAAGATAATAGAGCATGACCTGTATATAAATTTTCATTTAAAGTAACATATTTTTTTAAAGAAAACTAGTTACTAAGGGAAAGTTATTTAGTGACGAGTTAACTCAAAGTTATATCAGAGTTAGTTAAATTCTCCAAATAAATAGACCCGAGTTAACTCAGAAACAGTTTTACAGGATAAATCTTTCATTTGCAAAAAAAAAATCTTTTGGAATCGAAGTGATCATTTCACTCCGACGGATATCGCTTTTTTCAAAGATTTTAAACACGCATTTGTCAAAAAAAAAACAGTTTAGTTTAGTCACTCGGAGTAAGCTTCAGATAAGCTCGAGTTTAACCCCAAAATAAGGATGATTTCATACTGAAAAATACAATATATAAGTGTATAGTGAGTTATGTAGTCATTACATGAATATGGAGTAAGTTATGTACTCATAACAAAAATATGTAGTGAGTACATAAATATATAGAGAACATAGAAATATGATGAACATAGACACATGGACTCATTACATAAATATGGAGTGAGTTATATAGTCTAAATATAAATATAGACTGAGTTTTCTAGTCATTACAAAATTATGATGTAGTGTGAAAATCGACAAATGTAAAACTACAATTCGAGAAAAAGGGTCAGAAAAACCATTTAAATTTGGATCGATATGTGGTCAAAATTGCTAATTATATTTTATTGTTGATTTATTTACTCATTTGAATTGATTGTATATCAATTAAAGCACGCTGATTAATGTTGTGGGGCCAATTCGAGCATTCCATTAAAAAAAATTAATCGAAAACGGTTAGAAAATTGATAGATTTTTTTATGGCTTTCATTAAGATTTAAGGCAAAAAGTTATTTTATGACATTTAAAGGGGCAGTTTTTCATTCTATTTTCTTAGCAGCAGGTTACAAAAGCAAACAAAAAATATTTTAAGTAACTGAGACCACATATCGATGCAAATTTAAATGGGTTTTCTAACCACTTTTTCGAATTGTAATTATTTCAAAATTCGAACTTGGAAAATGTCCCAGAACAAAAATTACTTCTTTTTAAGGCCTTTATAAATTTTACGATACCAATTTTGAATATAAAAAATAATTCCGACATCCCTAATAGGAGTTATGTAGACATTACATAAACATGAAGTGAGTTATTTATTCGTAACAATAATATGATGAGTTCAAGTGAGTAAGTTGAACGAAACGCTAATATGTAGAACTAAAAGCCATACAAAGCTATTTTGAATCAATAATTCAACAAGTCCAATTCTTAAGTCTTCTGCATGGCTTATTTATTTTTATTCAAAATTCGAATAAAAAAAAAAACCTTATAAAAATATGTACTCACTACATAGACACATGGAGAAAATGTGTGGACATATGTATAGACTCATATGATAAATATGGATTGAGTTATTTAGTTACTGCATAAATTTGAAGTTAGTTATGTAGCCATTACAAAAATATGTAGTAAGTACATAAACATAGGAAGTACATATACAAATGGAGAACATTAACATTCATATGAACTAATTTCATTGATCATGTACTGAAAATATATGTAGGCAGTACATTAATAGGGAGTAAGTAATGTACTTATTACAATATGAAGTGAGTACATAGACAAAAGGAGCACAAACACGTACCAATATTTCCTGTGACCACCATAGACCATTTCAAAAATTGCTAAACAATACAAAAATCTATCAAATCTTTTCAATTTCGAGGAATTTAGCAGTAACGAATGCAGAAAAATACATAAATTAATTTCAGTATCAAGTAATGCGAATACTTTCTTTTGTAAGAAAAAAATAAATTAATTAAGTGGCACAACAGCTTATGGAGAACCAGGGCCTAGTGACTAACAACTTTCAACCATTCCTGTGTGGGTGTTGTGGCAGGAATGGAGGGGACCTACAATATTTTGTCGAGTCCGAAAAATAAACTTATAGTAGCTCTAGCTACAAAATATTTGAGAGCAAAAAACAAATTTTATACATTTTTTAATTTAATTATTTTAAATATGTACCATGATCAGCAATATAAAATGATTAGTAACTAGAATTGATCTACAAGCTGTTATTCCTATTATTATTTGGCATAATTCCGGGACTAGGGCTTAAATATGTACTGAATACATATCTGTGGTGTTCGATAAAAACATATGATAACTCTAACTACTCTAACGTGAAAATTCACGTCCCCTGAACAGCGCACAAGAGCTTTTTTGTCATTTCTATTCCTAACATATTTTTTTTTCCATGTACCACATACATTTTTTAAATTCGAAGCAAATCGGCCATTGCATCTTAACTCTTAGTCGATATGCAAAGAACGTGAAGGCATTAAAAAATTTAAGAGTTTTCATTTATCTACCAAACACCTTAGATATTTATGCAATGTGTCCATAAAATATATTTTTGTTTTTGTAATGAGTGCATACATATGTACGTCAGCTCATTTCCCTTTATATTAATATTGCATACACAGTATTTAAATTTATGTAATTCATAGAATTTCTATTTATCATAGAAAACCGAAAACGAAATACATTTTTTAGAATATTCATGTTTATGTAATGAGTGCATATGTGCTTTGTACTGAATACATAATCACACGCTAATCGCAAAACATTGACATTGAGCTCATGGACACCATTTTATTTATTTTAATTATAGTGCCTAGAAGATGAACAAAATGTTAATGCATATTAAGTCAGTAAAAAATTATGTAATGGGCACAAAAAGTTATTTATGCAGAGATTTCTAGGATGAGTAAATACATATTTATGTGCAGAGCACACGGATTTTTTCGCTTTCTACAATACATCTTCTGAACGAGTTAGTGTAGTTGGAGGAGTATGAGGCCGTGCATTCTTAAAACTACAAGCTTATAGAAAATAATGTACATAAACTCCACGGATTGTTTCATTTATTTTTTACATAGAATCGTTCTCACCGTAAAAACCCTTAATATATTTATTTGAAGTCATGATTGTTATATTTAAAACTTCAGAACTAAAGGCGACAAACTTTGTATTCTCGTTAATTAAGGACACTTTTGTGTGAATGAGAACAATGAAAAATAAAATTGAAAAGTTTGAAAGGTTTTTGCCTGAAACAAATAAATTATTTGAGTGTGTAAAAATTACAATCTTTTTTTAAGTTTCCTTCTGCATATATGAACCATCTGCATAAAACTCATATTTTGAAATAAAATCACATTAGTTTTTAATTTTGATTTATTTTTTTGTTTGGTTTCATTTTACTTTTGACTGCATGACTTTTTTTATAACAATCAACAATAACAAAAATATAAACTACCTTTACTTTTTTTTGTTATTTTTTGATAAAGTTGAACTATGGCACCTTGTTCACAATTTCAATTATTAAAACAACATTTGAGAGCAAAGCCACTGCAATCACACATCGTCTGACGATAAAAACACTAAAAAAAACTTTATATCGTAAAGTTAAGAGGCTTCCTGAACAATACTTTCAAATAAACACACGAACGTAGACACTGAAATTAAGACAGACAGATACATTTTGAACATGATAGAATGCGAACCACAGAGAGTTCCGGTGGTGCACCATATATCAATTAAAAGTGAGTTTCCCAAATGAGTTAATGGAATAAAAGTTTAGTTTTTTTTGTTTTTATACATTTTAACAATCAGATATTTTAACAGGAAAAACACTAAGTAGAAGGAAAAAGAATTTGAGATTGTATCGTTACAGGATGACTCAGAAAGAGAAGAAGACTTCATAAATTAATACAAAAAATGTAAACAAATTCCTAACGAATAGTATTTGCCTACAAAAATGGAATTTGAATTTTAAAAACTTCAGACATTGTAGCCAGCAAAGTGTTAACTCGTCAGATTGTACATTTCAAATAACAGAAGCTTTAAAATGGTAAAAAAGTCTTAATTATACTTTTTCGGGATCCGAGCTAAATTGTTGGGCGCCATTTTGATTAAGGTAAATTACTTTACTCGCTCATTTCAAATTTAAGACAACAATCCATTTGACAAAAGCTATTTCAAATTTTATTTTCTACAATTTAGTTTATGCATTTTTTTTTTAAATTAATATTTTTTAGCTTAAATAAAGAAATTAACTTACTGTCCAAAATTTTAAAATTGAATTCAAAAACTGATTTTTCTCAATTTTTAACTTTTTGTATGCCTATAGCAGCAGAAAGTTTTGAGTAATAATTAAGTAGAAGCGACCTGCTGCCACGCTTACTTTTTTTATATTTTTGTGTTATTCTTATGCATGTTCCGTAGGAATATGTAAAATTTCGTGATCAAGCTCTTCGTAATCGAATGCAGTGAAGATTTAAGTCGCCCACATTTTCAATACATACCTAGTTTAATTTTCTCTTTTTCTTACGTCATTCAGAAGCTTAAAAATTCTTTTAAAAAAGTTGTCCTATGCTTAAGCTTCACTGTCTGATAAGACACCCTGTAACAGAGAAGGTCTTATGAAGAGGCAAAAGTTTTAAATAAAATACTGAATGCTTGATATGGTGAACCCAGAGGATTTTAACAACAGATATACTAATTCACAATGCCATAGAGACAATCAAAACTCTCGATGGTAAATACTGAATGAGTTTTGGTAATATTAATTATGACTTTTTTTCTTTACTTGCGATTTATGTGCAAAGGTACCTAGCTAACATAGGGCAAGTTTTAAATTTGTAATAATATCGAATTTGAGATTTTAAACAAACCTGACATTATGATGGTAAGGGACTTGAAAAAAGTTGGTCTTTCTATTGTGTTTGTTTGTTGGAATTGAATTGTTGCATGTTTGCCTGTCGGCTTGTCCTTCTCTCGGTATATATGTCTGACTGTAAGCACTGAGGGAAATATGTTCTCATATGTACTAAATACATTTTAACATACTACATATATGTAAAATGTAATTACATCACTAAGGTTGCATGTAGTTGCAACAAAAGTGCTCTGTAATAGACGTTATGCATTTAAAATGTACTTATTACATTTCAAATTATGTACCGAATAAAATTCAGCAAAAAATTTACTCGATAGATAAATTTTGGACTCAGTTATCGCCCCACGAGCTCAAACGAAAAGTGAGAACAGGCGTAATGAACTTAAAACATATCTATAGATGAACTTTATAAACTTATTAAATTAAAAACTCTTTAAAAAATGTAATGAATACAAGCAACACGAATTAAGTACATAAAAGGTGTACGGAGTACAAGTCTTGGCATCTAACCCAGTAAGAGTCATAACTCTTGCACCAGGAAAATAAATCGAATTGAAAAATTTATTTGCAATTTAATAAATTTGTCAACTTCCAGAATTAAGGGGAAATCAACTCAAGTAGCAAAGTTAATTAAAACAAAATTTAAAAATATATAGTGAATAAAAGAACATATAACCATTACAATCAACAACACATCGCAATGAGAATAGTGTAATTATACACAGTACATATGTATGTAATGGGCACATAGTATTCTTAATTGGTTACATATGCATGTACTCACTACATAATTCTGCCTGATTACATAATCATGTAGGTATTTACTACATGAATTACCAATGAAACACTATATTATCATGTACGCACTTCCTAATAATGTGCTCGCTATTAACTACTACATAATCATGTACTCACTAAATAATCTTAATCAATAAAATTTCTTGAACCCATGATAATGATACCATAGAAACTGTTCTGACTGCATTATTGAGTATTTAATATAGATAGTAAAGCGCAGAATTTGGTATCGGCGACACCCAGCAATTCGTAAAACCATCAAATTTTGTTTTTTATTTAAGGGCAGATGATTACAGATTGTAACCTTGAATTTTCACAGGCATTACATTTTTCATTTGACCACCACATTGGATTTTTTATCATTTTAGTTTCAAATAAATATTTTGGTTCCTAGAAATTCTACAAAAATATGTTGTAGAAAAAAGAATTCTGTATTGCGAATTGCCACATGGAAGCTTTTGAAGAAACTTAGTTTAGTTTACATTTTTTTGCAAATAAAATAAATTAGTTTACTTTTAGAATAAATGAATGGGAAATCAGCTGCGCTATAAGTAGCAAAGGTTATTAAGAGAACAATACAAGATATACGTTGTTAGTAGAAGAATATGTAACCATTACATAAAACTATTTACAACACATTGTGATGAGTAGTGTAAATGTACCCATTACATATTTATGCAAAGGGCGCATGGAATTCTAAATTGACACGGTATCCATGTACTCACTACATAATCATGTACCTACTCACTGCATGATCATGAACTCAATTCAAGTTTAGTCATGTACTCTTTACATAATCATGAATTTACTCACTAAAACATCATGAACTCAGGAAATAACCACATACTGACTACACATACACTCACCACTCACTATCTAAACGTGCCCTCATAACAGATAATGAATTCCACAGAATAATGCATATAAAATGTATACACTACATGTCCAGATAACCGAACAAAAAATTGTTTTTTTTTTATCAGAAATTCAAAAAGAAAAAAGCAAAAAATAACAAAATATCAAAAACAAAATTTTGTTTTAAATTAAATAAGAAAGAAAAAATTGAAAAAAAAAACAAATTTAAAAAAAAGGAGAAAATAAAATTTTTTTTTTTTAAATAAATAAAAAGTAAAAATATGTACATTAAAAAAATTTAAATAGTTAAAAGAAATGATAATAAATTTAAAAAAAAAAAAAATAGAAATATATTTAAAAACTAGTATGACACAATTTAAAAGCAAACAAAAATCGGCATTTCAAAAACCGTAACTTCCAGAAAAATTATTAAGACCTGTTTGTAACTCTACCGACTGAACTATCTCCAATACGGTTATTTTAAAGAAAAAAGATTGCATAATATTGTAGGATATGTTCTTACCTACAAATTGAGGCCTTGACACTTTTTCTGTAGAAGCGACAGTTCGGGATATTCCTAAACAACCGTTTAGGAATTCTTTGACCCGATGGGAAATCTTTTCAAGCTCCTTAAAATGTCATGATGAGCTTTTTTACCAAAATCTAGTTTTCCTGCAATTTTGCTACTTTTATGACAAATACTTTTGACTATTGGGTGGTACGATTAAAAGGGATCCCTTGATCAAAACACTTTCCCTCGGAGCAAGGCCTTTATTTTGTATGAATAAAACCGATTTTTGTAGCAACTTTTCAAATTTGTAGATATGAATAAAGAACATATTCTAAGTGAACACTTTGAGCAAATGCTCGAATCACATATTCTGAGCAAATGCTCTGAGCACTTACTCTGAGCAAATGCTCCTTTTCTTCTCCTTAGCTGTTTTTGACATATTTACGTCAAAACTTGCAGCTGGCAATTGAATAGTAATGGAGTCTTTAGGAAAAGTTTATTAAAATATATTCTTTTTCAGTTGTTTGTTAAAATTTAGTGTTTTTCATTTTTCAAAATACTACTATTCAAGTCACTACTTTCTCGAATCATTACATACAAATAAATGTATAAGATGCTGATGAGTTTAAGATATTTTTTTTTTTTTTTGTATTGCCGAAACTTGAACAAAAATCTCTAAAGAAGTTCTGAAATTCAAACCCAATCGGTCAAGGATAACTAACGTGTATGTGTATGTTGTGATGTCTTCAAGAATAAAATTCATTGGCATCTTTATACTTCATACACATCATAGTTGCCAAAAAACAAACAAAAAACTTCTTTTACATTTGCAAATGAACTTTGGCTAAGTTTGTATAAAAATACATTTTAAAAAGAAAAAAAAAAGAAGACCATTTTATATGAACGCATGAGACAAAAGACGAAATAAAAAAAAATAACAAAACTTTTTAACTTCAAAACTCATTGAACGGAAGGCGTTATAAAGCTATTAAAAAAAATTACCAATAAATCAAACCCGCAATTGGGTTTGCGTTAGATTGCTGCCAAAACTATCTATGTATCTAATAGAACTTTTTTTTTCTATCTTTCAGTCTTTTTTGAGTTTTTTTTTTTAAATTCTTTTATTACATTTTCTGGCAGAAATTCATTTTGATAATATATGACATTGGAAAAATATTTTCGTTTTATGCCATTCTGCATCCTTTCACATGCATTTATGAAGAATTCCTTTTTTTATTTTACAAATTAATTCAAACATATAATATAGCAAGAGAAGATGTGGCGGTAGGGATTATATTGTAATAGTTCAACACATCCAAAGTCTAATTAGTCATTTTTAAAGTGCACATGGGCAGTGAATATTTATGTGATTTGAAAAAAAAGAGGGATTTATAAATAAGAACCAACATCACTCCTACGACAAAGCTCAATTTTATTGCAACGATAATTTAGGCAAATAACCATATACTGATGATGAAGGAAGGCATGCCGAGATGGTTTCAAGTGAGGATATACATAAATACAATGCTGTTGAAAAAAAAAGTATACAACAAGAAGTTCCACCAGTCAAGTGGATTTTCGATTTTTTAACTTTAATATAATTTAAGGTGTATTAACTGTCCAAAGTGGCGGAAAGCTGAATTTCGGTATATAGCCTCCTCGTGGCATTCTAAGGAAGCTGTAAAAAGTCCCCATCGATATGAGCGCCGCTAAAAATTTCATGGGGGGTCAAAGGCCCCCTCCAAACGGTTTTTAAGAAATATCTCCCGAACGGTAACTCTTGAAGACAAAATGTCAAAGACACCCAGTTAGCTTGTAAAATTTCCTACAAAAAATGTTAGGTAACTTTTTTTCATAAGTTTCACCGTTTTGGGGTAACTCAATCGGCAGAGTGGGGGGTTTTAAGTTTCTCTACAAAATGTACTCGTTTACACCTTTGAAGTTGAGTTCAAGATGAGTTTTTCTTGCGTGGTATCCCCTAGAAAAATTAGAAAATAGTACAAAAAAAATATATCCAGGGTTTATTTAAAGGTTTGATAAGGTTCCCCATCGATTTAAGCAATTTTCATACAAAACTGCCCCTCCTCCCTAAACGGGGGAGAATTGAACCGCCCCCATGCTAAACGGGGGATAATTGAACCACCCTCCCTCCTCCCACATGATTTTTTTCTTTTCTCAACCCACCCTACACGCTTTAGCTTTTTGTTTCATTTTATATGAATCATTCTGTATAAACGAAATACCATGTTTCGTGTTGGTAAGTCTTATGAAAGAAAAAAGTTACCATATATTTTTTGTAGGAAATCTTCTAAGCTAACACCCAGCCTTTGACATTTTTTCTATAAGAGTTACCGTTCGGGAGATATTCCTTTAAAACTGTTTGGGGGGCCTTTGACCCCCATAAAATTGTTAGAGATGCTCATATCGATGGGGACATTTACAGTTTCTTAGGAATGCTATGAGCAAGCTATACATGCTAAAATTCAGCTTTCCGCCAAAACCGTAATTTGGCTGTTTTTTCGGCTATTATGACTGGACTGTAAGGGCCTATAAAAATAATACGTACAGATCACAAACTTAAAGAAACCTAAGTTCCGATGGGAAAGCTCAGTTTAAAACGCCATCTTTTTCCAAAATAATTAACCTCAAAAAAGCGATTAAACAAAATGTTTTTAGGTACTTTGTTGAGTTTTTACTTAATTCTTGAACATCAAAGTTCGAATACGTTCCAACTCCATTTATGCCTGTTTGGTTGCTTGAAATTTTGTTCAAAAGTTTCGCAAAACTATATTTTTTTTTCATGGAATTTGACAGAAAAATTTGAAAATTTGTATGAAATTTTAAGCCCCCCAAAAAACACACAGTTTGAGATGGAACATTCATAAATTTGAACTCTCAAAATCGAAGGCTTAGAGAGAGAGGAAATTAACTGAAACTATTTTAAAAAAAAATATTTGCACAGCACTGTATTATAAAACATAAATAAAGAGAAATATTTTTTGAATCTAAAGAAACGGTCTCAGCAAAATTGTTTGAAAAATAAGCAAGAAAACGTTGCGAATAAATCACACGGCCAGTGTAGATGTGGGTGATGGTGGTGGGTATATTGTGGAATTAAAATATGTTGGACATTTTTCGGTTACAATTATTATATTCTTCTCGAAGCTTTGTTGACTAAACGAGCTTGATTTAGATTTTTTTGTTGTTGTCCTTTGTTTCAATAAACTGCAGGATTTGCATTTTTGTTATCTTTCTGAGTAAGGATGTGGTATTTCAGTATGCCAAAAAAAATTAAATAAATAGAACGAATAGTTGACGATATTTATGTTTGTACATGTAAATGCAATGGTTTATGATTTCAAAACAAAATAATTCATGAAAAAAGTTGAAACAGACTTAAATTTTTATTTTTTTCGAAGTCGAAAAAGATTATTTTGATTGGTTTATGGTGATGAAGCCCGAAATTTAAAACAGGTTAGCAAAACTGGGGTTTTCCCCCATGTGATTTGACAGCAGATTGAGAAAAATTGTAAGAAATTTTAAGCTACCAAGCCTATTCTAAAGGAATCTGCGATAAGCATTTAATGGATTAAACTCGGTATGGACAAAATAGCCCTTAGTCCAGTAAACGCTAAGGTTACAGCGTAGAATTTTTGACAGAAAATAGGCGGAAGCTAATAAACCATTAAGCTCTTAAAGTTTATAGTGGAATTTTCAACCATTTAAGCCACTATGTAAGGCCAAAATACCAAAGTAAATTGCTTACTTTATACTTAGGCCCAGTCTTTTCGTACTTATTTAAAACAAAGGTTAAATATGTGCTCTTTCCAACTGATCCTGTCAGACTCCCTGATAAAAATCTGGCACAACGACAGAAACAGGAAACAGGTTAGGCGATAAAAGCCTCCGGGCCAAACGAAATCTCTACAGAAGCGCCGAAGCAGCAGTAAACATGTATTTAGGCAAAGGAAACCCGGATTCCCCGTCCGCAAACAGGCCTCTGTGAATGCTGGAAACTGCGGAAAAACTAATAGTCGTTTTACTAAAACGACAGTAAAGTAAAACGACACGGCTCTGGAAACGACAATTTTAAAACGACTAAAAGCTAAGCGTTCTCTCTGCTCTTTATTTCTCACCAATTAAACGGTAGTCGTTTCACTGAAACACCAAGTGTCATCAAGACTCACAGCAGGAGTACAAAGTACAGGTGACCTCTCGGAAAAACAGTTTGCCTTCAGGAAAGGCGGCTTTACTACCGGAACTATCAAAGAGGTAGTAGTGAAGGCCACCCAAATAGCCCAAAAGGGAAACTCTTGGAAGATTGTTTTGTTGGCAATCTTTGACGTCCAAAATTCTTTCAATTCAGTGAGTTGGAGTAACATGCTGAACACACTTGGCGCAATATTTAACGTCCCAGCCTTTGTATTACACGTTGGGTGAAAGACTTTCCAGAAGACCAACGAAGGGAGGAAGTAACTTCTTGAGCAGCATAAGGCTCGATTTTAAGACGGAAACGACACCGAAAGCCCACAATGGAAGCTTAATCAAGACATGCGACGAGGAAACTTCTGGTTGGACGGACATGGTTTGAGCTTGGTAGCTGAGAAAACAAGATTCCTACACAAATCAACTTCCAACTCGGCTCTGGAAGTAGATAATACAGTCAGAACTCAGTGAAGTAGATGGTGCCGAGGCTCGACACCAAGATAACTTGATGGCAACAGAAATAGAGGAGGTAGCGGAATGAGCATTAAAAGTGACTAATTCGCTGAGTCAGAGTCAGTGACTAATTCGCTGAGTCAGAGTCAGTAGTCAATCAGTAAGCAAAAAATGCTGAAGTCGACAATGCATTCTATTCTTCTCTGTGGAAATGAGTTCTAGCAAATATACTTCGACAGAAGAAGTATTGGAAACAGATGGAGCCATTGTAAAGATGTGAAGTTCTACATGTGATAGATGTCAGAACGAGTCCCGTTCTTGTTTGGAGTAGATCCAAACTTTTATATCCTAGCGGCGAAAGCAGGTACGTCTACAATAAAGAGGAGGAAATTAGAGAGGAAGCGGCAACTGATGAGGCGAAGTAGTACACGAAGCAGAAGTAAGAAGAGCGGGGGAGCTCAAAAAACTGAGGAATATGGACAGCGAGCTGATCCGGAAGGTGGCTGATTAGAATGGTCGGGAACACGGTTACCCACTGGAACCAGATATTTCAACGTCTTCTTTGACAAAACAAAGAGTCCAGGCAGACAATATGAGTATGAATACTTTCTTCACCGCAACTTAGGATGGAAACCCGATAGACGTGGTCTGGGGATAAGTGTCGCCACCATCGACCGGACACCACCAGTCGAAAAGATACTGGTCAGCGGGAAAGCATGGAACGAAGTCTGCCTTTATGTCCAAAAATTCTCAGAAGAAAAAGACGAATACGGTGGAAAAAAAGTGAGCTCGGAAGGGTGGATTACAGCTGCTCTGAAGAACCTAATACAAAAAGCCAGTGGTCCTAGGGCGTGGGTAAGAAAATGAGGAGTGAAGGGAGTTTTAGTCTAACACGCCTTGGCGAAAGGTGAGTCGAACACACGGGGACGGTCATTGCCAAAAAGACCTCCCTTGAGTGTAAAAGCATTTAGCGTTTTTTTTTTTAATTCAATGGTATTTATTTCGGTTGGTAAAAACCGTGTACCAAACCATTTTCTAGTACTAGGTCCGTTTGAAAAAATGTCTTTGAATAGATTCAAATTCTTCGAAAGGCAAATAACCAAAATCATAGCACGATACTACAAACAGGTCATTGGCGGTCGCTAGAAAAAACGACCGCCAATGACGCAGTTATAGTTCGATTTATGTGCTTCATGAAATTTAAACGTTATCAGAACTTGAAAATAATTGAATACTAGCACGACTTCTGATCGGTACTGATCTGGACGTCAAAAGTAGAATTAATAAAGCTCATGCTGCCTACGGTACTTGCGAAGCCTGGAAAGCAAGACAAGTCAAGAGCAGCTGGACGTCGACATAAGAAATCGAAATGACAAATGGACTGGTTACACACGGAGAAAACCAAACAATGAAATTGCAAAGCAATCTCTGAATGGGAACCTCAGGGTGCACGACGAGTTTAAGGACCAGGAACTACATGGAAATCGACTGTCTTAGCAGAAGCAGAATCTCGGAGAAAAAAGTGACCATAGTTAAAAAAGCTTGCTACAGTCCGTGAAGAATGGAGACGTTTTTCTGGCGCCATATGCGCTAACTGGGTTGAGGAAACGCCTACTTTTTTGGACGCACTTCAAAAATAATGATTTTAGTCAATGTTTAGGTTTTACTTCTGGAGTTCAGTTCATTTGTAACTGCAGAATCAAACGATTGTTCCCCAGTAAAACTTAATCGTCAGCGTAAAGAAAATTTTTGCCCTGTAGATCAGCTGAAAGTATTCTTCGTCGAAGTACATACAATACAAATATACAAATATCGACAATGAACAAAATAAATATTATTGCGCTTAAAATCCAACTTTGGGGAACACCAGTTGAGGTTTTGAACCAATCCGAAAAATCTGATCCATTCTAAACAGAAGCACTTGTTTTGACACATGTAAGTTCAAGTACATACATCATAAGGAATTTTCGGGAGAGTTCAAGTTCAAAGACTGTCTGTTTACATTGTCAAGGCTGTTTTGAAGTCTACAAAACAAATGTAAAGTTTCGTCTTTTGTTGAAAACAACAATATGATAGCATTCATCATCAGGGAATCTACATAAATGGCAATGACTAAACTCGAGATCCCGGGGAAACTGATCCAGATGTGTCGAGTGACATTGGAAAATACACGATGCAATGTGCAACTAGGGAAAAACTCTCCCAAACTATTCTCAACATGCACAGGGTTTTGGCAAAGGATATGCGCGCTATCATGTGGTATTATCAATCTCGTACTGGGGCATATAGTACGGAGGGCAGAACTAAGCACTGAAGTCAATATTTTTAACAGATGATATCGAAATTATCGGCACCTTACCAACAGACAGATTAAAAGTCTTGCACGGTAATTGAAAAACAGGCGAAACTTGTAGGTTTTCAGGTAAACGAGGTGAAGAACGAATATTTGCTATAAACAAAAAATTAACGACCTGTCTACCAGCTTGGAAACAAAACGTCACTGCTGATTGCAAAAACTTCGAAATTGTTAAGGAGTTCATCTTCCTCGGAGTTAATATTAATCCCACGAATGACATCTTAGTGAAGATCTGAAGAAGAATTATCTAAGCAAACTGGTGCTACGCCAGTTTACGCCTAACTCCTTACACGTAAGACTGGACTCCTTCGAAAGGAAAATTCTTCGACGAATGGCAAAGAAGTTAGAACCGCGAGCTCTATTAGCTGTTTCAGATGTGGATGTAGTCCAGAAAATAAAAACACGTCTACCACAATGGCCGAGTGAATAGACTTTAATGATCCCAGCCCCCAGGTTCAAGAGAACGAAGAAACCCGAACCTCCGGTTTAAAGACCAGGTCATCGCGGATTCCAGGAAGCTTGGCCTAGATAACTGGAAGCAGCCTGTTGGATATTGTAGAGGATGGAAGGCTGCGACTCTTCATGGATTAGGAGTCGGATTAGTAAATGTATTCTATAAGAAGATTCCATGGCAAAAAGTATTTTTCTCTGACAACTTTTGAAAAGAAAAAAAATTTTATTTAAATAGAAAAACCCTAGTCAAATCTTCTCGTCTTTATTTCATCCAGAAAAAAATCATCGATATTTTATAATTTGAAATATTTTCAATGACCTTTTTCTTTACAAAAAAAAAAAACAAACAAAAATGATTATTTTTAACTTAATTTAAGTCAAAATGCCTCTCATACGTGTTCCCATCTTCCCTGGAATTGAGTATCCATATTGATTTCGCTTCAGCTACATGTTCCAATTACCATATTTCCAATTTGTTTACCCCGAAAAAATACGTGACCGAGTTCGATATAGATTATCCTTTTATATAAAAAAAAAAAAAATAAGCCTTCATAACAACAACAACAAACAAAAAAAACAAAATATACAAAGAAAAAATATATATAGATAATATTGAAAAGCCTCTGACAGAATGTTTTATTAAAAATTATTGATTCCGTGACATAGTTCATAAAATCAAGACAGGCTCAACAACTTCACATATCAATTTCAAATCAATAGCTAACGGATATATGTATGTATGTACGTATACGAGTATGTATTGTTGTCCTCTAAAAACCTATTTTATAAAGGTCCTCTGCCGAAACTGAAGCCAAAGCCGTGCCGCACCATCACCGATGATAAAGTTCCAAACATCAGTCCTCATACAAAACAACATCCTTTTCTATATCCGTATCTCTCTATAGAATTTGTATTTCGCGTGCAATTCAGTACGCGCTTCTATTGTTGAAAATTCCCAAAGCCCTAAATGCTGCAGAAGCACACAGCACAGCACAGCACAGTACAGTACATATGTATACGATAAGGGAATATAATATTAAATGACATAGCATTGAAAGAAGAAATAATATTATCAAGGAGCGCATACGAACATCACTTTTCCCTTATGATAGAAGCACGCCTTTCACTAAAATTGGTAAATAGGGACTAGGAAGTTGGGGTTAAGGTGGATACCGCTGTTGATGTTGTTGCTGCTCGGTTGGCAGCAGGTAGATGGAGTTAATGGTGAAAATAGTAATAACAATAACGAAAAACTCACCCAAAAGTGAGTGCAATGATTTTATTCTCACACAAACATTGAGGACGGAGAGTAGAGTATGATGAATATTCAATAGATAGAAAAGAAACAGACGACACGACTGACACGGGCGAAGGGAAAAGCACTCGTATAGTGTACGTAGTTTTTAGCAAATCAACAGTGACACACAGAGTGACACCACCACCAGCAGTTACAGAAGCAGAAGCAATAGAACGAAGAAGTGGTTTGGGAGGAGGTGGTTGCAAGCAGAAAAAAACTGATGGAAACTCCTTTTAGTCGAGGAGCGAAAAATCGCGCTTAAGGATTTCGTGTCAGCCAACACTTAGCATCAGTTTCCACTGAGAGCGTCAGTTTTCATGTTGCACGCTATACAGTTTTATTTCAAGTTTCGACAAAGAACCTACAAATAGAAACATACCCAACCAACACTTTTCACAGACAGATAGACTTGAAGGGCGGTGCAGTTTTAGCGTTGGTGCAATATCTCAGAGACCAAAAATCATCAATTTTGTGGAAGTGATTTTGAAAAAAAAAGCTTTCGATTTGTCCAATATTAATATCAAATTGAAGTACGAATATTAAAGATGTATTGAAATTTATTTTTAGAGGAAATATTAATTTGAAAAACATCAATCATGAAATTTGAAAGAATCACGAAGAAGTATGTTATTTATTGCATAATTCAATTCCAAGAAAGAGTCTCACTGACAAACAAACATCAAATGTTGTTATCGATGGATGAAATTGCACAATTTTAAAATATTTTTGAAATCACCTTCAAAATTTTACAATTACCCACAGGGTACTTCATCTACATATATTATTATATTTATGCAATTTCAAAATCATTTCAAATCACCTCAATTTTAATGACAGTTTATACCAGTTTTTCGATAAAGTAAACAAACAGAGCTAAAGAAAGTGAGCGAATATTACTGTCAGTTTTTGTTTGCCTTTTTTTGATATGTGAATTCGTAATTTTAATTTTAAGTTGATTTTTATGTCGTTTTCGATTGGATTTTCTGACTGTTCCACTCCTTCTTGATTCCAATCGAATATTAAAACATAAATTTACACACACACTACCGACCGACGACATTTTCCAAAATGGTTTCTTCAAGCATTTATCACTTTTGACAAGTAATACGACGAAAAGTTGTATATGTATGCGTGTGTTCCAAATCTACTCCTTCTTGAAATCGGGAACAGAAAAAGACTCCGAAAACATTACTCGCTAATCAATGGCTTTTGGAGTAGTAGGAGCCAAAGGAGTGAAAAAGAAGTACGCCGAACGTCTAAACGAAAACGACAATAATAAAGTAAATTCTTGGGGTGAAACTATTATATGTACTAGCTGCTTGGAACCCTCTATATTCTCTGAATTCTGTAAATACAAAAGTTAGATCGATGAGATCACAGAACTTAGTTCTACTTAAGGGCCACCCATGGTTGAAAATTCGAAGTTTTACTCTCCAACAAACGAGTATTCCAGTTAAGGTACTTAAGATTAGGTGCCGTGATGATGCGTCAAGTTTAGTTATGGGGTGCCTCCCTTAACCATCCTGATTTCTGAATTAAGTTAGGAATGCTTGTTAGAAGCAACAATGAGAGTCAACCAGTTCGTTGAAAAAGTATTCTCCGAGGACATCATTTCCAGGTCTGGATAGGCTGGGGCATTCACAAAGGAAGTGATTTGAGCCTCTTTCATCTCTTTGGACTGAGGTTCTTTCCATAAGTCCGATAAACCGATGCCCATTCAGCTCATGTGGGTCCCGATTGAGTTGTGACGGATTGTGAAGGATTCGAACTAAGAGCAACAATTAAGGTCTGCTAAGCTTTAGTCAATACTTTCAAAATTAAATTTGGTGGAGTATCATCTCGTGGAAAACCAAGGCCTAGTGACTTAGAACTCTCAGCTATTCATGTGTGCGTGTTGTTGACAGGAATGGAGGGGACCTACAGTTTTTTGCCCAGTCCGAACGGCTCGATGATAGGCACTTTTTCATGGCAAGTATACCTACTCTTTGAGGATTTGTAAATTCCTCGCAGGAGGCAGTGTCTCGGAAAATATTTTTCTATTTTCAGGTGGTAGAGACTTTAAGTCAATACTGTTTTTTTTTTTTTTTTTTTTTTTTTCTTGCTTAACTGCCTAAGTACCCAGGGTATAATTTGGCACGGTTTAAGGGATGAATTATTTTTTGGCAGTTCATTTCCTTACATTTCGGTGTCGCTGAACCCATCGAGGAACAATCTAAATTCACTACCGCAACGATCAACCAGTTTTTTTTTGACTTCGTGAGAATTGACGCTACGTTTCGGATTGTCGCCTGGTTATCTACGAAGATAGCTAGATAGTATGACTCCCGTATAAGGATGATAGAGAAAGAATTCTTTAGATAGAATCAATAGTGGTGTTTTCACTTTCAGTAAGAGTGAACTTCTAGGTGAGCACCTTACATGATTTACCATGACATGCTCGGAGTTAAGGGGTATAAGGAGGGGTTTATCCGGCTTCTCAACCTCAAAGTTATAATAAGGTTCTGGTTTTCGTGGTTGGGTTTGTGTATCGGGTAACTTTTTCCTAGAAAAAAAAATTAATGGTTCCAAAAGAACCAGAATCGAATACGGATGAACCAAATGTTGACGACCTCAGAAAAAGAAACAGGGACAGTGAATTTCGAATCTGCACGTAGACTGTCGGGTTCACGTTCAGCCAAACAATTAGTTGTGACTCAGGATAGGCTAATAGCTGATATAACAGCCATCGTGTGAATTCTACTTGAGCGAGTGCTGGAGAAGGATCACCGATTCCTCGGTTTCTGTTTTGTGATAAGGGCTTACCCTAATAAGGCAAGGAGTCTCGGGCTTAAAAAGTGTAAACGAGCGCCTGGTCACAATCTGCGTCAAATTCAAATTCAGAAACATCACGTTGATCTGCATTCAATTCCCCACAGAAAAGAAAAACTCAACCAAATAAGCATTCTACGATCTCCTCGAGAGCATGTACGATATGAGCCACAAGTACGACGGCGCACTTCAAGATTATTCTTCGCGACTTCAACGCGAAAATTGGAAAGGAGTTTAACTTTGGTTTGATAGTCGAAAAAACAGCAACGATAACACTTCCAGTAACGAAATCACCCTAATACACTTTGTGGTGAGGTAAAATTTTATTTTAAACACCTCAATATGCACAAGGGTATATCTGGCGGCCTCCAACCGAATTGAACGCAGAGGCATTCAAACAGTATCCTGTTTAACATCCAGGGAACATTCCGAGGGGCCAACGCAGATTCGGACGATTACTTATTTGTGGCTTAAGTTCGTACGCCGAGCGGAAGCTGCTGAAAGATTTGACGTCACGAAGCTTCAATCGCAAAAAACGTCAAGACTTTTGATGACCACGTTTGTTTTTACCTTCCAGCACTCCTGCTCTCAGAATCAAGTGCAAAGGATCAATGCAAATGCTGCCAACATGTTATCAGAAGTGCCACTACTGATGTACCTCTGGTCCGATGAGGTATGCCTGCTGACGCATGCAACCAAGAACTGGGCTTAACAATTAATGCTGCTGGCTAGAATCACAGCTGGTAAGAGGGTATCTCAGGAGCTCTCCATACGAAAAAGGCAAGAACACCTACTGCCAACATACCATCAGATGTTCTTTTACTGATATTCTGGGTTTCACCAGACAATCACAACGAAACCCTCTGGTCTGATGAAGAGTGCCAGCTGGCGCATACAACCAAGATCGAGGCCTACTTATTTATATTGCTGACTAGAACCAGAGCAGCAGACGGAGATGCCTGGGAGCTCTACGGGTAAAAAAAATAGAGAAATCGAATTCTCAGGAGGAAAAACAGAGATCACTTGCAACATGCTGGGTTTCACTAGGTGACTACAACGAGTCCCCTGGTCCGATAAGTGCCGCTGACGCATGTAGATAAGAACGGGGCCAATCATTCAATGCTGCTTACTAGAACCAGAGTCGCTGATGGGGTTACCCGGGACCTCTACCGACAAAAAATTAAGTTCTACCAATTTCTCAAGAGGAAAAGGTAATCCATCAAGTCAAGTCAGCGATCGGTGAAGTCAAAATTGCAAAATGGAGCAGCAGGCATGATATTTTAAATTTCCACCAAACTGTGAAACTATCCAGAAAAGGCTACAACAGAAGTCTGCCAAAATGAGAATGTAAATATGGTAGTAAATAGATACGCACAATCGCTGCTGAGTATCTGTGTCAGAACACTATTACAACAGACTGCTAAACTGCAAAGATAGCCAACATTCTGCTGCTGGACTTTCATTCAATTTGGACGATGATGGTCAGAAGTTTTCGTTCACCCGATTAACATAAAATGCAGTAAGCGATAGTAAGCCATAGAAGGCCGTTCGTTGGAGATGACTTGGTTGGGAGCAAATACTTACTTATTTGTAAAATTTGGTCTGATGAAAGGTATTCACAAAAAAGGAGATGCTTTGGATTGCGTCAACTACAGAGGAATAAGTCTCTTAAGCGCCACGCCGCTGCCTATAAAATCTTATCATCTTTACTGTGTGATCGCCTTTTTGTCAATGATCGGTCAATATCAGTCATCAACCGTCAATCAAATATTCACACTCCAACAAATTTTGGAAAAACCCGATATACAGAGCCATGCAAAACTTGTCCACTTGTGCAGGTTGATGGAGAAGTCTCAATGATCTATCAAAGTCGGAAAAACACCACCTAGCTCCTTGATGTCGAGAAAGTTAAAAAAAACAACTGAAAATAGAACGAAGGGACAAGTGGAGAGTAGGAACACCCTCTCACCAGCCCAAAGAGTCTGCGAATCTACACCTCATGGTCTACGCCACAGAGCAAAGCCTTAGCTTAGGTAATGCGAACAGATGCAGAAGGACTTTAGCCATCTAGGTGTGCATATAAGGACGCAGCTAGTTAGGAACCGAGCTGGCTGGAACACCGTGTTGGTTGAGGGCAAAATATTTCGATTTCAAAGATGAATAGGGATAAATTATACAGAGCCATGTTGTATCTCTGCATATCTACCAAGCTCAGCCGCTTGTGCAGGTTGTCGATGGAGGAGTCACGATGCTTTGTCAGAGTCAGGCAAAAAACACCGAACAATATAATATAGAGTATTAAAAAAAAACTGAAAGTGAAGAAAGCGATTGAGATGGATGGGACAAGTGATTGAATATGAAGACCGTCTCAGCAGCCGGACGGCTCTTCGAATCTAAACTTGATGGTCTACGGAACAAAGAAAAAACAAAGTCCTTGGAGTGCTTAGCTGGAGGTAGATAGTCAGGCACCGAGCTGGCTGGAAGAGCTTGTTGGTTAAGGGCGTAGTTCATCCATCATTATCTTTATTGATTTTAAAGATGGATAGAGACCTGTCGTAACTCTGCGTATTTGCAAAACTCGTCCGCTTTAGGAGTTTGACGGAGGATTCTCTATGCTCTGTCAAAGATCGAAAAAACACCATCGAACCCTTTGATGGCTGGGACAAGTAGACCGTATGAACACCGTCTCACCAGCAGTAAAGTAAGCAAGGTAGAAACTGGATGTTAACACGTTAACTCAAACTTTCTATCTCATTGAGAAGTCAGTTTAAAATTGATTGCAGAATTTGTCCTAAGAAATTTATTTATAACTTAACTTAAGAATCCATTTATTATGATTAACCTTTCTCAGCGTTTAAGATGTGAATCAACAAAGTTTAAGATTAATTTACAAATATTTTGCTTTTTTCAACATTCACATTCTACCAAATAATGCCACAAAGATTCTATTCCACTTAGAAGAAATTTTGCTCTATTAAAATCTTGAAAAATAAATCTTTCAAGAAGCAAGAAAAAAAAAAAAGAGTCAACAAACTTACACTTTCTAATGCTCAACAATGATGGCCGAGACCAAGAAGCAAAGTTTACGTGCTGATTTTAAAGACACTCTATCTTCTTCCCTTACCACATCATTCACAAAGGACCTTAGCAAACAAAAGCATAAACTGAACAAAAAGGGAAACACCTTCAACTCCTTAATGTATGCTGTGGTATTCACACAGCACATCCTTCCTTCATATGGTTTGTAGTAATCACCACTATCAACCAATGTATGCTCTGCAGTCTTTACGTACATAAACGCATTCTTCTAAAAGGATATTTCTGTGATTTTGTCTTTGAATCCTTGTACTTAGGTATTTTAAGGAAACTTAAGGTTTTTAAAAGGACAAACTTTTTGGGATACTCAGTTAAGTTTAATTTTTTTGTATGGCAAAAACTCTTTGAAACTATTTATATACATTTATACTCGTGTGTCTATGTAGAAAAAGAAAACTGTTGCTGCTAAGCACAATGCCAAGAGCTATCACACTTCTAAAAAGTTACATAATTTCTTTATTGAAAACTTATGGCGATTAACTTTAGTGGCTTGCCCCATTATATTTTAACACTCAATATACTTGCTAACCGGAAATCCAGTCTTCAAGCTATTTTTTTTAATATTTTTTTTTTTAGTAAAATACTGAAACAAATTAAAAATTATCACAGACAGAATATTGAGGGGAGAAGGCTGGTTTGTGCTATAGAGAGCACAGGGTGCTATTCACAGTAAATGCAAAACATGCAATTCCTTTTTAGCTTTATTTTTTAATTTTTTCCTATTTTCTAAAGATGGTCACCATTCTCTATGCTGCACGTTCGCTATAGAAGAATATCACTTACAAAAGTATACTACTGCTGCACACCCTTTTCAACATAGCAGCGATTTTTAACAATAGCAGCTACCGCTAAAAAGTAAGAACTAATAAACGACAGTAATACGAAGGATATTGCTGCGCCAAGGCATTTAGTTCTGGTGAATTCTTTTCTTTCCTTGTTTTTGTTGTAGTTTTTTTTTTATATATTTTGTGATTCTTGCTTTTTCTATTTGCAACTATTGTCACTTACTTTATCTTGGCAAAAGTCGTCTGGAAAGGGGGAGTATGTACAATAGTAAGGGCAGAGAATTTCCACGCTTTTATTTCCATTTGCATATTCAGTAATTGTAGTTTCGGGCAACAATAGAATTTTAAAGAAAGAAACAGAGAAATATTTTAAAGTTTCACAGTGGACTTTGTGAAGGGCAAATTTGAAAAAAGAAATATGAATCATTTATTTAATATTAATATTAATTTTGTAAAAACAAAGATAGAAGACATATGGTTTTCAATCTGGCAATACTTTTTTCGAAGTTGGTCTTTTTGACAGCTGTCACTTGATTTATGTTCAGTTTTGTTTGTCAACGAAGCATTAATTTGGTAATAAATTTGCACGATTGAAAAACGTTGCTCAGAAGTAAGCCTATTCATAATAAAATAGCAAACCAAACTGTGCAAAAATCAAGGGACAGCTGCCAAAAAGATCAGCTCTGAAAAAAGTATTGCCAGATAGAAAACCACCTTGCGAATCAACAAAATTTTTTGTGTTTTCATCCTATTTCACAGTTTTGATTATAACAAAACGCATCGCCGTTGATCGAATCTAAATTATTCCAAATTAACAAACAATACAATTTGATTGGTTTAAAAACTGTTAAGAAAATCTTAAACTTTCAGTTTTCTTGCTGCACCGATAAAATGTGATTTTAAGTCGATTGGTTGACATTTGAATCGAAATACACCTATCTTGTCAAAATATAGTTTGTCCCCTATCTGTCAAGTCATTAACTGTCAAATTCCATTGAAGGATGTCTACGATGACGATGGATTAAAACACATCTAAAAAATCAGAATTTTTACTGCTCCGGAAGAAAGGTGATTTTAGGTCAATCGGGTGACATTTGGATCGAAATACTCATTTTCAGTGAAAATATAGTTTGTCCCCTATCTGTAAAACCATAAACTGTCAAATTCTATTGAAGGATGGCTACGATGATTAAAAAAACTTCTAAAAAAATCTGAAATTTTCGAAGAATTTTTACATCTCTAGAAAAAAAAGGCGATTTTAGGGCAATTGGGTGATATTTGGATCAAAATACACTCATCCTGTCAAAATTCTGTGTGTCCCCTATCTTTCAAGCTATCAACTGTCAAATTCCATTGAAGGATATCTACGATGTCGATGGATAAAAAAAACTTCTGAAAAATCAAAAATGTTCAAAGAATTTTTACTGCTCCAGAAAAAAGGTGATTTAAGTTCGAAATACACATTTTCGGTGAAAATACAGTTTGTCCCCTATCTGTAAAGCCATCAGCTGTCAAATTCTTTTGAAGGATGGCTACGATGAATTAAAAAACTTCTAATAAATCAGACATTTTTGAAGAAATTTTACTGCTCCAGAAAAAAAGTGATTTTAGGACATTGGGTGATTTTTGGATCGAATTACACTTATCCTGTCAAAATGTAGTTTGTCCCCTATTTGTCAAGCCATCAACTGTCAAATTCCATTGAAGGATGGATTCGATGTCAATGAATTAAGAAATTTCTAAAAAACCAGAAATGTTTGAAGAATTTTTACTGCTCCGGAAGAAAGGTGATTTTAGGTCAATTGGGTGACATTTGGATCGAAGTACACATTTTCTTTCAAAAAATAGTTTTTCCCCTCTCTGGATTAAAAAATCTCTAAAAAAAAAATTCAGACATTTTTAAAAAGATTCCTTATTGAAATGATTGAGATTGGGATGGAAAATCGAGAATCATCGAAATGATTGAAAATGAAATGGAAAATCGAGAATCGTCGAAATGATTGAAATTGCGACAGAAAATCAAGAATAATCGAAATAATTGAGATTGAGATCGATTGAAATGAAAATTTGTGATTTCAATCATCGATACTTTTCGATGATCGGATCAAAAAAAATCGAATCGTTCCTGATTGACACAGCCCTAGAACGGAATACGGATTTGCACAATCACATCCATATATGTATGGCATATCGCTGTTCTTTTTCTTTCCACAGTTGAACGCACATCCATATAGTAGGTATCTTTTCCAATACTTGTCATTTTCGGCGTGCGAACAACTGTGGTAAAAGGCCTACGGCGGATTTACACATTTGCTAAAATAACAAAAACCGCTTCAATTGCAATATTTTACAAATTTGATTGATGAAATTCCAATTTCAAGACTATTTAACCCCATAGTGTTGTTGGAGTATAAGTGAAATTTTTCTCTAATACAATCCCAAACAACATGTTTTTTTTAAGAACGAGGAAGGATTTCAAAACGAAATAATCTCTTTTCTATTCTTTATGGCAGCATAGCAATGCATTTTTTTTTTCTACTCTTTCTTGGTATATCTCGTTCTCTCGCTGTGAATAGCTGGCAAGGACGACGAGAAAAGAAATTTCTAAAGAATAAATTGTAATATCTATTCATTATTTCTTATCTGTTTTTTTGTGTTTGTGGTTGTGATGGTGGGTGTTTGGGTAAGGATAAGGCGATCAGGGATGAAGGCAGACATATTATTATTATTTTCTTTTATTTTATTTCAAATATGACATACGGAAGCAAATAATATTAACATAAATATAAATATGCTTATGTATGTTTTTTTGTGTACACTTATGATAGGGGCAAGTTTTGTATTGTTGAAAAAAAAAACTAAAAATTAAAAATTTAACTATCGTAACAAATAAATAAATGGAATGGACCGGACAAAAGACAGATAGAAGATAGAGAGCTGCGATTTAAATTTTGGGAAGTGCCTGTTTGATAGTAAGAAGCGACTGTATGGGTGTAGACTTCCTGTCAGAACAAAATTTTAGCAAAATGTTTCAAACTTTTACGATGTCAGTCCAAATTCCACCTCTTGAGCCTCATGTCAAGGAAGAATTATTATACGAGCTCCTCGGTCAAAACTTAGAAGGAATGGCCCAAGAATGACATGAAAATACTGCCGGAATATGCCAACATTGGTAAAGAAGACATTTTTCACAGAAACAATCAATTATAACCTTCAAAACGATACCTGCGGCTCAGGCTTTTCGACTTCGTAACGGGAAAGAAGTCAAGATTTCCCTGTCATGATATCTACAAAGGCACTTTGCGGTCCCCCGATGATCGAACCCTGCAACAAAGTCGATCATGTTGATATCGACCAGGGGCACTTCTCTTTAGCATAATGGGCGTTGGTAAGGTCAGGTCAGCTAACAACTCGGATCACTTCCTAGTTGGTGCCAAGCTGGGCGTGCGAATATCCACAGAAGTTCTTAGGAGAAAATCAATCATGAGGACAAAATTCAACATTCGACAGCCTCCAATCGGAAGAGACTACCCTATGCCGTCTTAGTATCCCTAGAGCTTACGAAAAACGTTACTATGGATGAAATGTGCCAAGAAGCTCTCTCGCAGCAATGCCAAAACAAGCTATTAGGAGCTGCATAAAAGGTTCTAGGATTCTCACAGCCGCCAGCTGGGAACTCCTGGTTTGACACCGAATGTGCTCAGGCAAACAAAGCCAAAATGGAGGCTTACAGGTCATGGCAGCAAAGGAAGACAATGGCTTCCGGTCGGCTTTAAGTTGATAAAAGAAGGGATGAAAACCCCTTGCTCAGGAAAAGACCAAGACCTTCAGGTCAATTTGGTTGATGATCTAGAGTTTCACCCACCCGAGCAAAATTTGATAAAGGTGGTCATAACCAGACTAAAATCGAACACAGCAGCCGTTGGTGCCGATGGTCTAAAGGCGGAAATTTTCAAATACGCTGGAAGATCGAGATAAAAAGCATACACAAACTTGTAAATAGAATATGACGGAGGAAAATAGTTCAAATGAGTGGAACCTAAGTATCATCTGCCCGATCCACAAAAAACGTGATCACCTTCTCTGCACCAACTAATAGAAGCAAGTCTTTATAATTTCGAATACAAGATCTTGACAAGCGTATAAGTGAAATTCTGAGGACGTTTACTGAAGAACTGATTGGTCCGGAAAGTCTACCATCGATCAAATCTTCAAATTACGCCAAATCCTGGAGAAGACCAAAGAATTTAATATCGATAAACATCACCTTCTTAATCGATTTCAAAGCAGCTTATGACAGGGATGAGCTGTGCCGTTCCGCCATGTAGAGTTTGGGTATCCTCCCCAAGCTAAAACGCCTAATGAGGATGACTTTGGAAAATGTTCGCTGATGCTCCGTCAAAATTAGAAGATATCCTACCGAAACCTTCGAAACCACTAGAAGACTACGACAAGGCGACGAGCTTTTTGTTTTTATTTTTGATTGCTTTTGATTTTAGTAAGCAATTCAGGAATAAAGCCCTATCGGGAAGTACCAAGGAGACAGTGTACAAAACTCTCATCATTCCGGTCTTGATCTAGGGGGTAGAAGCATGAACCCTCACATAGGCGGATAAAAGCTCCCTTGGTAAAAAGTTCTACACACGATTTATAGTCCTGTTTGTGTCAAGAGGCAAAACATCTGGCAAGAGCTATACAGGCTAAACCACGACATGCTCCGAAAAAGGACGTGTTCAAAGATTAAGATGGGTAGGGCATGGAGAGCGAATTAACATCGACGCTCCAGCTCGTAAGCCAAAGGGAGGAAGAAACGGAGGCGGACCCATCCCAGGTGACTTGACCAAGTTGAGGGAGATATAAGCCAAAACAAAAACCTAAAGACAGCAAGAGATCGGGACGCCAAAAAGCAACCCACGCTGTAGCGCCATCTACAATTTAAAATTTACATTTTTTTCAATCACTTATTTTAACCAATATTATAACTTGAAGCGATTCTTCCCTACTATTTTATTATTGAGCAAAAACCTGCAACATATTCGTAGTTTTAATGTCATATTAATCACACAAAATAAGAATGTAAGTTCACAGTGCATTTCTTAGATTATCTTATGCGTTTGTTCTCAAAAGATATAAAGCTAAGGAAAAGAAAAGATTTCACTGTCATAGATGTCTATTTGTCACACCATTGAGGATGTGAAAACTAAACAAAAGCAAAGGCTTGTCCAATCGTTCAGAATGTCTAAGAGAAAATTATATTGCTAGAAGCGATACATGAACATTAAGTCCCTTTACCCTTTAGCCATACATACATTTGTACATAATGTATGGGAAAGAGTGTGAGAGAAATCAATAAAAAGCACAAAGGATTATTGCAATCCTGGTGTTTGGCTTTTTTGCTAGATAGTCTTAGCTCAAGCATCTCGATTTTATTATGGATGTGTTGTGTAAGTTAAGATTAATTTTTTGTTTTTTGCTTCTTCAAGGTTTTTTATAGTACTTACACTGCCGCTCAAAACAAGTTTAATCATTTTTCGAAATTGCTCTTCTTCTCCTTTAAAAATTGATTGCAAGTATACCCCTTTGGTGCGGATTCGTCCTGAAAATCGGTTAAGAAGCAAAGTAATCGACCTTAAACCGATAAGTAATCGCCTGGCTGTGAGGTGTATCAAAGTAACTTTACAACACGTCCCTTACAATGGAGTTTTAATCTGTTCATGGGATAAGTTTTTCTGATCCCCTGGACACATAACTTACGGAGCCTGCCCAGATTACGATGCAAAAATTTTGTTAAATGCACAAATTGAAAAAGAAGACACCTTCGGCGGATTGGTTTTTCGGCAGGCAGAATCACGAAAAAAGAACATCTGATAACGGCCTCCAACTAATAGACTTTTAAGGAGCTCGTACTACGGTGATAAATATCACTATGTTTCCACTTCTAAGAATCTACAAACTAACCTTGCCCTCCTCAAATGGTCGCTATGCTAACTAAATCGAACATGAGCTAATCGACTGATGACACGCTTCAAAATATTAGCCCTTGTTTACACGGCGATGTATCGCAGGTATTTTTGCAATATAAACCTAAACGGCACTATAAATCTAAACGGCAGTATATAAGCAAACGGCAAACGTACAAACGTCGTGTGAAAGGTTCTATGTAGAATGTATACACCACTGCATCGCCGTGTGAACCAGGGTTAAGACATGCGTTCATATCAGTTTTTCGATAAGGTTACGAGCTCGACTTTCAAATGCAAAGAAACTTTAAACCACACTAAAGAAGAAATTCGACATTGTTCGCCTTGGCATACTTGGAGACCAACGAAAGAAGAGTATCGAGGGATAAAAAGAACACTCTGCTTAGTAAGAAGAGGGCGTTGCCAGCTTTCCAAGTTTCATTTCCAGCAGCTGCTAAATGGACATCAGGTAGAGCGAGAAATAGGACAAGAAGAGAGCCCAACTTCAGCCAACAAATAGCCAGAATCCAGTATAGAAGAGGAAGACATCAATAAAGCCGCCGGATCTGTTGGTTTGCCAACTGAGCTCTTAAAGCACGTAGGGGATGTTCAAGAGTTGCATGCATCAACTCATCGACCAAGTTCAGTAAGAAGGAAGCATGCCCTATGACTGGTCTTTCAACTTCAGCGATATCCTGCAAAAACTATCAAAGCATATTCCTGACAAACGTCACATACAAGATTCTTTATGAAGATCTATGTAAGCATCTTTCTCCCTCACTGTTTTCGCCTTGACGGTGGTGAGAGGGCTTACGTTTGACCCTCCAGCAGTCCAGCTGTAGGGACCTCAACTAAGAAAAACCAAAACAAAACAGGGATGTTTATCCAAAGCTTAATAAAATGGAAAATAAAAGTTTATAAGAAAATGAAAGTCGAGTGGGAATATACACTTAAGTGTCGGCAGAAGTCACGGCTGTCGCCGAGGGCTTGGCTTCGCAAGAGGCTAAGTCACCAGTGACAACTGTAAACAATGAAAATAAACCGGTATTAGAAAGATCCAACGCTCTGAACCTTGCAGCGGCTCTTTTCTCTGCTCTAGATAGCTTGGCTTTTGACGATAGGGAGACCTTGGACAGACCTCCGCCTATAGGAAGTCAAATCGAGGACGATATACTGGAAGACTCGAGTCACGAAGAGACTATGCTGAAGTCTTTTGCACCCCTCAAAGCTTCGAGGCAACGCAACAACCACCGGACCTCTAAGAGATTCGTGAGTGCCACGGAGAAAAAGGACTCAACTACATTCAGTTCAAGAGACAAGGCCCTTTTGAAAAAAACATAGGAAGCTGGTGAAAAACTTTGAACGACAGTTGGCAACGACTGTACCTATTGTTTCTTGCCAACAATTGAACGCTAAAAAGCCGGACAGCGATAGAGTAATTGCTGCTACTTCTGGGTCTATCCCTAAAAAGATTAACCGAGAACAGGCGGACACCAGCTCTACCGTTCGTATCGGCTCTAATACGAATTTGGCGGAAGACAGATCTCTCCAACTTTTAGGGTACGAAGATGATGTCTACATCTTTCACGGCAATTGAAGAACAGTCAAAACTTATTGGTCTTCAAGTGAACGAGGACAACTATCAACAAACTATGCAAGATCTGCCAACCGAGTAGGACAAAACGTCAATATTAATAGCAAAAATTTCTAAGTAGTTAGGGAGTTCATCTTCTTTAGAGAAGACATTAATCCCAACAACGACATCTTAGTGGAGATCCCACGAAGAATTATCCTAGCAAACCGGTGCTATCACACGAAAGACACGCTCTATCAAACCCTCTGACAATCCTGCTTTATGACTGTGAGTGTTGGGCGATAAGCAAAAAGAGAGACCTGGTGCCGAATTACTGCGTCAGTGACCGAATGAGCGAGTGCCATTAGTGATCGAATAAATGGGTAACCACTTCATGGTATACTTGATTGCTGGAAATGTGAACGGTAATGCCAAACTCACATAATTCAATCTCTTATTATTCGAAGGCTGATGCGGTAATTCGGCCCCGGATTTTCATTTTTCTGGAGACTGGATAAGAAAACTTTTAATTGAATCTTTTTTTTAAGTAATTAAATATAGCCAAAAAATTAATAACGCTATTGCCATAAGCTTAACCAGCAACAAAACAGAACCTAAAACTATTCCCTCTATACAGTCCTTAAAAAATAATTTTAAAAGAAATCTTGTATCTAACGAGAACTCAATCTAAAAGTATTTTTCGAATCTCAAGAATAAATCTGCAAAAAAAAAAATCCGCATAGACAATATCAAAATGGCTCAATAATAAGACCACACAAAAAATTCTAATGCAGGTATCTTCTCTTCGTAGGTTTATAAAACCATTTATGCAAACTAATTTTTCTAAGACCCAGTCTATCAGAGATAATAATGAAACTTATGCAGTACACAGCATCAAGAAAATTGCAGCACCACTTTCAAAATAATAATAATAATAAAAAAAAATAATAATAACATTAAAATGAAAAACCAACGACTACCATATATACCCGGTTGTAAGAGAGAAATCCTTGTAGATACCATATCATACCTAAACACAGCCTCTTTTCTCCTGCACACTCTGAAATTCTAAAACTTCTTATACACAAATGAAATCTCATTTAAAGTTAGCATTATTATGAATATTATGCACATCATAACAAAGCAAACACAGTTCAACGGGGCAAGGACAAGGACTTCTTCTTCTTCTTCATCTTTTTCTTCTTGTTGTTGGAGAGAGAACCTTATTTTCTCTACCAATACCACCACCATCATCACATAGTGGCGGCATCAGAAGCAGTGCGTTGTGCTGCTGCTGCTATGGAATTCCTTTTTTGAGGAGGTAACTTTTCTGCGGTATTTCTATAGCGAAAAATGGAAACTTTTAAATAGGTAACAGCGTTGACGTATACCTTCTATAGTTAAAATGCACCATTTACAAAAAAAAAAACAATCAACAAAGATTTTCTTAATAAACTTTAATTTGTCTTGGAGAACTATCAAGACGAAATCGTTCGAAAACAAGAAAGCAGACGATACGTACGAATAAGTAGATACATACAAAGATATGAACTTGACGAAAAAGCTGACATTTACGATTAAATTTATTTTTAAAATTTGAAAGAGTCATATACTAGAATCAAGGAATGAAGAATCATTCGTCTTAAAGATATGAAGGAAAATGGAAGACAGAAGAATGTGAAGAAAAATTCACTAATAATCTCTGAGTAGCAAGTAAAGAGGTTTCTTATAACTTAAATGAAGTTATAAAACTTCAATTCAACATTTTGTTTAAAAAAATGCATGCATCGCTGCATGCAGTACTACAACTTGATGTAGTGCTTACTCTATTTGACACTTTGTTATAGTCGTTGCCTAAGAGTTATCGCATCGGAAAACTTGTTAAATTTTGTTAACATCAAAAAACAGCAGCAAGAAATTTTAGGTGTCACTCACAAAATCCATTGCTTTGCACGGTACAGTTTTCGGGCAACAAATTAGTTCTGAATCAACACTCACATTGTATTGCATTCCATAAACGAATATGAATGAAGCTCATTGAGAAAATGATTCACGTCATCTGCGTCACAAACGCATTTGCAGAATTTTCTTAAAGCAAACTAAAAAGGATTTCTGATCGCAAAGGCAAATAAAAGTTTTACTGCATTAACATTGTGTTCCATAATGCAGTTTTTGTTAAAAAGCCACATGTTCGAAAACATCATCTGCGGTGCATTTCTGCAGTAAAAAATTTAAGTTGACGACTAAAATATAGAGAAGCCAGAGAACGTCCTTGTAAACGTCAAATTCGTTTGCAAGAAAATTGATTGACGGAAATAACAAATGTGTGTAAATAAACGATTGCATATTCGACGATATCAATATTTGCTTGAAAAATGACGATCGATCACTTAACGATCAAATTGATGTTGATTTGACGTTTTCGAAAACGGTCATGGTCTGTATGCATTGTGAATTACTGCAGAGCCTGTTTTCATTCGAATGTGAATGTGTCAAGACACTTAACAACACAATGAATGTTTCGAACTTCGTCGTACAATATCTCTGTTACATTTTGCTTCCACTGAAGTAACCAAAAAGAAATTCCAAGATAACGATTCAGGTTCTGAGCTAAAGTTAATATCGATAATATAATATAATATCAAAAAGTTAATATCATTCATGAGACGTTCCAAACTAAAGGCTCGTATTTTGTTTGTTAATGATTCACAATTGCAAATGCATGGATTCATGCAAATCTCTTGTATCTCCTCTTTTCTTCTTCCTATCTCGTATCTTGTTTCTCGTATCTCGCATCTAGTATTTCGTATCTCGCATTTCGTTTCTGATATCTCGTATCTCTTATTTCTTATCTTTTATATCTTTTCTCGTATCTCGTATCTTCCATGTATTAACTCCTATGACCTTTCTCTGATCTCCTATCTCCTATCTTCTATCTCCTATCTCTTATCTCTTATCTCTTATCTCTTATCTCTTATCTCTTATCTCTTATCTCTTATCTCTTATCTCTTATCTCTTATCTCTTATCTCTTATCTCTTATCTCTTATCTCTTATCTCTTATCTCTTATCTCTTATCTCTTATCTCTTATCTCTTATCTCTTATCTCTTATCTCTTATCTCTTATCTCTTATCTCTTATCTCTTATCTCTTATCTCTTATCTCTTATCTCTTATCTCTTATCTCCTATCTTCTATCTCTTATCTCCTATCTCCTATCTCCTATCTCCTATCCCCTATCTCTTATCTCTTATCTCTTATCTCTTATCTCTTATCTCCTATCTCCTATCTCCTATCTCCTATCTCCTATCTCCTATCTCCTATCTCCTATCTCCTATCTCCTATCTCCTATCTCCTTTCTCCTATCTCATATCTCCTATCTCCTATCTCCTATCTCCTATCTCCTATCTTCTATCACTTATCACCTATCTCCTATCTCCTATCTCCTATCTCCTATCTCCTATCTCCTATCTCCTATCTCCTATCTCCTATCTCCTATCTCCTATCTCCTATCTCCTATCTCCTATCTCCTATCTCCTATCTCCTATCTCCTATCTCCTTTCTCCTTTCTCCCTTCTCCTTTCTCCTTTCTCTTTTCTCCTATCTCCTGTCTCCTATCTCTTATCTCCGATCTCCGATCTCTTATCTCCGATCTCTTATCTCCGATCTCCTATTTCCTATCTCCTCTTTTAAGAGGACATATCCTCTTTTTTGTTTAAAAAAAAAAATTACCGGTTTGTTTAAAAAACATGCAATTTGTCCTCATTTTGGAATTTCTCAGTTAACTAAATTTGTCAACATCACAAAACTACAACAAAACTTTTTTTAACACTAGGCGTGTTTTCATGGTAAAAGCTAGCACAGTAAAATTTTCCTTGACAAGCAACAAAAAACCCAAAAGTGTCAATAAATATGTTTCGTCAAGTTTAAACTTATGTGGAGCCGGATTTCGGTGGAATATGAAAGTGTGTATAGCGTTTTATTGGTGATTGTATTGCTGTTCAGATATGTTTTTCATCTTTCTGGTGTGAACACGACCTTGAATGTAAATGTACCTGAACCAATTCATCCCTGAACACAACGCCATCCTTTTTTTTTTTTAAACAATCCTCTGAACACACCCACTCATTTGACAGATCAGTCCATACATTTTTGTTCTGTTTTAAGTCAATAAGTACAACGGTTTGTTATGTTTTGTTTATCGTGTGTGAATATAAAAAGAAATGAATTAAGAAAAAAAATGTCTAAGTGTAAATACACGTTTAACGAGGGAACTGCAGAAAAAATACCCAATGTTTATATATACAAAGAAAAGTACATAAATGAACGACAGTAATATTTTTTCATTTCAGATTTTTGAAGGTGTCCTCTTTTTCTTGGGTATGGTCACCTTAAGGGCTAATCATAGCTCTACTTTATGTTCGTTAAATTTAAAAAGGTCTTCGATCGAAAAAATCGTGAGTGCATAAATGAAAATTGTTTGAGAGACATCTTTCGTAAAATTGTTGCTATTATTAAAGAGTCATATCTAAGAAAAGGAGTGATTCAAGGAGTAAGTCAAGGAGTGAGACAAGGCGTGAGACAAGGTGTGAGACAAGGTGTGAGTTAAGGAGTAAGACAAGGAGTGAGTCAAGGAGTTAGACAGGGTATAAGTCAAAGATTGATACATGGAGTGAGAAAAGCAGTGAGTCAAGCGGGGAGTGGAAATATTTTGAAGCAAATTTTGTTCTCACTTCCGACACATAGCAAGGCAATGCAAGTTTTTAATCCAGTGTTACGATAGAACCTCAGCCATGGAATTTTCAAGTGCCATTACAGCTACATAAGTGTTCAAGCTCCGAACAGAAGGAGATCGATATAACTAGTTTCCGTCCTATGCTTTCGTATGAGTTTAACAGAAACTTCCGGAACACATGAGGTGTTCCAGGGATAGGTGACTTAAAATGCATTGTTTGGAGGAACATATGATCGATGAATGGAACTTACATAAATAAAATTATAAAATATAAATTTGGTGGCGCAACAGCTCGTGCAGGACCAGAGCCTAGTGATTTACAAGAATGCAGTTGAATAGTGAAATCTTTCACGAGAAACTTAAGTGTCCATTTGTAAGAAGCTTAACATCCCCCGGTTCTGCTATGTATATATATGGTTCCGATGCAAAGAACTCGGCTTAGGAACAGCTTAAGTGTTCTTTAATGAGACCCTACTTATACCAGTCGTCCTATATGTGGCAGAGACACGGACTTTGATCTGGGGTAGATTTGAATACTTAAAGCTGTTTTGGGAGAAAAATCATTCGGTGGATGGTTTTTTCATTCAGTCTGCATAGACGGCAAGGGGAAATGCAAATACAAAAACGAACTGTACATTGTACAATCTGTACACCACCTAAGCCAAAAATCCTGAGACGCAAACGCTTCATCTGGATGGGTCATGTATTTAAAGGCATTAGGCACCAATGCTCAAGCCCGGAAAATATTTTAGTCCATCGGTATGACGATATATGATATGCAAGTTGCAGTGGACCAGCTTGACATGCGGAACTAGACGAGACTTCAAAGAAGCTTTTTGGTTGAGGCGTTGGTCCACACCGGACTGTATCGCACCTTTTAGCAACAAAGTTGTAAATATTGGTAAAAACTTTTCGTCATTTATTATTAGTACAGTCCAGGTTCCTAAAATAAAACTCCTTAGTACACCAATGCAGTCGAAGTAGAAATTCTATACTTAATTTACTCAAAATAAACTTCACCAGACTACAAGAAGTATAATATGTAGCAATTTTCAATCACTCCAGACTACACCAAAGTTAACTCAATTATTTTAGTTTGAACAGTGGATAATTTGGTTGTTCTTTAATTTCTTAGGTTGAAGCTTCAGAAGACACACATCTCTTTTTTTTGTAGACTCCTTGGAGAGTTTGATGAGGGGGATGACTATGTGCATTTGCCGTTGCTAATTGCCAATTTCAAATTCTCTTTCAAAGGAACTCTTCCACACGTGCTGCTGCTGATATACATACCTATGTATGTTCATATCCGTATACTGTCTCTCTCTCTACGTATCTTAACAAGAAACTATTAATAAAACCGCAACAAAAAACATCAAGTAACAAGATCCTAAAAGTATAAGAACGTTATTAATTGAAATTGCTAACTTATGACAGGAACTGGAAATAATAGTTCCTTCCCACAATGAGGGATAGAAAAGAAAGGGTATGTGGGTAGTTAGGTTTATCACATACATATATAGTGTGGCAATCAATATATGATGGGGTATAGTGAAGTGCACATCAAAGTTCGTAACAAAATGAGGGTGGGCGTGCAAAAGGAAAAAAAAAAAACACTAACCAATTTAACTTTACTCATGGTCAAAGAAATCTTTCGAAATTGAATCATCTCTTCCTTTTAAGGATTCTCCTAATAAGAACCATCCCATTTCTTCCTTGTGTATATTCTCCTTGTCACTCGCCTGACTGTAGCACTTACGAGTACATCAATAAGTTCAGTATTTCCTTTTATGAAAAAGCGAAACATTCGTAAACTAATTATACGAAGGTTTCGTCGGAAGGGGTGAATCGAAGAGTGACTTTACCATCGCACTAAAAACGAAGGACCCAACAAGATTTCAAGAAATCCCCAAACCATAAATAAATAGAAAGAAATACATTTAAAACTGAGGGGGTGAGTAACGATGAACGATAGGTACAAGAAAAAAATACCTAGAACGTGGGTTACCTCACCGAAACTGATTCTACTACCTCGTCCTCAGTAACTATACATTTTCATATATAGCCCCAGGTGGTTCAAGATCTGGTAGACTGGAAATTATAAATTGATTATGAACACTGACATTTAGCCAGCAGCACACAACAGCAGCAACAGCAGGTGGAGTTCAAGCTAAAGAGTAACTTTATACAGTACAACCTACAGATGATAGGGCAAAGGTTACACTGGCAACGAAGTTATCCTATGAAATTGCAAAGTTACCATGAAGGGATGAAGAAAAAATAAACGAAACATTGCGTTGCTATGATGATTTCGTTCGTTCGTTCGTATTGTTGAACTTGTATTTCACTTCTCTTTTATTTAGGTATTTATTTTTTTTTCTTATATTTTGTTTTTTAAGTAAAAATGAATTTTTCATCAAGACAGTTTTAACTTGCAGCAGAAAGCAAAATTGTTTTCGGATTCTGTATAAGGTTTTGTTAGATAAAGAATTTTAGATTTTTGTTTAAAAATATTTAAGCATAAGTCAAAAAGGTAAGAAATCGGGAACATTCTTGGTACTTCAGGAAAGTGAAATAACTTTGAAGGACTTGCCGTCTTATAGTAGGTTTCTGCCATTCCTGCCAACAACACGCACACAGGAATGGTTGAGAATTGTAAGTCACTAAGCCCTAATTCTCCAAGAGCTGTTGCACCACCAAATTTATTATTTTTTTTTTAAACTATGCCAATTTGTACTGTTGCCTTCAGTACAGAACAATTTCATCTTTCTTTTCTGGTCTAATCTAGTTTAATCTGGCCTTAACTTACCTAATTTAATATTATTTAATCTGATTCGATCTAATCTAACTCAATCTGAACTAATCTATTTTAATTCAATCTAGTCTTATTTAAGCTTAAAAAAAATAAACAAACTAAACCAAACTAAACTAACTTAATCTAATCAAATACAAGCGCATCTAACCTAACCTTACTTTATTTAGTCAAATCTAATCTAACCTAATCAAATCAAATCTGATCTAACCTAATCTAATATTTCTTAATCTCATCTCATCTCATCTCATCTCATCTCATCTCATCTCATCTCATCTCATCTCATCTCATCTCATCTCATCTCATCTCATCTCATCTCATCTCATCTCATCTCATCTCATCTCATCTCATCTCATCTCATCTCATCTCATCTCATCTTATCTCATCTCATCTCATTTCAAAACATCCTGAAATTTATTCAAAATACAGAATGGTTCATTGAGTTTGCATTATGGGTAGAGCTATTGATTTATTGGAAACCGAGGGAGGTGATGCAGCTTGTCATACCATCATTTTCTTCTAATCTTACCTAAAATATTCCATCAGAGCTCTACACAAACTAGCTATTGTTCTCATTTAATAAGAGAACTTGCCATTCGAGAGAACTTCTTCAACCATCAACGCGACTAGGAAAACTAAGAATACTTAGCCACAAAAAACATGAAGTACACACCAAGAAAAATTCTCCATCAAAACTAGTCCAGAAATTCATCCCCATAAAAGGTTTTTGTATAATTCAAAGCCCTGTATAAACAACAAGTCAAAATTTGATAAGGGTTTTAATGATTACTTGCCTTCTTAATAATCCTACATGATTGACTAATGATGCTTTCCAGCCTATAGCATTTGCTCGCATTATGTCATGTATATTCACGACGACTTTAACAAATTAAATAAATCGAATCATCACTTTAAAGTTTGCTATAACTTTGAGGAAGCAGCATTTCTTTTTTTTTTTTTTGATTACCATTAAAATCGTTGAAAGTTTTTTTTCAAATCCTCTAGAGCGTCCATCCTTTTTACTTAAATTATCCATAAAATTCAAAACAAAATCTTCCTTTCTACTTTAGAAGTCTATAATATTCTCTCGAGTCGATATATCTACATAAATAGAAACTCTGTTCGCAGCTTCCAAAAGCCACTTACCTATCAAAATAATTTGAAATTGTACCCTTTTAAAGGAGTTAGGGAAAGAGAGTTCTATTGGATCTTCATTTTGTCCTTCTGACACTTTTATAGAATAGTATAAGCAAAAAAGAAACAGTTACTATAGAGTAGGTAGGTACAGGATGAAGTTTCTTATGCTATTAAACTTTGAATTGATGAATGATGACGATTCGTCGTAGTCGTCCATTTCGTCCATATCCTTTCAAACCATACACACACATAAATACTATCGCCTTTTTACATTCCATCACTCCTTTTAACACAACAAAAAAAAATAAGGACGAGTTTTTGTTGTTTTCATTTCACCCGTATCCATTGGCTTCTTTCAAAGTTATCTTGTTATTTTTTTCTCTTTAGGTGATAGATACTGAACGTAGGTAGGTTAGGTACCCTGGGTTTTCTGAGCAATTTTCTCAGCAAAATGAAAACAAATAAAATGCAAAAAAAAAAAAATGTCCTTTAACTTCTTCTATTCCAGTTCAGATGGATAGAATTCCGATACACCACACCACACTACACCACCTTGGACTTGGACATCGATATAAAAGAAGAAGATAAAACATCTTTTATTCCGTTTGAATATACATGTTCGACGTTCGTATCTATCCATCTACGAGTATATCAGTTGACCAGTTTTGTATCTTTGATATTTATCTTTGTCTACCTATATCTACTTTATCGCACTTGTGTCTGTTTGAGTTTTTTAAGTTCAAAATAAAGGCTAGTTATGCATTCGCAAAATAAATTCTATCACGAGATTCAAGATATTAATCAACAATGACAAACAAACTATAACAACAGGCGGTTTTAATTGGTAAGTGTTGCGGGGCAGCGTTACGGCGCCCTAAAACAGTGGGTTTGACAAAAAAAAAATGTATGGAAGAATTATTCGAAGTCACATTATCCACAATTTTCCTGAAAAGTACACCCCTTACATTTATAAACTTTGACGATAGGGATGATTATTTCTTTGAAAAAGTGGGCGTGTCAGTGGGCGGAAAGAATTGAAATGTCAAAAAAAAAAACATTTATGCGTTTGGAATTCTTAGGATGCATGATTATGTTTTTTTGAATGCCTCTCCGATTGTCTTCAATATAACACAATTGTACAACATTTAACATACGCACACAGAAATAATAATTCCGAAGAGAATTGGACAAAAAAGGAAACTTTATTGGAGCTTAGTGACCTCATCACAGAAAAAATACCATCACAAAATGGTATCTTCACACTACAGCTATAGGCGTTTTTATATTTTGGCTCCGAGTATAGCAATAAACTGTCAATAAAAGATCTGTTTCTCTTTTAGCTCAGAACACTCAGAGCGCTCAAGTTGTTCTTTTTTCAGTTCTTTTTTCAGTCAGAGCTAGTTCGGAGTAGCGGCGCCATTACCTATGAGCTCAGAATAAAAATACAGTGCAACCAACTTCACTCGTTTCTCTCTTTCAAATCGTTTTCGAGTTTTGATTGGATAGCTGTCAGCTGAAAATTTAAATGCAGTACTAAATTTTGGTTCGTTCAACAGATCGATTTATATCGAACCGTATGACAATTAAGTGCTTAATTATATCTATTTCAAAATTATATCGGAGAGCTCTGCTTCATGAGTTTAATTATGCTCCATGCTCTGGTCGACTTACCCCCGCCAAAAAGATCTAGATCTTCTTCAGGGCAAGGTCAGGGTGACTTCAGGATTCAACAAACAAACCTATTATAAGAAAATCTGCTAAGAAAATATACGGTTATAAATAAGGAACAATACGAATCAGTCAAAATGACAGCAATTATTTTGTAGGAACTGTCACACGCAAAATTGCGAAGTGAAAACTAGAGGCGCTTTTGGATCTCTCTGTGCTTAATTTTGATTTGAAACTTGCACTTTATCTCTTAAAACTTTTTAAATACAAAAAAAAAAATCACATAATTCCTTCAACATTTAACAAAATGATAATTTTGTGAATAAACGAGAGTTATGTGGGCATTTTCTGACACTTCTCAAAAGAAGTCAAAGCGAAAATAGTGTTATTCCAATTGCCTTATAATATGTTCTAATCGAACGGAACTGCCCAATTTCTTAATGTTCACAATTTTCTAAGTTGCGTTTCATTTTCAATGAAATTGTGTTTTAATAGTTTACTTAACGATAAAGTAAATAGACAGAGCTAGTGAAACTGTGCACAGTTATAGGTATTTGTCGAAAGTCAATCGTATTCCAAAGACGCTGTTTAGATTGGGAAGTATGGGACCGATCTCACGGTAGTTTCTGGACAAGAGAAGTGAAGGGTCAGGGATGTCGTGAGGCATGAGCAAAATATAAACATCGACCTCATGAGACTAATATCTTGGTTTTTCAATGTGCAAAGCATCGAAGTTGCTGTTGTTTCTATGTATTTTGAGTCGCTTCAAATGGTCGAATGTAGAGACGATCAGACGGACGAGTCCGGACTCACATTCCCCAATCTTAACAGGCTCAAAAGTGTTTACAACAAACCAATTTTAATATAAGGTTTGTTCGTTGCAGTTTACCCAGGGTTGATCTAGGTTTTCTTGACAACCCCAAGAATTGTCAACAAAAAAAAACTGAGTTTTTTGATTCACAAAAAACACCAAACGGCTCTCGATTGTTTTTTTGAAATAAGCAAGAAACAAAATTTGAATTAAAAACGAAAAAAAAAAGAAAACACAATTTAGTTGTTTCGAAACATACATGGATACAAAGCTATTCTTGTGCAACCTGAATGCAGCCATTCTCTCAGAAAAGTAAACTAAAATCTTGTGAGGGAGTCTTTAAATTATGTCTCAGCTGTTTGGAAGACACTTAATCAAAATTACATGCCTTTGCGGAAGCCGTCAAACAAAATCGAACTATCACAGCAGCGTAGGTACATTTCGAAAACGTGGAATTTCGGGCTTATTGGGAGCATACTATTGAACATTTCATGTACGAACGTCTACAAAAACCGGTGGTCGTTAGAAAAAAAAACAATATTTTTGTATATACCCAATTTAAGATAGTTGAGGCTTTAGATCGACACCTACTTACATACCAAAAAATCGATGGTCTATTATAACGAAAGGCACTCATTTTTAAATGTCAATGTAATTGTTTAAATGTCGACGTTTTTTACACGTAACCAATAGCTCCTTTACATCGGATGTTAAAATTATAAACTCCTTTATCAGACTTCTTTAAAACAACAAACATCTTCAAGTCCATGCAACTCATCTGTGTGGCTTTATTTTCCTTTATTTTTGATTATTGTGTATTCGTTATCCTTTTTTTTTTTGTAGGTAATGCATAATTTATCAACCGGAAATAATTGACAGAATAAGAAGGAAAGCAGGCAGGCGTTGTTCAGAATATAGAAAGGGAAGACAAACATATCGAAGTTTGTTTTTTTTTTTTTTTGAAGGAAGGAAGGTCGGAAGGAAAAAGTAGATCTCCTGAATTAAGTCCATTTGATTGATGGTAACTTGTCGTCCGTTTGAAAATATTTTTAAGCAATTTCTCATTTTGTCCCTTTTTAGTCATTGTCTTCAGTTGGTGTCCTTATACACCTAAACCCCTAAGGTTAAGACCATCGCAATTTTTTGTTTGGCAAAAAAAATCTACACAACCAATAAGCAAACTTTTTTCCCTTAAAGTCTTTCATGTGTGGTTGGTAAAGTGTGTGGCATTCTAGGTACACCGTATACTACACGTACTCGTACATATCCGCGGCGCAAAACGAATTTTCGACGACGAAAACTTTTCTAATTGGAAATAAATCAAAGGTGCAAGCAACATGCGGGACTTTTTTCCCTTTCAGTTTTTCGTCCCTTTTCTCAACACTCATTGAATTGTTGATGCACAACCCATGAGCCATATAGATACAATGGACATATAAAACTATTTCCGGTAGCGATGTCGTTTTGTAAACTAGAAAAGGATGTTGGACAGCAACAACAACAACAAAAAAGACTGTCCTTGTGGCTCTTGTGTTTCCCATAGTGTACATACATAGATAGGTATGAGTGTTTTTTAACGACGACGTTGCTGTCGTCACATCGGACGAAAAACCAAACGGATACATATTTTCCGGTGAAGCAAACAAATGGCCCTGCGGGGGGATAAAGGTATGTATGTACATATGTATAGGGAAATGTTAACAAAATTTTGCATCGCTTGGTGATTTGGCGCTAGTTTACCAGCAGGAAATCCCTTTAAGGGCTTTTGGTTCTTTATCTTTTTTGTTTAAAGATGAAAGTTACCTTTGTTCGAAAGGGTAACAATTTATTTTTTATTTTTTATGGTTTTCGAACAAACTTTCTGAGTAAGCTATAAATGTTAAATTAAGAGAAATTCAAATGTATGTAATGTTGTTGGTTTTTTTCAAGAGATATACAACTTTTAAATTGAAAAAAAAACATACGAATAATATTAATGGCTATGAGTGTATTGACTTGCTCAAATTTAGCTCAATCTGAAAGCCCAATCCATTTCATTTTACTGGTGAAAGTCTAATCGTGCTGAAATGGAAAAACAAACCGAGCACAAACCCATATATCAGCTGTCACATAAACTCACTAGAAACATTGGTGCCAAGTTGAGAGCCAAAACTCAATAAAATATCATATCCTTAACTTCTCCAAAGTGTGAAAAAAAAACAGGCAACATTTCCCTCCCACCATAATTAAAATAAATAAAATAAAATCAACTCTTCGAAGGACACAGATACAGAAGAATGATACCCCCCCTCCCATTCGATTGATTTCTTTTTTCGATTGGTGTGTCAGTGGGCGTAAATTAACTATTTTGATTCTTCATATCATTATTTTTGAGATGAACGAAGGCAGTCACAAAAGAACCCGGCCTGACGTTTAAGACAGTGGTTGGAGGTGAAAAAAAATGATCTTGGCATTTCGTAAAACCTCATTTAAATTCTTCCATATAATGTTTTACGGTTGTAAACGGTAGAGCAGACTTTTCCAGAATAAAATCTCCGCTACAATATCGATTGGCCAAAACCCTTTCAAATGAAAATATTCTGTCACGTAATGACAATCAATTTTGTTTATGTATACAAAGCGGTTGACCAAGTAAGAATAGTCCGGAAATGGTTTGAAAAAGTCCATAAAGTGGTACCGAATGACCCCTGAGTGAAGGTGCGTCAGATAGCGGATATGTCAAGGAATTAATAAAAATGCAGTTCATCGCATATTTACAGTTTATTAGTACCAACAGGTTCACGACAATGTTTAGCCGAATATTTGGCAAAGTTTCATCGAAATAAATCTTCAAATTCTTGCGTCCCTTCTTACCATGGATGAAACATGGGTCCTGAGACAAAGTCGCATTCAAACAGTGGACTGGGAAGGTTGAAGGTTGACTGCGCGTTGAATAATTACGTTGAATAATTTTCGTTTTATTAAAATTAAATTTTTATTGAAGCTAATTGGTTGACGACCATGTCCACACTGGACGGTGTATTTACGGTTTAAGTTGAATTTCTTGTAAATTAAATAACTTTTAATTTCCTACAAAAAAAAAAAAAAAATTACGATGCTTCATTTCTTTGATATATTTTTCTTTTAAATTTTTTTACGATCATGAAAGGAATCTCTTTAACAGAAACACTTAAGTTGTACTTAACCAATATAACTTTTTTTCAAAACGGCAGCACAGAACAAAAAAAAATATAATATTATTAATTGTGTCCTTCCGCTGCAATTCCCAATGCAATTTCACAAGAAAATCGAAAAAAGAAAATATAATATAATGATGAAAATAATAAAGAAAATGTTTCGCATACACCACCATAGTACGTATATTGTTACACTGGTGGTGGTGCTGCTGCTGCTGCTGCTGCTGCTGCTGCCACCGCTATAAGGACATCAACCACCACCCTGTTGCCATCACCATCGTCATCGTCAATTCGCCATTGTTGCTTCCCGTTGAACTTCCGCCCGACTGATGATATGATATGATTATTTAAAATTGTGTCCTTTAGTACATTGCCTGGTGGTTGTTTTTGTTTTAATTTAATCATACATATGATGAAATAATAAAAGCCTTCCCCACATCCACTAAGAGAAGAAAGAGTATTGGGGCGACATGACAGCGCAGAGCAATAATGAGGATGAGCATAGGGTAAGTGTGTGTTTTTGTCCCAGGAGCCCTTATTATTGCGACATGAGTGGGTGGGATGTTTAAGGGTATAAAATGTCTACTCATGTCGTTTGGTCGGTCGAAATAAGGACGATAGCAAAATAGACAACAACAACAAAAAATTGTACTATTTACATCGGACTTGTGTCCTTGTATGTCAAAGGAGGCGAGAATCCTTTTTTAATTTTCTGTTTATTTTTTTTTTTCGAGTTTTGTGTTTCCTCTACTTGAACTCAAACGACGTGGACAAAACTCTTTTTGAAATTCAATTGACATTCCATGGACACACTATAGGCAGGCAAGCTGGTAAACAGTCAAGCAAGTAAGCAAGCGGGCAAACAGGCAGACAGTCAGCAGCAACAAACAAAGGACCTTCAGCCACACGTACACAACAGTGTCAGGGTGTAATTATTACTTGCTCTCTATACTGCCTCCACCCTACCAACTCTATCGACCACCCATTCCTTAAATGAAATCGATATTCGCAGGAATAGCTACGTACATACATATACATATTTCGAAGTAGGAGAAAAGGATACTTAATTTCAATTTGATGCTTTTGTGATAGTTTCCAGATGGTTAGCAAACAAACAAACCGACACATCTCTACTCGTTTGTGTATTATTGTGATAAAATATTTTTGTTAAAAAAAAAATATATATAAAGGAATTATTTTCGAAAAGGTTCTGTGCAAATGTTTGGATTTGAATCAAATGGAATTTCCTTTCCAATAAGGACAAACAGTAAAATTGAGAAATTTCATCGAATTTGTCAAGTTCTTGGTTTGAAATTTCTATATTTTATCTTTGTTCATATGTATGGGTAGTCTTTACATTTAGGTGTCGCAATGACAAATCACTTATCATACAAATACACAATCATATATGTATGTGTAGGAAGTACTTATAGTAAAAAGACATAATCACATGCAATGTATACATTTGCGGCTGTGTTGATATAGTTTTCGATTTAATTGTTTGTTCATTACTTATAGTAGTTAATGGATTTGTGGAGAGAAGAAGGTGTCCTTGCATGCTTGACCAATGTACTAGTATAGTGTTATTGTTATTTTGTTTTCGTTTTTCGGGTGTCAAAGGACACCGGAAAATAAATTATCTATGAACAAATAATTAGTTTTATTGGAGTAGCGTACATATATTTTGTCAAATGATTGAACTACTTTTTGAAACTAATCATTTGTTTTTATTGAATTGGAAAATATTGCCTTATAAAAGAAGGTCCGCTCCCAAAACATTTTGCCTTATAAAAGATATCCCATAAATTTAAGCTTTTTAACGACAAAATAACTTTTATTTAACTTTGCGAAATATAAATTCATCATACTTTATGATTGTATCAGCCAAGACCATTGCCAAGAAATAAAAGTTGGATACGCATAACTGCCTCACCAGAATTGAGCTGAAGCTGCAGCTAGAATAGTTGTCAAAAAATATCGCACATAATTTTTTTGCTCGCCTAAATGTGCTGTACAGCTTTCTGACATTTTTGTCATTTGAAGTCAGCTTTGCGAATTTAATTCAACACAAAAATAAACATTAAAACAAAAATAAAAATGGATAGTGATGAAATTGAAGGTTAAATTGCTTTACGTCTTTATTATTAGAGTTTACAAAGAGTTTGAAACTTTCTTCAACCCCCATAGACGTTTTCATTTTTTTGTTCTGAGCAGAGCATGGAGTAGAGCTCGAGTTATCGGAGTTAGCTCTGAGCAAGCAGAGTATGACCAGAGCTCTCCAATATATGTATATATACACATCTGAGCACTGAAATGTCATACGATTGCGATGCGTTCAACACGCATCATAATTTAGCACCAATTTCAACGCCTCATAATAATTATGATTTATGATTATTATCATCTGATAGCTGTCCAATCAAAAACTCGAAACATTAAAAAATGTGAACTGAAATTGAAAGGTTGAACGCACTCATGTGAAATGAGTGAAAAAAAGAGCTAAGTTAGCTGCGCTCAATTATTTACTCCATTCGCTCGGTCTTTTTATTCTGAGCTCATTTAGCGTACTCCGAGCTAGCTCCGATTCAAAAAAGAAACGCAAGTTGAGTCCTGAGTGCTCAGAGCTAAAAAAGAAACACAGATCTTTTTTTTGACAGCTCAGTGCTAAGCTCAAAGCTAAAATAGAAATGCGTTTCATGTAAACACTCGGTTGCACCTCGAAACGTCAGAAAATTTGCATGCAAAAGTTAAAAGCTGGCCAATTTGTCCAGCTGCGTCTGCAGCTGAGTTGTGTTCGTATCATTGGATTGGATTTGTATTCAATATTTTGGCAGCTATTCCAGTTGAAGAAGCTCCGTCTCCATTCTGTTCAGCCAGTAAATCAATGAAAATTCGTTTGTAAAGATTTTACAGAAGTCAAACGAGTTTGTAAAATAAGGCTATAAAGTGGACTTCATGTCTTCAATAATGTACGGAAAAATCAACTTCACCTAGTGTCACACTAAAACAGCAGCTGCCATTCACTTTAAATGTCAGAAACACAATTGATTACCCTTAGCGTGTGTTTTTCTAATAATCTTTTGGGTTGTCAAAAAATGTAAGTCAACTCTAGGTAAAGTTCAACCAACAAATCTAATTTTTATATTTTAGTGTTCAGCGCCATCTAACGAAATATTTAAAACTTTATTTATCGGATAGGTTATCTAAGAACTAAAGTATCCGATAAGTTTTTGAACGACCAGAACTGTATAAGTTAGAGATTGAATCAAAAATTTTATTTATTTATTCCATGGAGTCCAATTCGATGTACATACGGATCTTGTTTGTAAACACAACTTATTTATTTTCCTTTCAATAAACCCGAACGACAAAACTTAACATGAACAACTGAAATTTCTTGTCACATATCAGCTATTTTGAAATTTATCCTCGGATTGCTGAGTATCCTAAAAAATTTGGAATAACTTCAGATTGGTTTGTTGACTTCACTTAAGCTAGCTCTCATTTTTGTGTAGTTCACATTTTTTAGCCGCCAGGGAAAAGAAACATTCCAGGAGACTGTAAGTTGCCAAACTCACCAAAATTGGTGTAACTTGTGATATTTTAGCTAATAAAGCAAACATTAGATGGAACAGCATAACTACATGATGTGTGGGGGCAAGATAGATCTGAAGCTTGAACAGACCTAGGTGATTCTAAATCACCTCCATTGGTGTCATTACCAGATGCTTTCAAATAGGCTAGCCTGCAACGAGGCTTGGCGTTTAATCAAAACATTCTATCCGGTAGACATAGCCAAAGGCTGTATCTTGGGAATTTTTACTTTGATGATCCAAGTGATCAAGTGAATATAGACTAAGGCAGATAAGGGGATCCAAGAGGTTCAACCACATAAGGTCTATTTAAGTCATGTGGTTTCACAATGGGCCAACTTATGATCAAATTGTGTCAGCTTTTTTGCGGACAGCCACTTCACCCTTACTTAATTTTGAAGCGCTTAAATGAAAAGACTTAAAATATTAGTGTTCAGTGCCATCTATTGAAAAACTTGGAAAACGTTTACTTGCGTGCGTAACAAATTTCAATCGGACGTTTAATTTGTTTGACATTTCATCCCTTAACTGTCTAAACAGAATGGGAGACGGAGCTGGAATAGACATTAAAAATGCTGCACAAATTTTAACTTTCACTGCAGCATTTTTGACATCTATTGCAGCTTCGCCTCCCATTCTGTTCAGGCAGTAAACGAACAGGTTTGCGATTGCGGTGTCCAGCACCTTGCATAATGATAATAAATAATTCTGAGTTTTTAGTCCTTAAGAGTTAGTACACAGCCCGCGGTTAATTTTAACTGCAACTTTTCTCTCCAAATATTAAAGCCGTTCAGTTAAAAGACAGTATAGTTCAATATTTCAAGTGAATCTATTAAAATAAAATGGATTCTTCCTTTTTGGCTATGATAAAACGTTTCTAACTCAAATTTTTCTAAAATGTTCGTTTTTTTAAGTGCAGGTTGACTGTATTTTCAGAATTTTTTTGATATCTCTTGAAAGCCAATGATCAAAAGAGTCCACATTAATATATCTTGAATTAATTCTTGGTTGCAAAGAACTTTAAAATATACACAATTAAAGTTCTGCCAAACAAAAGGTGAGATTGTGAAGAGCAGGATTAGACGAAGTTAAAGAGTGAGTTTTCTGTGTTTGGTGGTTAGAAGATTACGCCAAAATATTCTTTCTTTTGTCCATACATATCAGTCCGCAGCGTTTCAAACGCTTTCCATTTTCAAGAGCCTTTATTCAGTCATCGACGAATCAAAAGTTAGTTTCAGATAATTGATTCCATTTTAGTCTACCTTTTCATTCTGGTATCCAACCGTCGGTCGTGTGAACTACATTATTATTATTCAAGTAAGCAAACAAGCAAAAAGTTAAAACATCGCTAAATTCGCTTTATATGAATACCAAGAATAATAGCCCGAATTCGCTAGAGCAATAATTTGCTAAGTTCGTTTAGTTTACACGAGCAAAAAGAACTTTTAACGAAACCATAACATTTTTCAATCATAACTTCTCTTCTCACTTAACTAGCCCGATTACTAAAGGAAATTTGCAAGATATTACCTTTTCCTTTTGCATTTCCTCTCCAACATTTATGTATGTATGTATATATGCACCTCTTACATTTCAAATCAAAACAATTTTATGCAGAATTCCAAAAGCCCATTTTCAAGAGTAATCTAGGATAAGGATAACTAAAAACAATGAAACACAATTAAAACTTCTCTTGTATTTACAAAATTTTGCGAATTATTATCAAAGAGGCTTATGGTATATCGGAAATGGATAACACATAATCATACATGTACACATGTATATATGTATATGTATATTTAGGTGAAGGAACTTTGTTGCAGTTGAACGTTTGGATATTCCAATAATTCTAATCGCATTACGCTTCAATAAAGACGAGGTCCAATCTCTACTGGCACATCCTAAAACTAAGCAATCCTTCTTAGGGAAATTTTTTATGAGTTCATACTAGGAACCAAATTTAGCTCTACTACCCGAATGATTCAACATTTGAATTCCGTTGCACAAGAAGACCATAGCGCCAGTGACTCTCAAGGATTGCAAAAGCAAACATCAACCTTTTCAATAAATTTCTACGCAGATAAAATCATGTGAGCAATGAATTTTATACCAATTTTCTCTAGTTATGTGTTTTTCTCAAGGCAATCAATTTTCAAGGGAATTGCATTTAAATCCTACCCGCAATTGATGTTTCTTCTATAACTATGCCCGCCTTAGAACTAACAAAGCTCCTATTTTATAAGGACACTTACCTGTACATCGAAGTTTGGGGGCTGCTGTTGAAGTAAATTTGCTGGAGATTCAATCTGATTTGGACGCTGACCTTGATGATTCATCATTGGACTCTGAAATTTAAATAAATAAAGTTTGAATGTAAAAAGAGTGATTCTGATGATGACTTATTTATTGATACATACCTGTGCCATTTGAATACCACCAACACCATTCATTACTGGAGGTTGCAATTGACTCATCTGTGGCATCTGATGATGTGGATACGAATTCATTTGAGGTCCAGGACCTTGTTGATGGTCCATTGAACCGAGCATATGATGTAGAGGATGTGGTGGAAAGCCATGTTGTGAAGGGTCAAGTAGTGTTGGTGGCCTTGGTAGAGATTCTTCAGCTGGCGATGGTTGACGTGAGCCGGGAGTGCGACTGTAATAATAATTTAAATGATTATTATAACTGAGGAAGTGGTTTGAGATGTTCTGTTGGAATAAGTACTAAATCTAAGTCATGGACTCAAACCATATTGTAACAGTTTGAGAGACATGAAGTTTATGTGCTTTGGATGATGGTTTGGGAAAAAATATTATTATTTTTTAGTACTTGGTTTGTGTATCGGAAACATAAGAAAGTTAAGATAAGAACCGTAAATATTTTTAGATTTTTTTGTTGGTTTAGAACAACATATCAAAGGTTCAAACCGTTTTAGAACATCAACAAAAACTAACTCAATTTTGTTTGCCATAAATATATAACAGATACTGGAAGATTGGTTAGAAAATAGATTTTTTGGATTCACATGGTGCATAGTCTATGCAGGTATACATGTAGAAGAGCAACAGTTCTAAGAACAGTTAAACTCCAAATACATTCTATTACAGAAAATACATCAAGCTGTTTGTCAATTATAGCTTTTAAGATTGTTATTTTACTATAATTCCGTTGATGTAGACAATTATAATCAGAGTTGATAGAAATTCTCCAGTCAATTGGATAGGAACATTGAATAACAATTGCATTATTATGGTAAGAAGTGATTGTTAGAGATTGGTGTCTCATTGAAGATAAGACTGCACTCGATAAAGCAAAAGACTGCACTCGATGGAACAGTGGATGATTCTTCTAATGCGTTTGTGTTTTATGAATGGTGTTGAACAAAAGGTGATGTATGACTACCCCGTTGAATCATTGAGTTTTACATTTCGTCCGAAGTTTGAAGGCTTAACAGATAAGCAAGTTTTATACCGAAAATGTTTTAGGGAAAGAACAATAACTAGTCAAAAACAGTGGTATAGCTGTTTCTGTAGCTCGTAGCACTGTCAAAGTATAATTTGTCACAGCTACAATGTGAAGAAATAAATGAAGCGAGAAATGTATGGTGTAGCAGAAGTTTAAAAAAAATTCAACTTTCACAACTAGGGGTTCAAGGGGTAAAAACGTCATCGTTTTAGGGAAACACAAGTTTCTGTAATAAATTTCTATCCTATTCATTTGAGGGATCTGTTTTGGATTCTACAGATACAGATACGATGAGTAACAGGAGCACCTGCTTAGTTTTACTTAAGCTTTTGCATTGTGTATGTAGAATGCAATCAGGTAATAAGGGGAACAACTTGGTTGCATTTTTTGAAGAAACAGAAGCATTTCGGTGAGTACATATTATATGCATAATAATTACAATGTTAACATAGACATTGTTTTTCAAGAAAAATAATGTAAATTATAAGATAAAAATATAATACGTTCGGTGGCGTTGTTTTTATCATTTTTAATGACCACAACTTTTATGGAAATATTGTAAATGTGAAATACTCAAACCAAAACATTTATTATGAAGTAGTTTGTTCTATTTTTTTTATCTGTCTTCGGTTTTATTGATTCAATGATATTATATTTGCGGTATTCGAATGCAAAACAGAGGTTTATTTTATTTTTTGTTTATACATTTTAAAAGTCAACTAATATTTACACATAAAAGTGACCGACCACTAATGTGGTTGTCTGCCTATAAAAATTGTCATAATGCGATAAAGACACATGGGAAAAAATTTTAATACATAAAAATAATTTTGTGACGGTGATCAAGGGAGAGTTTTTCACTGCGAGATCAGTTAACTAAAAAAGTCGGATGATCTTGCATTTGAGAACTGGGCTTTCAATGCAACAATAAAAATTTGTAGAGCCAGTTTGTTCAGAGTGGGTCAAATCTTTTATAAGACTTTCACAGATTCTGATTAAATGACCGATCAATCAATCTACTGATCCTGTATCAGCTTACGAATGAAGAAGCTCAGAATTATAACCGATCGATCTCCTCTTCGTTGGCTGGTTAATACAAAGTGATGAGACACCTCAGTATTCTTAACCTGCTGAGCTGTGCAAAGTCTGCAATGCTCATGAGGACCTCATATTATGTAGCTTTGATACGTTAATGCAACAAAACACTGGTATCTAGAAGGACTCTACCAGATAGAAGAGGCCAAAATACCATCTCTGACAGTATTTCTGTTCCTCAAATAAACAGGTTTGACGAAAGGAATATAGGATCCAGTTCGGGATAGGATGAGGGTACACAATATTAAAGAAAGATCTAAAATTCGACGCCAATATTTAAATATTCCTTCATTCAAAACATATTTTTGTACAAATGCATTGAATACGAACCGAATACTTGTTGAAAACGGATCACTTTAGGATTGAAAACTGATCAAAGATGGATCGAAATTTTCTGAGACAGATCCGATGCAGATGAAAACCGAACGGAGATGGATTGAAAACGTATCGGAGATATATCGAAAACAGATTAAAGATAGATTGATTAAAATTGAGATTGATTGAGATTGATTGAGATTGAGATTAAAGATAGATTGAAAATCTGTGAGACGGATCGGATACGGGTTGAAAACGGAACGGAGATGGATTGTATATGGATTAAATATAAATTGGATACGGATTGAAAACGCGATTTGATTGTTGCATTATTGCATTAAAACTTGAAAAATTTCGATTGCTGTTTTTCGGCTAACTAGATTTTCGCTGGGATGTGGATGAAATATTAGAAGGACATTAAAGAAGGCCTTAGAAGATGTCGTTGATTTTGAGAGGTGAAATCGAGTTTATTAGGCTAGTGTTTTTAGACAGATCAAGAGCCACCCATGCGGAGATGCAAATTTTGCTGTTAGATACCATTCCCTGGAGTGGATGCGAAGATCTAAATCTCTCCAAAACACACTTCTTTCAATATAATTTCTTTACAGGCCAGTTCAATGTAGAGTTAACTTTGAGTTAAATCAGAATGTGTCAATTCTGAAAATGGAATAACCCTTGGATAACTCAAAAGCAGTTTTTCAGTTGAGAATTAACTTTATAAAATTTATTGAAATGGGTGTGTGACTCAATGTGTGACACTTTTACTCATTTTACTATTGAAAAATATAATTTCCAAAGATTTCAATAACTTTCACAATCAAAATCGGTCCGGCGCGGCACCAAAACGCGAATAATCACCCTCAGTTTAGTCCCAGATGGAGTTAACTCAACAAGCTAGGTGAGTTAACTCGGAGTGAGGAATGAAATTGAATGAAAAACGTGTTTCTTGAGTTAACTCAGGTGAAACCTGGGGACTGTGTTGATCTCGAACTGAATTGGGAAAGTCGTCCTTAAGGTGCAGCTCTTAATTTTTCAATCGAAATAGGTGCTGGCCACTTTATAGTATGAAATAACTTTTCTACAAGCCAGTTCTGAACAAATTTGTCCAGTTTACTAAGGGGAACTTATTTTGTCGAATAATAATCTCACTGAAGTAGGCACATTCGATCAAAAATCTAACAAGTTTTGACGTATAATAGAGAAGAATTGTTGCAATTTCACCACAACTTGGTTACTTAATGCGTTTGGAGAGTTCCATACAAAATCGAGGAGTTGAAGATTAGAAGCGAGGAGGTTAATTAGGTGATCTAAAATGTTTGTTTTGTAGTTTTGCCAGACAAAAAACAAAGCTTTCTTTGAGACCTTTGGAATCAATGTAATGAAACTCTCCAAAAACTTGTGATATTTCTTTTTATTAATAATTATAATATCAATAGTGAATTTAGTCCGACTAAGACCTTGGTCACACGGCAATGCACTGCACGTTTTTCAGTATAAATCCGTGCAAATGGGCAGTGGCGTATACGTTCTACATGGAAGCATTTACACGACGTTTGTATGTTTGCAGTTTGGATTTATACTGCGAAAAAATTGTGAGGTTCATTGATGTGTCAATTAGGACTAACGCATTACACAATTAAATACCAAAGAATATGAGTCAGAGTTCAGAATCAGTGGAGAAAAATCCTCTTTTCAAATATATCCATCAAAATGTTTACATTTTTTTTTATTTTGTGAAAATAAAGCCTAAGTTCGGTTAAATTTGACAAAATTTAGTAAAACCAATGATAGCTTGTCCCTACAGAAAAAATGCTGAGAACTAGAGTGGATAATTCACTTGAAGGATGTCTGAATCTCCAGAGCCAGGTCATTAACACCTGAACCTACTATCCCACAACCATGACGACAGCGTAAAGTATTAGTAGCAGGCGCATCTTCTTACCTCTTATCTTCTTGTTTTACTAGCGTAGAAACAGCCAAGCTGTCGTATTTATTTTATTTTTGTTTGTTAATACATTTTCTTCCATTTTGAGATTAATGTTTTGCTAACGCATTCAGTTCGAATTCAAGGCCAAAGAACAGAACAAAACTAAGTCTTTGATTGGAATCGATTTTTTCATAATCAAACAACAACTAATTAATCGCTTTTTTTTTGTGAAGAAAAAATTCTACAAAAAATGTCGTTCAGTCAGTGTTGTATATGTGCTTCGACTGAAGAAGCATCACAAAAATATCACACCACCAATAAATGTCTCCCCAAAGAGGTGGAAGCGCATCACTAACAAGAAAACTACGTGCAACGCATAGTATATTGTTGCGAAATAGGTATACTAGTACGGGTGTTTATAATATCCACGAATACATACATATAGGTATGTTTTATACAATAGAAGGAGTCCAAAAACAAAAACCTTAACGACAATGAAAAAAAAAGAAGAAGAAGGGGAACAACAACCATCAGGAGGCACCAAAAACCCAACCACGATGATGACTGAAATTAACGTTGTGCAACATGCACCTTGACTGCATAAACAATGGATGTCATCTCGGCAACGCATTACACAAAAAAAACTTAGCCAATGAAAAGCCTATAGAATGCAAACTCAGCTAAGGGAGTCGTCCACGACAACGTTCTCGATTCTCGTCGTTGTTTGTCGTCGTTGTCGTCGTCAGGTAAGGCATACATTTATTTCGCATTGTTTATTCATCATCGTCGTTTGGACGATTCCTGAGGGTAATTAGCAGAGCTATTCAGTGCATATAAAATTACGAGAAAGAACTTGAAAGAATTTCACATTGCGCAGTCTAAGATGCGTCTTGATGTTGGTGGTGCTGGTGCTGGTGCTGTTGGTTATATAGTCAAGAGCGATTTTTTTTGCAGGTCCCGCCATCATCTTCACCGTCTTTATAGCCCGTCATCGTCTTCTTGAAGATATGTATACATTATACACCTAACCTTTTATTGCAAGGATGTAGATCAATGCCACCTTCATACCTCACACACCAATAAGTTAAACGAAAAAACAAATTAATTGAATTAAATAAACAATTCGGATCAAATGTGGCAACGTGATCCTATATTGAAGTTGCATTATAAAACAGCTATGCGCTATGGGAATGGGAACGAAAGCAACTCTCTTCGTGGCTAATAATAATGGAAGGAGTAGAAATTGGGTCACATTTTGAATACAAATTATACCACACCATCCTTTGTATAATCTAAAGAAGATTGGAATATATACCGTTTTGGGTAGATTATGAATGGCTTCATAATTGGAATTAGATTTTTCCCATATGCAGTATTTAATACCTAATTTGTTTTGATTAGGACTTGAATATTTGTAGGGTAGATGAAGAAGTTCAAACATACTTTAAATAAATGGAAAAAACTTTGTTTAGCGACATTTTCAACAGAAAATCCTTGTTTCCGAACACAATCTGGGGAAAGATGTGGTCGGGTCGGGCATCTTGCCAAAAGGGGCATCGAAGACACTACACAAAAGAAAATACTTGTAGAGACTCCTTGTCCAGGGCACGCAATCCCAGGAAAGCTCTAGTCGGAACACTCTCGGGAAAACTTGTTGAAAGGAGTTTTAAAAAAGAACGCCACATGAAAGTCCTGGCGGAATCCAAGTTAAAATTCCATTTCTTGTGCTCTGAAACTCTAGAGTATCTTATATGCTTTTGATGCATCTTTTATGGATAGTGGCTCCAGTATAAGCGAGTCTTTAAGCATTGACTATCAAATAGTAGATACCCGAAACTTCTACGACATTGACTCTTTCTTTGCGTACAAGCCGCAATGCTTCAAACCAGAATTGTTAATTCAGAAATGGGTGACAGAAAGCTTATATTTAGAACTTACTGTAGTGGCACGCCATAGATGGTTGTCTTACCTCCCCTGCTTTGGCCTCTGGTCTTTAACCAGATTTTATTTAAATTAGTCGTGGCGTACGCTGATGATATAGAGATAATGGCATCAGAGAAATTTGTCCCCACTCAGTAGCTGTGGACTTAATGTCTACCCTCTCAAAGCAGAACTGGTTCTCTTTACGAGAAAAGGAAACATTCCGAATACGATATATATCCCCCACCATTACTGGGACACCGCTCTGTTTAGCTGGCGCGGCAAAATATCTCGGTTAAGATATCGGTCGTAAAATTAATTGGAAAGAGAAAGGAAAAAAAGCTACAAGAGCTTTCCACACATGCAGTAGAATTTTTGGCAAACAATGGGGACCCGCCCCAAAACCATTCATTGAATGTAGACAGACATTGTAAGGCTTATTCTGACGTACACCTGTCTAGTTTGGTGGCCAGCGTTGGATAAAGCAATCAATCTTAAGGCCTTGACCAAAATTCACTTACGGGCATGGTATCGGCACAACCAGTACCATGAGAACCACGCCAACCTCACCCCTAAAAACTTGCTCCACTCAATCTGTTCACAAAGGAGCTGGCTGCTTAAAGTGCTTTACGACTGAAAGAGTGTAAAAATTGGAAAAGGAGCCACTGTGGTCACAGAACTACAATTTCAAACTTCCTGAAATGAAACCTGAAATGAAATATTGGGGGTTGTTGCACGGCGACCTTAAGATCTATTGTGCCCCCAACTTAGACCGGATGAGGTTGCTCATTCTACAGTTCTTCCTCCAATTTTATTTCCCTAAGAAATAATAATAAGGACTGCTAACTACACCAAGGATATTTAGTTGTCTATTAAGTTTACAGTGCCCGGTGAGGAGACCAGATATTATCCTGAGGTTTTTCCTAGTTAGGTTGATGCAGTCTTTAAATCGTGCTCGGTTGTAACTACCATGTAATAGTTTTGCCTGCCTTAGCTTGGGGAGTTCTTTCCAGTTTTTGAATCTTTTGGCCTCCTCCAGTTCTTTAATTTTATTTATTTATTTATTTATTTATTTATTTATGTATTTATTCATCTACGGATATAAATCTTACAGATTACTAACAATTCAAAAATAGTAGGTACCTAATATATATACATATATATAAATATACATACATAAATAACTTAAACTTAATGTACAATATTTTGTAATTTAATTTTAAATTCCAGTCTGTTTATTGAGAGATCAAGCTCATTACATAAAGAATTGAAAAATTTTATACATCTAGAAAAAGATTCATTGCAACCATAATTGTATCTATGTCTTGGATTTTTTAAAAACTGACGTAGACGCAAATTTCTTTCCGGAATATAGATCTCAAGGTAGGTAAGAATTGATGGACACTTAATACGATATGAAAAAACATCATGCACAAACAATATACACTGAACAGTCCGTCTTTTTTCTAATGAGTCAAGTCCAATCAAGGCACACCTAGATGCATAAGAAGGGGGGTCAATTCCCCACCTTAGCTGTCTGACAACAAATCTTGTAAAAGCCTTTTGAACTCTTTCAATACGGGTTATCCCAATAGACGAAGAAGGACACCATACAATTGAACAATACTCAAGAATAGGGCGAACTAAAGACATGTAAACAGATTTTAAAGCATAAGGGTTGGAGAACTCATTGCAGTTTCGCTTAACGAAACCAAGCATTGAATTTGCCCTTGCAATAATATAGTCTACATGTAACGAAAACGACAACTTTGGATCAAAAATGACTCCAAGATCACGAATCTCAGATTTGCGATCAAGAATCTGGTTGAAAATTTGGTAGTTGTGTATCGTTGGAACTAAGGTACGATGTGCCGTAAAAACATAACATTTTTTTATATTTAAAGGAAGAAGATTTCTTTCACACCAGACAGATAAAATATTTAAATCATTTTGAAGATTTTGATGATCAATTCTATTTTTTATGCAAAGATATATTTTTATGTCATCAGCATACATCAAACATAAAGCATTCTTAAGAAGAAATGGGATATCATTGACGAATATATTAAAAAGAAGTGGCCCAAGGTGACTTCCTTGAGGAACTCCAGAAGAAACTTTAATGATACTTGAGACGAAATAACCTAGTTTCACACATTGCGTTCTATCAATAAGGTAGCTGGATATCCATTTCAACAGCAAACCATGAATACCAAAAGCTTCAAGTTTAGCGATAAGAATTTTATGACAAATTGAGTCGAAAGCTTTAACAAAATCTGTGTAGATAGTGTCAACCTGGTAGCCCGATTCAAAGGAATCGGTGACATATCTACAGAATAACATGAGATTTGTTGAGGTGGATTTACCTGACATAAATCCATGCTGTTCAACACAAATGTGTTATTTTATATTAAAAAATAGATGATCCTTAACTATAAGCTCAAATAATTTAGGAATTGCAGACATCTTAGAAATTGCACGATAATTGACAACCAAATTTTTTGCACCAGATTTGTAAATAGGACTTACGTATGAGAATTTCCATTGATTGAGAAATATTCCACTAGAAAGGGATTTATTAAAAATTATAGTAAGTGGCGAAGCTAACGTGAATTGACATTGCTTAAGAACAAAAGATGGTATTCCATCAGGGCCAGGATTCAAGCTAGATTTTAATGTTGAAATACCATAAAGTACATCAGATTCAAAAAGATTTAATATTGAAATATTAGCATTACTAATAAAATGGTTTTCAGTTTGATAAATATTTAATGCAGAATGGTCCACATAAACCGATTTAAAGAACTGAGAAAAAAGTTCACACGAACTTTGTAAATCATTTGATGTTTCACCATTGTACTCCATATTTTCCTGAATTGCAGTAGACCTTTTTTTATTATTTAAAAAAGTCCAAAAAGCCTTTGGATCACAAGAAATGCGGGTTTGAATATTCAGCACATATTGTTTGTGCAAATATTTGTTCAGAAAATCATATTCCTTTCGAAACTGACAGAAAAACTTTCTGTCCGCTTCGGAATTTGATGTTCTGAATTTTTTAAAGGCTTTATTTTTAACATTTTTTAAATTAACCAAACGTTTATTAGACCAAGGAGTTTTAAATGATTTCCAAGACTTTCTTTTTGGAATAAATTGGTTTAAACCTATAGAAAAAATATCCACAAATTTGTTATACGCACCCTGTAAAGATAAATCGGCAAGAACATACGTCCAGTTAGTTGATGCAATATAATTATTGAGTGCAATGAAATCTCCTTTGTTAAAATCAAAAAATTCATCATTTGATAAAAGTAGAGAGTTTTTGACACAGTTTTCGAATTTTAAAATTGAGCAAATTGAAACATGATGAACTGAATTTTTTAGTAATGGAAATTGAACTTCAATAATTTCAAAATTAATATTATTTAAAAAAATTAAATCTAACAATCTATTCAAAGAATTGTGAACATAATTTACTTGAAAAATATCCAAAGAAAACATTGAATCAATAAAACTATACTCATAATCTTTTTTCATATTATAAGGGATAAGACATTTATCTTCATTTGAATAATTCCATGTTACATCTCCTAGATTAAAATCCCCAACAATAAATGGGTACTGATTTTCCAATAAATTACTAACAATATGTTCTATATTATAGATATGATTTTCATATATATCTATTGAGCTCTTTGGAGGTATATAACTAACTACAAACAAAATTTCTTTTTGTGTTTAATCACATTTTCTCCTAAGCCACAATAGGGTTCTGGCCCCATTAAGGAAGTCATTGCCCCTATTTTTGCTAAGGAATTAGCTTTGACATTACCCTGGGCACCAACGTGACCAGGTACCCAATGAAGTGTGACACTGTTGTTCTTGCCCTTGACATTCAGCTTGTTCACACACTCCCAAACTACTTTAGAGCTGATTGCGTAGGAGCTCAGAGCTTTGAGTGCAGCTTGACTGTCTGACATAATGGAAATGTTTTGGTTTCGGTAATTTCTTTCGAGATTACGTTGTGCGCATTTTGCTATGGCGTGAACTTTCGCCTGAAAAATGCTAGTACACTGTCCCATCGGTATGGAAAGTTTGCTCCTAGGCTCAAAGACTCCAGCCCCAGTCCTTTCAGTTGTTCTCGATCCATCAGTGTACCACTTGATGGTATTTGGTTTGATAGCATAGTTTACTATTTCGCCTACCCACTACTTTTTATTACTTAACTTCATTTCAAACTTCACTGACATAGATTTTATTTCCTCGTACATAAATTTAAACTCACATCATATGAATGTATATCCCGACAAGGGAATTATGGAAAGAAAACCGGGTCCTTAACGCAAATCATGTATCGGTCCTTACAGCCGGTACCATACCGGAAGCTAGCGTAGGATCAGGCATCTTCTCAAACAATCAATCCATAAATAGATCATTGAAGCTTCTAAACTTTTGCTGTTTTCTAAGCGGAAGTGCTTGCAGTTTGCTAGTCGGCAAAATATCTTTCAACATGTTAACTGAATAACAAAAACATTGATGTTTTCATATATCCAGGCGGCAATCAGAGCCATTTCGTCAATTGTCACGACGTCAAAACGGGTTGATCGCTGCTGTAATGAATTGGCGAATCACTCTTCGATGGGTCCCGGGCCACCGTGACATTTATTGAAATGACATTGTTGATGAACGGTTCATTACTTGAACTGAGCCAAACTGTAGTATGGGTACTTATGCTACGAGAACAGGAAAAGAGTGGGATTCACAAAGTTTTTTTCAAAGATGCTAAAAACAGATGGTCAACAATTTTTACCTCTCGGGTTTCAAGGAATCTTCGGCCAGATATTTCAGAGAACAAAACAGAGTATTTACTTAAGCTTAACAGACCTCTCTCTCTTGGTTGGAATTTTGCCCGGTCACTACTCAATAGGAACCCACATGAGCAGAATGGGCATCAGCACATCTGACTTTACATAGGGTTTTCGGAGGAATAGGTGTAGGAGGGCTCATTTCACTTCCTCTGTGAATGCACTACTTTAGCCAGAACAAGAAAAGTAGCCATCGGAGAATATATTATATATATATATTTTCGGCGAATTGGGCGGCTCTCTTTTGCCACTAAGAAACACTCTGAACTTCATTCAGATCACTGGATGGTTCAGGAAGGCACCCCACTTCCAAATCCTTCCTTTTTTTTCATTACCTACATCCTAGGGAGCACAATGGATCCCTAACCTTGTACCTTTAGGACGCAAACTAGGGAAGGTTTAATCGTAACCTTCAAGCGGGCTTTTAAGGAAAGTATAAGTGGACTTCCCCTAACGAATTATTGAAAAGTTTTTCTCGACTAGATTTCTCTGTCTCATTCGTTTGGATTTCGAATTGCCTGAAAATTTGTATGGATCAGCGGCCGATCCATCCCACATACAATGGCCGATTATTCTCAGTTATTCGAATAACTTTTTGTTGTTGTTATCACTTGATAAAAAAAAACAGCTGATAACCGTTGACACAACAACAACTCAAGTTATCTGGAAATTTTTTAGGATCACTAGATAACATATCAAATAAAGATCGGAACGCCAGGAATGATCGTCTCGGAGGTATTTGGCTTATTGGATCCTTTGTGTAAGGCTAGCTTTAAGTGATCCAAACCAAATTTAATAATTTTTTAAAAAGGTATCGTATCGCCAAAAGAACGTTAAAATAACAACTAACAAGCACACCGAAGAAATTCAATGCCGTTTCTAATCCGAATACAATGTTACTCAAACAGAGACCAACGTTCATCGAATCCAGAACAAAAATATAAATCCACCTAAATAGCAGTTTGTCAATTCATTGCTCTAGGAGATGACGTTTTTTTAAAATGGCCTTGTTCAAACATTTTAAATTACGGTATTAGCATGATACTCGTATACTTAATAATTTGATAATTTAAAAGCATTTCCCTAACCTCTTTTTTTTTTTCAATTATAAAAACTTTTCAATCAATAAAATGCTAAGTATTATAAGCTGCGTTTTTTTTTTTTTTTTTTGTTGCATGCCCAAATGAACTCTGATGAAAATATCGGTATCGAAATTTGGTGTGGAAATGTTTTCTTTCGCCTTGCACTTTGGAATTTGACACTTCCGCAACAATGAAAGCTGTCACTTCTTGACAGATTGACAGATTTGTAAAGTCCCCTACTACTTTGTTTTCGTTTTTGTCAGACGATGTTATTTTGATTTTCAAAAAAATACAACCATTGTTAATAAACTGCAGCAGAATGCTGAACGCTCCTAAACAAAGTGACACTTCATACAAAGCAAAAAAAAAAAAACAAAGCGAACAAACCTTTTATGACATTTGTAAATGTCAGAGTGTCATATGAAGTTATTACGGTACAAAAAAAAGATAAAATTTTGTAATTGTTAAGTAAAATTACCAGAACATAGAATAATTTATGGTTCGCTAATCAGAATATTTTATTAACATACATTGCCTTTGAATCTAACAAACTAATTACAGATTGATGTATTGCATGGTAAAACCAGGCTAAAATTCCTCAACAACAAAAAAAAAATGTAATAACAAAGAAGAAATTAAAAAAATCCAGACAAATAATAAATAGTATCTTTTTCAGGTCGTTCTTCAAATCCCCCAACCAACGAACCAACCAACCGACTTCCAGTAGTTTTACTCATTGGTTCCGCACTGCCTTCCTGTTGCCTGTCGTCCTCGTCAACCCTTCCAAGGCGCTCTATTCATCTCACTTGTGTTTAACAAAGACTAATGGGAGCATTATTCCTGTTCTTCTCTTATTTATTTACTTTTTTTTTTTACTTTTTTTTAAAAATGTAGCCAGTTTAAAGAGATACTTTATCTTCGCTTCTGACCACAGAGCACAGTCATCGGCAGAAAAAGAAGAAGCGTGCACACAAGAAATTATCACAGTTGCATGATGCTGCTGCAGCAGCAGCTAGAATTCCACACGCATCTATAAGGAAGGAATTTCTGATACAATACGAGTAACAAACACAACAATAATAATAAAAAAAACACACAAATCCGTGACTAGATTTGGCGGAACAAAAATGCGCCAAGTAAGTTGAATCTCATAACATAACCCAGCATGCACATGCACATTGCACAGACAGGCCATGTGGTTTGTTATATTATGAGCCTGCTCTGGCCTCCCTTCTCTGGTCTGGTCTTTGAGACTGCAAAAGAAGACTAATGTTAATGCAATATGAAGCCGGGTTCTCATTACGCAAATAATTCAATTCAATCAGCTCAAACATACAGGCTAACACCGACACCACATCTCCCATATTATTACGTTTCCCTCAGTGCGGTCGGACTGAATGGTTGGCGCGGCAGTGCACGGTTGACGGTCACCGAGAACCTTGAAGAAACCAGTTAAGCTATTCTAATGTCAATGCCATGCGAATAGCTGGCCAAAAGAGAGCGCAAGCAATGGAAAACGAATGAGTGGAGTGGAAGTGGTGTGGAGTGGAGAATGGAGTTTGGAGATAGAACTGGGTACACCAAGCCCGAAAACATGCTGCCGTTGCTGCTGCTGCTGCTGGTACTTCTGACAAACAACAACGTGCTTTTGCTTAGTTCGCGCTCCTCTTAACTAACATCATCAAAGCCACAAACAAAAGCTAGCTGCATACATCATATACCCAGAGAGGGTATGAGATAACACAACCGTTTGTAGTTGTGGATCTATGAGTCAAGTGTAGTGTAGATACGCTCCATCCACTCAGTCATGTATTCATGTTTCGTTTTTTTTTTTTTTTTTTTTTTTTTTATTTCAAGTTTCGACCCAACTTGGTGAAGACGGGTTTAGTTGGGGCTGGTTATGGTAGACGACGACAAAGTACGTCAGAGGATAGAGAAAAGCAGGCAGGCAGGCCCGCAGAGTTACACAATGGAGGAGACACAACATACCACCTAAGTTAAGCGCACGGCACGTTGGCTATTTAATACCCTCTCGCTCCCTCATCACAGGAAAATCTAATACAGCCAATGGACTGAAAGTGTATTTTTGTGTTACTAGTGTTGCCAATTATTTCAAGCCAAATGGTTAAGGGGACTGTGTATGTAGTATGAATTGTTTTTTTCTTTTTTTTGGGATTTATTGGCAAAATGTTAACACATTAAACCTTGGAATGGATTGAGTCTTTAAGAGTGTAAGTCGATTATTTTTTGATGTTTGTTCTTGTTTGGCTTTTTGTAACCACATTATTCAATTGAGCTTTGTTGGTGCTGATAACTAAGTTTTCAATCAGCTGAGAGTAATGTAGAATATTTCATTTTATCACAATCATGTGATTTACTTTTTGAAAATAGTCTTAGAGCTGATTTTTAAACGGCAACAATGAACTGCAAGCTGAAATGTATCATTACATCATTACATTCCTATGATTACAAGAGATCTGGGTCAAGGTTAAAAATTAGTTTGTGTGTCTGCATTTATTGGCAGTGTTACCGAGAAATGGTTCATAATAAGCACAATTTTCCTGAATCGAATTATCATAACGAAATTTGATGTGGAAATGTTCTTTTTTCGCTTTGCACCTTGGAATTTGACATTTCCGCTACAATGAAAGCTGTCACTTCTTGAAATTGAAAGATTCATAAAGTTCCCGATTTGCTGTCAGAAACCATAGGATAAAAAACGCAAGTTTGGAAAACTTGGTGAAAATTTCACGTTGCGAAACAGTATTTTGTTTGCATTTTTATGTCGTTTTCGATTTAACGTTCAGAGTACACGTTATGCCTGTTTGGCAACGATTAAGTTTCACCAAGTTTTCCACATTTGGGATTTTCCTCCTATGGTTTTAGCAAGTTGGTGAAGATTTGTACAAACCTTCAAGGGATTTCATGTTACCAAACACACCGCTTTTGTACTATATTTTCACCACTATTAACCCAAAAGCCTTCGATACCTTCGGCTGTTCCTAGCAATGTTATCGAAGTCTTTTTAAATTTGACAGTATGATGTTTTCATATTCGATTGCAAACAAAAAAGAAGTAGAACAGTCGGAAAATCCAATCGAAATCGAAAATTCAAGCGTTTTTTTTATCATGTCAAGCATGTTCTAAACAGCCTCTGAACCAAGCGTATTCAGACTTCAGAGCGCTGCGAATTATTTCTGAAACACCTGAACCTGAACACATGTAGGTGTCACAATTTGACAATTCAATATTTTAAATGCTTGTGTTCTGCTTTCAACTTTTCTGCTAAGTTATTTAATCTAGGCTCAGAGCACACTTAGAACAAAAAGGGAAAAACATATTCGAAGCCGAACACTCTGGCTTTAAAAAGAAACACAATTTTTTTTAAGTAAACTAAAAAAGTAAAACACCTTAAGCAACTCATACTGATTTGTCTTGAGCAACGAATATGGACAAGACAAGTTTCCAATGCAAATTGCTTTCATTTATGGACTTAAAAAGCTAACCATCATCTACAATTAATCGTATTCTTAGAGGGTGTCACTCCCTGATGGTGAATGTCCATTTTATGACGTACATTATGAGTGACACTTATACATCGACAGATGCCCCAAAATCAATATTTTTTTGTTAGCGTTTTATAGTTTTGGTTAATTACTTAAAGTAGGTGACATCTTAAAGGTCTTCATTCTGTGAGTGCAAATAACGGGTGATTTTTTAAGAGGTTTAGAACTTTAAAAAAAAAAAAAAAAAAAAAAATTCGAAAAAAATGAATGAAATATTTATTTGAATCGATAGTTTGAACCTTGAAATTTAATGTTTAAAGATAATTTCATGCAAATGTTGACCGCGGCTGCGTCTCAGGTAGCCCATCCGCTGAGTCCAATTTTGGCATACTCTTTCACACATATCGGCCGGTATCTCACGAATGAATGCATGGATGTTGGCTTCCAGTGCGTCAATCGAAGCGGGCTTGTCCCTATAGACATAAGCCTTGACATACCCACACACAAAATAATCTAATGGTGTCAAATCGCACGATCTAGGCGGCCAATTGACCGGCCCGAAACGTGAAATTAACTGTTCACCAAACTCGCCTCGCAATTGCGCCATTGTTTCGCGTGCTGTGTGGCATGTGGCACCGTCTTGTTGAAACCACATATCATGCAAGTCAAGAACTTCCATTTAGGGCAAAAAAAAGTTTGTTATCATCGCTCGGTAGCGTTCACCATTGACAGTAACGCTGCGATTCGCATCATCTTTGAAGAAATATGGCCCAATAATGCCGCCGGCCCATAAACCGCACCAAACAGTGGCTTTTTCGGGATGCATTGGTAGCTGTTGCAATGCTTCTGGCTGATCTTCACTCCAAATGCGGCCATTCAACCAAAAATGAGCCTCATCGCTGAACACAATTTTTCGATAAAAAAGCGGATCCTCGGCCAGCTTTCCAAGAGCCCATTCACCAAAAATTCGGCGTTGTGGTAGGTCGGCTGGTTTTAGTTCTTGCACCAGCTGTATCTTAAAAGGCTTTACGCCCAAATCCTTCCGCAAAATTTTCCACGTAGTGCTGTAACAAAGGCCTAACTGCTGGGAACGGCGCCGAATCGACATTTCGCGGTCTTCTGTCACACTAGCTGATACGGCCGCAATATTTTCTTCACTACGCACAGTACGTAAACGTGTTGGTGGCTTAATGTCCAACAAAGTAAATTTGGTGCGAAATTTGGTCACAATCTTCCGAATAGACTGCTCAGAAGGTCGAGAATGCCGACCACAAAATGGAAGCAGCGCGCGATGAACATTTCGAACCGACCACGAATTTTGATAGTAAAATTCAATAATTTGCAAGCGTTGTTCATTTGTAAGACGATCCATGGTTAAATTGCAAACCAAACTGAAGCTGTTTGACAGTGACACAAGGTACTAAACACACGTCAGCTGTCAAAACCAGTGTTGCCAAAACCAAACCAGCTTAAAAATCACCCGTTATGTATACAGCAGATATTTTAAGTGATGGAGTGACACTGCGAAAAACTGGCACGATTTATATTTTTTGATGTAACTGGTCACGAATACAATTAGTTACAGCATTTTAACACGTTTCTCAAAAACGCTGATGTCATTGATAACCTTTCGATCTCTGTCTGCCAGGGTAGTGATTTTTTTTTAGTTTACTCACCGAACAATTTTCTGTAGTATTAATCCGTGTGAATAAGAAGTCGCATGTTCATTCTACAGAGAACCTTTCACACGATTTTTGTACGCTAAAAAACCGAAAACGTACAAATATCTTATGAATGGCATAGAAGTCGATTTTTTGAATTAAATTTTGAGGACCAACGAAGAACATTTTACACTCTTTGGCAACGTTAAGAAATTACCACATTTTACTATTATTAACAGGTGGGCGGCGTTTTCGCCAAAACCATCATTGGGCCATCATTTTTCTTTAGAGAGAAACAGTCAATGGCTATCGATATCGGTGGATGGTGATGCGTGAAAAAGATCTGGACGGTTACTGAGGCCAAATACCGCAAGCGTGAGTTTTCTCTGTGTACCCAAACAAGCATGTACTGTACACATCGATACACAGCGATTCCGCAAGCGATTTAAAAATTTTTGACAGATAACGTGTGCACAATCAGTCAAATTTGTTCACTCACGTTTTTGCCGTGAATAGAATGTGTACACGGAAAATTATTCACGCTTGTGGAATTCAGCCCCTGGTTTGAACAAGCCACACTGCAGATCAACCAATGCAGTTTCTGAAACGAAAATTTACATATTGACAACAAAAAATGGCGCACTAAATTTGTCAAAATTGGAAGTTATGGACTTTCTGTCAGCATCTGTCGGATGCCATCAACAACAAGCATGTTTAGAAAAATGAGATCTCAGAGACCACAGCATATTTTTCTCCGGCATAAAGTGAGCAACTGGATTCAACATTTTGTCCTCAATAATTTGAAGGCAAAACTGAGAAATTTCGCTAAGAAATCCTGAATTGAAACGTCAAAACTGTCAAATGTAATTTTTTTAAAGGAAACTATTATGAAAAAAAATAGATAGGCCAAAAATTTCTTCCTCTCTATCATCATTAGCCGTGTTTTGTTGAGAAGTTGCCAGGCAGTCAGTTGAAATTTTACACGCAGCGCAACAACAACCACCAACTGCCAATAACTTTACTTTTTTTCTGTAGTCAAATGTGAATAGTGAACAGTGCTTTGGAACAGTTTGGAACTATTGAATTCTCATACAAAAAAAGTTTTATTAACCAATTTGCTTTTGCCAGAGTATGTAGTTTTCAACAAAACACGGCTATTATCTATTTTTTCTTGGGTAGGGGGGGGGGGGTTTACTGAAAGTAAAATCTCAAAGTGGTGAAAAATATCAATATTCAGAAAAATAGCTGTGAATGTTTTAACACCCAAATGCAAGAGCCAAGTGCAAAAATACCACCAAGCCCAAACTTCAGAATCAAGAAAAGTTTTGCAACTTGTTTGTTTGGCATTCTGGATCGGAGAGTTCCGGAGGCTTCTTGCGGGTTACCAAACGAAAACGCTTTAAGATGGCTTATTGAAGATGTCTAACAGCTGTGAAAATGAGCTTGACATTCCTCGCGCTCTGATGTTATCCCAAAAATTTCAAGATTACTTCAGTTGTTGTTGTGTCAGCGGTCATCAGCTGTTTTTAACAAGGGATTACAACAACACAAAGGTGTCCTGATAACTGAGAGTCAGTTCATAAAAAACGAAGCAAATGAAAATAGTTGTCAATAAACTGACAACAGCGTTTGTTGCAACTTGTTCGTTTGGCATTCTGGATCAGAGAGTTCAGGAGGCTTCTTGCCGATTACCAAACGAAAACGCTTTAAGATGGCCTGTTGAAGATGTCTGACAGCTGTGAAAATGTGCTTGACATTCCTCGCGCTCCCATGTCATCCCAAAAATTTCAAGATAACTTCAGTTGTGGTTGTGTCAGCGGTCATCAGCTATTTTTAACAAGGGATTACAACAACACAAAGCTGTCCTGATAACTGAGAGTCATTTCATAAAAGACGAAGCAAATGAAAATAGCTGTCAATGAACTGACAAAAGCGTTTATCAAAATCTTTTATGTCAATTAAAAGGTTTGTTCGTTGAAGTTTACCCAGGATTGACCCAGGTTTTTTTGACAACCCCAAGAATTGTCTAATGTCGTTGTAATGGACGTACGGCTGTTCCTTTTCCACTCCTTTTTGACTCCTTCTACTCCAAAAGCATTCGATTGGCTGTTCCGAGTAATGTTTTCGGAGTCTTTTTTGTTCCCGATTCTAAGAAGGAGTAGATTTGGAACACACGCATGCATATACAGTTTTTCGTCGGACTATTTGTCAAAAGTGATAAATGCTTGAAGAAGCCATTTTGCAAAATGGCGTCATTCAGCAGTGTGTGTGTAAATTTGACAACAGGATGTTTTCATATTCGATTGGAATCAAAAAGGAGTAGAAAAGTCCGAAAATCTAATCGAAAACGACATACAAAAAACTGGGTTTCTCGGTTCTCAAAAAAACACCAAATGGCTCTCAATTGTGTTGTTAAGATAAGCAGGAAACAAAATTTTTATTTAAAAATGAAAAAAAAAAAAGAAATCACAGTTTTTATTTTCCATCTTTATTTGTTTTTATTTTAGTAAAATAGTGTATTCCTTGAATTTCTATTTCAAAAATAAAAAAAAATACCTGCAGCACGTGAGTCCACAGCAAAAAATAATGCTTCAGAGCTCCTGCCATCTTTACGACATTTTATTCTTCACCTCAACTCGCCCCAGCAAAAAACCAATTCTACTTCATGGTGAGTTCAGGGCGACCCCAAGGGCCCAATTCTGGCTCTGTGAAAAAGTGAATCGAAAAACTTTTTATGCTTTCACATTAATTCCGATTCCCGTTCTGTGCAAATGTACAAACCAAATATCAAAAACTTTCATACGAATAATTTTTCTTTCACGCCGTCATTTGGAAGTGAATATCCAAAATGAAAACGTGAATACGATCAAGCAATGTCAAATTCAATCATATTTCTTTCTCTGTCAAATCCATAAAGGAAAAAATGTTTCTATCTCTGTTCTCTTCAAAAACACGAGAAAATTGAGAGAAGCGTGCAGTTTTCAGGAGAAATGGTAAGGTGGTTCGAGCATCGATAATATAGTTTTCATTTTTGGAACCAGAATCACTTATATGTGCCAAACGAATCGAAAAAGTTAAAGCAATGCTCGGCAGCGAATGTGAAAACTATTTATTCTTTTCACTATTCTATTCACAGAACCAGGCCCCCAGATTTCAAAAAACACAGAATCGGCTCGTCAGGGTTAGTTTAGGTTTTTCAAAAAAAGCTTTGGGGCGACCCCAGGGTGCCTTCAGGGCTCAGAAACTCGTTCAAGGACCAAATCGTGTTCTGTCAAACTACGCCAATTTAAAGACAAGTGGAAAGCTAGCATTATTCATTTAAATTCATTGCCCCAGGCCCTGTTTAGATAGTGTTTTCACTACAGCACTACTACAGTTCGAAGGTTAAATGGGTGAAGTGGAAAGGAGGGGTTAGTTAGAATATGGAAAATTTGGAGTTGTAGAAGGAAAAACACTCAAAACTCAAAACATTTAATCGAAAACGACCAAATTTAGCTTGATTCTTCGGTCTCACCTTTCATGAAAACAATTTGCTTTAATCTATTTTAATATAATATTATTCATAAATTGTATTAATTTATTTTGTAATCTTTTTTTTGCAACGTTATTGTATAACCTACTTCATTTGCATATACATATTTTTTATCTGAACCTCTTATTTCTTGCCGTTTATTCAATGCAGAAAATGGCATTATATTTTCTGAATTAACCCCCGTACATCTTTTATCTTTAATATCAAGTCTAGGTTGTGGCCTAATTTACACAATACAAATCTTATTCAATACAAATCAGTTTCAGTGCTAACACATGGGTGTCAACAAAAGATTGAATATAACTATAGAATAAATAGTCATAAAGAAAAAAAAGCTAAAACTTAAAAAAAAAAAAATAAACAAAATAAATGAAAACAAGAAACAAAACAAAAAAAGAAAATATAGCAATCAAGCTTAAAGAAATAAGACAGAAACAAAAACCTAGGTACCTACATAAAATCCGGCGCCAACCTACGTATCAGATACAAAACCAGAACCAGACGAAACGCCAAAAGTTACTTGCAATTGCTATGAATAAAAAAAAAAACTGCACAGAGGGCAAAGTAAACCTCAACTCCAACCCAGCATCGATTACATTATAGCATCTTGTTACAAAACATATTTTAAAGTCTTTTTTCACATCCTAAGCGTATTCTCTTTTTTTAAGAAATAAAAAAAAAAATAAACAAATGACGTAAGAACATGTTACATTCGTTTACATTGCATAATGCCCCCTTTTAGCACAGTCAATTTTTGGCAACCATGACTCAAACAAAACCAAAAATTAGGAGGAAGGCTGCACTAAGCAGTTATAAAAGTAAAATTCAAATAAAGGCAAGTAAGTGTGATTGTCACTTATTCACATGCATTTAGTCCTTTAAAACTACCTACATAATGTCTAACTAAACATTTTTAAGTTGACAACTAGAAGGATATTTGCTTGCAAGTATTCACCAGGTTTTTTTCAAGGTGACTTAGGGAAGGTACACACTCACTTACTCGCTAAATCATGTGGGGAGGAGATGCTAAAATGATAACGGTTCAAGGTGTTGTGATTGATAAAGCATCGGGTATGTAGGTAGGTCATCCTTGACGGCACTTATGCACAAAAGAGCGAATGCGTTTTTTTTAATTACTCTACAACGAGTTCTACCCACTTTGTTTCCTTTTTTTTTTAACATCAAGTGTCTAAACGGTGGCATACCATGCAACCACTGTACCGACACTTATATAAAAAAAATTTCCTTCAATTTTGACAAATGCTTTTATTTCACTTGTCAAATGTCAACATTTTTATATTTTTAGTGTTTCTGCTTTTTGACGACTTGCGAAGACTTATCCATAAAGATAGATAGATAATATATTTAATTTACTTAAAATGTAACAATATCAAGGACCATCACCCTCAGAAACGTTACGAATAGCCGTGACACTGTAAGGGTAAATAAAGATGACACAGATACCGTCAACCAAATTGATTACGACACAAGACAAGCAGTCTCCAGTATTCTGGCTGTACATACAATATGGGAGGCCAATATGGACTCGAATCACTACCCTGGTAGAAATGCGGAACTCCTAAACGGTTAGTATGAAAAATTCTTTAATGAGATAGTTTCATTCCGAACAGACCGTCAAAAACTCTGGCAATCGTGTTTCTTAGAATCTGCAAAAAAAAATACAAATGCAGTCAAGTATCGAAGGCCAATGCAAGTCATGAATTGATGTGCTGGGTTTCACCAGACCACCACGATCGAAAACCGATTAAATATGCCTCGGAGAAAAATTGAAGTTTATTCGAAGACGCATTAGAATTGGATCGGAAGCGCGTCGAAAATGGATTGAAAACGGATCAGAAACGAATATGACGGATTGACAACATATTAGAGACGGATTGTGGTCGGATCGGAGACGGACGAACAAAATTGACTCGCAAACTTTTTGGGAACTAATTGAAAATCGATCAGAGACGGATTGGACACGGATCGGAGACGTATTAAAGACAGATCACAGAAAGACTGGAAATGTATCAGAGACGACTAGAAAACTAATTGAAGACGAATAACTAGAAACGGATCGACGATGGATTGAAAACGAATCGAAAACGTATGAGCAAATTGACAACGGATTAGTATCGGGTTGCAGTTGGGTCAGAGCCAGATTAAACTCGCATCGGAGATTGATCGTAAACGAATTGAAGACGAAATAGCAAATTAATGGACGGTTGATATAAAACTTCTGAAGGACGGATTGATAATTTATCAGACACGGATTGGGCACGATTCGGAGACTTATTGGAGGCGGATTGGAAACGTGAGAGAGACAGACTGGAAACGTATCCAAAGCGGATTGGAAAATGATTGTAGTCGGATCGGAGACAGATTGAAGTCAGATCTGAAATGGACCGGAAACGCATTCTAGAGGAATTGGAAAAACAATCAAAGATCAATTGAAAGTTGTTAAATAAAAATGATAATCTACTTATTCTGGTACAAATTTGGAGTTGTAAAATCGTGCAGAAAGTCCACCGCGCAATATTTTACGTATCTACAATCGATTGAAAAGTTTTGGAGGACGAATTAAAAACGTATCGAAGACGGATTGCGCACGGATCCGAGACTAATTGAAGGCAGATCGGGGACGGGGTGGAACCAATTTGGAGACGGATTTAAAGCGTATTGGAGACGGATTGGAAGTAGCATGTATATCACAGACACATGACATAGTAAAATGCAAACAAAAAAATGACGCTTGACTTGACAGAATAATTCCCAAACATAAAGTGAAGAAAGAAAAAAAAGAAGAGTAGTCGCAGTGGGTTCTGAGACACCGACGAATCCAAAATGTCGCTGTGAGGCAGAATGAACCATTCAACCTAAAACTTCCGCCCACCTAGCCAAAATGAAATCAGAATATCAATAGCCAATATTCAGGAAGAACTTGTCAGATGGTCCTGGCAGAGAGCAAACGTTAATGTCGTTTTCAATTGGATTTTCTGACTGTTCTAATCCATTTTGAGTCCAATCGATTATGAAAATATTTTGAGGAAAAATTTACACACATACTACTCTTTGAAAATGAACTCCCTAACTCATCAGGATCCATATTGAACCCAGCTGGGTGATCGGACTCCAAAAAAAAGTTATTACACACGCATTGTCGGGCTTCGAAACTTCTTCGATATAATATTGCAATGCATTATGCTTAACAAAACTTTTAAACAAACACTTGTGACACAATCTTCCAAAAGCATTAACAACGTTACACTAAAGTTACAATCAAGGGAGGGGGCTATCAATGATCTGCCATAAACAATCTGACAAAAACACCAATCAAGTAATCAAGCGAAGAAATATTCATTCCAACGTCAGATATTTCGGCTTAATGGAGTAAAGGCTTTCTCAAACCAGAGAGTATTGAGAACGATGACGAAGCTTTCGCTGTTGTTGTGGTTATTTAGTTAGTTAATTCGCATCACGTCTTTATCGCCATGTTAATTAATTCTAACAGGCGAATGTTATCGTTCCGAATTTTTTTGTTGGGTTTTAAGAGTCTATTCGAAAGAACTAAAGAACTGCCTTATGGACTTCATATGTCTTTTTCGATTGGATTTTCTGACGTTTCACTCCTTTTTGATTCCAATCAAATAAGAAAATATAAATTTACACACACACTATCGATTGACGGCATTTTACAATATGGCTTCTTCTAGCATTTATCCCTTTTGACAAATAATACGACGAAAAGTTGTATATGTATTGCGTGTGTTCCAAATATACTCCTTCTTAAAATCGGGAACTGAAAAAGACTCCGAAAACAGTACTCCGAACAGCCAATCGAAGGCTTTTGAAATAGATGGTTTGAAAATGGAGTGGAAAAGGAGTACTCTGCCCATCCATTCGAAAACGACATTAGTCATAAGAGTAAGCCCGATGAAAGCAATTTCCGCATTTTGTATCCGATCTACGAGTACAAGCAAGGAGACTCAACTCTGCCGACTATGTACATAGAGACGAATTAGTCTTCCAGTTATAATACAAATAGTGTTTAAACTTAAATCCCTTCATCAAAAACGTTATCGGTCCATATCAGTCAGAAAATCCCACAACCTATCAAATTCTGACATTCCGGTAGATCCAGGAGAAAATCCAAGCTCTAAAATCAATACCCACTATCTGTTTATTGATTTAGAAGCCAAACATGACGCCATGAACCCATTTGGCATTTTTGAAAACCAGCAATGGGTTTATACTCGCTAAATCATCAGAATCGATATTGAACTCAGCGAGGTCTTCGCACTCCAAAAAAGGATTCAGACAGAGTGAAGCAGTTTGTAAGAGCCTATCCGAAAGAACTACTTTATGGCCTTCATCCTATTCTAGTACAACTCAAGTATAAAGACTGGTTTAATATCACAAAAAATACACATTTAACGAAACCGACACTAGAAATTCAAAGAATTTACTTTCTTGACACTTGGCTAGTAGTTCAGGAAAATGATATCTTACATTTTGCAACTGTCAAAAAGTTAGGAAGCGAGAGATAAATTCGGCACATAAATGTCAAAAATGGGCGCGAATACCTCTGCCCACAAAAACATCACATTTGAAGACACTGACACAAGCCGATTTTATGGTACTGATGACCCGAACATTTCTTCGCAAAATATTCGATCAAGAGAAGATTTAATACCGAACTTCATGAGTGTTAGAAAGGACATTGCACTATAGTCAAGCGAATAGAACTTAATTTGATCAGTTGGCTTGTAGGGCAAATGAATAACAGATATTTATTCGCATTAGAGAAAGACTTCGCCAAAGATACAAGTGAAAGGGGAACTTTACCAACTTTTAATGCGTAACTGGAGGCAAACATTTAGGAACCAGGCTAACTAAAGAGGCAAGTTTGTTGGTGCTCAGTTTCAAGTCAACTCGAACGTACGTAGCATCATCTAAGTATGTAACCACCGAATTCTAATATTTATAAATTCGAAGGTCTTGGAAGATTACCTTAAGCCGGTATTTCAATAACCGACGGCTGGTTTAATGCAAAATCTTCAAATTAATATCGAAATAAATTCAAATATTATTTCAACTTTCCTTTAATAGCGGTAATTAGTAATAATAAAAGACCAAAAAATAACACTTTTGAAAAGATAAATCAATTTTAAAGACTAATTTAAGATTATTGTATGTACATACATAATGTTCATACACACATAAAAGGTTAAGAAGTTATTTTATAAATTTTTCTCGTTTGATGTGTTTAAAATTCTTAACAAGGTCAATGAACGTGGCATTGAAATGCTTATTAACAAAACAAGGACACAAATTGTAAAAGCACAAGATCGAGATACATATTTGAAAAGGAATTGAAAAAATATAAATTTGCATAAAGCATTCATTTATGTACATAATGTAAATTATATTATGTATTCATATTGTATATGAACCTTTACTTTAGAACCGAATATTTTTTTGGCCAAACAATCATCCAAAGCACAAAACATATGTATTGTCGAATAAACAACAAAAATAAAAATTATAAAAAAAACTCACTTGAATCCTTTGTCATCATCGATTCCATTGACAACAACACCATTTGTCGTGGAAACTTGGTCGTCCTTCTTTAAGCCATTTGTATCAAACGGAGAATTAGCCTTTTCTTTGTCATCATGATTCTGGAATTGTATATGAAGAAATAAAAATGAAAAATAGTTTCATATTTTTTTTTGTATTTTTTATTTTTTATTTTTAAATGAAATGAAATTCGTTGACAAGATATAAAGATTGTTTTCTTTTTTTTTTATGAATGAAGTGAGAGTATTACGAACGAAGAAGTGTATTTTTTGTTTTTTTGCCAATAATCAGAAAGCACGGGTGTTTCCGTCTTTTTTTTTTTTATTATTTCTTTTCTGGGGAGGATGTGAATAATATCGATCGTCGCGTCGGGACAGAATTTTGTGTCTTTGGTTATTTCGAGGTCAGATAAATATTTACATGCACATACCTACCGCATCACAGACTTGCGGAGGCGACGAGACATAATAATGAAGAATGTTCTTTAAATAAATATGGATGAATCTGAATATGGGCATATTTCAAGCTAATATCTACATAATGTATATAAAGTCTATAAGGAAAGAAATTTGATTTCCAATGAAATTTATTTCCAATTTCATTTTCATGGTTTGCATTCCTGTACTGGGAAATATTTTTATAACACATTTTTCAGGGAAGTGAATCTATTTTAAGAGAATGTTACTTTTTACTTTAAAATATTTTCGGTTTTTTTTAATGTAAAAGTGTTTTTGTTTGGATGCTTGGTTTTCAATCACTCTCGAATGGGTATATGGATTCTAATGGGATTTGACATATAAATCGATTATGTCGTAGAAAAGGGTTACGTCTATGGGGGACTCAACGAAGAAGGCGGGTGGGAAACAACTAGTTATATCATAAATATAAATTAACGGTATTCGATTTTCAATTTATTTAAATTTGTTGAATTTTATTTCAGTCTCGTGAATTTAATAAAACCATTAAGTAAGATAAGTTTGAAGTGGCTGCCAGCATGAAAAAAGACACACTTAGACCAATATTTGGTCTACCACTCACTAAACTTCTTGGATATTGTTATGAAGCATGCTATAGATCTAGATGTGAATATTGAACTGCTGCGCTATCTCAATTAAGGATGATCGGCAGTTATAAGGGTTGTTTTAGTGTTTGTAGAGATAGGGTCTAGATATTTAATAACAGCTTGGCTGTATTAAAAGATTATGATTTATGAAGTTTATAATCACAGATTTTTTTGTGCCAAGAGTTTAGCAAACTTTGTCTGTCAAAAGTTCACCTGGAATATGTTACTTCAGTGATTAGGAAGACGAAAGGAGAGACTTCATTTTCATCTGCCTTAGGAGAACACAGAGAGATTGTATATTCGCAGCGCACTGAACCCGGAGGTAATTTCTCCAATGTAGCATGCTGTCACGGTAAAATTTACCGCGACAAAAATTGTTCTTGGCATATTCCAATATCATTGCTCCTGTCGTTCTTTCCCTTCGTTTTCTACAGGTGTTCTCTTCAATATACTGGGAGAGAGTAGTAAAACAATGAGCCATCAGTCATTAGTACCCTATCCCAGTAGCTTGAAGAAACAAGATAATCGATACCACTGACTCTTTAAGTGGAAGAGCAAGCCATTATTCTACAAAACACCAGACGGGCGGTCTGTGTTGAAATATATCCAAACTATCCAAAGAAGCGCGGTTGACATTTAGTCACCGTCTGCTAGATGTTACTCTTTTTAAGAATGGCTTAGTGCCCAACATAATTTTAACTTTATTATTGTAAAAGATGAAACGTTATCGACTACTCCCTAACTCCCCTAAATCTAACAAAAACTCATCGAAGTAGGTTATTTTTTTCAACGCGAGTAGAATATGATTTTCAATTTACTTTTCCGCATTTTAAGCTACGAATACGAATAATTGGTCTTCTCTTTTTTTTTTGACGCTGAAGTTCCCCTTTTACTTTTGGGTTGTTGTAAAAAATTGGGAGGGGAAAAATGATTATAGAATTTCGAAATTGAGTTGTTCGATTTTTGGTGCGTTCATCTTGTTTTATTTTAACAAAATTGGAAAATAGAGGGAGATGGCTGAATGCGTCCATCGGGTTCGCGCGCTCCTGGAAGTGACACCAGCGATCGGCGAATTCGACGATGACTTGCATAAGCCAGGGTTTATGTGCGAGTAAGCAGGACCGCTGGATTTCGTCAACGGTGGCACTGTTCAGCAACATAGCTGGCAGTTGCTTACAAATGACGTGATAGAAGTCCGCGGGCTCCGATTGGCTGAAAGCACAGGGGGAAACAAGTCAAAGAAGGTTCGAACAGACATTAAAAAATTTGAAAGGACACTTCTTGACTGAAGAGCAGAAAGTAGAGATTGTTTAAGAGATAATTGGAGGAAAGTGCTTAAAATCGAAGGAATTAATTTTGAGTGCTGAAGTAGAAAAGTAAAGTGGAAAAAAAAGTAGTTGGAGTTTTTGGAGAAAGTTGAAGGAGTATTTTAGAGAGGAAAACTAGAGAAGACATAGAGGGAAGAAAATCTTTTAGAAAGTTAAGTACAAATTTTTAATTGTTTGATATTTTTGTATTTTATTAAAATTTACCTCGTCAATTTTGGTGGCTAAAATTGTGCTAAGTTATAATTCGGTTAGTTTTTGTTCCGTTGTCTTTTTCCTGAGATTGCAGGACTCGTGACCCGTTACTAAAATCCACTTTGGTCCTTTCGGGCAAAGGGATAACGTTTCATCTTAATTTGATATCACGGTTGTAATATTCGATCAAAAGATCTTGGGTTTGAGCCCTCCGTTTACAAGGTTTCCCAAGAAAAATGAATAAATAATATCCATTTGAAACTAAAATTTCGCTATTTTCTTATTTCAAAAAACTATTCGCCGTCGGTTCTGCTTCAAAGGTTTGTGATTTCCTTTTTCAAGAAAAAATCACTGGCGCTCATTTTCTTCTTTTCAGATTGGGAAAAGAGCGAAGAGATTAATCAACAGATTAATTCATACAGGTAATCGAATTTATAAAATAATATCTGTACTGAACCCACCCTTACTGAGCAGTCGGAGGTGACAGCATTTAACGTGCTGAATGCGATCTTTTTTCTTCGCTAGCAGAACCTTCTCTGAAATTCGGACTAAAATTTCTTATTATATTTCCTCGTGGTCGCGCAGCTAGGTTTCGTTTCTTTTGTCGTTGCTGTGTCGGTGGAAAAGAAGATAACAATGCCTATAGGAAAGGCAAAAGCGTAAAAACTGCACTTCACTGTGTACAATTAAAAAAAAACAAGGAATACACTCTTGCTGCCTTTCTAGATATGGAAGGTGCATTCAATAATGTGGAAAACGATGCAGTTAAGAGAACCCTTGTAGAGCTGAATATAGACAACTCAATTATAAATTGGAATATGTGCATGTTAAAAAACAGGCATACAAATACAGAACTTGGAGAATCACGTTTAATAGTATCCACATCCAGAGGAACACTCCAGGGAGGGGTGCTTTCTCCGCTTTTATGGATACTAGTTATGAACGAAATTCTTGTAAAATTAAAATATAGTGGAGTCAAAGTAGTAGCTTATGTCGATGATCCTGCACTACTTGCGACAGGTAAATTCCCATCCACTATTAGTGAACAAATGGAGTATGCCCTGTCAAAGGTCCACACCTAGACAAAGACTGGTGGTCTAATGGTCAACCCATTAAAAACGGATTAGTTCTCTTCACTAACAGAAGAAAAATACCAATGTTTAGAGTACCATCAATTGAAGAGACGCCACTCAAAATCTCGGATCAGGTTGGATACCTGGGTGTGATCCTTGATAAGAAACTGAATTGGCGTCTCAATACTAAAGAAAGAGCAAAGAAAGCTATGGTTGCGTTCTATTCCTACAGCAGAATTTTCGGAAAGTCCTGGGGACCCAACTCAAAAATTATCAGGTAGATGTACACGGCAATAGTTAGACCGATACTAACCTATGGTAATTTAGTTTGGTGGAACGCGACTGAGAAAGCAACAAACCTAAAAACCTTGACAAAAGTTCTAAGTATTACGGGGGCGGTGAAACCCACTCCCACAGCGGTACTCAACTTGAGACCCCTAGATCTATTCGTGCAGGAATCTGCAGCATACAGTTCCTTGCGGCTAAGCCAGACTAAATGCTGGAAACAAAGCACAGCGGGCCATACATAGATTCGAAAGAAATATGTCGGAAATGATGTCTGCACAGACTACACAACACCCCATTTAAACTTCACTACCTCTTTTTCTAATAGAGAGGAGTGGGAAAACAACCAACCTTTCTGTAATGAATCTACAGTAACTGTCTTCACTGATGGTTCTAAGATGGACACTGGAGTTGGTGCAGGATTTTTCTCCGAAACTCTGGGAAAAGCTAGCTCCTTCAGACTTCCAGATTTTGCAGCGTCTTCCGAGCTGATGTCTTGGCAGTGATAAAAGTAGCTACGCAAATATCAATGATGGTGATACCACGAGCTGATATCACCCTTTTTATTGATAGCCAAGCAGCAATAAAAGCAATTTCTGCCACCGAGATACATTCGAAGCTTGTAACTTTCTGTCGCGAAGAGCTTAGGGTTCTTGGCATGCAGCATAACATTACACTCTGCTGATGTACAGGGGAACGAGAGAGGTGATGAGCCGGCGAGAACTGGTTCGTCGCTTGATTCAAGTCAAGCTGAACACTATATAAAAGTACCAATCTGTAGCATCAAACAGGAAATTGGTAATAAAATATTAAAAAAAAAACCAATAAAAGATGGAATCAGCTTGAAACATGCGGCACAACTAGAAAGTTATGGCCAAATTTCAAAAAGCAGAGAACAGACAAAATTATGCAAATGAACAAGAAAGATCTCCGTTCCCTTGTCAGCATAATCACAGGACCTACTGAGATACCACAAACGGAAAATGAGGCTCAGTACTGACGACCTTTGCAGAGGGTGCAGCGACGAAGAAGCACATGAGTATACCTCACATTTCCTTTGCCACTGCCCAGCACTCTGTCATTTAAGAAAGAAACACCTAGGGAATCATTTCTATGACGACTTAGAGGAACTTTATAGAACTTCGGCTAATAGGCTTCTGAACTTCATCACTGCCTCTAAATGGCTTGACTGTTAACAGAACACATTGGTTTTTACATTAAGTGGAATACAACTTCCTAGGGTATCACAACGGGTCTACATAAATCTAAGTGTGACGGTAACAAGATCAACTGTCAGCCCTTCTACCTAACCGTACCTAGGAGGAGAACACACCTCTGCCAAACCCGGTGTAGAAATAAATCGAATTATCTGTCAGGTATGCCATGTCGTAAAAAGGTGGATGTGTAAGGGATGGTTGAGATAATTTATTGTCAATGTTACTTGGAAGTGATCCGAATGAATTGAGTATAGCAGAGTGGCCAATCTTATTATTGATCCACTTTTGAAGGGGTATTTCGACGAATTGATATTCTCACGGCCGTCGTTTTGTAGTTTAAAATATCAAAATGGTCAATAAAACGGAGGAAGTCGATCGAAATGCTTCGTAGGTACTCATACAAGCTGAATTTTCGAATTTACTAAGTTTACGTCAATAAGAAGGGTAGATAGAGCTCCACCTTGTGGCATACCTCATTGGCATATCTTTAAACTGAAAAAGTGCCCAGTTTTGAATTAATCTTGATACCATTTGATTTCACGGGGCGATCAACCAACCTTTAAAGATGTCAGTGCAGATGCGATTGCAGATGTGTTGAAATTGACTTTTTGTGATGAATGGGGTTTTCGATGGTTCGTTGCGAAATGACACTTCGAACTTGATAATGAAGGGTTGCATTGGTGAAAGAAATAGATTTATTTTTGATTTATCAAAAAGCTAATTTTTACAATTTCTGTATTTGAATTTGAATTCGGTGGCGCAACAGCTCATGGAGAACCAGGGCCTAGTGACTTACAACTCTCAACCATTCCTGTGTGCGTGTTCTTGGCAGGAATGGAAGGTACCTACAAATTTTTGCCGAGTCCGAACGGCTGGATGAGAAGCACTTATTTATGACAAGTATACTCTTGGAGGATTTGTCAGTTCCTCGCAAGAGCCAGTACCTCGGGAAAAATATTTCTATTTTTAAGTGTCAGCGGCTCGGAATCGAAACTAGATTTTTTTTGTATTTCATTTGGTAAAAGAAATGGATTAATTTTTTGATATAAAATCAATTTTGCAAAGCTTAATTTTTCGACATACGAACAAATTAATCAAAACTTTAAGGTGTCAGTTTGTTAATGTGGTTTTTGATTTGTTTATTTCATTTCGGTTGTGAAAATTGTGCTCAAAACATGGTACAAATAATTTTCAATTTGAAATCACATCCCATTCGCAACGAAAATCGTTAGGAATGTCATCAATTCAATTTATTATTATTTTTTTACTTTTTTTGCCACATGAATGCCATTTTTTTTTTTTTTTTTGAGCAATTTTTATTTCTTTTATTGGGTTTTCTTTTGATAAATTCAGATTTTGATCTAAAAATTGATTTTTTTCGTCGCGAATGGTATACGATTGCAGATTTATTTGTTAGTTTGTATTGTATTGGTGTATATTTTGTGTCTGTGAAACTTTGGCGATCCAGCCATGTCAAATTGATGGCTGCGAATTGTTCTGGTGTGTAATGGTGTTAGTAAAAGAGGAATAAATCTACCAAAAAAATCCAAATCTGCAAATTTGATTTTCGATCAAAAAAAATTGATTTTTTTCACCATTGGAAGGCTTTTACTGTCAAAATCTGTGTTTTGACAAATCGGAAGGGGAAAAACATCAAATTTTGTTACCAAAAGAAAACCCCATTAGCGACTGTTGGATGTCAAATTGAGTCGGTTTACATTAGGTCTGTTCGTTTACTTTCCAATCTGCCAATTTTTTACCAATTAAAGTCGAAAGTTCTGTCAAAGTTCGTAGTAAAAAATGATAAATAAAAAAAGTTGACAGGACTTTGGACTAAAATGGGCAGAATTGAGAGGTAAACGAACAAGGTTATTACTTCCGAATTCAAGATGGTGGTGTTTGTTCACAACGGAATGAAAAATTGAATTGTTTTACGTTTTAGTATTCACATCTCACTTTACTGAAAAAATGGGAGCAAGATGTGAATACAGAAAAGTTAAAAAAAAAAATTGTAGCCCAATGTGAAAACCGTCCAAATATTCAAAATAAGTTGGTTGAGAGTCTAATTAATACAATCCAACACTCTATTTATCTCAAAATAAAGTAAATTGTGAATTCAGGTTTGTCCAATGAGCTCTGCTATTCCTTTAAGCAATTTAAATACAAAAAACAGAAGTGGCTCTGGCGAGCATATTATGTGTTTTTTTTTAGCATCTCGGTTTTTGCTAAGGCGAGTTGATATAACAAGCAGCAAAAGAAACATGGAAATTTTTGATCTATTTTTGCTTATGATTTTTAAAGGAATCAAATTATTTCGTTTGAAAACCATTGACCTGTAAAAGACTGTATAATATTAATAGCAAGCTCTTTGCAAAGGTCGGATAAACGACAGACCGAGTGCTAGCTGTAACTCTCAATAAAACACGGCTTTTGTAGACCATTTTGTCATTGTGGAATATTTTATATGTCTTTAAACTCAAATGTAAACTTGAAATTTGTTTTTCTCAGATAACAAACTATCTAGTTCTTAGTTAACCATATAAAAAACAAATCATCCAAAAATACTATTTAAGTGGGTGGGACGTGGTCTTGAAATATAGATCGTAATCTCTCAAATATTGTTAAAAAAAATTACCTTCATATTATATTGTTTTATATAATTTAACTTACTTTATCATTGTCATCAAATTTTAGTGCTCGCAATCGAGGCTCCAAACCTGACAATGGGCTCTCTTTATTTGTGGGAGAACCACCAAGTACGTATTCAACCATTTTTACACCTAGGCCGCTTGTTGAATCCCGGGGGCTGAAAAATAAAAGAAATAATTCGTATTATTATCATTAGAAAAAAAATGTAATAGATTTTATTACATAAAAATTCGCGTTTTACAAGAGTATTAGTTAGTATTAGTTAGATGACCATAGAACATTTACAACATACGCGACTGTCTGAAGACTTCGATTTGCTAGTAACTTGGTTCGTATGACCAAACTTTATGGTAGACAACTGCGTGAAAGAGTTTTTACGCTGGGAAATAAAGCACCGGACTCAGGAGACCTAATTTTATATGATCGGAACTTCGAGTATATGTAGATATTCAATAGGATGATCAGATCCCAATGTACGCTCGGCCATCTGATGATTTATTTTATGAGTCAAGCAGCAGAAGAGTTGTGTCTACTCAGAAAAGACCATGAAGAACTAAGTAACTGGACATGAATCGCACTAGATAAAGGATATTTCAGCAGCTATTGGATTATTCCCTTTCAAGGACTCAGCAATCAAATCAAAATGACCACCCGCTTCAATGTTTTGGTTTCAGAGCAACTTGAAATTGACTTCAATTTTGCTCGGAAAATCATCTTTTCGGACGAGATGGGCGCTTTTCCATTTCTACCACTACGAAACCCATCAAAATTTCCACTATTGGATTGGATTGGAAAATATACATGTGGTCTTAGAGAAGTTGATGTATATCCTCTGCATTTCAAGACTGCATGGTATTGTTCTTCAAATGTCAACATTATTGGCCCACTTTTCTTCAAAGACGACACAACGATAACGGGTAGTGAATCCATTGTACTGTAGGCAAGGTAGGCATAAGAAATGACTTATTGGAATCTTAAGTAGGGGTAGACTCGCAAAAAAATCTTAAATTCTGGGTCGATTGAAGTAGAAAAAACGATACGCCCCAGCTTGTCGAAAAAGTATTCTCCGAGGGCTGCCTTTATAATTCTGGCTAGCTTAGGGCATTCACAAAAAAAATGTGAAAAAGTGAACGACTGTTTCCTTTTCTTGCTGATCGTCCTAGCTACGGCAGTGAGGAATACCCACTCCCGCCGCATGTTCCCCTACTGGCCAGTGTCTAGTAGAGGTTGCAACTACCCTAACCATGTCTCGCCTGGGTCTACATAACAGATCAATTGTTCGGGATCTATTATAGGTGGGCCAGATCATTCTGGATATTATGCATTTGGTTATGCTATTTCACCTACGATTGGATTCACTAAGGAAGATTGACAGTAAATTGCTCTTCACAACTCCCAGGAGAATGTTGACTCTTTCCGCAAGTGAGCTGTGAAGGACTACTCCTTGCCTGGGCAGTTCATCTGCCCGTTCATTTCCCCTAATGCCCCTATGGCTCCTCTCGGCATTGCGGGACCAATTTAGAGGATGATGTAGCCAAATCAATGGCTTTGACACCTGCCTGACTGTCTGTAAGGATAGCTGTATTACAATTTTGGTTTGGATCGATTTAGAAACCAGCATGCCTCCCTAATGGCAAGTAATTCAGCTTGATAAACCTAGCATAATCGGGTAAACGAAAATGTGGCGAAGCCTCTCGTCACGACGTCTTTAGTTTTTTCCTTGTAGGTAGTCAGTAGGAGTTGAAAAAAATTCAAAGGGAATCAAATTTGTGATATTGCTGTGACCATAAGGCTTGGCAACCCAACAATTTGATTCTTTGAGTCTTAATTCAGTACAAGATATTTATTGTGCAGATCAAGTGGTAAAAGGTGCAGAAAAACATCCGGTGGGCAAGATCGAAAAGCTCCTGTGCTACCAACGCTCGCTGTTCTTCGAACTTTATTAAGTTTGTCGATGTTATATGCCCTGCTTGGTGCGGGCTACTAGATGATCGAACCACAAGTTAAGTCGGCCGTACAGCGGCTGTATACGTCCACAAAATCATCTTAGATTGAAAACCTCATTTTTTTTTCAAAAGGCTTTGCTAAAAGCGTGGAAAGTCATGCAGGCCTTCCTTACGCTGTTTGCACGCTGCACTAAGAAAAATTGAGAAAATATTGGCCTTCACAACTCCAGGGCGAATATTAGCTCTTTCCGCAAGTAAGCTACGAAAGCCTGATTCTTGCCTTGCGACTTTATCTTCAATGCCACTGTAACCTGGAACCCAGAAAAGGGTGACTTTAAGCTTGATGTTTAGGCTTTCTAGCTTATATTGTCATTGCTGGACCAGTTAAGAATATGCTGTAGCCGAATCAATGGCTTCAACAGCTGTCTGACTGTCTGTTAGGATAGCTGTATTACGACTTTTGTTTGGTTCAAGTTTAAGTATATTGCATGCCTCCCTAATTGCCAGTAATTTAGCTCAAAATAACTAGGGAAAGGGTGTAGCCGAAAGGACCTATCAATGTTAAGAGACTCAGAAAGTATTCCTGGGGCAGCAACGCACTCCATTTTCGAGCCATCAGTTTAAATAGTTGTGTCGAAGGCGCGATGAGAATAAAACTTTAAAATCTAAGGCGGCTCGACTCGAATGAAACCAAAACCTCGAGCCTAAATGCACTGAAAATTGAATAAGCGTAATGTCCTATGAATTAAAGAAAGTATTTCCCCTACGTTTGAGTCGAGAAGGAAGACTGAATCTCCAGTTTAGAGACCAAGCCATTGCGGGTACCAGAGCGCTTTGCCTCGATGACTGGAAAGAGCGTGCTCAAGGTGTTACGTTGAGGATGGAAAGCTGTCATGTCTCAGGCGGCGACTTTACATGGATTGGGAGCCCTTTAAGTAGTAAGTAAGATTTTCAATGATCAAAAGTTAACTCTTAATCGAATTTCTGATTAAGATTGCTCGGGATATCTATACATCCAAAGCAAGAAATAATGTAATTTGGGCAAACAAAAAATCAATAAATTTTCTTTGAGTAATCGTTTTCTATTCATAACTCACTTAACTATTTTTATTAAATATAAAAATCTGTTTACTCAATTAAAATTAAGAAAAAAATATGTAAATAACAAATTCTTACCTCAGTATACCAGCATTTCCGGTTGAATTTGAATCTGGAACTTGAGGAAATGTCCTCGGTCTTGGCGGTGCTAATATATTTTCGCCTTGAGTTGACCATGTTGAATCCTTCCAAACTGGATGATCAGCAACTCCAGGTATATGCAATGGATTTAATGGTCCCGCAGACACACCACCACCATTTGGCCCTTTACCATCTGACTTCTCCCATAGTTTCTTTGCAGTTGATGTTGTTATCTGTGAAAGGAGAAAAGGAAACAGAAAATAAATAAGGATGTAGAAACGTGGGTAGAAGAGAAAAAATATGCAAAAATTTAATAAAGTTGATTGCACGCTTTTAGATTTCTACGATAAAAAAAAAATACTTAGTACACCTGTCCACTCGGAGATTAAATAAAAAAGTATTTTTCATGTTTTCTTTTTTTTTTTAATTTAATTTTTTCACCCCGATACGATGAAGGTTTCTCTTTTTGCTAATTTTTCTGTGGTGGATTTCATCATCATCATCATTTACCCGGATTTACTTGACCTATATGCAAAGCCAAAGCGAAAAACCAACCAAGGCAACAAAAACAAAAAAAAAAAAAAATAAAAGAAAATAATCCAACATACCAGAAACCGAAGGACTCACAAGGGAGGACTGACCTTAATCAAAGACGAGGAAAAAACCAGGGACTTGAAAACATTTTTGCCAAACGCGCTCTAAGAGGAACCACGAACTTGAATAGGGGGACTTCTATACCAAACAGAGCAGTGAATACGACGAACTCAGAGTATGTAAAGGTAGAGGTACTTGTTTGTTTGTTTTTTTTTTTGTGTTCCAAGAGTTGCCAAGGAAGTCTTGACTCAAAAGCAAAAGTCTGCATAGCGAGAAGCTAAAAGCCATCGTCAGAAGTACTGCTGCTGCACTACACCTGTATTTTTTCTTTCTTTTTTATTTGTATTTAGTTGTTTTTGTTCGTATTTACATGCATGTTAAAGGGACTGACTAACAATGCGCAAGGTCTTGTTTGCGGATGACAGCAGCAAACTGAGCCGGTTGCTGAGAAGCATCCATAACCCAGCAGTCAATGATCTGAAAGGAGTACAAGTGTTAAATGCACCGCTTGAAGGGGTAGATACAACCACGACTAGCCGTGTGGAGCATCAACTAGAACAACAACAATAAATAAGACGACAGCAACGACGACGACTATGGCAATATAATAATATATCTTGAAGATTTCTTCCTTTGCAGAGGTACCTAAGCAAAGAAATGAAATACCAACACCTATGATATAGCACTGTGCCGGATTTGGTATAACAGAAAGGTATTTAAGTACCTAAAGGCGCTGCATTTGGTTTTGAGAGCTCAATGACGGGTAGCCATTTTTAATTTCAAAAAACTATTCCTCTGATTTGTTCAGTCGGTCTTTGGATTTATAAAATAAATAAAATAAAAACTAAACTAACTTTTTGGCAGGAATGGAGGGGACCTACAATTTTTGCCGAGTCCGAACGGCAAGATCAGAAGCACTTACTCATGACAAGTATACTCTCGGGGGATTTGTCAGTTCCTCGCAAGTGGCAGTACCTCGAAAAAAAATTTCTGTTTTTAGGTGGCAGTGGCGGGGAATCGAACCCAGACCTTTGGCATGACAGTCCTACGCACTAACCATCATGCCACGAGGTACTACTTTGGATTCATACCTACTAAAAATGACTTAGGGCCGGTTTTTCAGTGCGAGATCACCATTTTGAGGTTACCCTCGATGTAACTCTTGAAACTTGTTTTTTTTTTTTTGCAAATTCAAGTCCTAAGTTAACTCCTCTTATTTGGAAAGTTAACCCAGGGACTTACTGAATAGATTTCTGACAGATGCGTGTTAAAAATGAAATCTCTGGAAAGAGCGATTTTCGTTATGGCGTCATATCGATTTTGATAGTAAAAGGGTGATACAGATCCGAACCAATTATGCAGTTGAGCTCATTTGAACTTTCTAACTGAAAAAATAAGAAAACAAAATAAAGTATTAAGGGAAGAATGAACAAAACAGCCCAATACAGATAAAAATCTGCCAACAATAAGAGGAACAAAGAAAATAGGTAGATACAGACATGAATTGCCTAGAGGGATTTCTTAAACTAAATTCGCCCCTGTTCTTTCTTTAAAATAGAGCGGTGGCATTCTTTTTTATCTATTTGTATTTCTTTTATTTTTATATTTATTTTTAAGTTTCATTACTCTGACGCGGAAATCTAAGGGCTTGTTTCACAGTGTCTAATAGAAATTCTGATTAGTTGTTCGACACAATATCCTTTTTGCGTTGTGTTATAAATTCATAGACCAAAATTATTAATTTGTGAATTTTATATCTATCAACTCAAATTAGTCAAAAGAAAATCATGAAATTTTGGCTGAACTTTAAATTAAGACCTAAAACTGTATGCGTAGCTTTCGTGTCAAAAAATTCACATATGGGTGATGGAGAAGTGAAAAAAAGACACTTAGCTTCGTTTAAACTGGACAGTTCAAAAATTCTGACAGATTCAAGAAAAAAAAACTTCCAAGAGCGTCTTTAAAGAGAATGCGATTTTTAATGTGTCAAACTTTCAAAGAAAAAGGGGGATTTTCATACTACCCTACTTTGATTTGATAATATTTTTGACAGCTAAAAGCTAATCTTTCGCTGAAAAAATTGTTCAAAGTTAACTTTTTTAAACTTTTTTTCACGGAATCCGAGACCGTTTGAGTATATAAAGGGTTTTTCAACAGGGACGCTACAAAAGTAGAGCGACAGGGACAGCAAACGACGCCATATTTCTTGCCACTCTTTTGACATTTCTCTTCAGTAAGGTTTGCCATTTCATGATGGAAAGATATACGAGCCAACAACGAGTCGAAATTAATAAAATTTAATTCTGAAATTCGGAGTCAGTCGCCTCAACGTTAAGAGCGCTACGTCCAATTTATGGTCGTCATAATCGTCCTAGCAGATCAACAATTGAGCGTCTAGTGGAAAAATTTGAATCCAAAACACAAAATGTTCCCATGCCAGTGAGACAAAGAAGTGCCCGTAGTGTCGAGAAAATTGCTGCTGCTAAGGCTTCAGTTGCAGAAAGCCCAAATGTGTCTCACACATGTCGTTCTCAAGCGTTGGGAATTTTGCGAAAAGATCTTGGCCTACATCCTTACAAGATTAAATTGACGCAAGAACTGAAGCCGCTTGACCACCAGAAGCGTCGTATGTTCGTGAATTGGGCTGAGCAACAACTTGAATCAATAAACAAAATATGCGGTATTGGTCAGGCAGCAATCCACACGTACTCAATGAGTCATCATTGCATCCCGAAAAAATTACGGTTTGGTGTGGTTTTGTGGGCCGGCAGCGTCATTGAGTCGTACTTCTTCCGTGATGATCAAGACCGGCACGTTACTATGGATGGGGATCGCTACCGTTCAATGATAACCGAATATTTTTGGCCCCAATTGGATGATATGGACTTGGAGGACATGTGGTTCCAACAGGACGGTGCCACAAACCACACAGCGAATGTCACAATCAATTTATTGGAAACCAAGTTTGGAGAACGTGGTTATCTCACGAAATGGTCCAGTCGCTTGGCCGCCTCGGTCGTGCGATTTGACGCCGTTAGACTATTTCCTGTGGGGCTACGTCAAGTCTATGGTCTATGCCAACAAGCCAGCGACGATAGATGAACTTCGTACGAATATCGAACGTGACATTGCAGCAGTATCGGCCGATTTATGCTTGAAAACCGTCGAAAATTGGGTTCAGCGTCTGGACTTCTGCAAGCGTGCCCGTGGTGGCCATGCAAAAGAAATCGAGTTCCATACATAATGGCATCGAACGTACTTTCACAGGAATAAAGAATTTCATTGATATCCAAAACCGTTTTTGTTTTATTTAAAAAAACGCTCTTATTGAAAAATCCGATATACTCGTATAAAAGAAAATTTGTCATTTCAAAAGTTCTATTAGTTAAACTAACAACATTTATAACATTTATAACATTTATAACTAAGTTAATAATTCAAAGCAAATTAAGACAAAATAATATTCTCGTTTTTGAATCCGCCCGCCCCGCGCTGCACCGTACTGGTTTCAATCAAATCCTGATGACTATTCAATGTACATTTATATAAACAATGTCAGTTGAAGAGTTTAATATCGAACAAAATTTATTGCAAAATGGATCTAATGCATTAATGCATATATGCGAGTATGAAGTGCGGACTCGAATGAAAACGTGAGTAAAATATCAAATAAAATTCTGTGTGTGTCTGACAAGCTTTTGACTTGAATAGTATACGGTTGAGTCCTTAATTTAGTCCACAGTGATATAGTAGCTCAGAGTTGTGTTTATACTTTTGCAAGAGTTGAATTCAATTCAAGGTTTTTGATTGAATGGAATTTAAATATATTTATTTTTATTAAAGTCTATTATAGATAGACTGAGATACAAAAAAAAAAGTAAATTAATGGCTGATAGCTAGCTAGGTAGTAGATAGTTATTCAAATCATGTTTTGAGGATTCTCATCATATGTAAGAGCAGAAGGTTTGGATTTCTTTTTTTTTTTAATTCACAAATATCTAAGCAACCACTCTTATATCGATATGAATTATTTTTGTTATACAAGCCTTAGCGAATTTTTCGAATATTATAAGGGTTCTTCATTGTGATTAAAGAACAAAAATATGACTCACATTTACAACGCATCTGCTGTGGGGCAGGTTCTTTGAACTTACATACGCTCGTAACTTTTCTCAATGAAGTCCGTTGTCATGTATTAAAGCCTAGTCATACTCTACCCCAACACCCACCCCAATACCCAATAAGACCCTTTCCAATAAGCCTATTTCTCATCTAATTAAAGTATCGATTACATGAATATACTCGTATGAATTTTTAGTTGGCACATTTATATAGCCGTTAAGAATATTCTGCAATACTTTGCATAAGTATTTCTATATTGGTCTAGGTATTAAAGTCCGTCTTCTGTATTCAACTTCGACGAGAATCGAGACTACATGGTAGACTTTATACCTTCTATCAAGAAGAATCAATGAGCATAAATTTAAATCAGACCACAAACAAATGAGGAAGAAACACTACCCAGTCATTGAATAATTAGAGCCATGGCGGCGTTTAAAGTATATTGCTCCCAACCTACAGTATTGGGTTCGCAGTCAGTTCTTCCGGAGCAAAACAGAGAAAAAAAAAAGAAGAAAAAAACAAGCGTGCCACCATAAATGCATTGCATATGTGCTCCTACGGCATAGTGCAATCAATAATTTTTCCCACTGATATGAAAAAAAAAAAAATATCGACATTCTACAGCTTAGGTTTATCACATACCTACAACTTTTTTCCATGTAGTATTTTCTTCTCTAAAATTAAAGTGTCATATTTTTTCAATATCTATACGTAGGTATATTTACCTAACCTCCCTTAACTTTAAATGGATTAACTAAAAAAAAAAAATTTAAAAAAAAACGCCCAAACAAATTATTAGTTTAACAAATTTGAAGTGAGTGCAGTGTTGTTATAGAATTTGAAGAGGAAAATAGCAAAAACGAATGTTTTTCGATTGTGTATGGAGATGGTTTACAAAAGTCAATTTACCAAAACTTAGTTGACTTGGCAAAAAAATTTGTTGTAAATGTAAGAAAATAGAGTATTTACAGAATATAACAAATTTTCACACCGCCTGCCACGCCCACTTTTGAAAATCACTTATATTTTAAAAACTACTTGCACGATTTGAATAAAATGTAAGGAATTTGATTTTCTAGAAAAACTTCGACCTTATCCGCCCACTGCCACGCCCAATTTTTCTATATTGCTTAGTTCTTATAAGCCGCTGGTAAGACCCGATTAATATTTCAGAAACTTGAATTAGCGAGTTAAAAAAACGCGAAATATTGTTTGCTCTAAACGCCCTCTGCCACGCCTCACTTAAATCGCTTTGTATTCGTGAAAAATGCTACATAAATACATGATTTTAAAAATACAGTGGTGGTCTAGTATAACAACGAATGACATAATGTCCAAGGTCTATTCGTTACACCGAAAATTCGTTATATTGAGTATATTTTTAATTTAATTATGTTTAATACAAGTCACTTATTCTTTATCACAATAAAATATCTTAAGTCTAACATTTAGTACTTAAGTTTAAAAATAAAGAAATTATAAAATAATTTGGATAAATATCAGGAGGAGTAGTGTCGGAGGGCATATTTAAGAAAAAGTTTACTAGATTTTAAGTCAAATATGTTAGAATTATTGACCCTATTCAACATTCTAGACAGGGGTTCATTTCGTCCGTAGTCGGTACGATGGTATTGGAGTCGAAAAACGATGTGGGTAAGTGTTTAAACCTATCTGTTGAAGTTAACAGGGGCAGTCAATGTTACATGTTAATAACTGATGAATAAGGAGAATATCAGAAACGTTACGGCGGTAAACTTAAAAGCTTTAGACGTTCTTCATATGGGGAAAGGTTGAAAGTCCAGCTAAGTCCACCCAAGGCAAAACGTAAAAATCTTCTTTGGACGACTTCAATACGATTGATGTGAAGTTGATAATATGGCGACAAGACCTGAGATGCATATTCTAAAAGTGGTCTGACAAAAGTTATGTAGAGGAATTTTGTGGCATAGGGATCGGAGAATTCTTTTAACCAGCGCTTTATAAATCCAAGAGAAGAGTTGGCTGTGTTTATAATGCTATCAATATGAGAACGAAAGTTCAGTTAGGAGTCGCATAATAAACCTAAATTACGGATCGAAGTAACAATGGGAATGGGTTCGTCATTGATAAAATATTTTCTTTGAAATATTGGAGGACGCTTACGAGAATATGTAATGGCTTGACATTTTTTGACGTTAAGTTCCAAGAGGTTTTTTCGGCACCAAATGTAGAATTTGTCCAAGTCAATTTGCAAAAATTTTTAATCTTCGGTACAAGAGATCTTTCTGCATTTTCTCATGTTTTCCGCGTAGATTAACAAGTCAGAGTTAGAAAATATTTTTTCGACGTCATTAATGGTTAAAATGAAAATAAGAGGTCCTAGGTGGCTACCTTGTGGAACCCCAGACGTTGCAAGGATGGAAGTTGATAAACACGACCTGAATATAACGTCGTATTGTCGTTTCGATAAATATGATTTAATCCATGAAATATCACCGATGAAATGGATTAATGGAACTTAAGGAAGTCTGGGTGCAGCCATTCATATAACTAAAATAGCTAACGTCAGCCTCAGAATAGTCACACGAAAAAGCTGCGCCGAAAAATTCTGCAAAGAGATTGGATATAGTTTTTGGATCCATTGACGAAGAATCGTATAATTTTAATACAGAGGGGTAACCATCAATTTTTTTTTACTATTAATGAACCGATAAAACAGATTTGGGTTAGAGATAAGATCAGTCTGCATTTGAGAAAGTTATCTTGAGTATAGGGATAAGTGAAGTTAGAAAAATCAGGCTCAGAGTTGGACTTTAGAAATGTTTGCCAAAGTTTGTCACACTTATTGCGAAGAGAACGGAGTTCTTTGCTATACCATGGGGGAGAAAAAGTTAAGTTTTTTTGAGATAGTATTGGGATCGATTGGGAACAACAGTCAAAAATATGTGCGTAAAAAGTTGCGATAGTTACGTCGATATGAATACTATAATCAGATATAAAATCAAAGTTTATTCTACCAATAAGATCGTTTAGTTTTTCAAAATTAGATTTACGGAAGTTGAATTAACGCTGTGTTAATACGTCATCGTCAGGATTAGTATTGTTGCTAACGTATACGAAAATAATTGAGATTGGAGGGTGATAACAATCAAGTTTGGTAAGAAGATGTTTGCTATTCGAAACTACAGTGTTATCGGCATCTGAGGGAAAAATTAAATCTAGCTGCCTTCTTAAGTTATTTTTAAGATTGTTTAACCTACAATGAAAAAGATTTTGTTTTATTTTCAACTCCTATCTTATAGCATTTTCCAATGCAACCCTAGTTAATCCTCAAATAAGTTAAGATGAGAGATTTCATTTTGCACAGCAAAACAGATTCCATATTAAAAGGAAACATGACATTAATTCATCCAAAGTCAAGGGTTAATTTACACAAACTAAATTTTTGAATTCAGGAAAAATAATTATTCTTAGAAATTTTTGGTATTATTTTGTGAAATTCGTTATTTATTCGTAATATAGAATACCTAATGCACCTGAAAAAAGTGTTCGTAATATCGGCATTCGTTATACTGGACCTCCACTGTATTCGCAATTCTTAGTTTTTTCATCTTTTTGACGCTAATAAAAATGGGATTTCGGGGAAGTTTTGGAAAAATGCTAAAAACATTTAAAACTTGCTTGATAATCTACCGCTAATTAGTTGTTACAAATTTAGTTTTTTCGTGCGATGTTTTGTATGTTTTTTTTCACAAACTTGCATCATTAGAGCCATTGAAAACGTAATAAAGCAATAGGTAAACAGTTCAATATAATCAATTTTAAACACTTTTTGAGTGTTACTTCATATGAATTAATTAATCAAAACAAAAAAAAAAAAACAGAAAACATTGCACGTGAATTTTGAAATTGTTCTTAGGGCCAGGGGCTTTTAGCTGATTTCATTTATGAATTAAGGAATATTAAGCAAACAAAAAATAAAAAAAAAAATTGCACGAAAAACTTGAATTTATCACAACCTATTAACGACTAAGTAGCGGCAAATTAAAAAGCAATAATTTTAATAAAATTCAATCAGTTTTTATCCCTTTTTAAGATGGTACTATGCTAACTTGAACCCTTAGCAAAGAACCCAAAAAAATGAAGAAAACATTGCACGACAAATTCGAAATTAGCTGTTGTTACCCCTTTTTCATGTGATGCTTTGCTAACTTGATAGCAAGCAAAGGACCCCAAAGAAACGTAGAAAACAATACACGACTAATGGCAAATTATAAAGCCATCAATCATTAAATATAGGATGTTTTTGCAGCCTTTCAAAATTAGTCAAGTCAAAAAAAAAAACATAGAAAACGTTGAACGACAGATTCGAAATTGTCATAGCTAATTTCGATTCGTCAAACTTGAATTTCATAGAAAGCAAATAACAGAAAAACACATAGAAAACATAGAAAACAAAGAACGACAAATTCGAAATTGACAGACCTAATTAAATACAAATTATGCACCTATCTATTTTTCGCTCCGTGAGAGTTGATTTTCTAGCTTGAAATCAAGTGCGAACAAGAAACAACTTTTGATCTCACTTTCACACTTATGTAAGTTCAAAAATAGCCATGAAGACTTTTGGATGCTCACAAATTTTAATTATGGAAAAAGTAATTTAGTTATCAAAAACTAAAATTTTGCCGGCGAAAACGGGTTTTGAGATTTTTACTAAAATGTTAAATATGTGACAAAGTTTTAAATTTTTAAACGATTTCATGTTTTATTTATCGGAGAAGGGAAATAACTCTATAGGTTATGAGTGCCGATGGAACATTAATATACTGTTCGATTGTGGACTTATTTCCGACTTAAAGATAAGAATAAAGTTCTATAATATTTTTTTAAAAGATGGACCATAAGTTCATAACTTTGAAGTAGACTACAAAAACGAAAAAAAATATAATTTTTTTAAAAAAGGAAAGTAGACGTTTCAAGAGATCAAAACATAAAAGGCAATCAAGAGTGCCTATTTTTATCTTTAAAACACCTCACCTAGAAATTTTACAGTGACGAAAAAACGTAAATTTGGCTCCGCGATGTTCTGTAAGCTGTAAGTCCTACATTAGCGGATTTTCACAATACATACTTTTAAGTAAAAGACAAAGTTGTTTTAACATTTCCAAGTTAATATGAAATAAGGGCCCAAATTATGTTTTAAAATAAAATAAAATGAAGCCTTAAAAAAAAATTTTAGTACCTCGTGGCATAATGATTAGTGCGTAGGACTGTCATGCCAAAGGTCTGGGTTCGATTCCCGGCCACTGCCACCTAAAAAATAGAAATGTTTTTTTCCGAGGTACTGCCTCTTGCGAGGGACTGACAAACCCTCCGAGAGTATACTTGTCACGAATAAGTGCTTCTCATCAAGCCGTTCGCACTCCGTAAAAAATTCCATTCCTGCCAACAACACGCACACATGAATGGTTGAGAGTTGTTAGTCACTAGGCCCTGGTTCATCATGAGCTGTTGTGCCATTAAATTTTTTTTTTTTTTTTTGAAGCCCTAAAATTAATATTGGGGTCTTATTTCATTGGAGCTTTATTTCCTTTTTTTTCGTAGGCTTTAGGCCCATAAAAATGTAGTGAAATAAGGCTTCAAACAATGAAATAAATACTTAAAATGCGAAATTTTGTGTTGTTGTTTTGTGTGAATTTTTTTGGAGTCTTTTAACATTTTCTCGATGTCTAATTTCGTGGAGCAACATATTTTGAAACATATAGATTGATGTAAACATTAGATTTGAAAACATTTTTACGCTATTAAAACTTCGTTTCGTGACCAAGGTACAAAAGAATAACTCAACACTTTTTTTTTTTTGTCCCACACCACGATTAACACTCACAACTTACAATACTAAAAAATATCGTATAACAACACTGAGCTTAAGAGAGTGACAATGATGAAGGCAGATATTAGATTTGTTTGATCTAAAACGTTATTTCATGGAACGATGTCCTTAATTGAAGTATGTTGCCCTAAAAACAACGAAGCTATTAATTTGGCTTTAAAGGAAAATCGAAGCATAAGAAAATCATCTACTACAATTATGTAGAATAGATTGTTTACTCGTGTTTAATTCGAATTAGGAGTGAAAGTACTCCCAATTTGCCTTTATTTGATGACTGTATTAGAAAAAAGTTTGAATTATTTTTTGTTCATTTATTTAAAAAAAAAAGTCAACCATTCATCATTTTGCTGATTTTAGCAAACAAAACAAACTTTGACTTTTGATTGTATTATTATTCCAATTTAAGCTACCCTAGGACACGTGATTGCTAACTGTACGTTTCTGTTGGGGTAAATCTATAAATGTCAAAATTGGAAGTTTGACGCCTTGAATCATCTGATGGAGCTGTCAGAGACTACACAGAACATTTTTTAGAGATTTTTATTAATCCATCATACATTGACAAAACAAAATTAACAAATCGCGTTGAGGCAGATAATACGTCAACGCATTTTGGGACAACATTACCGACTGCCTTCGCACAGTGGTTCTAGTTGTCTTAAATCTTTAAAATCTGAACCAGCAAACCGATTTATATGAGATTTTCATGCATTATAAAGGCTATCACAAGGCATTACCAGACAAAATTTGTACTAACTAAAACGCCCACTATTTTAAATATTTTAAAATAGGTTATCAAAGTTGAAAGTTGAAGTAAATGAGGGGTGTGTTCTCTAAAAAAGATGTAGATTATGTAATTTGCAAAGATAAGAAATAAAACTCAACCTATTAAAAAGTTCTTCAATAACTCTTATTTTTTGTCATTTCATTTACAACAAAAGTCACTGAATAACCTTTATTCTAAAAAAAAAAAACATTTTTTCGGTCAAGGTCTGAGAGAAACCTTTATTCTGATTTTTTTTTATATTTCAGTCAACCAGGGAAATTTATCACAGAGAAAAAAAAATCTCATCTGCGTCAATCATATGTTCGTTAGTTGAAAGAGTTGTAAAGTACTACATTTTTGTACTTAAAATAATCGCCAAGTTGGTTTACACTGGCATCTGTGTCGTGTTTGTTTTCGTCTCGCTGCGTTTTCGCCGTATCCGTTTACACCACAATCTGTATCGTGGTTTTCTCGCTATGTTCTCGCTATAGTCTCGCCGTGATATTAACACTTCGATTTTGGAATTTAGAATGTTTTTCCATTATCTCGCTTTGGTCTCGCTAAAGTTGTTTTTTTTTAAATAATATTTTTCAAAATGGACCACGTTTGGACCACGTTTGGTTTAAATAAACCAAACGTGGTCCAAACGTGGTGTCAGTGTGTTGGCTGTTGAATTCGTTTTGCTGTGAAATCGCTAAGCCCGTTTACATGGGGATCTGTTTCGTGGTTTTCTCTTTATACTCTCGCTTTGGTCTCACCGTGACATTTACACGTGGTTTGTGGCAGTTAGAATGTCTTTCCATTATCTAGCTTTGGTCTCGCCAGAGTATCGCTATAGTCTCGCCAAAATTATTATTATTTTTTTTTTTAAATAACATTTTTCAAAAAGGTTTAATTAAACTAAAAACGTGGTTGAAAATCCAAATGTGGTTTCAGTGTGTTGGTCATTGCGTTCGTCTTGCTGTGAACTCACCAAGCCAAGTTCACATTGGTATCTGTGTCGTGTTTTCTCGTTTTGGACACAAGGCTTGTCATTTACACGTGGTTGTTGGCATTTAGAATAATTTTCCATCATCTGTTATCAAAATCAAGTGTTACCAAAGCTTTTTTTTCAAAATAAAATTATTCAAATAAGCTTTAAATCGTTTTCAAGCCTGCTTGTTACCAAATAAGACAGAACTTCTCACTACAGCTGGGTAGCATTAGGCCTGGTTCATACGGCAATGCACCGCACGACACCAAAGCGAGATGATGTCAAAACACTTTGAATGGCAAAAACCACGTATGTCACGGCGAGACCAAAGGGAAAACATAGCGAGAAAAAGCCACGACACAGATTGTGGTGTAAACGGACACGGCGATAACGCAGCGACGAAACAATGACGTCGAAAATCACGTTTGAACGACCATTGCAAGACTTAAGTTCAAGGTACTGGGTACTTGACTGGTACTTGTACCTGAAAGTTTACAAGCCAAATTAGTATGAATGTTTATATTTTCCATTATTTTTTTTTTGTGAAAAACTCAACCATTGAGAGATATTTATTAAAAATTTAAAAAAAAATCTGAGCCTATAACCGAAATTTTGATTTTTTTTTTTTAATAAATCTCAAAGGGAAATCGAAAATGAATGTAGTAACTCTCAGAAAGAAACAGATTGAAAATAAAGGTTTACAGTTAATTCTGATCTCTGGAAATTTGTAATAATTCCTCCATACATCATTTTTTACACGCCCACTTTTGGGGGTGTTTTTGGAAAAAAAAGTAGTTTCTTAACTAATTTCTATGAAAATAAAACAGATTGATCTAGTCACAGGTTAAGAACAAAAAATGATGCAAAATGTTTCCCCCGCCCACTTTTGAAGGCGTTTTTGGCAAATCGTTTCCTAAAAAGATATGAGAACAGATACCTTAAAAGTTCTTTAGAAAAGTGGATTGAAAATGGCACTGATGCAAAGTTCTACCTCCACAATTAACAAAAAAAAAATTAACTAAATTAACAAAAAATAATCCCGTTCGAAGTATGCTTAGTTTTTGTTTCAAAATCACTGAAATCTTATTTATAAACTTTAGAGTCCATAATTTTATATTTAGAAACAAAAAAATCCTAATCCTTATCCTTCAATTATATATTACTTAATCAAACTGCAATGTCAAAACTCCAAATATTTTACAGTCGATAAAATAATTTTTGTCCGCCCATGAACCATAGTTCGTCGGTCTTTCGTGTTTCATGTGTCATGTTTTGGATGACGTCAAGGAGTCAATTCGTTGATCATTTATGTTGATAGAACGTAGCTTAAACGGTTGAATTATTTTTTGACATTTAAAGCTTAAGTGATTGACATTTAAAGCTCATTAACATTAAACATATTCATCCAAATTAATATACAATCAAAAATGTTTAACTTAAGCAGCTACGATATTGTACATGTGCGTTAATGTTGAAATTTGACATGCTCAAAATCGATTAAAATAAAAAAACTTATTATTTATTTTTTTCTTTTGGAAATACAAAATATGTACCTACATAGATAAATTGTATTTTAAAAATAAAATTGTAATTGTGGGGAATGTCGTCCAACTTGACCCAGATAGCAATGATTTTTAACTTTTATTTATTTATTTTTAGTAGGAACATCGATTTCCATTTTTAAGTGGCTTTGGGCATTGCCATAAGGCAAAATGTATGTTCCTTGATAGATATACTACACTACAATGAAGGATATAATTTACTGATATGTATTATCGATACAAAAATAAAAACAAAAATAATTTCCGTCCTTGAGTGTTTTCGGTGTACAGCAAGTATTGTTATGAAATTTTAGTATTTTGAAAATTCTTTATTTATTTCACTAGCAATCAATCAAAAAATGCAACAACAAAAAAACATGATGGATTTATGAATGACGTCTAATTGGTCTTCCTTCAGAATTTTATTTTTTTTATGAATGACTTTGGATTGATTGCAGTTGACCATAAACAACAAAGCTCAACCTAAAAGTCTAATATTTTCAAATATTTTTTGAATAGTTCGGAACGTAGGAAAATGCAGCAAAAAGTGCTAGCTTCGAAAGTAGCAATCATCTTTGGTTCACCGGCGAAGTATGCATCAAAATTATGAGGTATCCTTTTTGTCTAAGACTGAGTTTGGCTCAGAGTTGTAAAGTACTTAAGTACATTTTTTCTTAAGTATTTTGTAAGTACCCAGTAACTTGAACTTGTGCTTGTACTTGACAAAAAAAAATAAGTACAATGTAATTAAGTACTTGAAAAAAAAACCAAGTACAAGTACTTTGTTCCAAGTACATGTTCTTGGTACTGTAATACTGTCCGAGGAATTGTACTTGAAAAAAAACTTGATTTTGCCTTGTACTTGAAGAGTACTTAATTGAAATGGAGTTGTACTTGAAAAGTACTTCAAATGGACTTGTACTTGAAAAATACTTGAAAATGTATTGGGCAGTTTTACAGTACCAAGTATATGTACTTCGAACAAAGTACTTGTACTTATTTTTTTTTCAAGGACCAAGTACATTGTACTTGTTTTTTCAGGTACAAGTACAAAGTACTGGAAATTTGACTGGTACTTGTACTTGAAAGCTTACTGGCTTGTCGGGTTTCCGATTTCCTTTCTAAAAAAGCTCAAACTTAAGTTAAAATTGTTAAATTTTAGATGGAACCGGTAAAAAAATCACTGTGAAAAATGGTATTGTTGAAAACTGTAATAGATCACGAATAAATCCGGTAAAATCACAGTCGAAACTGGGGCCGAATAACCGCGTCATTGACCGAGTGAGTGCCATCAGTGATCGAAGGAACGACTAACCACTTTAAATGTTGGCATATACTAGATTTCTCGAGACGATAGCGATAATGCGAAGTTCACATAATTCACTCACGTATTGCTCGATACGTGAGCTCTACGGGCAAAAACGAAAGGAGGAACGCCAACTTCTCAGGAGGAAAAAGAGAGAGCATGCGAAGCGGGCGCTGGAGTCTATTGAGGACTGTAACGGTAGGGGGATGTTCGAAAGTTCTACCGAAGGGCGAGGCAATCTACACAGGGTTACAAGGCCAGAAGGAAAGCCTGCCGGGACAAGAGTGGAAATATGGCCTACCAGACGAGCTATTCAAAGCAGGGGGAGATGTCTTGGTAGGGAGTATACACCAACTTATCTAGAAAAATTTGGCCGGAAGATGAATAGAATCTCGGTGAAGTGTGCTCCATCCACAAGAAAGGAGATGCTATAAATTCTTCCAACTACAGAGGTATAAGTCTCCTCGACGTCGCATGCAAAATCCCCTCATCTGTACTGTGTGATCGCTTAAAACCGTTTGTCAACAATGTGATCACTATCAGTGTGGTTTTAGGCCCGGCAAATCAACCGTCGATCAAATCTTCACACTCCGAAAGATTTTGAGAAAAACCCAGGAGTTTCAAATTGATACACACCATTTCTTTATCGATTTCAAAGTCGCGTATGATAGCGTAAACAGAGACGAGCTGTATAGGGGTGTGTCGCATCTCAGCAGCGCAAATCTCGCTGCTCCGTCAAAGTCGGTAAGAACACCGCCGAACCCTTTGATGTCGAGAAAGGTTTGAGGCAAGGCGATGCATTATCATGCAACCTCTTTAACTTCGTACTTGAAGCAAGTGTACGGGGCAGAAGCATGGACTCTGTCAAAAACGGATGAGACTCTGATTGGGTGAAGATATAACAATGAGCTCTACGGGCTTTACAGCGACGTCGACCAGGTCAAAAAGCTGAAAATACATCGGCTGAGATGGCTGGGCATTTGGAGCGTATGGACACCTACGCACCAGCCCGACGAGTCTTCGAATCCACCCCTGATGGTCTGCACAGCAGAGCCTGACCACACCTAAGGTGGCGCACACAAGTGGAGAGCGACCTCAACTAACTTGAAGTGCGTAAATGGAGGCAGTTAGCTAGATACCGAGCTGGGTGGAGGGGCTTGTTGGTTGAGGCCGTAGTCCATCCTGGACTGTGAGCGCCATCTAAAGTAAAGAAGTATTGCTCGATAACTGATGCGGTAAGTCGGCCAATAAATAAATAAATAAATAAATAAATAAATAAATAAATAAATAAATTAATAAATAAATAAATAAATAAATAAATAAATAAATAAATAAATCACAGGTTAATCCTGTTAAAATCGCAGTCGAGACTGAACTGAAACTTTGGGACGAATCATGTAAGAGTCTCAGTTGATACAGCTTTACCAACTGCTTTATTAGATCAACGTTCCTGCGCAGTGCACTACCTTCTAATGCATTTGCTAAATTGTCCCATCCATTTTATGCTGTCGTTGCGTCAGCAATGAAAGTAAAATTCTGGGACTTAAGGTTAACTCAGGCCTTGCTCAGAGCCATTTACCCTAGAGTTGTCGCTTTAATTGGGGCAGTTTCAACGCACTTCTTAAGTCTTTGGTAACCAGATACGATAGTGATCTGGGACGAATCTGGTAAAAACTGGTAGTAAAAGTGTCGGACGAATTCGGTAGTTGAAATTTTGAACGAAACTGTTAATAAATCACGGATAAATCTGTAAGAACTCGCAGCCAAAACTGATAGAACAAATCTCGGACGAATTTGGTAAATATCACTGGCAAAACTAGTAGTGAAATTCTCAGACTAATCTAAGTAAATGTCGAACGAAATCGATAAAATTCGAAGCCAAAACTGACAGTTTAAATATCGAACGAATCCGGTAAATGATACAGTTGAAACTGGTAGTAAATCCAGAAGAAATCTGGTAAAATTTTTTTCCACAAAAACTAGGAGGTCTTGAGTTGAGTTTTAGTCACCACGACTATTCGCATTAATGCCAAGTTCGCCAACATAAGGTCAAAGCCAAAATAGGGAAATACTGTCAGGAAATTCAACGTCGGACGACTGCAGTCGAAAGAAATCACCATTAAAAAGTAAAAAGAACCTTCCAAGGTTACAAGGTTAAAGCTGAAGACCGCAGAACGATCATAGAAACATAATGGTCGAATCAAAGTCGACGCTAAGGATATGGAAATATCATTTCTACAAATTGTACAACGGTGATTTTACACCCGATCTCGACGAAGTGAAGATTCTATATCTAAGCTTAAGTCTAATAAGCAGTAGCTGATGGCCCTGAGGCCGAGCTGTTCAAGGCAGTACTTTATGAACGCCTGAAGCCATTCGTCAACAATCTGATTGGTTCACATCAGTGTCGCTCTGGGACTCAAAAGTTCACAATCGACCAAAAGATCGCACTACGGCAGATCTACCCACCACCAAGGCCACGTATGACAGCATCTAAAGAGACGAGCTCTATATAGCAATCTATAGATTTGGCATCTCTCCCAAGCTTTTCCGTTTGTGTAGTATGACGATGGAGAATTCACACTGCTCCATCAAGGTCGGCAAAGACCTCACCGATACCGTTGATGTCACAAATGGTTTCAGACAAGGCTGCACGCTATCATGCGACTTCTTCAATATCGTTCTTGAAAGAGTTGTGCAAACCTTTGAATCCAACCCCGTGGGACGGCCCAGTAGAAGACGACAGTGCTATAAGTGGCGCACGTAAGTACAGGGTGGCGCACGAATCGTGCTACAAAAATAAAACGTAATAACTTTTTTCCTGTGTGAGTAATCGGCTTATTTTTTTTTTTTTTTTTTTTTGTAGGTTACTATTTAGATTTATAAAAATGGATGCTTGGGATACGGAGAAAAGAATTTGGATAGCGCAACGGTACCATGCTTTGCAGTCCGTCATTTCCGTCCAAAGGGAATTTAAGCGGGAGTTTGGCGGTAATCCCCCGAGTAGATGGACCGTTATGAGGTTTGTAAACATGTTTGCCGAATCTGGAAGCATCGCACGAAGGCCGTACCATCGAGATGCCAATGTTCGGGTTCAGGATACAATCGCAGCAGTAGCATCTGCAATACACGCCAATCCGAGCGTTTCGACCCGAAACTTATCGGGGCAAATTGGAGTTAGTAGACGGTCATTACAACGGATACTTCATGACGATTTAAACTTGTTTCCGTACAAAGTCCAAATTACTAGCAAGTTAAACCCTCAGGATTTGCCTGTTCGCCTGGAATTTTGCCAAAAAATGATATCAATGGCCGAAGAAGACAACACATTGATCAATTGTTTGTTCATGTCTGATGAGGCCCATTTTGATCTTAACGGCAATGTAAACAAGCAAAATTGCTTGAGTCTAATCCAGAAATGCTCCATGAGACGGAACTGCACCCAGAACGAGTCACTGTGTGGTGCGCAGTTTCATCAAGGTGTATTGTCGGGCCGTACTTCTTTGAAGAAAACGGTGTAACCGTTACTGTCAATGGGGACCGTTATTTAAAGATGTTGAAGGAGTTTTTTTTACCCAGAACTGTGCCGAAGACGTATACCATTCAACAGCGTTTGGTTTCAGCAAGATGGAGCAACTGCACATATAGCCAGACCAGTTATGGCGGAGCTAAACAAAAAATTCGCAAACAAATTCATTTCTAGGAACTCCACTCTTCGCTGGCCCCCAAGGTCACCTGACCTGACTGCACCAGACTTCTTTCTATGGGGTTATGTCAAGCAAGAGGTGTATAAAACGAAGCCCAGGAATTTAACTGAATTAAGGCAGTCCATAACGACAATAATTGAGGCGATCCCAACTTCAACTCTTCAGGCCGCAATGAATAATTTTTTGATCAGGTGCCGCATATGCGTGGGAGAGCGTGGAGGTCATTTACGGTCTATAATCTTTAAAAACAACTAACTATTTAAAATAAAATTTAATTTTCTAACCAATAAAAAGAAAAATAAATGAAATACATCGATTAAAAAAAAGTTATTAATTTCTTATTGTAGCACAATTGGTGCGCCACCCTGTACAATGGAAAAAGTACAAAGTACAAAGTACAAAGTACAAAGTACAAAGTACAAAGCACAAAGTACAAAGAGCAAAGTACAAAGAACAAAGTACAAAGTACAAAGTACAAAGTACAAAGTACAAAGTACAAAGTACAAAGTACAAAGTACAAAGTACAAAGTACAAAGTACAAAGTACAAAGTACAAAGTACAAAGTACAAAGTACAAAGTACAAAGTACAAAGTACAAAGTACAAAGTACAAAGTACAAAGTACAAAGTAAAAAAGCACAAAGTACAAAGTACAAAGTACAAAATACAAAGTACAAAGTACAAAGTACAAAGTACAAAGTACAAAGTACAAAGTACAAAGTACAAAGTACAAAGTACAAAGTACAAAGTACAAAGTACAAAGTACAAAGTACAAAGTACAAAGTACAAATTACAGAGTACAAAGTACAAAGTACAAAGTACAAAGTACAAAGTACAAAGTGCAAAGTAACGGGTGATTTTTTAGCTGGTTTGATTTTGGCAACACTGGTTTTGACAGCTGACGTGTGTTTAGTGCCTTGTGTCACTGTCAAACAGCTTCAGTTTGGTTTGCAATTTAACCATGGATCGTCCTACAAATGAACAACGCTTGTAAATTCTTGAATTTTACTATCAAAATTTGTGCTCGGTTCGAAATGTTCATCGCGCGCTAATTGTGTTCAGCGATGAGGCTCATTTTTGGTTGAATGGGTACGTAAATAAGCATAATTGCCGCATTTGGAGTGAAGATCAGCCAGAAGCATTGCAACAGCTACCAATGCATCCCAAAAAAGCCACTGTTTGGTGCGGTTTATGGGCCGGCGGCATTATTGGGCCATATTTCTTCAAAGATGATGCGAATCGCAGCGTTACTGTCAATGGTGAACGCTACCGAGCGATGATAACAAACTTTTTTTTGCCCGAAATGGAAGTTCTTGACTTGCATGATATGTGGTTTCAACAAGACGGTGCCACATGCCACACAGCACGCGAAACAATGGCGCAATTGCGAGGCGAGTTTGGTGAACAGTTAATTTCACGTTTCGGGCCAGTCAAATGGCCGCCTAGATCGTGCGATTTGACACCATTAGATTATTTTTTGTGGGGGTATGTCAAGGTTAATGTCTATAGGGACAAGCCCGCTTCGATTGACGCACTGGAAGCCAACATCCATGCATTCATTCGTGAGATACCGGCCGATATGTGTGAAAGAGTATGCCAAAATTGGACTCAGCGGATGGGCTACCTGAGACGCAGCCGCGGTCAACATTTGCATGAAATTATCTTTAAACATTAAATTGCAAAGTTCAAACTATCGATTCAAATAAATATTTTATTCATTTTTTTGAATTTTTTGTGTTTTTTTTTTTTTAAAGTTCTAAGCCTCTTAAAAAATCACCCGTTACAAAGTACAAAGTACAAAGTACAAAGTACAAGGTACAAAGTACAAAATACAAAGTACAAAGTACAAAGTACAAAGTACAAAGTAAAAAAGCACAAAGTAAAAAAAAACAAAGTAAGAAAGTACAAAGTACAAAGTACAAAGTACAAAGTACAAAGTACAAAGTACAAGGCACAAATTATAAAGTACAAAGTACAAAGTACAAAGTACAAAGTACAAAGTACAAAGTACAAAGTACAAAGTATAAAGGACAAAGTATAAAGTACAAAGTACAAAGTACAAAGTACAAAGTACAAAGTACAAAGTACAAAGTACAAAGTACAAAGTACAAAGTACAAAGTACAAAGTACAAAGTACAAAGTACAAAGTACAAAGTACAAAGTACAAAGTAAAAAAGCACAAAGTACAAAGTACAAAGTACAAAATACAAAGTACAAAGTACAAAGTACAAAGTACAAAGTACAAAGTACAAAGTACAAAGTACAAAGTACAAAGTACAAAGTACAAAGTACAAAGTACAAAGTACAAAGTACAAAGTACAAATTACAGAGTACAAAGTACAAAGTACAAAGTACAAAGTACAAAGTACAAAGTGCAAAGTAACGGGTGATTTTTTAGCTGGTTTGATTTTGGCAACACTGGTTTTGACAGCTGACGTGTGTTTAGTGCCTTGTGTCACTGTCAAACAGCTTCAGTTTGGTTTGCAATTTAACCATGGATCGTCCTACAAATGAACAACGCTTGCAAATTCTTGAATTTTACTATCAAAATTTGTGCTCGGTTCGAAATGTTCATCGCGCGCTAATTGTGTTCAGCGATGAGGCTCATTTTTGGTTGAATGGGTACGTAAATAAGCATAATTGCCGCATTTGGAGTGAAGATCAGCCAGAAGCATTGCAACAGCTACCAATGCATCCCAAAAAAGCCACTGTTTGGTGCGGTTTATGGGCCGGCGGCATTATTGGGCCATATTTCTTCAAAGATGATGCGAATCGCAGCGTTACTGTCAATGGTGAACGCTACCGAGCGATGATAACAAACTTTTTTTTGCCCGAAATGGAAGTTCTTGACTTGCATGATATGTGGTTTCAACAAGACGGTGCCACATGCCACACAGCACGCGAAACAATGGCGCAATTGCGAGGCGAGTTTGGTGAACAGTTAATTTCACGTTTCGGGCCAGTCAAATGGCCGCCTAGATCGTGCGATTTGACACCATTAGATTATTTTTTGTGGGGGTATGTCAAGGTTAATGTCTATAGGGACAAGCCCGCTTCGATTGACGCACTGGAAGCCAACATCCATGCATTCATTCGTGAGATACCGGCCGATATGTGTGAAAGAGTATGCCAAAATTGGACTCAGCGGATGGGCTACCTGAGACGCAGCCGCGGTCAACATTTGCATGAAATTATCTTTAAACATTAAATTGCAAAGTTCAAACTATCGATTCAAATAAATATTTTATTCATTTTTTTGAATTTTTTGTGTTTTTTTTTTTTTTAAAGTTCTAAGCCTCTTAAAAAATCACCCGTTACAAAGTACAAAGTACAAAGTACAAAGTACAAGGTACAAAGTACAAAATACAAAGTACAAAGTACAAAGTACAAAGTACAAAGTAAAAAAGCACAAAGTAAAAAAAAACAAAGTAAGAAAGTACAAAGTACAAAGTACAAAGTACAAAGTACAAAGTACAAAGTACAAGGCACAAATTATAAAGTACAAAGTACAAAGTACAAAGTACAAAGTACAAAGTACAAAGTACAAAGTACAAAGTACAAAGTATAAAGGACAAAGTATAAAGTACAAAGTACAAAGTACAAAGTACAAAGTACAAAGTACAAAGTACAAAGTACAAAGTACAAAGTACAAAGTACAAAGTACAAAGTACAAAGTACAAAGTATAAAGGACAAAGTATAAAGTACAAAGTTTAAAGTACAAAGTACAAAGTACAAAGTACAAAGTTCAACGTACAAAGTTCAAAGTACAAATTACAGAGTACAAAGTATGTACAAAGTACAAACAGTTCAAGTTTGTATGGTAATTTTTTTAAATTTTTACATTAAATAACAAATTCTTTAGAATTGTAGTGAGTACATAGACACTGAACACAATGTGCTATGTAATGGTTATAGCTTCTTGTCCTTACTAAACGTTTGCAAGTCATCTTTTCTTAAACTTCATTGCTTACCCCGGAGCTAGTTTTACTTTGGTTTAGTTTATATTTCGTTTTTGAAAGTTTATATTTAATAAGGGTCAAACTCGGATCCTTCCAGATAAGGAATGAGGATTAAACTCTTAAATTTTTAACATTTTAAACGAGGTTCGGACAAAAAAATTATGTTTCAATCGATATTTATTTGAATTTAGTTTCAAAAGTTTCTCGTGAGACCATTATGCACAGCACACATCAGATTGTCATTCTGATAATCAACCACGATAATCGGATAGGTTAAATAAATTTAAATATCATCCACGATAGAGGTCAAATAGTTGTTAAAAAGAAGTGGACCTAAGATTGATCCTTCTGGAACACTTACATACATTGAGAGAAAATCGAGAGAGTTCAAAGTTCATTATTTACAAGAACTGCTTGAGTGCTTCCGGCAAAGTTTCAAACAACAGCCGAGTTTTCAAAGAAGTGCATGCGGAGCAGAAAAAAGGTCTTTAGAGAAGTCGAGATTGGGTGGATGAGAGGAATCGTTAAGTGTTAAAAAAAAGTATGTATGTAATCTGCTGGCTCGTTGTTTTCAAACAAAGGAGGCTTTAAATAATTTATGGGTGTGACTTAAACAGTGTGTTGAAACGAGACGTGTATGTACTCAGTACATATAAGATTGACTTAATACACGCCACTTGTATTCATTACATAACTTGCTGTAATGAATAAATTTATCTTTTAAGAACGCAGTCTATTATCATGTATTGAGTACATATCATCTGCTTTTACTGCATGTGATAAATATTTACTAAGTACACTTTGGTATTACTGAACTACAGAACTTTCTGCGATGAATACATTTTTCATTGTAAATAAAAGGCGGGTTTTAAATGTGAGCTTATTCGTAACATATGCCACTACAGTTGATTAATAGTTTTGTATTGATTACATATTTTCTGTATTCACTACACGCCATCCATGTAGCCCGTTTTCATTTGGTATTTAAATTGAAATGTAACCAGTACAAGTCACCTGTATTCAGTACATGCATTCAATAATCGTTGCAATCACATGCAAAGTGCAGTACAAGAATTTTACATAAAAAGGTCTTCATTTAAATTAATGTGCTATGAAGATTAATACAACTAACCTGAGGCAAAAAATAGAGTTATATCCAGACACCCAATCCCGTTATGGAAAATTTTGCGTAGTCGGTACCTAAGTTAAATAAAGATTTTTTTTTTAAATATATCTTCTCCACCCAAGAACTTTCCTACAGGCTTTTAGTCTAATTAAAATCGCAAAATATTCAAATCGATATTTTTTTTTTAATAATTTCACTTCATAGCTGAGAAATCAGGAACATTTTTTTTTTTATTATTTGATATTGTGCACACCCCAATCCAATCAAAGTTAGTCGGAAGCATCAATGAGACGATGATAGTTTTTTGTCACACATCCTGTATTTGTTTTTTGCTTCCATTTGCCGCCAACAACATGTCGCTAATTCATCATTCATTAGCAAGTAGTGCAAGTAGTCAGTGTTCCCCCCATCACACTATCAATATTTTTAGTGCTGGATCATGATGTTGATGAAATCTGTCACCATCCCCATCAGCACCACCGACGGCGACGAAGGCGACGTTATTGTCACTTAATCTGGCGCATCATCGGTAGATGTGGCACCATTCACGCTTTTGCTGGAGGAATATCTTCTCAACACGGTTTCATAATAAACAAATACTCATATAACACTCACTTGCGGCCCAAATTGCATCGGACGAACTGTATGCAGAGGTGTAAATCAACTCGCATTTATATTTATTTAACTTGATGGCCTCTTTTTGAATGTTATTCAGTAGAAAGTCACCTCCATCCAGGTACTTTTGAACTTAACGCAAAATTAATTTAAAACCCTTGGGGATGGAGATGGCTGGCTGGCTGGCTGGATGGATGGTGCTGTAGAAATCAATTATGATAAGCTGTCGAAGTGTTTGAAATTCAGAATGAAAATCACATCAGACGTTACGAAAAGTAGAAACTTCCCGAAATATCCAATCTGATGTCTTCAGAGTGAATTAAGTATGTATTTCTGGGAAAATAAAGCAAATAACAATTGATTTGACATGGTTCTGTTCTTGGCAGAACTCTTAGTAGATGCTTCATGACCAGAGACAGTTATTTAGAATGTATAAGGGATATGCGATTAGCTACGCTCTACGAATACAAAATCAATCGAAACTTTCGTTGGGAAATCGATTTTTTCTACCAGAATAGTTTTTCAAATTATTGGAATTACATATTTTATAGCAATAATTTTCTGTAATAAATTAGGCAACTATAAAGGAATCAATTTGGAGTAATGGGAAAAATAAAATGATTCGCAGAAATTAAATTTCTTTTGATTCGATTCAATCGAGAAAGTTCATACTATTTTGAGTAAACTAATTCTTTGAGGAAGGCAAATACCAAAATATTATTTGCTTGAAAAGTGGAGTAAGAAACACATTTGAAAAAATGGTAAGTTTTTTTTGCCAAGTTTAGTCAAGGTCCTGGAAAGTTTTCCGTAAGGGAGATCTATTTAAGGAAAACTTGTCAAAAACTCATCTGGCCCTTGCTAGCAAAAAGTTATACCATCCACGAGCCTTTTTCATCCATGGGGTTTCTTTTGCGGGGCAAAGAGACTCCACTACTTCTTCGCGCCAGTGTGTTCCCTTTCTGGAGGTGTACCTCAGCTCTCTAGAACTCTTGCCCAGTTGTGCAAATACCTCTTCGAGCGTTCTTCGTCAAGAATTTCTCGTCTACATCGCTCCGAGAGTGGGTTTCTTTGCATCACTTGACTCGCAATGGTCTCGTGATCTTTTTAAAGGGTAGGTCCAATTCACTGCCACTTACGTTTTCGTATTATGGAGTCGTTGGTTTCTTGGCCTGTCCTCGCATTAAGTTCATCATTGGAGATAAGATTCAGCCAGAAAATCCTCAAGATATTGTTATGCATCTATTTATGAATGTTGAAATTTTTCTGTGAAAGCGGGTGTTAATTTCCAATTGTTCCATCCAGAAAGAACCTTGGATTCAATATTGAAGCGGAACAGTAATTGTGTTTTAGTTTTTAGACTTTAAGAATTGTTTTTCCATATTTTGGACAGCAATCAGAACGCAGCCTTTGCTATCCCGATTCGGCAGTTGAGACAATACTCCGAAGATATTGAAATCTCTGAACCATCCCTACTGGCCGTCCAAAAATATTTACTTGGGTAGATGAGGAAGATTCAGGGCTGGTCATTTTTGTTTTTGCCGTATTGATCTTAAGCCCAAGGATTTCATATACTCTCTCTGCCCTTGTTGTGATTTGATGGAGATCCATGATCCTTTGAAGGAGTAAGCACACTTCATCCGCGATATTTGAGGTATGACGTTCTACAAAGCCGCATGCAGCACATCACTTATCAACAACAGGAACAGTATTGGTGACAGTATACCACCCTGTCTAACCCTACTTTGGATTTCAAGCTCCTTTGACAACTTTTTTTTTTGAAAAACGTGACATTTGGATCCATCATATGTAGCCCTGATAATAGCAAACAATTTAAACGGGCAGCCCCTCCTGCGCCAAGCAAGACAGATTAATTCTCAATTTACACTGCCGAACACCGTTTTGAGGTCAATGAGCAGCAGGTTAAGTGGTAATCGATATTCATCACACTGTTCGATAACGATCCGCAAGGTGTTGATGTGTTTCACACAGGAAGATCCAGAAACCTTCTTGTTCAGCGTCAAGCAAGAGACACAAAGTGATCTTTTATTCGTTCCAGGACGAGTTTTGCTATTACCATGGCTACAGCAGGCAGTACAGTAAGTTCTCCTCTCCAGTTTTCACACTGCGGAAGGTCCCCTTTCTGTAGAAGCTTGACAATCATTCCCTTTTTCCACTCCTCAGGAAAACTATATTTCCCAAGCTCTCTCGATAAGTTGGCGCAGGAGCTGAACCATGCTGTTGACGCTGCACGCACGAACTTTGTGGAAATATCGTCAAGTCTTAACAAGCAATCTGCAATTTCTTCTCTACTGGGGGATACAGTGCGTATTCTGGAATTCGTTATTTCGGATGAGTCATTGGGGATTGGGTTAACTTCACTGATGAAAACTGATTTTAAACCACATTGTGCTCCTTCCGCTGTTTGAGATAGCTTTCATCCGGAACTAATAATGATCGCTCAATGTCTTTTACCAGGTCTTGTTTAAAACTTTAGGCACCTGTTAGCTCTTTGATAATTCTGTAGACGGTCCTACTGTCACACCTACTTGCGGCCTCTTCGGCTTCTGTTACTTATACTTTGATATAGATATCACGTTGCTACCGGAACTTCTTTCTCCTTGCTGCTTGAGTAGCTGCAATGCGAGCTTTGAGTTGTTTTTTTCATTCTTAGATCTAAGTCCAAGTTTTTTCGGAAAGCCAAGCACTAATTCTTACTTGCGGTCCCCAAGTTATTGGTGGACTGCTGGATTCTTGAGTCTATCGGTATTGAACTTGGGCATTTCGGGTGTTTTCGTTAGATCTCCGAACTACGGCTGTGCATAGTCTTACGGTAGCAACCATCAAATGGCGCTCAAAAAATACAGTTTTGATTAGTAAGCTAAAGCTAAACTTACTTTTACTGGGGACGAAATCCGAGGAAAGATTTTTTAACTATTTGTATTGACAACAATGCTTCAGCCAGAAGAATCATTGAATCCCTGCTCGAAAGTTCGAGGCAGCAAAATTGACCAGACATGAGGTTAAAGGGCCAGGTCATCGCAGATGCCAGTGTCCTTGCCTGGATGACTACAACCATCATGCTCGGCATCGTAGAAAATGTAAGGCCACTGGTTCTCAGACAATTACCCTACAAAGTGAATGTGTGAATGAGTTAAAGCATCAAGTACTTCACCAGCACATCACACTGGTGATCTATCAAAATCTGTGACCTTGTTTTTCTTTAGCTCTTCTATTGCCAAGTTTACTTTATCTATATCCAATGATTCCCACTTTGCAGCTGCTGGAAATGCAGTTTGAAAGCATCTCTAAATACCTGTGTTCTTCGATGACTAATGACTAGAATACCTTTGCTGTTTGGAAGAGCTAGCTTATACACCACTAGCGTGCGTCACATCTCCTTTTATTTTTCAAAATCACGTTTTGACATTGATTCTTATAACAAAAAAAAAAAAACAAGAGGAGTGGTTTTACTAGTTGAATTGGGACCGTACATCATTTAAAAAAAAACTCGGTGCCGGTAGTTGATTTCTTTGAAAATTCGGATGTGCCCGCGTAAAATTTAAAAGTATTTCCTTGATTAAATGAGAATCATGAAATATACTCGTATGTACAAATAAATTCCAATGGGAACTCAGTTAAAAGAAATTTAAAAAAAAAAACTTTAAACTCAAATAAATATTTTCCGGTTTCAATTCAATTTTTATGAACTGTTACAGTAAATTTCATGCTTCAATAGATACGCGACAACGACGCGACGGTCATTATGAAAAGGGGTATCTATTATAATATACTTTTGTATTATATGAAGAAAAAAAATTTAAAATACAAATTGTTAAATAATGATCATTTGGATGCCCCTTCTGCAAAGTCAATCAACAAGAAAGATGAATGGAAAAAAGCAACATAACTCTACATATAAACTTATAAACAATGAATTTTAAACAATCGGATTTATTGACAAGACAGAAGAATAAACAAATACGGAAGAAGGGTAGCATTTCAAGCAACAGAAACAACTTTTCAGAGCATACCACAGAGACACGTTCTGTTATTTGAACCTGTAAAAAGGCAAGGAAATTCTACTGAATATAAATTACTTAAACGTTGGAAATAAAAATAGTGCTGTGTAAAAATTGTCTTCCAGTTGGATGTTCTTGAAATGTCCATTGATCTATAGGAAGCTTTGATTGAAGAATGAAGATCGAATATAAATTAAATGAAAGCCCACCTGGAAAAAAAAAATCTGGTTTTCAACAAGATCCTAAAAAGTTTTACATTGGTGCTAACAAGGGCCTAGCAAAGGTTACTGTAGAAATTGTCTACGCCAAAACAGATCATATAATAAAACGGCAAACACGAATTTTGTGGTACCATTTACGCGGTCTAAAAAAGCTGAAGGCATATAAATTATAAATCGTTGGAACGGTTTTTATGCACAGAAGTGCAGAATGCAAAAATTTATTAAATAACTGCACCACAAAAACTTAAAATAATAAAATTGCGTAATAAGTGCGAGCAAGAGCGAGACTGAGCAATTATTTGTTTTTATTTGTCGTAACCTAAATGTGACGTTTCGATTTTTTCCACCCACCAACCAACCAATTTTCCAGCACTGACTGGAAAGATTACTGGAATGTCTGATGGCAACGTTCAGTGCTGCAAAAAATAATAATAGGTAGCTCATACCACGTTTACATGAGCGGATCGAAGGATCGGATTCAATCCGGATCAAAATTTCGACCCAGGTTTATGACAATTCCAGATCGAAAGATTGAATTCAAATTGAATTGAAGTGAAAGTTTTGCTTTCATTGTGTGGCTGCGACGTTGGTAATCAAAATAAATTTCGACCACAAATAACAAACAACCAAAATCAGCCAATCTTAAGAAGGAAAACTTGTCAAATACTAGTAAGACCTTCGCTAGAAAAAATTTGTTGGATAAGTCTTTTTACCCCCATCACAAATTCCCCATATGTATAAAACATTTTTTACAGATGATATAAAAGTAAGAAAAGTCATAGCGTAGGTAGATTTTCTTTTTCAACATTACACACTTGTATTTCGAAACAGCTCAGTAGTTAGCGTGTTGGACTGGTAATCAAAAAATCACAGGATTGAATCCCAATAGAGACAACTTTTAATTTTGTTTGTTATCTGTCTAGGCAAAAGGTTACCTAACGGGAAAGGCCCCCGAAAAATCGATAGTTACTCTTGCTAGACCCTTGCTAGCATCAATGTTAATCTTTCTAGGGCCTCGGTAAAAACTACATTATTTTTACAGGTGGGATTTGCCATAAGAAACGAACAAAATATATATGAAAGTTGGCTTATCTGAGTGTAGTGTAATAAAAGCATTCTTTCATTTCATTAACGTAAAATCATTTCTCATTTCTCAAACGTAAACAAAGCCACATGTAGTATTCGATCGACATCATTGAAATAGTAATTTCATTGATATTCGAAACTATAAAGTTTAAAATCAAATTCATTTATTTGTTTGTTTTTGTCAAACGAAACTGAGTGTTGTGCTCAGGGCATTGCCGCCACTTGGGTGACTATGCATATGAAGTGTCGTAGAAGTATTTTGTTACACTATGTTCCAAATTCATAATTTCATTGAGTCATAATTAGACTGCCCCAACATATAGTAAATATATTGAAAAATAGAATGCTGATGCAGCACAAAAGTATTTGTAATATAGTTCTTAAGCATAAGTGGGGATAACCCAATGATTTTTAAGTAGTATAAATAGCGGTGAAATATGGTATAATAAAGACAGTTCTAAAAACTATCAAAATCAACATGTATTTTTATTTTTAATTGCGGCTCATTAGCCAAATTATACAGCGAGCTGCGCTTTATCTAGCAAAACATATAGGACCTATAGCCTTGTAGGATAGTTCCATCACATGGCGATCCTGCCAAACTGTTAGGTATAAAAAAAAAATTTTCTTTTACCAACAGTAGTGGACCAAAAACAAGTAGAAATGTCGATATCGAAACAATGTAACGATATTGATGCGGCTTCTATGATTGTTTCTCCACCGGAAAATCAGATAAGGCCCCAAAATGAAGTTCAGTTAAAGAAAGATACCGAATTGAAACAAGTCATGGAGCAGAAACATATGGCAATGTCAACATTGAACAAGTGTAAAGACAGTGATGCTATTTGTATCATTGTATCTCCACTAGAAACACAAACCAAGCTGGATTCATCCCAACAACAATCCCTAAACAGGTCTAGTACTAAAACCGCAATCAGAGTTCTTCAGGAAACTGGACCGAAAACAATTTCCAAAAAAAATCAAGATTCTCAACACGATGAATCAGAGTCGTTTTTGGAATGTCCGAAATCAAGCTTAGTGTCTGAACAAAAATAAAATTCTGTAGAAAATGTCTCAATTATACTTAATTCAAATAAATGCAGCATTGTGGAAGATGCTTTCAGTTGCATGAAAACAGTTAGATTTAAAAGCAATGCAAGATAGATACACTATTTATGGCGAATATTTAGCAAATCAAATGCGAAAATGTGGTAAAAGTGGTAAAGAAATTTGGTTTGTTAAGCAGCTTATTGAAAATATTATACAAAATCTTACTTTGGATGGTAAAACGAATGAAAGGTGTTTTAAAATGTTAACCACACAACAGCAATTATTGTCAAACAGAGTTAAACAATAAATTCACTTTACTTACATAAATACGTAATTGAAATAATGCTTATATTTTATTTTTTTTTATGCTGCTTTATATATGATTGAATATCTTTATATTGAATTGAATATCTACATTTATACATGATGTCATAAAGTAAATTGATTTCTGGGGCTATATATAGAAAACTCAATTAAACCTGGGTCAGACTTGTCAGCTTGACTATTAAAATGGATATTCCCAAAACTGTAACCGAAAATGCCATTCTTGCCTAGGCAAAATATATTCAATTTATTAAGTTGAAACTAATATTTCTAGTTACCTATTAACATTTATTAATTATGTTTTATTTAAATAATCTTATGTATTTGTAAATTAAGAAACATTTTCAATTTAAGTTATGTTTGTACTCAAAATAGGGTGTGTTATGTTAAACAACGATTTACTTTATAATATATTTACTTTATAATATATACAGAAATTGTTAATAAATATCTAGAAGTACACATTTTGTGTGCACAATGCAATGCTATGTAATTCTCAATTGCAATCGAAGTCACTTCTGGGGTTTTCTTTTGGTAACAAAAATTGATTTTTTTCCCCTTCTGATTTGTCAAAACACAGATTTTGTAAATGTAGATTAGATTCTTCATTGCATCACATAAGTTATTATAGGCAGAATTCGAATTGTGTGAAAGTCAAATTTTAAAAGTTCCTAAATTTGAAAACAATATTTTCTTCATTGAAATTAAACCATATTTTGTTAATTTAAGTTTCTTTGTAATACAAAAATAAAATATTATAAAATTAATACAAATATTCTCTTGGACAGAAGACTGTGAAAAATCTTTTAACATACTAAAGCAAAATTTAATAACTCATCCCATACTTAGCTATCCTGATTTCAAAAAACCTTTCATTCTAACTACAGATGCTTCCAATTTTGCTTTAGGAGCAGTTTTGTCACAGGGAGAAATTGGAACTGATAAACCTATAGCATATGCTAGTAGATCCCTTAATAAACACGAATTAAATAAACCCATTATAGAGAAGGAATTGTTAGCAATACATTGGGGAATAAATTATTTTAGACCATATCTTTTCGGCAGAAAATTTATAGTTTACACAGACCATAGACCATTAGTCAGTTTATTCACTCACAAAAACCCATCATCTAAATTAACTAGAATACGAGTTGACTTGATGGATTATAATTTTGAAATAATTTTTAAAAAGAGCAAGATGAATACCAATGCAGATGCTTTATCAAGAATAAAAATTGAATCTGACGACTTGAAAGAAATGATACCCAAATACAACATAGACGTTTTAACTAGAGCTGTGAAGGAAAATAAAGAGAAGATACCAAATGAAAAAGAAAATTGTGCAATAGCCTTGGACTCAATTGTGGAGACTAGCTACCTTCATATTTGGGACTGTACATCAATATCGGACATAAGGCGAATAAAGAAGTTAGAATTTAAAGAAAGTAACGTTACAAAGAAAGAAAGAAATGAAATAATAATAGCAGCAAACACTGTAGTTGTAGAATATAGCGATAAATCTTTATCAGAGATAAAATTGATTCTGAGGAAGCTAATATTCAAAATGAACAATGCAGGTGTTAAAAGACTAGCGCTAGCAAGAAATAGTCTAATATTTAATGAAGTATGCATACAAGAATTTAAAGAAATATTTAATAAGCTGCAAGAAAATATAAATGAGGATAAATGTCTAGACATAATATTATATGAACCTCCAAAACAGATAACAGATAAGAATGAAATGCACAAATTAATAGAAGAATATCATTATTCAAAACTAGGAGGACACTGTGGTATCAGAAGATGCGTCAATAAGTTAAAACAAAGATATGTTTGGAAAAACATGAATAAAATGGTTAAGAAATTCGTTAACAACTGCAAAACATGCAATGAAACAAAGATAACTAGATACACAAAAGAAAATATTGTAATTACAGACACACCCTCCACGTCATTTGAAACAATAACAATTGATACTGTAGGACCATTAAGACCATCAAATGGTTATAGATATATACTAACGGTACAATGTGATTTAACGAAATTTGTAGAAGCATTTCCAATAGAAAACAAAGAAGCGTATACTGTAGCGAAGACAATAGTTGAAAAATTTATTCTTAAATACGGATGTTTTAAGAAACTAAAAACTGATAAGGGAACAGAATTCACGAATGAATTGCTAAAAAATATTTGTACACTCTTGAAAATAGATAAAATAGTTTCTACACCTTTTCACCATGAAACAATGGGATCAATAGAGCGAAATCATAGAGTATTTAATGAATACATTATGAGCATAGGAAATAGGGATAGTTGGGAAGAATGGTTACCATTCTACACATATTGCTATAATTCCACACCACACAGCTCAACATTATATTCACCATTTGAACTTGTATTTGGAAAATTATGTACACTTCCATGTGAAGTAATAGAAAATAAAGATACAATTTATAACATTGACAATTACTTGAATGAATTGAAATGCAAATTAAGACATGCTCATGAACAAGCAAAAAATCACTTAATTGAAGACAAATATAAAAGACAAAATTCTCAGAAAAATGTAAACAAATCAAACTTTACCGTAGGAGATTATGTATTTTTAAAAAATCAAAACACAAGAAAATTCGATAAACCTTTTAGAGGACCATATAAAATTATATCTCAAAACAGTGTAAATAGTACTATTTTATTAGATAATAAGAAATATGAAATACATAATAATAATTTAATTAAAGCTAGAAACACAAACTTACAATAAATAACATACTGTACATATACTCAAAATCATAATAACACTAAAAACTAAAAAAAAAAAGGCAAATTATATTTATTTAAATTTTAGAAATGTAAACAAATATCATTTTTTTAAAGGGGAAGGATGTAGTGTAATAAAAGCATTCTTTCATTTCATTAACGTAAAATCATTTCTCATTTCTCAAACGTAAACAAAGCCACATGTAGTATTCGATCGACATCATTGAAATAGTAATTTCATTGATATTCGAAACTATAAAGTTTAAAATCAAATTCATTTATTTGTTTGTTTTTGTCAAACGAAACTGAGTGTTGTGCTCAGGGCATTGCCGCCACTTGGGTGACTATGCATATGAAGTGTCGTAGAAGTATTTTGTTACACTATGTTCCAAATTCATAATTTCATTGAGTCATAATTAGACTGCCCCAACATATAGTAAATATATTGAAAAATAGAATGCTGATGCAGCACAAAAGTATTTGTAATATAGTTCTTAAGCATAAGTGGGGATAACCCAATGATTTTTAAGTAGTATAAATAGCGGTGAAATATGGTATAATAAAGACAGTTCTAAAAACTATCAAAATCAACATGTATTTTTATTTTTAATTGCGGCTCATTAGCCAAATTATACAGCGAGCTGCGCTTTATCTAGCAAAACATATAGGACCTATAGCCTTGTAGGATAGTTCCATCACATGAGATTCGACCCTGGAATCTCCTTTTTGACAGTCCAATACGCTTAATACTAGGCTTATTTGCGGTACTGTTGTTATAATATTGAAAATGAGTAACTATACTTTATAAATTGTTCAAACTATTGTTAAATTTGTGAGGAGTTAGCAAAACTCACACATCGAGTTGTTACTTATAAGGGCCTGGCGAGTATTCGATAAGTTTTCCTCGTCTTCATTCAAGGGCCTCATTTAAACTTAGAAAAAACCTGGCATTTTTTCAGGTGGAAGTTTAATAAAGTCTGAGTTCGATGTAAAGAGTAATGAGCAAGTCCCTCATAAATGAAAATCAATTGAAGCCAAATTGTGAATGAAATTTTGAAACTTAGTATTAAAAAATTTGATTTCCCATTTATCGCCAGGTGGGTGGCGATGTCGTCTATATCTTGAACAGCAGTACTTTCACACTTTATCTCTTGAAGCAGAATATGTTTAAAAAATTTTCCACTGTCACACTTAGGGTCAGTTTTTCAGTGCGATATCATCCAAGTCGTTCCAAGAGTAAACCCTGGAACTGAAAAACTGGCCTTAAAGTCGGAGTACCCAACACACTGCTACCCTGCCACACTGACTGTAGGCATAACTCGAGTCACTTCCTAAAAAAATATCGAAAACATTATATTTTTAGAAATTGTCTTTTTGCATATTCTAGGTTTTTGGAATTGAAAATTTTTATTTCGAGATGTTTTTCATTTTGAGATATTTTTATTTCAAGATTTTTTTTTCATATTTTTTTTCAATTTTTGTTTTATTTCTAGTTTTGAGATTTTTTTATTTCGAGTTTTTTTTATTTTGAGTTTTTTTTGTTTCGAGTTTTTTATTTAGTTTTCTTTTATATAGTTTTTTGTACTATTTTGAGTCTTTTTAATTTGGAGTTAAAAAAGCTTCGACTTTTTTCAATTTTTTTTATTTCGAGTTTTTCGTTAAGAGTTTTTTTATTTCGTTTTCGAGTTTTTTTTATTTCGAGTAATTTTTTATTTAGAGCTTTTTTTTTATTTTGAGTTTTCGAACTTTTTTTATTTCGAGTTTTGTTTGTTTCAAATTATTTTTTATTTCGAGTTATTTTTTTATTCCTAGTTCTTTTATTACGCTTTTTCACAAGTTTTCTTATTACAAGAATCTCTTATTTTGAAGTTTTCTGTTATTTCGAGATTTTATTACATATATTAATGTTTTTCTTTTAATTCACGATTTATTTATATCGTTATTTTTATTTCGTGATTTTTTTAGACTCAGGACAACATAATGTCAAATACTAGTGAGGCTCTCGCTTCGTAAAACCTTATTGGGTATTTTTTGGTATCCCATCGAGAATTTTTTTCATTTCGAGATTTTTGTCATTCGAGAAAAGAATGTCGTGGTGATTCCAACCTTTAAAAAATGGTAAAGTTTTTGTCAAGTTTAGCCAAGACCCTTGAAATTTTTCAGTAGGAAAAATCCAGAAAAGGAAAACATTGGAAAATACTCGCCAAGCTTTTTGAGTTTGTTTTTGTATCTCCTTAGAACCGACCTGGAAAAACAATGCAGTTTTTAACATTGCAGTAGAAAGGTAAACATTGACCTTAACAAGGGACTAGCGAGGGTGACTCTCGATTTTGTCTCGGGCTTCACCCGTTAAGTAACCTTTTGTCTCGAGACAAAAAAAAAGTTGCCTTAACTGGGATATGATTCTGCGATCTTCTGATTACCAGTCCAATACTCTACCTACTGAGCTATTCGCAGTACAGTTGTGTAATGTTGAAACTGAAAAACTATATATGTACTTTAATTTTTCTTACTACTGTATGATTGGTAGGTATAAAATATTTTTTTTTTTTAATATACATGGGGTGTTTGTGATAGAATAGACTTATCCAACAAGTTTTTCCTAACGAGGGCCTTACTAGTTTTTAACAAGTTTTGGAGAAGTTTAGCCAAGGCCAATGAACGTCAGTAGGAAAAATCTAGACATAATGTGGAACACTTGGGAGGTTCTCGCTTCGTAGAAACTTATTGGGCATGTTTTTGTATCCCATCAGAAGTTAATGGCAAGTTTTTGTAAAGTCCCAGCAAAGTTTTCCGTTGAGGAAATTTAGTCGAAGAAATTTGAAGAAATCATCACGCTCTGGCTTCGTAGAAACTTATTGGCAATATTATGTTTTGTCATCCTATAAGATGTAATACTTGTCTAGAAAAATGGAAAAGTTTTTAACAAGTTTAGTCAAGACCCTGGAAAGTTTTTCCGTAGAGAAAATATAGTCAATATATTTTACAACTTTGATTCAAATTAATTCAAGAGTCGAAACCCAAATAGAATAACCTTTTTTTGCTGCTCCAGACAAAAGGTTTCATAACTGGTGAGGCCCTAGAAAGCCTTGCTAGGGTTTTGATAGCATCAATTTAAACTTTCTAGGGCCTTGTTTAAAACTAAATTTAAAATTTTTTTAATTCTAGCGGGTGGTATAGAAAATGAACACTTCCTAACTCAAAACATTTTTCAAGTCAACTCTGAACTAACTGAAAGAATTTTTTCGACAGATGCATGTCAAACATTTATTGAAATCAAAAGTGCCACTTTATGGAAAAGCCTATTTTTATACTTTGATACGAATTTTAGAAAATTTTATTTAAAACAAAAAAAAACGTTCCACAGCACTGTAATTATTTAGTCTACATTATCTATGCATATGGACATACATAAATATTTCTGTCGTCTACTACCGGAACTAAGGAATTAAATTGGAAAATTACCCTTGTCCATCTGAGTATGACTATTAGGGTTGAGTTGAAGTGTTGCGCCCCGCCTGGGCCTGGTGCTGCAGAGAGAAAGAAAAACACAGACAAACACTTTCTATGGAGAAACATTGAAACACATGTTGTTTGCGTGCTCGTACGCTATATGTACAGTACAGTATATGTACATATATCAGAAGTACCAGAAGAGGTTAATTAGAAGAATTGAAATAATATCACGTAGATGTCATGTCTATGAGGATAGTTAAGGCTGAGAATAATATTCATGAAAACTTTATACCTACCCGAAAAGCCTTTTATTTTATAAACGTATGTATATCTACTTCAAGAGTGATGAAAGAAAATTTCAAAGAAAAGTCATAGGTAAATTGTTTGAGTAAGTATTTTTTTCTTTTTTTTTTTTGTATTTAAATTTTACAAAAAGACAATATTTTGAGATTTTAAGGATTAATTAAGGTGTTTTTCATCTTATACACATGACATAATTTTGTTGAAGAATATGTTGTTCGAAAAATAAGGATGACTCGAGATTGTTCTAAAGAAATTCTTGCATTGACGTCAGCAGATATTGACTTCAGCAAATATTAAGTTCATTATATTGCGTAATAAAAATTATTGCAACTACAAGAATAATTTCAAAACCCTTTCTTATATGTAAAGTACGTACTAAAGAAGTATATTTGATTCCCCGAGTGGCTCATACGAATCATATAACGGAGTTTTTTTTAGAGGCATTCAACCTACCAATATTAGCTTTGTTCGTTTAGTTCTCAAAATATCCTGTATCTGCTCTTAGTCCAAAATTCTGTCAAAGTACATATTGAAAAAAAAACTTCTACTAAAATATGTAAATTGGCAATTTTGTTGATAAATTAATCCACCTAGAAAAATAGCGAGATGACGGAAAACCATTCTCAATGCCAAAAACCACATGTAAATGTCACGGCGAGACCAAAACGAGACTGTAGCGAGAACACAACGACACTGATCTCCATGTAAACTGGCTTGGCGAGTTCCAGCGAAATGAACGAGACTCAAATGATCAAAGCGAGATTAGTGAAAAACATCCTAAATGCCAAAAACCACGTGTTAATGACAAGGCGATACCAAAGCGAGACTATAGCGAGAAAACCGTCTTGGCGATTATTTTAAATACAAAAATGAAGTACTTTACAACTCTGATACTAACGAACATTCTGGTTGATGTAGATGAGATTTATTTTGTATCTCTCAGCGACAAATCTCACTTATTGACCGAAATATAAAAAAAAACTTAATAAAGGATTCTCTCAGACCTTGACCGAATTTTTTTTTAAGAATAAAGGTTACTGAGTCACTTACATTGAAAACGACAACAAATGAGAGTAACTGAATAAAATTTCAAAAGGTTGAGTTTTATTTCTAATCTCTGGTAGAGGTAAATCTTTGCATTAGTAACATTCTTAATCCAACTTCGGAAGAAAGTTTTTTAGATGCCCTAAAAAATTCAATTTCTGACTTCTTTAACGCCCTGCACTATCGTTTTCTGCAATATCTAAATAAAGTGGTTAATTTGTTTAGTTTTACTAGGCACTTCTTTTTTCAAATACAACTCCAAAAAGTTTACGTGGTTAAAACCTTTTATGTGCTAATTTTTAAAAATGCATTTCCTACACATTTTTTCTAGATATTTTTTTTTTTTAACAAATATGACAAACTTTTTGTATCATTCTCTTGGTCTTACCCTGTTATTAGAGTAATTCGTTTTGATTTCTTAGAAATTAGTCAAAACAAAACAATTTTTTCAAAAAAGTCATCAAGTGTGGGCGTGGAATAAAGTTTTGTATGGAAGAATTATTACAAATCATATGATTAACTATAACATTTCTAAAGATTACAACCTCAAGTTAATATCAACTTTGACGATTAAATGATTTATTTTAAAAAGTGGGTGTGCCAGTAGGCGGACATTTCAACTGATGATGTCTTATGGTATTTTTTAATATTTCTGAAAATTTAATCTTTTATATTTTATAGATTTAGGACCGCCTCTCCATACAACTTGAACCACTGTACGCAGCTGCTGGCTCGAATTCATTGCAAATTTTAAATCCAATGTTTATCCATACCATACATTCGGCTAATATTTCAATGTTGCCACTTTTCAGGAACATAATATTTTTATGCCACAGGGTGGGACCTCCACTTTTTTGGTAATTTTTAATATTTTGAATAGTAAAAAAGTTGCAGAAACGTTCAAGATGTCAAACAAGTTTTGCACAAATAAGTTGCAAATTCTTTTCATATTCAAAAAATTAAAATATACCAAAAAAAAAGTGGAGGTCTCAGCCTCTGACATACAAAAAAAAATGTTTCTGAAAAGTGGACACACTGACATTTCAACCGAAGGTGGGTCTACATTTATCAAAATGGCGCCCAACCAACAGAATTGACTCTCAGAAATTCTTGATAGATTTGAAATTTGTATCAAACACGAAAATACATAATAACGAAACAGAAAAGTATTTATTTATAGAAATCCGCAATACCGACAATCGACTTTTAGTCTATTCGAAGTCTATTCGAAGTCTATTTTCGATAGACTCTTCCAATGAGGCCCTTAGTACATTTATAGTAAATGAATTCGATTCATTAGAAAGGTCCCGGGAGCGCACGAGATTCAGTTTCCTGACAGGACCTACTTGGCTGATTGATTTTTCATTAAAGGGCCGGTTGTACAAATATTTAAACCGTGGTTCAGCAATTAAGCTCACTGCCTTTGGTGAACTAACTGAGTTTAAACGATGGTTTAGGCATAAGGTTGGCTACTTTAACCAGGGTACGATTACGCTCGCACATAGACTAATACTACTTACTTAAGTGAAATTGACTACGCCGAGGCACAAGTGAAGTGAGTTTGTCACCCATAATTAGGTTTTTTATCTTAAGGGCGGTTTTCACCGAACTTTTATTACTTAAGAGCTTCATAAGCCTATTCACCAAGCAATAATAGTGAATACTTATGAGCGCTCATAAAAGTTATGACGACGAGTTCGTTTAGGATCCGTGTTATATGTTTAATGATTGCGGTTGATGAGGTTTAATGAAAACAGCCCTTAGTTGAATAAACTCTGGCATCAGAAGTTATGAGGCCTCTCAAGTGAATTTAAGTGAAAATGGAAAATCATAAGTAAACCTCACTTAAGTGAAACTGACGACGCTGAATCACAAAAATGAAAATCAGGTGTTTCAATACAGTTTGGACTTATGAACTTATGAGCTAAATGAATGTGATGAATGTAAGACTGTTTTCATTGAATAAATCTTTTTATTTTAATGATAACAAGCAAAGAATTTAAGACTTAAAATTCTTTACGACTCGCGAGCGCTAAATTGGCCCGCTCTTGTGTCTCGCACATAAGCGTCCGTTTTTTCTATCGCACATAATGAGAGCGCTCTTCACGTGAGCGTTTGGCTATCGCACACAATAAGAGCGCTCTTGATATGAGCGTTTATATCGCACATTATGAGAGCGCTCTTGACGTGAGCGTTTATAAATCGAAGGCTCACAAGCACGAGCCAAACTAAAAGCACTCACACTTGATGGCTCATGGACGAGCGTATCTGTAGTGCTCATTTGAAAAGGCATGCTCGCGAACCCCTCACGAGTGTGCGTTTTCGAACCCTGAATATAACCTTTGACCTTTAACCTCAGTTATTTCCATTACAAATTGTTGAACAACGGATCAAAGTTTGAACCACGCACGTTTCGTTGGTACAACGGGTTTTTTAGTAATAGAATCTTTATTATGGAAAAAAAACTTCTTATAGAACTTGCAGGACCCTTGGCAAAAAAAACTTCCAGTTTAATGACAAAGAATTCTAATCTTGTTGGATAAAGGGTACAGTGGTTATTTGCCAAAACAAATTATATAGCATGAACTGAACTTTTCACCTGGAAATACAATCCAGTTTCTAATGAGGCCCCTAGAAAAATTTTAATCGAACAAGGGCCCAGCAAGAGTAACTGTCAAAATTCTCTAGGGCCTCATCTTTAATGTAACATTTTTCCTCGAGACAAAAAAGTTGGTTTTGTCCGGAATTCACTTCAGGTATCTTGTGTATAATGATGCCTTATCTGATGGAATTTAAATAGTTACTCTTGTTAGGCCCTTGCTAATCTAGTTTATTTCATTTTCCAATCCTATTCATGGATAATAGTAAAGGAGCGATATTTTGCTTTTACGAAAGCAAACAGCATTGAGTTTTGGAAGCATTAAATTCCACACAATTATTGATACCCCATTTAACGATACGCTGCCGTTGCAGTTCCACATTAGAAGAACAGGGATGTGAATCTGGAAATAAGTATGAAAAACTAAGGGCTGCCATCGTCTGCAAAACAGTTGAGTGGATTAGTAGTTTCAGACAAGATCATCAATGAAAATGAGAAAAAGAGTTGGAGACAAAACAGAACCTTGAGGGACACCACCATTTAACCATCTAAAACAACTTGAATTGAACGGTCAGAAAGGTAGTTACTTATCCAACGAAGAAGAAATTCATCGATATTAGATGCGCGCAGTTTCGATAAAAAAGCATAATACCAAACTCAATCGAATGCCTTAAAGTATCGAGCAAAAAAACAAAAATGGCCCCAGACTTTTCAATAACAGCAATGAACAGGAGCGAAAAGATACGATCCATCGATACGATTTCAGATAAATTAAAGTATGACATTAAAGTTTTTGAATCAATTCTTCCCTATTCAATCAACTTTTATTTGAACTTGTAAGCTTAGTTGTAAGAAAGAATGAAGATTTGTTGAGAACAAAAAGAAAAAAAAGGTAGTACATAGTGGAGGCACCATGATTATTTTTTTGATTCTTCGATTTGGATCCTGTGATAACATTTTTTCTAAATTCCTTTGGGGATTCGTTACATGGTTTGCGATATGGCTCTGAATAGATTACCTTAACCCCTGAAATTCGATACTGATAAAAAAATATAAAAAAAAAAAACCATAGATATAGTTTAATAACCATCAACCTGGCCCGATCCACTTTCCTTCACTGTAATATTCCCATTTCTTTGTTTAAAAAAAAAAAAAAAATCATATCCTAAATACTACACAAGACCAAAGGCTTTAATCGAAGGCAAACATCCGTGTGTCATTTCTATGTACGAGTTTACCTAACCAATATGGACCTCACAGAGCATCCGGGGTTTTTTTTTCTCATCTGTCTTATACCATCCTTAAACAAAACAAAAACCCAACGCAACTAAAAATGACTCCAATGAATGTGTCTTATTTTGTTTTCTGTGATTTTATTCTGGGTCAGAAAAATGTTCACAAATATGAAACCAATATGGCAAGGAAGGAGAAGAGGGAGGGCGGGGAGAAATGTATCATATAGCACGAGCAGATATTGATTCTGGTATTGCTTCTGATATGTTCACGTGGAGACTTTTTTTTTTGTTGATTATTTGAAAATAAGGTAAAAAAAAGGTCTTGGGTTATTATTATTTTTTTTTTTATTTTGCAGAGTGTGACAAAAGATTCAAGGATCCACTTATGGGAAAATATTTTATTATAGGTACAAACTATTTATGTATGCATGGGAAATGAGAAATGGATTTGTATGTTTTTAGGACATCTTCAAATAACATATTCCAGAACAATATATTTTAGTCCGACTATATTTTTTTTTAACATAATAAAATTGAAATTTGGTTGAAAAAATAAACTAAATCGTGCAATATCAGCTAAAAGCCACGTAACTAAAAAATCAAATAAGACATTTTCTCTATTTGATTCACAAAAATTAAATTAAAACAAAATCCATAAAATCTAAATAAGAGGGTTTGAATTAACCTTCAAAATCTTAAAAAAAATAGTTCGTCGTTTCGTTGCATGACATTTAATAGGCTTCAAATGTAACCCGTGTTTATAACCTCTACGTTCCTGACATTAACAAACGCAGAAGGACATTTTTGAGAGTTGTACGGCACTATGCCGATGTTTCTGCATGAGTCGTCACGCCATAAAAAGTATTTTATTCATAAATTATCACACCTAGTAAAAAAAACAATATCATCTTGCAAGAGTAAACTATCATTGGAAAATTTCAAGCAATTTAAAATGTTCAAAGATAATAATTTTAGTGTAACGCATATAGAGGGATAGCTTAGAAAAGAAGTGGTCCCAAGTGACTACCCTAGGGAAGACTTCATTTGGCAACAAAAGCGTTTGAAAAAGAGCTCCTCAACGAAAAAAAATTTAGTTTGTAGATACAAAAATTCCACGCGATGAGTTAAGAAAAGAACCCCAACTACTTTGAATTATTTCTATATAACCAGCATGAATTCAAGCAGTAATGATATAGGTATAAGAACTATAATGGTAAGTTATGCATTTGTAAAAAAAAAACTCAAGATCCCGAATTATTCCGATTCCAATTCGGATTGGATTATCATAAAGATGACAGGAAAGATAAATTAGTCCGGTTTCAGTCAAGTGTCTGTCCAGTGTCAATTCATTGTTAGTTTGTCGTCAGTCGGATGTCAGTTCGCTGTTTGTCCGGTGTCAGTCTGGTGTCAGTTCGGTATCAGTCCGGTGTCAATCTGGTGTCAGTTAGGTGTCAGTCCGGTGTCTGTCCCGTGTCAGTCCGGTGTTAGTCCAGTGTTAGTCCGGTGTCAGTCCTGTCAGTCCGTTTTCAGTCCCATGTCATTCCGGTGTCAGTCCAATTCCAGTCCGGTTTCAGTCCGGTGTCAATCCAGTGACAATCCATTGTCAGTCCACTTTCAGTCGCGTGTCATTCCGGTGTCAGTCCGGTTCAGTCCGGTTTCAGAACGGTATCAGCTCAGTGCCAGTCCAGTGTCAGTACAGTGTCAGTCCGGTGTCAGTCTGGTCAGTCCGGTCTGGTGTCAGTCCATATTTAATCTGGTGTCAGTCCAAAGTCAGTCCGGTATCAGGCTGGTATCATTTCGGGTTTTAGTCTGGTATCATTCCTTTGTAAGTCCGTTGTCAGTCCGGTGTCAGTTCGGTTTCAGTACGGTGTCAGTCAGTTGTGAGTCCGGTGTCGTCCCGGAGTGATTCAGGTGTCATTCCGGTGTCAGTCAGGGGCCAGTAATAATATAGACTCCAGTTTTTCCTAGCAGCAGCTTAAACAATGTCTATGAATATTCCCCATTATAGTTATTCAAGTGTTAAAGCATTTAAACAAAAAATTGGTGTTTGCCGAATTTGCGGTGATTCAATTGAAATATTTTTGTTTTTTGTTATTTTACCAGTTTTTATTTTACTCATTTACATTTGTCACATTTAATAAAAAAAATAGTGAGAACGTCAATAAGGGAACAAAAGAATTTTTTGTTCACGCGAAAGGTCTGGGTTCGATTCCCAGCCACTGCCACCTAAAAACAGAAATGTTTTTCCCGAGGGACTATATTTGTCATGAATATGTGCTTCTCATCTAGCCGTTCGGACTCGGCACAAAATTGTAGGTAACCTCCATTCCTGTCAACGACACGCACACAGGCATGCTTGAGAGTTGTAAGTCACTAGGCCCTGGATCTCCACGAGCTGTTACGCCACCAAATTTATTTATTTATTTAAAGTTAAAGCTTGAAAAAAAGTTCAGAATTTTCCAAATTGCGCGCAGACCCTCAAGGAATAATTAAAGCTACCAAAATTGTGTTTCACAAAATGTGTAAAAGAGACTTCAAGGCTCGTTAAAGATCAATTAGAAACTTTAACCAGTTAAGGTATAGTAAAGGCCGATAAGTTTTGAGGCGCAAGTTTTGTTGAATATTTTTTTTTTTTAATTCTTAACTTATTTATAAACTTTCTAAATTAAAAAGTCACTTAAATAGATTTGTTTTGCTCGATGGAAATATGCCAAGTTTATTCAAAACTGTGGCAGATTTTCCCTTATTAAGAAGAACTTGTCAAAAACGGCTGAGGCCCTTTCTAGTAAAAACCTTACTGTGTTAAATTTGATATGCTATCACAAATACAGCTTTATAAGAAACACAAAAACTGTATACCCATCACACAACCCTTCTTATTTGTATTGCTACTTAAAGCAAAAAGTTTCAAAAATCGCGAGGCCCAAGAAAATTTGTATAACCCCATGTGTAGAAATCATGTTACGAGGCAAATTTATATTTTTGTTACATCTGAATTATAATGTCATTGATTTTACTTTTCTTTACCGTGCGTAATGAAATTTCACTTTGTTCAAAAATCATTCTTTTAAGCTACACTAGACTCAAATAAGGATTTATTACTAACCTCGCTTCTGAATAACTTTTCAAATCAGCACTTCCCACACGCACATTCAACACCTTATCATTTAAATTGAAAAAAAAAGAAATAGAAACAAAATATCCCAAATTGAAAAAAAAAGAAACAAATTTAAAACAACCACAACACAAAGAATCCTAATATCAAAAGACTTCAATTTCACAGCCCTGTAGGTGGTAGTTGATAAAAAAAAATCAATTTAATGAAAATCCAAGGACACACCAACAAAATGTGTCAAATGATAAAAAGGACACATCTAGATCTAGACACCCAAAAGTTATGCGTTGCTTTTATAAAATGATTTTGTTCACTTGGATAATTTATACAAAAGAAACGAGTCCCACTTAAAATCGTTGTTTTCGTGACAAAAATTATTATTTACATAAGAATCACTAATATTTTTTACCATTTCCTGTGTAAGGGCAATATCCTCGACATTCCTTGTAGACGAAAATATAAATTCCTGAAGGAGTTTCATTATGCGGATATAGAACACACTCGATTGCAAATATAATATTTTTTTTTTTTATTTATTTTGTTAAATACTTAAAACATTTTCACTTGACAACTTGAAAGACTCGCAAATAAAAAAGAGTCGATCCTTAGTTGCCCTTCAACAGATCACTGAGCAGCTGATTAATGACGAAGGACGAATGACAGATTGCAGAAACAAAAACATACAAAAAAAAAACTTGTTAGCAAAACAGCTGATTGAGGTCGGGGGTTGGGTTGGATTGGGTTTTGTTGTAGGTCGCGTATGTACAGCTGTTTTTTTTTTTTTCTGATAATTACAATGTGGAAGCAGCACTATAAACTGATATAGAAACCACAAAAAGGACACAACTTGGCAATTGAATTTTATTTGAGTTGACAACACAATCCGCTTACACCAAAGCCGACGACACTATTTCACTCTCTTGCAATATTGACTTAAAAGAACACAGCACAGGACTGAGTGTATAGTGATAGTGAGTGAGTACAAACTAAGTGCATGCAACCAAGCAAGAGAGACAGACACACTGATGGGAAACCGGTCGATTAAAGAGGTGAGCTTCCATACCAGCCAGTCACCACAGTCTACAGCGCTACAACTGTCATGATTGAACTACAACAAAAATGATAAAAAACAAAAAAGAAAATTAATACAAAACAAAGGAAGAACAACAACAAAAAAATAAAACAGCGATGATACAAGAAAAAGTCTAAAGAAGTTTTGTATAGTTAAAGATAGATAAATGAAGGAATACCATGGTAGTAAAATAAGTAATGGCTGTGATGATGAAATAACGATACACCGACGACACGACGATGTATAGTTAGATTAAAACAAAGTATTAAAATACAGCGTTGTCGTTTTTTGAACAAATAAAAAGACAAGCAAATTGTAAGGGAGGCTACTGGAAGATTAAATACCTAGCTCATCGTGGCTTTTGAGATAGTGGATACAGTCACTAATCGATAGCTTTAGTCCAAATGTTTACATAAACAACTGCAGTGGTAAGACAGGTTTTTTTGGAGTTGACTTCGTCAGAAAATTGCGATTCCCGTTCGCATGATAGTCCCTCTAGTCCTAGGGGACAAAATTTCAAACACCAACCAGCCTCTGATGTTATCAAAATTTAAAATAATATATAAATAATTTTTTGAGAGTTTTCTGAGAGCTACATACATACCAATGAACATACATGTTTAAATATTTAATTAAATTTTTACTTTTTTAATGTGCGACTATTCTTATTGAGTTAAATATTCAAACATTTGTGAAAATAAATTAATCTCTGTCCATTTGACAGGTTGTGGAAGGTGAAATATGAGTGCGTTCAGGGCGTTTCCAAATATGATGGTAATAGATGTATTGCTACTGTAGCAGATCTCTTAGTTATTATTTAGGGCTTATTTGCACTATCAAAAGTAGCATTAAAATTGCGAGTAAGATAAGTTTAAATGGGGTGATGATGTGAGAAGACCCATTACCTCAATCGGATCCATCTCAGTATGGATCTATTGTGCTCCCAAGGATGTACGCAAAGTAGGTATTAGGTGAAATAAAGAAATGGTTTAGTGGAATAAATAAACATTTTCTCAACTCTTTTTGTGAGTTTTGTAGAAATACAGGATAGATGGTTACCATACCTACTCGTGAAAAATAAACTAGTTTTCGACGGAGCACTAGATACTAACATGGTACTAGCAAAGGTTACTGTCGAAACTCGCTAATTATTCATATCATTGTATAATTTTGACGTAAATTTGGTGGCGCAACAGCTCGTGGAGAACCAGAGCCTAGTGACTTACATACAACTCTCAACCATTCTTGTGTGCATGTTATTGGCAGGAATGGAGGGGAGAAGCACTTATTCATGACAAGTATACTCTTGAAGAATTTGTCAGTTCCTCGCAAGAGGCAGTACCTCGGGAAAAACATTTCTGTTTCATCATTGTATGATATGAGTGTCAAATTAGCAAAGCAACTTTGACGAATGAAAAAAAAATATGTGGATAATAATTTGCCGTTAGTTAATTGTTAATTAGATGTGACAGTTTTTGATTTGTCGTTCAACGTTTTCTATGTTTTTTTGGTGCTTTGCTATCTTGATATATCATGTAAGCAAAGCAACTCTCACAGATCGAAAAATGGGTAGGTACAAAATTTATCGTTTTTTTCAGTTTTTTTTTTTTTTTTGAGAAGTGGAAAAAACTTCTAAAATCTTATATTTTAGTGCCTACAAATTTCCCGTTGATTTGTTATGAAAAAATCAATTAGTCTTGTGATGTTTTCTATGAGTTGTTGTGTTATTTATTTTTTACGAGTGCCAAGTTAACAAAATATTTTTCACGGATCGTAAAATAGATAGATGCATAATTTGTCGTTAGTTAGGTAGTCATTAATGAGTTGTGACGATTTCGAATTTGTCGTTTTGTTTTCTATGTTTTTTTTCGAAAAGTGGTAAAAACTTCATAAATCTAATATTTTAAAACTTAATAATTTGCCGTTAATTAGTCAATAGTGAGTTATGGAAAAACTTATTAATCATGCTATGTTTTCTATGTTATTGTAGGTTATTTGTTTTCTATGAGAGTCAAGTTAGCAAAGCAACTTTGAGAAAACAAAAAATAGTTATGTGGATAATTTACCATTAATTATGCGTAACAGTTTCGAATTTGTAGTTCGATGTTTTTTTAAGGGCTTTGTTAACTTGACATAACTCGAAAAACGGTAAAAAATTCGAAAATTTGTAAAAGTATATAAAACTTAACATTTTATTGTTTAGTAATTTGCCCTTAATTAGTCGTTTATAAGTTGTGACAAATTCAATTTTTTTGTGCGATGTTTTCTTTTATATACGAGGTTTTTAAGATGGGATAGCAAAACTTATACAACAGGTTTTTAATAGCAGGGGTCTCACGAGTATTTTACAAGTTTTCTTTTAGTAAAACTTTCCAGGGCTTTGACTAAACTTGCCCAAAACTTTTGAGGTGGGTACAGTCCAAAGATATTAAACGATTTATTTATAAGCAAATATTGTGCTTTTTTTTTTAACAAAAGTTTTAAATATTTGGGTTAGGTTTGAAAACTATATTTTATTTAAATTTTAAGTTCACGTAGGCTCAAAAAACACTTTGACGGTATCTGAAATAGGGACAATAGACGATTTCAAGTAACTTGGGCTTTCAGGTCGTGGAAAAGCATGGGGAATGAAGGGAAGTGATAGGGATGTGAAAATTTATCTAGCAGATACTAAACACTATGGTAAAAAATGAAAAGGACACAAAGAAATTCAAACACATCAGAGAAAAGTGGGTAATTCTGCAGAATTCGGCGAATACTACACTACTTTTGGGCAGAAAAAGGGGTATAATTAGCCAGTGATTTGACGGATTTATAGATGATTTAAGCCAGTGATAACACACCGCATTAGAAAATAAAAAAATAAAACAGTTCAAGGGCAGAGGCGGAAGGACCTTCACATTAATTTCGCCAGAGACTTTGTTGCTTGGAGTAACGAATGCAAATGGGTTGTCTCTTCCGGTGTAAAAAGGTTCAATATTGACACATCCGACGACGGTTAGAATTTTTTTTTAATGATTTAATAGAAAAGGAACTCATTTGGGCAAGTATTCACAGTCATTCGTCAGGTGCGATGGGTCGGGTTTCTATAACATACTGTGAAAGAATTAGACTGGAGTTCATAACTTTAATACCTAACAGAAAAAGTTATAAATATCTTTTGGAACGGGTATAGCCACAGGTAGCAGACATTGTTCAACTAGTTCCTTGAATTTGACAGCAACAACACCTATGAGCATGTCCAAGGTACATAGCTAGAAACTAAATTAGGCCTTTTTCGAAAACGTCATTTGCGTCAAAAACGCAATTGCAGAATGTTCTTAAGCGCAAGCTGTTCGAAAACGCTAGTAAAAATTTTGGTGCATAAGCAATTTTTTCGATAATGCAGCTGCTGAGGTCACATGTTCGAAAACATCATTTGCAGTGCAGTTGTGCGGTAAAAAAATCGGGTTGACGAACAAAATATTAAAAAGTCAGAGAGCGTGTTCGTAAACGTCAAATGCGTTTGCAAGTAAATTAATTGACGTTGATCAAACCGATTTTTTGCTAGCAGGACGATTGCATATTTGACGATCGCAGTATCTGCGTTAAAAAATGACGATCATTTGACGATCAAATTGACTTTGATTTGCCGTTTTCGAAAACAGCCTTAAAATGCAAAACGAGGATTTTTCGCCATGGACCCCCTATTCACCGGACTCAAACATCATCGAAAGCATTTCAGCCTGGCTTTCTCAAACATTTTATGAGGCTTGAAGATAATTTGAAGATAAAGGAGACTTAATCATCAAAGCTATCAGAGATGCCTTAAGCAAGATTTCGCTTGATTTAAAAAATAGTATGACTCAATTCCAAACCGTCCATAAGCCTTAATTTAAAAAAAAGTGGACATACTCATTATTTATTGACAGAAATACCTATTTGAAAACATTTCCTTTTTGTTAAACAAATATGAACTGTCAAGACTAATGTTTACCAAAATGGGGGCAAAACAAAGTAGTATAACTTCCCGGCGGACACCCTGTAGTTAGCAGGCCACGAGAAATAGTGGCCTCAATCAAGTGACGGGGAGTGTAAATGCTAACTTTAAATTCCGTTCACTGAAAATGAATAAAAACAAATAATTAAATGGTATTTCTGCTTTAAAAAATTAACGTTAAACCTGTTTCAATTATGAACCGTTTCTTTTTTGTATGTGTAAAATCATAGAGTAGAGTCGCCTAATTTCGAACACTCCCAGCAGTCGAATACTTTGTGATAAAAACATGTAAAAGCATTTCTCAGATTTTCAACTTCTATAAACGGAGAATAATGCACGAATTATTCCTTTAAAACTTGAAGTCCTATCAACTCGTCCAATTTCATCCTAAATCCAGTTTTTTTTTTCAAGTTTTTGTAGCAGTCCAGAAGTGTTGTGGGGAACTGTATCGCTTTGGTGGCAACATAGTATAAGGAACCTTTTTATTTGAGCTTAGGAAACAAGTGTTTGACCACTGGGGAATTAGAGATTTTTAAGCTTTCGTTGTTTTTTAAAAAAAAGTAATTATAGTTACTAGAAAAAAAAAATTAAAGTTATATTAACGTTGAATGGTTCCCTCAAAGTCAACGATTACTTTTTTATAACCCACTGTGTTCGTCTACTGGGGACATGACCCTAAGTATTTTGTGAAAACTGATATAGGTTCTCGAACGTGCCCATTAACAATTAGGTCAAATTTGACAGTACCTTGCAATTTGCAAATGGTGTTTTATTATTATTCTTATGAATGCGTTCAGTGGTAGGATTTGTTTGGGTTAGTTCGATTTTTAAACAGATCGGTTCAGTGAAGATGTAACAAGATTAATTTACAATTTACTATATTAGACGTTTTCCTTTGGAGGTGGCAAAGTACTTATGAGTAGATGAAAATCGTAATCTAGTAGTGCCAACTGCACATGCTCTCATGTGCGAGTAGATACATTATACATGGGAAAGCAGTTTGTTGTGTTCCATTGAAAAAAGCTAGCAAAGTACTTGCAAGTACTTCGCCTTCTCCAAAGGAAAACGGCTATTAAAGAAATAAAGGTGTATGGTAAATTGTTGAGATTTAATGGCAGTGATAAGGCCAGAATTTTTTAAATCTATTCACTATGAATGGGTACCTAGTTATTAAGGTTTTAAACTTTTACACCGGTAAACGCAAATAAAACAAATCTTATCAATAAATCAAAATTCTGCGAAATAAACTGACTCATCAAAATAGGTACATTAAAAGAGTAATTAAGTTAAAAATACTTCTGTCATTGTTGTCAAAAACTACAGATAAAAGGAAACAGACGCTTGTGACACACATGCTTCTTACAACTTTAGATGAGAAAGTGTATGTGCAAAAGCTCACATTTTGTGAGAAAGTATATGTGCAGCAGAGTTCTTGTTGATTGTAGTAGATTTTCGTTAAGATTTTGAACTTAACGTTGATTAGCAGTTTATATTTTTATTGATATGAAATTTTAATTCGTGAAATAACTCCTGATCGATGTTTTAGTTAATTTGTGAATTTAAAGATATCTAAGCAATTTTTATTGATAGGGCTGTTAATGTCTTAAAGCACTAGCACTAGACTGAAAAGCAGGAGATGTCATTTTTAAATTAAGACAAAATTTCAAGCCTCACGTGTTGAAAATCTGCATGGATAAAAGATAAAATACAGACAGATATAATAATACACCCCATTCGACTATGTTCACCTTCTCCATAGTGATGTCACATTCACAATTTGAACAATTTGCAAATCAAAAAACCATACTCTAATCGCTGCCTTGTTTCTGCCCATCTATACTGTATAGCGTCATACCGCATCAAATACAAAAAATGGTATATTTTTGTAGGTGTATGTATTTGAAACTATAAACAAAATTAATATAACAAGCAAAAAAAAGCTACGAAGAATCATATAATGAAAAAACAGAAAAGAACAGAGAATAACAAATGCAAAAAAAAAATATAAATACAAAAAATCTGAAAGACTAATCGTATTCGTAATCATAATCAGAATCACACACTCATCCAAGAAAATAGCCGGCTTTTTACGTCTGTTTTTGTTATGATTCTCTCTGTCTCTGCATTCTCTTCGTTTTTGTTGTCGTTTGCTACTGATACTGCTACTGCACCAGCACCACCACTGTCACTATGTTGTGATGGTGAATCTAATTTCTGTTGTTGTTGTTGTTGTTGCTGGTTTGGTGGTATGTTGTGATGGTTTGTATGTATGTTGGGATATCGTATTCGTATATTATATGGAATTTGCTATAAAAAAGTATGCTTTATTGCTTCTGCGAAGTTTTCTTTATTGTTTGGTTTCGGAAGCCTTTTTTGTTTGCTTTTTTTTTTTGTTTGTATGTGAAAAATTTAGGCAGGTATATAAAAACGAAGACATTGAAAGAAAGTAAAAAAAAAAAAAATAATAAAAATAAATATAAACAAAAACACGTTGATATTGATCTAATCGCACAATTAAACAAACAAATAACATAAGTACCCACCTAACAAGAAACATGTTAACGACGCAACGCCGCCATTCAACCAAGTTGGTTAGTTAATTTGTTTCACAAAATGACTTAAATGTAAAATGAACACGTGCTTGCATTTAATATTATTTTTAATAATCATTTGATTAATGTGAATGTTTTCGATTAACAGTTTTAAGTTAAACACTCGAAACTTTATCGATCGACTTCTGTCGTCAACGTCAAGGCTTTTTAATTCGATATACAAAACAACTTTTCTACTTTATTCACACACTTCTGACACACTTCATATACCATGCAGCAGGTAAGTACTAGAAAGCTTCTTTAGGAGCATGGAGCATTGTATCCTTCAAAGCCAATGACTAATCTGAGAACATACAAAGTAGGTATGATATGGATTATCTAAGTTTAATTTAAATTAAATTTTAATTAATAATAAATTATATTTATTTACATTACAGTAGGCTTCAAAAGACCGAACGGCAAGTGGATTAGCTTTGACAGAACTTTTCAAAATAGTAATGCTGCTCATTTTGGTTTTATTAAAGAAGTTTTTCTTTTAAGCTCTAAGCGGCACTGAATAGAATTTGAGCGAACCGAATCGAAATTTCTAAGCAGAGTACGATCAGAGCTTTAATTATGCAACACATTTTAGTCCCCTTTCACATAAAGAAACAAATCACCTTTCACGTTTCTTTTAATTTCTTTAAAAATCTCTTGCACCTTGAACACGAGGAAACAAAGGGCGTTTTTCTTTTTTCATTCAGAGCAAGAGCATTTCGAACATGCTCTGAATTTTCTTCGAACCGAGCACTAGCTCTGACTGTCAAATTGACGCTATTCAGCAATTAGCTCTCTCTGCTCAGCTATTTTGTTTTATAACGAGCTCATAGAGTGCGCTCAGAATAAACTCTGAACATGCTCTCAAGGAAAAATAAAAACCCAAATTTTAACTGTTACACAATCTGAGTGAAAAAAGAAATACAATTTTTTATTTGACAGCTCAGGCTTTCCTCAAAAAAAAAAAAACTCAATCTACACAATTTTTGAAATTCCCTTTTCATTAATTTTTGATTGGATAAAATTCCAAAATCCAATCGAAATCGACATTATAGCCTTTTCACACCGAACCCAAAACGGGGTTTCGAGAAAATATCGGTTTTGGAGAAAAACGTAATCGAAAACACAAGTTTTCCCATAAATTTTTTGTAATTTCAGGTTTTCGTAAAACATAAGTTTTATTTAGTCGAAAACTTTTTGGAAATCAGAGAATAAAAAACAAACATACCTTTTGAAAAGTTTAGTGCCTAATTAAATGGATGCTTTCAATACAATTGAAAACAGCTGACGAAATTATGTCACATCAAATATAAAATTCAAATCTCAAAATAATTTAATGTATTTTAAATTGATAAAATTTTGTTTATGGTAATTTAAATTAACTTTCATAAAATGAAAGAAAGCAAACAAAAAAAAAGAAAACAAAATTGTGAGTGGTTGGTTAAAAAATCTGTAATGTCAAACGAAAACTGTAATGTTCGGTGTGAATGGTTTTCGAATTTTTCAGAAGTTTTCGCCGAAAACGGGATTGGGGTTTGGTGTAAAATGCTTATTCGTCATTTTAAGTGGAGACCAGTACAATATTTCACTTGTGGAATGGGTTTGCACAAAATCTGGCGGCCTGAAACTCTTAGAAACTATGTAGGGAACACAGCTAGAAACTTTCGTAAGTGTCAAACGATAAAAATCGATTTTCGAATGAATGCATTCAGGGTGATATTGATGTAGGTTTGTTTCATTTGTTAATTTGTAACCCTATGAAGATTTAATTATATCTGTGCCTTGGTTCTAAAAGGATCAATGTTTAATTTGATATTTTTTTGAAAAATGTTGATAAAAATGGTTATGACTTTGGAAAATTAAACTTCCCATAGCCATCAATATCTTGTTAAAAAATCATTGGATCGCGTTTTCCATTATAAGATTCGTAGAACATCTACCGCTGAGTCGATTAAGGCCCTTTAAGCTACAGAAATTAACTTTCAACAAGGAAATGCTTGTAAATAACTTACAGTCGTATTTAATAGGTTTTGTTAGAGGATTGACTAGTAAGACGGTGTCTTAATAGTTTTTAATAGTGGGAAATATACCTTATTTAATTCAATAAAATGTCACTTTAGAATAAATTAAGACAGCCGTTTCCGTTGTCTAAATTATGTCATTTTCGATTGGTTTTGTGTTCTGTTCCATTCAATGGCACATGGAAAAATTGGAGTAGCTGGAGTGAAAAAGGAGTAGAAAAGGAGTACTCCAAACATCTAAGGCAGCAGTGAAAAATGTTTGAAAAACTTTTGATATTGAGAGACTTACTTTAATCCGACACAGTTTATTAGCACGACTTTGAGGACGTTGAACAAACAAGGTTCAATCCACCGATCAAAGCGAATCAACTGAGGTTTAAGTCCACGTTAATCAGGTCAGTAAAAAAAGAAAAGTCACATAAACAAGCAACAACATCAGTAGTTGAACTCAGTTAACTAGCCGAAACCGGTATGTTGGAATCTTAATCCACCGATCAAATCGTTTGAACTAGCTAATACTACATTTCCACTTAAAAATAAAACGAGATTTAATAAGACTTACCTAAATCTCATTAAAATCTCGTAGATTAAGCAGTCTATTTCGTTAATCCAGGAGATTAGAAATGAATAGCCTTTTCACCTCAAACCCTAAATGCGGTTTTCGAGAAAATATTGATTTTGGAGAAAACCCTAACCGAAAACACAATTTTTCCTATAATTTTTTTTGTAACTTCAGGTTTTCATAAAACACAATTTTTATATAGAACCAGCCGAAATCTAGTTGGAATTCAGAAATTAACAAAACAAACATACCTTTTAAAAAGTTCAGTGCCTAACAAAATGTCTAAAAAGAAACTGATTGGATGCTTTAAAAAAAAATTGAACACAGCTGGCGAAATTCTGTCACATCAAATATAAAACTCAAATCTCCAATTTATTTTATGTATTTAAAATTGATAATATTTTCTTTGTGGTGATTTAAATTGTTCCTATGGATCATATTTATATCAATAATGCCCATATTACTTTCATAAAATGGAAGAAAGCAAAAAAAAAAGAAAAGAAAATTGTGATTGATTGGTTGAAAAAATATATGTGAATGGTTTTCGTGTTTCAGGAAAGTTTTCACCGAAAACCTGTTTTGGGGTTTGGTGTGAAAAGCCTATAAATCTTGTTAAATCTTTCTAGAACAAATAGTTTTACAAATCAAACTAACCTATGTATTATTTTTTGGTGCTGAAAGATTCATTTATGGCTGCATTCAGTTCTTCATTGTTTGACACAAATGAAAAATTCTACTTCACTTCCACTTCATAAGAAAAAAAAGGAAACCCCATTTTATTTTAAAGTTTGCTGTCAGAGTTAATCTTCTTTATAATCTTTTCAAGCAGTGGAAGCACCACATAAATCTTCTTCCTCAAATCCCGGATTTTCTTTTAGTGGAAACATATTATTGAAACGTAGTATAAACTGAAGAAAGAACTGAATTCAGCCTCGAATGAATCTTTCAGCTAATAATTAGAATAGGTTAGTTCGATTTGCAAAAGTATCCGTTCTAGGAAGATTTAACCAAATTTATTGCTAATCTTCAAGAGCCTGTATAGATTGTCATCTTACTTAGAGGAATATTTACTCGTTTAAAAGAGAGGGTTAGACTCCCTATCTCTTTCTAATGCATGTAATATCGTAAATATGCCTTTCAGTAAGAAGCCAATGTAGACAGAGCTCCAATCTTGTTTTGTACGATATGTCACTGTTGAGATATTTGTTAAAAAGCTCTCCTCAAAATGGCGGCAAAGTTCTTAGCCCACACCATTTGTTTGTTCATAATGCCTGCTTGCTGGATATTTTTTGACGTTTCCTTTTTCTCGTGCATTTCACACAAAATCTGCTTAGATTTTGTATTGTTCTTTTTTATTTAATGTCGTTTTCGATTGGACTTTCGGCGTACTCTTTTTCCACTCCTTTTTGACTTCTACTATTTCAAAAGCCTCCGATTGACTTTTCCGAATAATGTTTTCGGAGTCTTTTTCTGTTCCCGATTTAAAGATGGAGTAGGTTTGAAACACACACATACACATACAGTTTTTCGTCGGACTACTTGTCAAAAGTGATAAATGCTTGAAGAAGCCATTTTGTAAAATGGCGTCAATAAGTATGTAAATTTGACATCATGATGTTTTCATATTCGATTGGATTCAAAAAGGAGTAGAACATTCCGAAAATCCAATCGAAAACGACATAAGTCCATTGGTTGAAAGCACATTACCTGTGCTCTCTTCAAGTCAGTCGTTGACAGATGATATTTTTCACTACCCATACTTCGTGATCTTCTCGTTTGGACATAAAAGCTCAGTCAGATACACAAATCATTTTGTAAGAAAGATCCCCTTACTATAAAATAAGATTATCTGTAGTTTTGCAAGAGAAAAATCTGTCGATTAGGACAACCAAAGCTACCAAAAAAAAATATACACACTTTGATTTTCGAATTCAAAATTTCCTAACTTTCAGCATAACATTTACAGATAGAAAAAGAATGTCCATTAGCTTGACTTTATTTGAAAAAAAAGATATAAATTTACAGTAACGAATGTCATATCCAATTACACGTAGCTACAAAATGTGCTGGACATGTATATCAATCTCTGGAATTTCACAGCACTGTGAAATCCTTTTCAATAATTGCCATCTCACAATAACCGGATATTAAATTATAGCCAAACAAAGCACCAAATTCCTGGGTGGTCATCAAATGGCTATACAACTAGCAGCAACTATACATACAAACGAGTAAAGCTCCCGTTTGTCGTTTGTCTTCTACATAGATAGGTACCCGCTCGCTATAGAACAGCCGCCTGTCTGGTATCTAGCATCAATAGCAAACTAAACTACTAAAATGGCAGCTCTTCAATCAGAACAATTATGTGCGTATATAGAAACTAAAGCGAATTATTCGATTCTTTTTAATTTATTTTACAGTGCGTTCCTCCTCCTAGTCGTCCCTTCTCATGTTTTTTTTTTCTTTCATCTTCGTAATCAGAACGATATTCCATCTTTGGGCAGAACATAAATTGTATAACGCGCTGGCTCTGGTACTGGTACTGGCACTGGGACTGGCTCTAGCTGACAGTATGCAGTCCATCAGTGATCAAATGAAACTAGAAGCTATCGCTGCAGGCAAATCAATGACCTGAACAGCACAAGCATCAGCTCACACACCATTTATATATTATATACGGTGTTGGCCATCATCATTATTATCATCGTTGTTGGCGCAGTATAAGGTAAATCGATGACAATCACACATGAATGTGAGCGAGTGCAAATATGGGGGATGATGTAGGAGCAGGAGCAGTAGCAGTAGCAATGGCAGCAGAAGCAGCAGCAATAGTAGCAGCAATTGCAATGGTAGAATTAGTAGAAGGTTGTGTGTTACACGCTAGGGATTTGTTCCCAACAAAATAACAAATATGGCAACACTCCAGGACAGGACAGGCCAGAACAGGAACATTGGATGTATATGTTATAGTGTTATAGTCGTAATGCATTTTTATTTACTTTTTTAATGTTTATTTTCTGTGTTGTTTTCTTTTTCCGTTGAATTATTTAGATATCCGGAAAACACATACACGGTGGATATACCGTCACTGTAGAGCAAGTTCAGATCTTTTTATCAATTTACCACGTTTGTTTGATAACAAAAAAAATGACTGTGTCAACCAACAAGAGATACGTTCCCAACAACAGCAAAAGACGAAAAGAACAAAAAAAAAATAAAGAAAAAAAAAGGTGGATATAAAACTAAATTAAAAGAAACTTAAAGTTAATCCTCAACAATTGTACAAGAATTCGCTGAATAAGCCAATATGAAGGTGGTGGAGCGGCGCGGTGCGGCACGGTGGCGACGATGAAGAAGCATAGAACTACGCAATAAGAGGTTTAGGTTAATCCTATTTTTCTGCAATGGCAAACAAAAATTTGCTAACATTTGCAATAGTATGACAATCTTTTTTTTATCCAACGAATAAGTTGAAAAAAAAAATAATTAAAAAAAAGTTGATTCGAAGCAAATACCTACATTATTTGTTTTTCTTTTTCCCCTTAAAAATGCTAAATAGAAATGGTTGATTTAATAAATGAAGGGATGATAATTTCAACAATAACTAGCAGTGCTTGAACTTGCAAACATATTGATCTATGCCTAGAGTCAAGTCTAAGGTCATCTTATAAACTAGAGTTCTGGAGGGAGACATAAATAACCCTTGCTTTGGTTTCGGGTCCCATGGCCACAAGTTTATAAAAACTCTGCCTGATTTGAATTCAGAGAGTTCGACACAAATTTTTTTTTTAAGAATAGGTTTGTTCGATATCGGCACTGGGTCGCCCTGAAGCCTGTCTGAACACCATCTTAAAATTGTAAACAATTTATTTCTTTAATATTAGAATGTTAAATACTTTACTTTAATTATACTTTACTTTTACATTCAGAATTTTAAGTTTTAGCTTACAGTTTTTGGTATTCATGATGATTTTCTGGGGAATAATGAAAAACAATAGCAGATTCGCAACACAATTGGTGCGGATGTAAAATGGGAAAGTTTGTACGGAGAGCGAATGGTTTGCGGTTTCACTAATATCAAATTAGTTGAACAAAAGGTGTGTTTTTTTCCTTGCTCGAATGGGTTTGGATGAAAAAAACGGCGTCGGGGCTGAGCATTTTATATATGTTAAATGCAACAAAAACTAAGCCCCTTCGGGCTTAGCTAAGCCCAGAGAATTTTCGGGGCTTAGCTTTAGCCAAGGTAAAAACTGTGTTACCGGCTCGATATTCATACTTGTTATCGATAGTTTGTATGGAAACTCCATTTCTTTTCCGTCATGGCCTCGTTAAGCCCCGATGTCGTTCTTTTGGTCCGATTTTATCGCGAATTCAATAATAGCTAAAATCTCAAAAATGAGTTGAATGGTGGCTAAAGCTCATTCGCCGAGGTGATTAATTTTTCAACAAAAAAAAAAAAAAATTATTACAAAATTCATTTATTTTTTTTTCGAAAATTTGATATGCAATATGATATTTTATAGAAGCTTTTGCATAAATTTTTTTAATGATAAATAAGCATCTCTTTAATGTCAATTTACACTCTGGAGAGTTCCAAAAAAAACCTAAGTTCAAAATTTGAAGAAAATTTCCTATGTGGTTTGGGTTGTAGGTCGAAATACAAACAGACAAACAGAGAGACAGAATTGCGCCACACGCTTTTTTCGAGTTCTCTATCATCGTAATTTTTTTGCATGAATCCAAAAACTTACAGTTCCTAAGTATATCACAAGTAAAAAGGTGGTAGATATTAAAAATAGCCATCTGCCGGTCAGTGTAAAAACTAGTATCTGGGTTATTACAATAAACTTCGATAGAAACCTGGATCCCATGTTGTTTTTGTAATACGTGCAAAAAGATAACCCCGACCCAGACCCGGATATAATAAAATGCAGCTAATACTACATTTCCACCTTACACTGATCTGAGATTTAGTAAGATTAACCTCAAATCTTTTTCAAATCTCGAAGATTTGCCATACAAATTTATTTCGTAAATCTTGAAAGATAAAAAATTAATCTTGTTGAATCTTAAATCTTTCTATACCGAATAGTTTTACAAATCGAACAAACCTATAAGAATACATAGGTTAGTTCGATTAATAAGGCGATGAAGGATTCATTCATGGCCGAATTTAATCTTTTACACATGAAACATCCTATCTCTTTTCCACTTCATAAGAAAACATGAATTTTTAAAGGTGCTGTCAAGAAATATAAATTAAAATAAAAAAAATTTTAATCTTCTTGTGTGGTGGAAACACCAAATAAATGTATACAAAAAATAGTTAATTTTTATGGCATCAAAAGAAAGTGTACACTATTCAATTAAAGCGAAAAACTTAAAACCAACACTTCGTCGGCTTCTCTTTTGCCCTTAGGACAGTATCTATGCGTCTGGAGATGGACTCTAGGTACTAGTTTTCTTGGCAATTCGACTAAGATTTTTTGTCACTCTTCAATTTAAATTGAATGTTCCTCTTTTGGATCTATTTATCCTGATAATCTCACAAATGCTCGATAAAGTCAAGGTCCAGGGATCGTGGAAGGTCTTCTAATTGCTTAGAAGTACCATGGAGTAGAAATTCCTTTAAAAAAAATCGATGTGTTGAAAATTGAGGTATATTCACTGTTTTCTAAAATACTCTCGAAAGCACTAAGTAACTATACTTTATGTCAAAACTACCCCACAATTTGCATGGTAAAAAAACAATATGACTGGACTACCTGTAAACTAAACAATTATTGGTTTTGGAAAGGACTTAAATAAATATTTGAATAAATCTTCGTCATGAACCAAGAAATCTTTCGATGCTTGGTACTTCAATTCCATTATAATAAAGCAAAATTATGGAGATCAGCTCAAACGTCTATAATTTTTGTTGCTTTATCTGGCTTATAAATGGAACTCCCAGGCTGTCCTCATGCACTGGAAACGGTTTTTTACAAGTTAAAATTTTTTATTTGTTCAACAATGATCCTTCCTTGGGAATGTTGTTTATTTAAAACGCTCTTGAGGAGGGCTTGCCTCTTAGCTCAACCAAAGAACACTTATTTATTTTACTTACAACCATCCGTTTAATAATACAAGCAATAATATCAAAGGTTCTTTAAACGAAGCTTATTTTCAAAAAAATCGAAAGATACTTTGAACGAAGATTTGACATTTCAATTTTCAATTGAAAGCTTCAGTCGAGAACTTTTTATTTTAGAAAATGGCTTCTGTTTAAATATTCTACGTGTTAGACAATACCAGCTTAGAGCTTAATAGTCTATCCGACTTTTTTCTAGTAGTCTCTCGCAATAAGGCTCTAAATCTGAACTGAGATAAACCTTAGGTGGAATATTATATTTTCAAGTTTTTGAAACAACAAACATTCGGAGACGAAAGAAATTTAAACATTTCAAAAATAAGCGCCACCCATGTACATACATTATTATTTATTTGGCACAAAACAAAACAGGTTATCTTAAAAAAAAATATTTTGATGATCAATCGATCAACATTGTTGCATCATCGTCTTCGATGTCATTGCCACTCGCATTTCCATAACCTTTGGTCACAGATTTTGAGAACGTTTCCGGAACAAATTTGGCTTCGATTTTAAAAAGTAATAGAATTTCATGCACATGTATGGCAATTTACACTTAACCGGAGGCTCGTTCAACCGATGCCGTTGTGACCGATAGACACAAAATATATTCAACCAATTTCGCAATTTCATTTTAAATATGAATGTCTGCATGCAAATAGTTAAATATTTCAGTCCAGCACAGTGATTTCAGTTTTCAATGTTGTCTCCCCTCAAATTTCTAATTTCAACATCACAACAGTAGTTCTCCCATGCGCCAAAAAAACAACATTTTCAAAACAATTTTCCTCCTATTCTGTGCACCAAATTGTATATTATTCCAAGTAAAAAATGTTTGCCTTGGCCTAAACCACTCATTGAGCCATTAATCTACCCTAAGTTAATAAACTATATGTAGGTCTGTCTAATAATGAAAATAATTATTTTTGGATGCAAAAACCATTTGCATGCAAATAATGCCTTGAGGTGATTATATATTTTTTTTAAAGCTAAGTATACAGTTCCTTGACGAAAGAAACTGCATGAAATACATATGAGTGATTTTTGCGGAAACAATATGTTTGACGTTTAAATTTTTTATCGAACTGTGAACTAGCCCAATGAAAATAAATTTTATATTCACCACCATAATTTTTTTTCGCGCAATTCCACTGGCATTATTTTGCGGAAAAAATTGCGTTTCAGATTTCTATTTGCTTTTGCATAGCTCATTTAAAATTTTTTTTACAAACTGTTAACTGACGATGAATAAAAAAAAATTTGTTTATATCACGTCAATTTTTTATTTTATTTTATTTTTTTTTCACCATCAAGTTTATTTTTATTCAAAAGAACTGTATACTAAGCTAAGTGTAAGCCAACCATACAAAACAATTGCCGGTCCTTTGTTTTGTATGACATTTTATGACAGCAATGGTAAACCAATTATGAAAACAATTAATTTTGCATTTCACCTCAATAATGCGAGAATATTTGCATAAGAGCACTAACATTCAATAAAGGGCATTATAATAGCCGTGTTTTGTTGAGAAGTTGCCAGCCAGCCATCAGTGGAAATTTTACACGCAGTGCAACAACAATCACCAACTGCCAATAACTTTACCTTTTTCCCGATCCTTCCGATCCGTTTTGTTTAAAAGCTTTTGCCTGTTTGTGTATAGTTTTTAACTAAAACACGGCTAATATAACCGCTGGGTTTTTGTTTTGCTTGTACTCGGTCTGAACGTGCTGTTTTTTTAGTTAGGTATTATCGAACCGAATAGTTGAAATAAATTGAAGACAAATCTTAGGCTATATGTGTTCACCTGCTCGCTTACCTCAAAAAAAACTTAAAAAATCTAAAATTTTTACAGTTCTTACTGCACCGAAAAATTCAATTCTAGGGCAATTGGGTAAAACTTGGATCAAAATGCACTCTTTCCGTCAAAATACTTATAGCTCATCACCCATCTATTAAGCCTTGGTCTGTCAAATTCAATTGAAGGGGGGCTACGATGCCGATGGATTAAAAAAAACTCCAAAGAATCAGAAATTCTGACAGTTTATCTACTGCTCTGGAAAAATGTAATTTTAGGGAAATTAGTTAGCATTTGGATCGAAATACGATATTTCCGTCAAAATATAGTTTGTCTCCCATCTATCAAGCTACGAACCGTAAAACTCCAATGAAGGGTGGCTACGATGTAAAAATTAGAAATTTTGAAAGTTTTTTTCACTGCTCCGGAAAAAGGTAATTTTAGAGTAATTGGTTAACATTTGGATCGAAATACGCTATTTCTGTCAAAATACAGTTTGTCTTCCATTTATCAAGCTACGAACTGTCAAATTCCAATGAAGGGTGGCTACGATGTCGATGGATCAAAAAACTTATAAAAAATCAGACACTTTGAAAGTTTTTTTACTTCTCCGGAAAGAGGTAAATTTAGAAGAATTTGTCAACATTTGGATCGAAATACACTTTTTCCGTCAAGATATAGTTTGTCTTCCATCTATCAAGCAACAAGCTGTCAAATTAAATTGAAGGATGGCTACGATGTCGATGGATTAAAAAACCTCTAAGAAACCGACATTTTCACCATAAATACAATTTTTCCATGAACGACTTCACTAAAATATATAAAGCTATTTCAACCTACTCTCTGCCTCTGTTCAGATATCCTGAATATATTTTGCTTTATCTTTTCTTTGTATATGATAAGCATTAGGGTTAAAAAAGCATTGAGCCGATTAAAAGCTGGAGAACTTATGGTTATCCACTGCTCATCTGATCGCTGCTCATCTGATCACTGCTCATCATCATCACTATTACAGACATGTACAGGGTTCAGACAAGAAGATGCCCTATCATGTGACTTCTTCAACCTAGTCCTGGAGCAGATAGTTCCCAAGAGTGGTGTTAACCTGGAAGGCACTATCTTCAACAGGTCTTCGCAACTGCTTGGCTATGCGCACGAAGAAGCATTCACAGCTATTGATGAACAGGCAAAACGCGTTGGTCCTGAAATGAATGAGGACAAAACAAAGTATATGCTATCAACAAACAAAGCTTCATCTGTCCATCGCCTAGGACAAAACGTCACTGTTCGTAGCAGTAATTTCGAGGTAGTCAAGGAGTTCTTTTACCTCGGAACAAACATCAACCCCACGAATGACACCTTAGTGGAAATCCGACGAAGAATTACCCTAGCAAACCGCTGCTTCTTTGGTTTGGCCATATAAATGGGTTCAAAACTCTTTTCCCGAAAGACAAAGTGCACGCTATACAAAACGCTAATTTTACCAGTTCTACTCTACGGCGCCGAGTTCTGGACGATAAGTAAAAAAAGGGAAATTGATACTGGGCACTTTCGAGAGAAAAATTCTTCGGCGGATATTTGGTCCAATATGCGAAGAGGGCGAATGGAGGAGAAGATTCAATCGTGAACTATACGAGCTGTACCAATGTGTGGATGTAGTCCAAAAAGCCAAAACACATCGACTACACTGGCTCGGCCACATCGAGCGAATGGACAACAACACTCCAGCCAAAAAAATCTTCGAATACCAGCCCCCAGGTTCGAGACGACCAGGGAGACCGAACCTCCACTACAGGGACCAGGCGGTTTCAGACGCTAGAACGCTTGGTCTTAGTACTTAATAAAAAATAGAAGGTCCCCTCTTTTCCTGACGATAACTAACTAGTACACAGGAATGGTGGTGACTTGTTAGTTTCTTAGCCTTGATTTCATACGAGGTGTTCCGTCACTGAATTTATTGACATTTTAATAAAAATTTTATCAAAATTGGAAGGTAATTTCTTTGATGCAGTAAAAACAAAAATTTCGTTACCGCAAAAATTAAAGTTTTGTAGTTCACTACAAAAGTTACAATCCAAGGACTTAAAATAACACTTTATACGGTACATCCCTTTCGAGGAGGAAATCAACGTTAAATATTAAATTTGTTTATTATTTATTTTAGTTAAGAAATAGAACAATAAAAAAGCAGCTTAATAATAGCCATTAAACTTCGCTATATAAACCATTTTTCCAATTTTTCTATAAGATATGCCAATCGATAGGTGGGGGTGTACCTACTGTAAATATTTGTTCACCTAAATTTGTCTCATCAAATACTCATACTTATATCTTACAGGGCAAATCGTTAAATGGGATCAAAGAGATCTCTTTGAGAAAGATGGCACGTTTTGCTTAAGCAACGTAACTATTCAATATTTTCCTTCAAGATTCAAAAAACCTAACTATCTATCTATCTTATATATAATATCTATCAATCAATCCAAAAATGTTTGAATTGTTTATTTTATCTCTATATAATCAGTAAATCTACCGCAGCACAAGCATTGTGTATATTTTAGTCCTTTCTGTTATATTTTTCCTTCCTACTTCCATTTTGTTTTTCTTCTTCTTTTTTTTGCTACTACCCCCTTCAAGTAAAAGTTTATTTCCACCCGATAAGGCAGATGAATTTCTGTGATGAAATTTTTCTATGATGAGACGACAACGACCAAGACAATATAAATTTACCCAGGGAAAAGAGACGCGAATAAAGATTTCAAATTGTAGATACCAAAACTAGGAAAAATTTACTAAGGACAGAACATCAAAAAAAAAAAAAAGAAAGATTACAGAAAACCATGACACTTCTCTTCATCGGGACAAACCATATTTTTTCTTTGTTACTTTGATAGTTCCACACCACCAAGGCTCTCCTCGTTCTCGTTATATTTATAATTTTGCTTCCATTTTTTGTTTTCCTATTTTTGCCGGCATTTTTACTTCTATTTGTGTGCTACTAGCTAACTAACACTCAACGGACGTTTATACTGTCATCGTCAGATAGAGAAATATCTATACAAAAAAAAAAAACAAAAACAACAACTATATACTATAAAAATCTCAGACACAACTCATAGTCATCATTATGGGGAAAACTTGTCAGTCTCTCTGTCTCTGTGCAGGTTAGTTCTTCTTCTGGAGTGGAGGCTGGAGATTGGAGAATTCCTCTAGCGCAGCTCTCATGCACGAAAATGACAGTGAGAGCGAATTATACAAATACATAACAACAACAACAACAAAAAAGAAACACACCAAAGACGAAGCAAAAGATATCCTACTAGAAAAGAAAAGTGATAGCAACTCCAAGAACCATAAAAAAAAGATAGAAAAAGAAAAAATCAACAACAACAACAACAACAACAAATCATAAGGAAGAAGAATCAAAATGCAGACACTGCAGAAGCTGTATAATATCGAGCAGGTTTGACGTACTCTACTATATAGTATGTACTTAGCACACAAGTAGCTCGCATTGTGGTTGTTTTTTTAAAAAGCATTATGAACGTTTCCAACGTTTCTTTGGAGTTTCTCTAACTTGACTTTGAATTGGACAAAAGTAGTTGTTATAATGTATAGAGGACGAACTTAATATTAACAATTAAGTAAAATGATTTAATTGAATGCTTAAGATGGAGCCTAATGAGTTAAGTTTTATTACAAAACCGAATAAGATCGAAAGTGTTTATTCGTTGATTGTTTTTTCAAGTGCCTTGATCAATCATAAGATTGGAATGTTGAATTACACCCTCTTAATGAGTTTTTGTTGAACGGCTTGTCAGTCATAAAGTTCTCATCGAAAGTTAAATGAGCTTTCAAATATTTATAAAGTCTTGCTTATAGGTAGCTAGTAAGAATTCAGTGAAGATTTGCAGAAGGCTAAGGGCAATATTATTGGCAAGACACATATCAGAGCCCTAGTTAGTATTGATTTAAGGCTTTCTAGAGCCTTATTCAAGATGGAAATACAGATAGTGACTACCTAGCCCGAATCTACTTCATACGTGTAGACAAATCTATAGGATTTTTTTTTTTAGTGAACGATTAAACATTAGCCTCCCCTTCCGTCTCCCTGATCATTGTAGTGTGTTCCAAGCGGAAATCCTGGCGATAAAAGAAGTTTTATCTAGGCTCAAAGAAAACGTGATATCTACATTGAATATCCGAATCTTCTCAGATAGGTATCAATTCTTGTCTGGCGACAAAACGGATCTGGCCAACACTGGATCCGAAGCGATCGAAATGTTTGCTATCTCTAAGTAGATTGCATATTAGCTTCACAAAAGATGTCATTAATGGACACTGGAAAAAGTCAGTTTAGTTCGTCATGTTTATGTTTGGGACTATTGGGCCTTGTGTTTTGAGGAGAACGTCCATGTTTTGAATACGCTTAAAAATGTTTCGGCTCTTAATTGCAGGAATTGAAGGAAAAGACAAAATTTTAGCAACATTTTGTTTCAACAGGACAATGCTACATCGCAAATAGCACATTCCCTGCTCGTCTCGTTTTCTGAGAGGTGATTTAAGGCCCTGCAATGTATTAAGGATGCGAATTACTGAACACCAAACACCGTATGACTTTATTAAATGAATACAAAAAAAGTAAGACTTTTAGCTCTGATGTTTTATTTTCTTTTAACTGATCCCTAAACTCAGACATACCTTTTAAGTCACTCTGTATAAAACCTTTAAAATCCATAACCTTTTAAACTATAAGATCAAGTCCTAATGACCCAGTCACATATTTTAAACTTTCGAACGCACTATTTACCACTCAAATCATTAGACCGAGAGCCCACAGCATATTTTGTGTGTGAATGATGACAAACAAAAAGAAGTATAGGGGATGATACCTTAGGTGAAACCTATTCAAGAAATCAAAATCTCGCAGTCTATAATCGGGGAGTTATTAAACAGTGCATCGAAAAAAATACGAATGCAACTTTGAGAGGTTTCATTTTAGTCGAAATTGGTTTTCACCTGCTCTAGATAATGCTTTTGGGTTTTGGAGCAGTTGGAAGCAAACCTTCATTTCAACAAAAAAAATCATCTTCACCGACGAAGCCCATTTTTAGATGAACCGGTAAGCCAACAAGCACAATTATTGCCGAATTTTTGTTCATGTCAATCCCCACGAGGTCTATCAATTAGTCTAAGGCCAGACAGCAAATTTTGGGAGTTCATGTATAACCAAAATCTTAATATGAGGGTTTGTAGGTACATGTATCGTGATATCAAATACAAAAGTCTGGCTGGTCTATTTGGAATTGATAAAAAAATAAACTTGCATTGTGATGGACCTGATCATAGAATTCTAAAGAGACTGGGTCTATTTTCAAGAGTCGGAGATGGCAAAAGTTTTTCGATTAAAATAAACATAATAGAAATAGACCAAGAACAAAAAAAAAACTTTCATTAACAATCTCTTTTCACGAATATGTGAATAAGCATATCATTTCGCCGGAGCGACATGAATTAGCCACCGAGATCGTAGGATCCTGACCCTGGTCTTACCACTGCCCATAAACCGACAATTAGTTGGATTCATCATTATTCTTCTTCAAATAACAACAATTTACCCTACACCTTTATTACGTTCATATAGTAAATTATAAATTAATCCTGTTGAATCTTTATTGAACCAATCTGTTTAAAAATCGAACTAACCTAAACGCATATACCACTGAACGCATTCAGAAGAATAATAAAACACCATTTGCAATTTGAAAGGTGCTGTCAAAGTTGATCTAATTCTTAGTGGGCGCGTTCAGGAAACTATCAATAGTTTCCAAAAAATACCAATGACTATAAAATGAAAAAAAAACATTTCTCATTGGGTATCTTTGTATCCGAAAATTTTAAGAATAGCTTGGGATCTCTTTTTTGCCAACACCTGTTTTCCCATCAGCTGTGTTTTAAGAAGGGATTACAATAACACAAACCAATCCAGATTGCTTTAGGTACAACATTGAACGCGGCCAATGACCGAGTCCCTCAAAGTCAACATAATAAATGGTAATGTCATAGTTGTTCATATCTCACACACAAGACACAACTACTTCTTTTATTCAATTTTGACATCTACCCGTCCCTATCGGGAAAAACTTTGCAATAAACAACTTTTCTCCTTTATTGATGAAGAATAGATGAACTTGATTTCATTTATGTAGGGATAGGCCACCATAATTAATATATAGTAGACATACATAATATGTTATATACATAATATGGTTCAACAATTAGGAAGTTATAAAATTCCAAAGTTTCTCCCAACTTTTTCCATACAATTTGTATGGAAAAAAAAATCAAATTGACGATGAGGGACATCGAAACGTTAAAATTTTGAGCTAATTTTTTTATAGAAATTCTTTTGAGCCCCAACCAACCAACTTTTCATAGTATCAAGGAAATCAAAGCAAGTTCGTTAAATTTGATCCACCCTAATGAACACTAGCCTCAATATTTCTTCCTTTTTGAATATCTCAAGTATCCCTTTTTAAACAAAATACTAACAACATACACGTACATGTAATGTACATAACAGTCTTTTTTTCTTATCCATACATAATCGTAAACAATAATGCCCTGGGAAAAATATCTCTAACTTTCTTACTATCGGTAAATTCGAAATTGTGGCAAAGCTTTACAAATATTTTTTTTTTTTTTTTTGATAATGCATTTTTTATGCCAGTAAATCTATGAGTGGATAGGTAAATATCTTTACTTGGACGCTTTGACTATCTACGAAAATAGTAAATATACTTTGGAGATTGAAAAAAGATTTAATCCTTATTTAAGGAACCCAAGAAAACCTAGTTGTTAAAAAGCAAAAAGAAGCCATTCACTATTCATAGAGATTTTCGAAGGACATCAATTAGCACGAACCCCATTTACAAAAGAATCAAAGCATTTTTTATTGAAAATCTCTAGGAACTTTGCGACATCGAAGGCTTCCCTTGTAATGGGTAATCACTTTCACATGGCAGAATTTAATAGAAAAATTAAAAGTTCTATTGGGAATGTGTCTCATGTCACCTGAGGTCTATTGAAAAACTCTATGAACCTCACGATCGTGCATGCGACCTTCTCAACATTAAGACTCAAATACTTTAGGCCAATGATAAGAGCTAGCATAGTTTTTTGAGATAACTTTGAATTTATATTTGATACCTTCTGTGGTAATAGTGTGTGTGTGTATCGAGGATTACGAAATTCAAGGAATAACATCGATCACAAAAATTAATTCCTATCGAAAAACTCAAACAGCAGAGTTATATGAATCATAATATTTCCTGTTTTTTATGGTAAATCAAATATTATTTAAAAGTTAAGAACTTAGTTATGCAAGATGGTGAGGCCAAGTTAAACTCGGAACACAATATATTTTGGCAAAAACGTACAAACAGTTTTAAAAGAGAAACTTATCGAACACGATTTTAATAAGGGTACACAGTTACAGTTGTGTACACCAAAAGGTCTTTGCCGAAAGAGAGCTAAGTATAAGCGACACCTTGCAATCAATTTAAAATTTAATATAAGTTTTTTACAGGAAAAAATTAAATTTAAAAAAACACTTACGGCTGCTGCGTTGCGATTAGCTGCTGTCATATACTGATTTTGCGGCATCATTCCCATGTGTGGCTGTCCACCCAAATAGACTAATTGCTCGGCACCCTGAGGCGGTTTGGGCACTCCGACACCATTCATATTTACACCCGGATGAACATGATCATAGATATTGCCTTGCATAGCAGGTGGCATCTGCAATTGCATACCTGCTGCAGCGGCGGCAGCAGCAGCTGCTGCCTGATTATTCAGAGCATGATTCAATATATTCGAATTGAGATGATTTGGGGCGCCTAAATGATTCTGCATTTGCTGGTGTGATGGATGCGGCGGTTGTTGCTGCTGCTGCTGTTGTTGTTGCTGCTGCTGTTGTTGTTGCTGTTGTTGCTGGTGTTGATGTTGGTTCATCATTTGCTGGTGTTTGACAGCAGCAGCTGCAGCTGCTTGTTGCATTGCAACATTCATGCCACTATTACCACCACCGATATTGGGCATTTGATGGAGCCCACCGTTAGTGCCCATGTTTCCCATGTTGCCCATATTACCCATATTGCCACCACCACCCATTCCGCCACCCATCCCAATGGGACCAACTGGTCCAATACCACCACCACCGGGCACGGCATTTGATGAGTTCATGGGATTGGGCGGGTTGTATTTCCATTTATCGGGATTCTGCAAGAAACAAGTTAAATGTAATTTTTTTTAGTAAAACAGCAAAGATAAATGCTTTTAATATGGATACAAAAATCAACATAGAAAATTACGAAATATCTGCAGAGGATATTACATGTAGTCAATCATTCTAATACCATCAAAAGCCTACACCCCTGCAAAAGCGAACTGTTTTACCATTCATTTTAGTTGTTTTTTTGTTTGTGTACCATGAGTTTCACTTTTTTTCTTTATTGCTAAAAGAGGGGTAGTGGACGTTCCTGACCGTGTCCTGTGCTGTTTTTCTATTTTTTTTGTTCATGTTTTTGTATTTCGATTGGAACTGTGCCAGAAATTTGATTTTCAATTTCGTTTTGCACTCTTTTTATCCAGCTCTGTCTTTCATCAGCGAGAGCAGTATGTATGTAGATAACATATCAACTATGAATGTACAATGTACATGTACATAGTCGTACATGCTAGAAAAGCATAGACTCGCAGTTTGCTTGTTGTTATCCCTCTAGTGATTTTTATTAAAATGACTATTAAAAAGTTATTCTTTGATGGTGTTTGGTTAGTGATGGGAGTGCGTCCCGTAGGTGAATAGACCAACAAAAAAATAAAAAGGATATAAAATGTAGGAAAAGTATTACAAAAAAAAAAGATTCGCAAGCTGTAAAATTAACTTTCAGAATCTCTACTTTGTCGGTGAAATTGAAACATTTTTCGTTTAGTTTGTAAATATATTTGGGTTTGTTTGTTTGCAGTTATGTATTATGGGCACACGAACATGTCAGTGGGTATGCAAAACAAAAACTAGCAAAATCAATGTCAAAAAAAAACTTCAGTGCATATAAGACTTAAAAATTAATTTCGGAATTGCTTTTCAAATACATATTTTGTCATGTAGCATAGAAGAATTTCCCCAGAGGAAATAACGGTGTCGATACAATTCCAATCAGGCTGAAATACTTAGTGAGCAACTTATGTATACGACATGATAGGAACTCAGGCATTTTAGGAGAGTTTTATCCGACCCGTCATTTTAGGATTTATGGTAAGGGACTGGCCTTGTAGGTGGGGGTCGTAGCGTCCCGGTCACGTAAAGCTATTTAGCAATATTAAGCTTCGGAAATGGAAAGATTTACTGATGGCTATACTAAGTAAACAAAATGAGCTCGACGAACTTTAAATCTGTACGTGAAATGGTATGTCTCTTAATAGGCCACGTGTACCCAAACTATTAGCGGCCTGCTGCAAAGCATCCATTCTTCCACATCCATTGCTTTTTAATAAATATAAGTAAAAGGAAGATAAAAAAAAAACAAATGCCACGTCTATTTTGATATGGATTGGTCGTTGGAGGCAGAATTAGGGAAAAAGTCTTGAGTTTCAATAGTTGTGATTACGAGCGCTTTAGGACTAGTCGTTTCGTTTCTCTAACATTAGCCTTATATGCCAAAGTTTCCTCACAGAGCAGAGATACAATCGCACATAGGACATTTTCGAAGAAATACCTGACGATTTTGGCGTCAAACTAGGAGGTGAAGACATATTTGGTAGCATAGTTCAAAATCACAGCCTACGGGACACCACCTCCGATAACGAATTTATGCTGATCAACTTTGATGAAAGACGAACGGTGGTAGCTAGTAAACAGGACATTGAGATATCAAGACCAATCAACTTCCAAACAAATCAACCACATTGCCATCGTTGCAAGGCACTCTTCCAGTATCAAAGGTATCGGAACATTTCGTAGGTACAACATTGAATTGGAATTCTTTCTCGTTATTGCCTAGAGACTGCTACGAATATCCCGACCAAAGCTTAAACAAGGAAATACTGCGAGTAAATTCAACGTATGAGGGCTACTACAATCTCAAAAGATTGCTAGGTTGTTTTTCTGCGATCGAGTCCATAAGAATATCCTATGCCACCACCATCAAGTATTGAGAACAAGTGACAACATTGCCGAGACACTTTGAAAGATGCATCACCTTTAACGTTCTAGGTTTTAGAAGACTTCTGCAAAAAAAAAACTATCAACGACAACTGCGCCGGCAACAAAACAAAAGTAGAAGGATAAAAATCACCACAGTACATACAAGGAACAGAGCTGCTAGCGGGGAGAGAAGAACACCGGCTCTTCAGAATTATGTTAATAGGAATGAGGTTCAGAAATTTTTTTCAGAAGGTACAAAGTACCTTTGAAGAAAGGCTCAGGCTGAAGCATGTGAGGACATCTAGTAAATTACTGTCGATGCTGGGGATATGGAAAAACCATTTCAATAAATTGTATTACGGCGGTGACGATTCGAGCCTTGGCCAAAAGTATTAGGCAATCTTTAATTTTTTGATCTATAGTCAAAAAAGTGATATGTTTGCGCTGTCTCGTTTAGAATTCCATACGTCGGTTTCGGAACACTAAAACACCCATTTATAACAAAAGAAACGGTGGAAAAAATAACCACGGATAAGTTTATAGTGAACCACAAAAAATCGTAAAAAAAACATCAAATAAACTGAATACTGAAGTAACGGAACATTATCTTCGAAATCTTCGCTAGAATCGTTAGAAGAAAACTCACAGAATGTGGGCCAAAGGAGGAAAAAACCATGGCTCTCCGAAAAAAACAAGTTTCACCTAAAATAGGGGGGGGGGGAATGTACATTTTATCGACGAGGTCTTACGTCTTGTGGTTAGATGAATCAAACTTTGAAGAAAGCTTTGGCAGTTCTAGTATAGTTCTTTTAGTGGTAAGGAATTTTTGTTTGAGTGGCAAGGAATTTGTGAAGTATTCAGCCCAGAATGGATGGTACTAACTGTATAAGACGGTTAGGTTGAAATGGTCGTCAGTCATTAAACTGGCACACTTAGGCCAAGTTGGTCCATTGTTGTACCATTTGAATCCAGGGTTTCCTAGGGATTTCCTCGGAGAACCATTTGGGGCTTCTTATGATGAACTTGTTTATATTAAATCAATAGGACTGTTAAATTAGATTTTTCATCTACTAGATAGTGCAGGGCAAGTGCATAGAAGATGAGGAACCGATTCTACCTCTTCTTCGTCCATACAGCTTCTGCAAAAATCCTTAGAAAATATCCCAAGTCAAGTTGTGTGTTTGCCTTTAAGATAGTGGCCGGTTATGACACTCATAATAGAACTAATGTGCTACCTACTCAGAAATAACAAACACTTACATCGCTTTAAACCATTACTGACCAAATTTTTAACACGGATAAGGAATCGCGTTATGATCTTGGGCGGCAATGCTTCGGAGAGGGTTGGGAAAATATTTGTTTGTAATGGTTGTATGGATTGAAGAAAGTGATGGAAAACAGTGATGGAAGCCATCTTTTAGGCATATTTTGCTGATGCTTCTAACATACGGAATGTCTTATAGAAGTAAAATAATGCACTTTGTCACTAGTCCGCCTTTTCAATGCGAAGATTTGTCGAAAAAAGCATAGAACAGAAGCTTCAATGGCTTCTGCAGTCTCCAGATCTTAACCAGATTGGACACTTTTGGGAGGTATCGAAACGGAATATCCAAAAGCATCCCACAACTTCAAAAGGCATGCTCAAAAATATATTTAAGTGTCGAGGATAGAATAAATATAAATTCAATTGAGTGCAGTTCAGTTATACAGAAAAATGGATATCTTTGGCATTTCTAAAAAGCTGGTACGTGTTCTCATAATGACAATGAAGAACGCACACTTCACCGATTCTTTTGATTTCAGAAAAGGTTAAAGAAAAGGGTGGCGCTGTCACGTGACTTCTTTAACGTCGACCTTGAGTCAATAGTGCAAAACTCTCCTGTCAACACTAGAGGTATAATCTTCCCTTAACTACTCGCATACGCCGACTGTATCGATATAATCCGAAGAACACAGCTTGGTGTCAGTTTTTTTTTTTGTGATTACGTAGATAGATGGTTTTTTGGGAAAAAAGGCAAGACCAAGTACTTATTATGTATTATGGTCTCATCAAAAATGACACCCAAAACTATCGATTTGTATGGAAAATTTCCATAGAAACCCTCCGCTATCAACGCAGACAACGATACCAGCACAGCACAGGTGGTGTACGCAAGTTGCAGAAGACCTAGAGCAGCTTTTGATGTACATTTAACGCAATTGACACAGAAAAAGACCGAAATCTGTTTCATCTGAATTATTGGGATTTATTTTTCACATTTCATATCGAGGCTTATAACAAGAAATAAGAAAATTCCAAAAAAAACGTAAAGCGTAAGTAAGGTATTTAATGAGGTTTAAATATTTGCAGCTTACACAATCATTATGAATTATCTTAACATTGAAGCTAATTTTACATTTACCCCAATTACAGAATCCGACTGCGGAGAGAATCTGCCTCAATTTTACTCGTAACATTTTGCTCATAGTAAAAATGTTAAAATTGAGTCTGATTCCCTCCGCAGCTCACTAGTCGGATTCTGTAATCGGGGTGATTATCTTTTGTGTGCATATGATGTACAATGTACATGTTTTTAGTAGATATTATTTAATTAAAATATAAAATGTGAATGAATTTTAAATACACATTTTTTCTAAAACTTTTGCGCTGCCTTTAACGATTTGTTATTCATAAGAATCTAGTTCGCACTGACAGACCAATTCAGTTAAATATAATAATTTTAATCAATAATCAAAAAAAAACCTAATTTATTTATGTTATAATTAATATATACTTACATCAATGGAATGCTCATCCCCGCAAGCCCATCTAGCTTGTTTCTGGGCAAATTGTGCAGCATATTCTGCTTCATGTTGGGGTTGTCGCTGGAAAACATACCCAACAGCGGCATCGTCTTGGGAACGTACAGGCTGTTCCCGTACAATCCGGTCATCATTACCGCCCAGTAACTTCATGTGTTGCTGTTGTGGATGATTGTGATGGTGGGTCGAAATTGAGATCGAGGGGTAATTGTTGGTACTGCTTAACAGCTCTATTTTGACTGCTTTCTTTAAAACGCGTGTCACAAGAAATACTTTGAAAGATTTTTTTTTTGTTTAATTTATTTGTTATTTACTTGTATTGAAGCAATATTAGATTATCTTATTGTTGTTGATTCACTTGTAAGTAAACAATATTTTATTAACGAATTCGCGCGGCGCACGACGTACTATTCGACGAATTTAAATTAAACGCGAAATCGAATTTAGAAACCGAAAATCTCAGAATAGAGAAATTTATCGCACGTTTACAAGTGATTATGTTTTTTTTATCGTGTAGGGTTTTACTTGATCGTTTTTGATTAGAACAACTTTATTTGAAATCTTTTTCTATTAATATTTGATTTAAAATCTGAAATGGTAAAATAGAAGAAAAAAATTGATTAGTGAGATGCATAATAATATATTTAACAATTTTTGTAGACATACAATAATTTTATTGAATATTAAGACAGGTAATATCAATAACATACAGATTACATTTTGCTTACTTTAAGTGATTTTTCTACTTTAGAAATTGTTTGTTAAAGTCATTTGATGAAGTTAGAGATGATGCAAACCGAAGTTTGACATAATCCCATATATAATACTGATTTTTTGACATCAAGTTTTTTAGATTAACTTGTAGCTTCAGCGTTTAGCCCATTGTTCTTTGCTACGGAGCAACTTCCAAAAATCAATCAGTCAAAAACATGAAGAAAGTGATGATTTGAAGCTTTGTCACTCTCTTTTTATTTTAAGAACTAACGTAAGAGAGTCGGGCTTATGACAGTAATTGTTCAAACTTTGAAATTTGGCTCTGGCTAGTTCCTCTCGAAGTCGTTTAAATTGCCAGCAATGTTCGATAGAGCGGCAGCCAACTTCCAAGATAAGCATTTCCCTGAATTTTAATGGGAATTGAAATAAATCAATTTAAGAATTCAGGGGTGGAACTGGGGAGGCAGTGTACAACAAATTAGTATTTTATCCTTTAGACTTGGAGGAGTTATAATATGGCTCACAGCTTATTTCATACAGTGTCCGTTAAAAAATTTCAAAGGTCTGCTTCTGAAAGGCTAAAACCATACCATCAAAATTTGAATGCACGTTTGTTAATACATATTTGAAAAAAACTCTGCCTCTCCAAAGTGACGAAAAGCAATTTACTAAAAGTACAATTTATATTAATAATAATTAGGTAGTAGGTATAAGTTTTTGTTTAATTTTTAATATTCCGTTTGGTAGATATTTTTGTTTGCAAGAGCAAACGATATGGCATGATATTTAATACGATTATTCTTATACCTAAAGTGCCTTTTTGTCATTCATCCAGAGTGCCGCCCAATGATATGACTGTACCAGCAGTTACATCAAGTCGATTCAGTATAATATGGGCCAGGTTTGCACAATTCCAGACTACTTGTGCTTTGTAATACCAAGGTTCTTCAACCTCTTAACGGAATATCTTTTGATAACATGAAAGTTCATATTTCAAAAGTACAATCCACTCCAAAAATTTCTAAATTTCAACGTGTCCATTGACAAACAGAGCCAAAAAAGCATCGCACGCATCTCCATATTTCAAAATTATGTAGAGGATATCATTCTAAAGTGGGGTATTTATTTCTAGACAAATATTCAATTTACCAATGGAAATAAAAATATTGTACTTGAACTCTTTCATAAAAATAACTAGGTTCAAGAAGTCAAACTTCTTTAAAATATGTTCCTCAATAAATGTATACTGTCATATTTTTGTACTTTTCAGCGTATTACTGGCTTCTAGCGAGCTACTCGCTCATTAAAACCATATTCGGGATACAGAACTGGATAGTATCCGCAATATATGGTTTCCATAATTCATATTAAAAACATTAGAAACTTATTTTTTAGATGTTAACTTTGGATTAACTCAAGTTTTCTTCGCAATCCATCGCTCGTCAGTTGTTTTGAAAAGTTTGTTGAGTGCTCTTCTTGCTTTAAATTTAATCCAAATCTCACAAAAAAAGTGTTCATCCTACTAAGAGGTTCTCAATTTGACGATTTGATAAAATTTGAGGATGAACATTGAAATCTTACGATCACTTCACTTTATTAAACTGTTGCATTATGACTCATTCTTCAAAAAGTCGGCTTTTGGCCATAAGGTATGCCTGATCAAAATATTTAATTGAATTAAAAAATTTAATAGGGATTTGAAAAGACAAACGCTCGTAATCCATTCGAAAACATAATGTTAATGTGCACAAAAGTTGCTGTATCAATCAAATAAGCTATTTTTTTTTTTTAATTAATTGCTTCTTTTGTTTTGGGGAAGCAGAGGAGTATTCTTATGAACTCAATTTCGCATCGTTTGTCTCTCAAATGTGTATTTACAAACCTGCATGAAAATTTTGGTCCTACAATTCTTAGCTTTGCAGTTACATGACTCTATATTTCTAAACAAACACTGTATCAAATAAGCGTGAGCCTCTGTACAAAGTTTAGCTGTGCCATTTTAATTATAATTCAAATCCAATTTGTAACATATTTAAATTTTGAATAGAATTACAGTATATGGCGTCTTCCTACAAGATAAAGAAACGAGTTTTCATTCGTCATCCAGAAGTCTTTTGTTTAGATCAAGAAGCCTCAGAAGAAGAACTGTCGTTTTTAGGGGTTCAAAAGACTTTGTGAACGCCACTCATAAACATTTTAAGTATGAAGAATCAAAACAGTCCATACAAATACTCCATATGCATATGCTCCGAAGGTGCCACAAATCGCACGTTCGTGAAAATTGGTTAAAAAACGACTTTAAAAAGGAGTTTTAAATAGGATTAAAATTGATATTCTGTGGTAGTGTCTGAGAAATCTGTTGTTTTTAATTTAGTCACTGATGCCAAAACATCATGGCAAGTTAATCTAAACACGATTGAGCAAATGATAAAACTTTATTATCAAAATGGGTCTTCTCGTGTGAAATCGATTCGTCACCAAGGAGCCAATTCCAACAATTAAGTCAACGAGACCTCTTGATAAAGAATTTTGTTTTGCCCAAATTAGATGATATAAATGTGAACGAAATATGGTTCCAGCAGGACATCACTACTGATGCCACTTTCTGCATGTAGAATTTGAGAGTACGGTTATCGCTCGCGGAGTTTGTAAGTTTATGCCAATAAGCTATAATCGGAACTGTCCTCTCAATCAACATAACTCGGACATCGCTCATACTTAAACCCGATCTGATAGTCTGGGGGCCAACGACCGTTTTCAATGAGCAAAAGCAGAAAAGTCTATATTTGTACATTTGGTTCAGTTGATATCACGGATTAGTAAATTGGCGATTTGTTAGCGCACTAGCGGTAGGTGTATCTGTGGCTGTCGCCTTAACATCTAAAATTAATTGTTTTAAAAAACGTATTTCAGAATAGGTGAGCTTTTGTGGACACGTTTATAAGGTTGTAGGTAGACGAACTGTGAACATTGAAAAAAATGCAAAAATAAAAAAATCGTGTGCGTTGCATCTTCAATTTTTCAGTGCTCAGCTAAATTAGAAATAACAAAATTTTTTTTCAAAGTCAGTTTTTCAATGAAGGATTTACTTAAGTTTTTATTTATCAAAAATCTATATGAATTGAAGTGCGATACTAAGAATATCACATTTTTACTTTTGTTCACTTTTGAAAATTATTAAGGCAGTCTTGAAACTATTTTTGAGGAAAAGTCTGCCTCCTCATTACGCTGGACACTAACGCATCCAGATACTTAATGAAAAGTGATATCTTATGTAATTCCTAAACACTCCGCGAAAAGCCTCAGTGCTTTGAGTGGCTTGAATGGCTAATAGAATATGGAATTCTTATACATATTTTTATTTTAGACTCAACAATTATTCCTAAACCGGCCTCTTCAGTCGTTCTCGATCCATCGGTATATCCCTCGATGACATTTTCTTTGAAAGTTTAGCTAAATTATCACCAAACTTTTCTCTTCCTTGCTACTACTCGTAACTTCAATTTGAAAGGTTCTCTCTTGGAATCTCACCGAGGTTTGTTAATGTAGACTTTGAAATGCAATCTCTTTACCTCAGACTTATAAATTTGCCGGTCCTAGTTCCCTTTTTGACCAATCTCATAATCGATCACTTTGCTTTGATAATTTCATGCAACCGCACCATACGTAATGCTTACCATCATAGTGTATATGTATCCACCTTGGGATGGTACGCTTACAACCGTATGATTTGCTTGCAAGTCCCTTGCATACCTATCATATGAGCCTTTGTGGCTTCCCGGATTTTCTTTTTATCTGTTCGTTTCAGGTGTTAACTATCTAGTTTGATTCTTAAATATTCTTCTTACCTGTTTGTTTCGATAACCTCGTCAGCCAAGAATTTCGTGGTTAATGATATGATCGTCGTTTTAGTGGGGTATTTGATAATACCACTTAAATACACTATTTTCTTGTAATTATCACGTTCTTTCTTAGTTCCCTACAAGGAATCCGAGACCATTTGACTGCATAGTTCGCCCTGCCAGACCGTTTAAAAAATTCAAAACTAAAAGTGAAAGACGGGTTTTTCAAACAGTCGAGCAGGGCGAATTTTACACTCAAATAGTCTCGGATTCCGTGATCTGAGGAGCTTATCTAGGCTAACGCGATTACCTTCAAAGTTGCATTCATATATTTTTGTATGCACTGTTTAATCACAAAGGCTTCAGTTGTGGACTGCAAGACTTCGATTTCTTGAACAGCTTTTAATGAAGCTTTCGACGCCTATACTTTTTTTTTGCTATCATTCACACCCAAAATTGTTGAAATATAAATTCAATTAATATACTTTTCTATGTATAACTTCATTGCTAAAAAGTATATTATAGTAGGTTTAAATATTTTGTTGTTTGTCATATAATTTTCTTAAAAATATGTTATTATTTTGTTCTGTTTGTTGAAACAAGTCGGACCTTATTATTTCCTTTATACAAGACTACATATCTACGAATTCCAATAAAAATCTGGTGTCGGCTCTTAGTCTTTTAATTTTTCATAATTTTTTTTTTTTCTAGTAATTAATTTAAAACTTATATCGAAAAGTAATTCAGTAATTTAAGTTTGAAAAAATCACTAGAACTTTGTTGCTCAACTATAAGGGACTTGGACGTAGGACAGAAAAGTTCTATGTTTTAACTGCTGATTCACGGTTTAGATACATAATTCATAACACACTTGATTTGAGTAGTTGGATGCATTGGAGCAATATTTTTTGTACGCAAGGTTCTATTGGGTAGTTAGAACTTTGTGAACTTAACATCGAATGAAATACCTAGGTGTGAAAAGAATCTAGTTTCCTGCATTTTCTTCAATTATTTTTGAAATCGTAAAAGATAGGACGATATGGATGGCGGCAATAAAAATAGCGTAGTCGCTTTAGAATGATTTAATATATAACTCAAAAGTGTTAGGTTAGGTAGAAGGGCTGACAGTTGATCTTTTTACATTCACACTTAGATCTGTGTAGATCCGTTGTGATACCCTAGGAAATTGAATTCCACTTAATGTAAAAACCTGTGTGTTCCGTTGCCGAAGTTCTAGAAAGGTCCACTAAGTCGTCATAGAATTGATTTCCTATTAATATTTTGTTACCAATATCCTGTAAGATGCTACAGATTGGTACTTTGATATGTTGTTTGGCTTGACTTGAATCAAGCGACGAACCCTTTGTCGCCAGCTCATCAGCTCTTTTGTTTCCCTGTACATTACTGTGATCAGGAACCCAGCAGAGTCTAATGTTGTGCCGCATGCCAAGAACCCTAAGCTCTTCCCGACAGCAAGTTACAAGCTTCGAATGTATCCCTGTGGCAGAAATTGCTTTTATTGCTGCTTGGCTATCAATATAGAGGGTAATATCAGCTGTATCGTCGTCAGCCGGAAGTCTGAAGGACCTAGCTAGTCCCAGAGTTTACGAGAAAATTCCTAAACCAACTCCAGTGTCCATCTTAGAACCATCAGTGAAGACAGATATCGTAGATTCGTTACTAAAAGATTGTTTGTTTTCCCACTCCTCTCTATTAGGAAAATAGGTAGTGAAGGGTCTGTTGAAGTTTAAATGGGTTGAAATTATTCTGTGCAAATATTATTTCTCACATATCTCTGCAGAATCTGAGTATGGCATGTTGTGTTTTGTTTCCAGTATTTAGTCTGGCTTAGCCACAAGGCACCATATGCTGCATATTTTTGCACGAATAGATCGCTGGGTCTCAGGTTGAGTATTGCTTCCCTTCCCGCTGTGGGATTGGTTTCCACCGCCCCCGTAATACTTATGCATGGTAACCTTTGAACTTAGTTTAGTTTAATTTAGTTCCTGTTGAGGAATAGAGCGCCACCATAGCTTTCTTTGCTCTGTCTTTAGTGTTGAGACTCCATTTCAGTTTCTTATCAAGGATCACACCCAGGTATTTGCCCTGTTCAGAGATTTTGAGTGGAGTCCTTTCGATTGATGGTAATTGATTGATTGCAAAAATGTTAGTTATAACTAAGGCTAGGATTCTCATGCACTTAAAAATGGAAAATATGCGCTTTAAATATGCCCTTAAAAATAATAAATATGCAATTAAAATATGCATTTAAAACCATATATGTACCTTAGCTCATATTTGGAGTTTAGAACTGGAATATGAATGCATTGCTAGTGGAAGAGAGGAAGTTTTCACAAATGTCAACAATTGGCGGCCTTCAATATTAAGAAACCTTATGTACTTTTGAATCAGCTGTCAGCAGCAATGTACATTCAAACAACCCGAATGTACTCATTCAAAATTGGCGAAAAAGGTTTTTTTTTTAATTTTTTTTTAAATTCTAAAACAAAAAATTAAATGTGCGTGTGCATTTCTTTGAAACCCATATTTTTTCAATCTTATGTTTATTTTTTGAAAATATGCACAAAAAATATGCATTTATCATGAAAATATGCAAGAATATGCTAAATATGTATTTAAAGTTAAATATGCAAAAATATGCACTAACTAACTAACTTACTAATTCATGATTCCTAAAGATAATTTGGTCTGATGTTTTAAAAGTTTATAAAAAAAAATATGCATTTGCATGGAATTCCTAACCCTAGTTATAACCCTGTTGTCCTAAGGTCGCGATTGGTATACCTACATAATTAAAAAAATATTGTAGCAGAAATCAAGAACAAGTTAAAATAGTTTAACGTTGGATATAGAAATTCCAGAAATAAATGTTTTTAATCTAAATAGGTACATCTGACTAAAATTGAAGTATGTACCTATAGTTTAAGAGCCAACGACATAAAACGTCATGTCATGTGCATACTTTTGTAATTAATATCAATAATAGGCTTTAAGGGCTTGAACCCAGGGCCGGACAGGCTATACGTGCAAGCGGGCGCTGAACGAAATGGGCATCCTGAGCAAACATTAAAAAAGCCACTTAAGCAATAATTTAATTGATACTGGAGATTTTCAACGTGTTTTTTCATGAAATAAATAAAAGATGTTATTTTGAATAACTTAAAAATACTTATTTTATTTAGCCTTATTTAGTCTTTTTAAGTTATTGGGGGCTATTGTGAATAAAATTTCCACGGAATTTTTTACACCCTCGAAAACTGGGAACGTGAATTGTGGTCGCAGTTTCTCTCGAAATTTATTGGCATCGAAAAATAAATATTCCATGGCCACTGGGCTGCGACTTTGATT